>CM046657.1:120654582-121354582 GCA_025594165.1 Tamias sibiricus | reverse complement strand
ATAAATATTCATGGAACCATCACAGAGTATCATGTACTGAATCTAGACCTTCAGGACTTTGTAATCCCAGAGATGTGTAGTCCTGTCTCACCTAGAAGTTTAAAGAGATAGGTGTTAAGAAGCTACAGAGCAGATCAAACCAGGAAAAAAGTGTTCTTCTGTATAATCAGTTATTTTTGATTATGGAAAATATACTCTCTTCCCCTCTAATAACAAGCAGGAAATAGCTATTTTCTGTTTCGCCCATAGGGATCTCTGCATACAAATAATTCAAACAAAACTAAACTTTCAAACTTCACGCTTTCCCAAGGGAATCATCTTTTATTAGAAATAGTCACTTCAAAGGTTTGAATAAATGTGAGGGTTTTTTTTAAACACTGGAAGCAATTTACATTTTTGTGTGTACATTTGCTAAATGATTCTGATCAGATTCAGAGAATTCATCCTGCCAGAAATGTTATGAAAGTGTGAAACTTCATAGCACAGTGATATCAACCAATTAGTGACAGAAATTGGCTGGGTGTTCAAAACCCCCAAATACATTTTGGATCAGATTAATTTCTGACCCAAACTAACTGAAAGTAGGAGTTTGTGTTTATTTGGAACCTCTTATCCAGCAATATCAAAGTCTTTTAAAACATCCTAGTCAGACAAGTCTGACAAATGTCATTTACAACAATAATAACCTGACATTTTCTTTAGCGCCTTACCAAAGTTTACAAAATACTTTCTCACCCAGTATATTTTATTTATGTCTTCTTTAAACAATTCTATGAGTTTGATCTTGTTATTCTTCTCATTTTAAGATCAGAAAACTATAGATCAGGCTCAATGAGAATTGTATAGCTAAAACATAGAAAAACAGGATTTTGAAGCCAGATTTTATTTTAATATATTGCAATCTATTCTAAGCTGTTTGGGCCTAAAATTCTCAGACGGTTTTACATCAAGCAGTATGAGGACAGCAATAGTGATGGTAAAGGGAACCTAAATTATCCAGAATGACAGCATATGCATTACAAATATTCTAGATTAATAGTGACTTTTATAAGTCCCTTGATACTAAGCTGAACTACATCAATAAAAGACTTAAATCAAACTGCTAACTAATCCTGTCTTAGTGATCATTAAAACTATGTAATGTGAATGAACTACCAGAGACCTGAGGCTGAGTTAGTATCCAGGGATGATCATCATGGGTGTATCTGGTACTGCTACATGGTTGTTAATAACTAGTATCTTTTCTGATGAATATTTGAAATGAGATATTAAGGACTAGACAGTTTCTGATACTTTAGCTCATAAAATACTTGCAACAATCCTTAGCTATGATAAGCATCAGCTAACTTCTTTTTCTTGAAACATGTTAAATAATTATAAAATTTGTGATGGTGAAGTTCAATAACACCCAGGCTGTAGCTATAGGGACACACTAGAAAAAGCAAAGCCAGCTATATTTAGATGGAGGGGAGTAGCAGTAGGTAATTCATACTTGGGGCAATTTTAATCTATTATGTAGCCATTGTAAAAGAGTTTTTATTTTTTAATCAGCTTATCTTCCATTTGGACTTTATTTGCCTTTGAGGAGATCTCTTTCTTAGCATAGTCTTGCATGACACACAACAGATGCCAATGAAACAGGATAGCTCACAGTCCTAGAAATCCTTAGGAAATCATCAATTCCCCACAGGGACTGGAGTCATTGATTCCCTCCTGGGAACTGCCTTTGGAAAGCATGATCTCAGAGGAATTTAGAAGCATTAGTTCTGTCAGTAAGCCCAGAGGGGAAAAGTAGACACAAATTCTACTCTCAATTCAATTCAAATCAGCAAGTATTTATTGAGGCTAACACAGTCTTCAGCACAGGAAAGTAGAAGATAGCCCTGGTCCTCAAGGAGTTTGCCTTCTCAGAGTGGAGGAAAGGTAGGCTACTTCCTGAAAGCTCTCTGCCTCTTTGAGCCTGTTTCTTATTGAGTGGACAATAATACCTAGCTCTAAATTGCTGTCAGGATCAAATAATGCAATTCCATATGAGTTACCTGGATACTGTGAGAACAGAAGCGAAGGTGGTCATCAACACCTAGCCATTAAATATTGTTGCTTTACTGACTTGCTGAATTCCACCATATTTACATGGACAGTAGGTTGCTGATGTGGTGATTCTAATACACTTCCTAGCTTAATTTTTGGTGATGATCTAAGGAAGAAATTTATTTAAACGGGTCACAGGTAGATCTGTGCACCAAGGATGAACATGATATATTCTTAGGTGTTGGGGAGACAGCTCAACATGGTCCACTGAAATTTTCCAGCTATGCTCTGTCTAGTCTTTCCTCAGCCCTGTCCATAATAGTTTGTCGTCTCTTTTTTTTTTTTTTTTTGTTATGCATACACTCTTAGCATTGCAAACACAAAAACCCAAAGCACAGAGGTCTTTTAACACTATTCTGCATTTCCTAACACCTTGCCAGCTCGTTCTCTCTCTTTCTTTCTTTCTCTCTTTCTCTCTCTTTCTCTCTTTCTCTCTCTCTCTCTCTCTCTCTCTCTCTCTCTCTCTCTCTCTCACACACACACTCCCTAGAAAGGACAGCAAGATCTGGATTTACTTTTCACTTTGAAGTTCTTTTAATGGATTTGTGGTGTGCCTACATATGAATCAAATTTCCAAACAAATAAAGCTAATGAAGAATGAGGTTCAAATAGAGTCTGTCATCTTGAGACAATGATGTGGATAAGAGACTTGAAGACCAACAAGTTTAATGCTTTAATAAATTACTAATTAAAGTTTGGTTATTTCTCCTACCTTAAAAAACATAACTCAGAATGACCAGAAATTTGAGTTTAGCATTATGGTGTTCTGAGTTCTTTTGTGTTGTAGCTTAGCAGTAAAGAAAGAACTGGCACCTAGCCCATACCTCTTCTCTTCCCATCTCTGGCTCTGATCCACAATGCAAGCACCTCTGACACAAGTCTGTGAACCCCAATCTGGCACACTCAAACTCTATTCATGCCCACTGCCAACAGCCACCCCTGGTCATCCACAGGCCCAGTGATGTGCACATCAGTGGAAAGACAGAACAGGGAAGAGGCCCTTTCAGGTGCCATAAGTAAGCTAAGAGACATACAGGTGAAGAAATTGGGGATTCAGGGTACCCAAAGAATGATCTAGAAAAGGATGCAAGCTCAGGGTGTGCTCTGTTTCTTAGCCCCATAGCCCCTTTCCCCAATAGAGATAAGTAGCATTCCTACAATCCTTAAAAATAGCTCATGGATGAGCATCAACTACATCACATGAGTGATTCAGAGTCTGCATTTTAACAAGATTCCCAGGTGAACTGAATGCACAGTGATGCTCAAGTGCCACACTAAAATGCAAAGCCCAGCAGAGGCCCGTCTTGTTGCCTGACCACCCTCCTGATACTAGTTAGTATTAAGTGATCTCTCTTACTTCAGTTGTGAGTCATTCAGCCCCAGTGGGGCTACTGTGTTATTTCAAGTCCACTTTCTGCCTGTTGAATGGATGTGAGAGAGCTTCAGAGATGAGCACAATAAATACCATTTCAATATCAAAGCACATACTCTCCTTGCTAGGATTTCTGTAAGCCCAATACAAAGTAGGTCAAGAAACTCAATGATAACCAAATGTACTTTAAATTGGGAATCACTTCCCAGTTACCCCATAATGGCTTGCAAATGCAGGCTTATCTCTTTCCTATTTAATTCCTTTCAGTAAGTAAAGGTAGAGAGGGCCCTTTATTCCAATATATCCTTGAGTCATAGCCCCTGCTATGACTCCGGTTCCTGAAAACATAGCAACATTGATCAGGGCTATGATTCTGATCTTAAAGGGTGTCTATTATTTCAGGACCACGCTGCTAGGCAACATTAAGAGTGCTAGAGGGTCTTTAAGAGGATATTAAGAGGCTCTAAGATATGGAACAGCTCCTCTGGCTGCCATCATTTGGCCGCACAGATCCCCGGATGAGGAACTGGTATTGAAGGCTGACACCCTCCGACACCCTGTGGGAAAAGGAAGATGGGACTTAGAAGACTCCATATTCTAGACAGGTTTCTTCCCACCTATTGAATATTTGATGCTGAAGTTTGGGAAGTATCAAAAGGAACTGACCTCAGGTCTTTGAATATTATCTTCTCCAGGGTTATCTCTTCAGCCTAGATAAGGTGGGAAGGCTCTTTTGGGAGCATTTCAACAGCAGCATCTTTTATAAGAACTTCATGTACACATGCTCCCAAAAGTACAGGATTTGTCATCTTCATTTTCTAATTCACAACCAAATAGAGACATTTGGAAGGTTGAGTCTTTGTTTTGATATTGAGAGTGGGAAGATATGTACCAGAAGGTCCATTTTTAGGAAAATGACTAATTATTTGCTTAGAGTCATTACTAATAGAATAGGTTGACATAAAGTGGAAAGCAAAGAATTCGCAATATAATTTATAATTCAGTCCAAATGTTCATAATAACTGATGCTTTAACATCCTACTATGTCAGTGGTTCTCAGAACAGAACCCCAAACTGGCAGCAACATCACTCAGATCCCACTCTCAGTACCTGGTCCACATCACTGGGAGCAGGGCATAGCAATCAGATGATTTGATGCACAATAAGTTGGGGGTTTCTCTAAATAATTGGTTCTCAGTCTTAGATGCTCATTGGAATTACTTGGGGTACACTTAACAAATACCAATGCTGGACCCCATTTAGACCAATTAAAACAATCTGTGCAGGGTGAGGCTCAAGTTTCTCAGTAATTTTTAAAGCTCTCCAGGGGGTTCTACTATGCAGATAGTGGTTGGCAACCCTTATGCTGGATAATTTGAGTTTGATAGACCCAGTTCTCATTGACTTCTAAGTGAGCTTTCATCCATGATTTGGTAGACAAACAGGGGCATGTTGTCAAAGGCCTCTGCCACCAAGGTGTGGTCACAAAGGCAATCTGGGCTATAGGAATAACCTAACTCAAAACCCCTATGTTCCAAGCTACCAAGCATCATTTGCACAGCTACAATTATTTCAACTATGGTTAAAAATGAGAAGGGAATTAAATTAGCTTGCAATCTTTTTACATGTTTCTAGAGAACATGTCACCTGTCACTCGGAATGAGATGTGCTTCTCCCTCTCTCAGGATGTGGTATAATGAGGTCTCTCTCTGAGCTCTGAATGCAGAAATGTATTTATGGCACAAAAAGAGATTTATGTATTTTCTAAAAATCCTGGCAGCCAATAATAGCCTTGACTGACTCTCTAGGGCTCCAAATGCAACTAGATTGTATTTGGATATAAATCTGGATGCATTGTAATCTTAGCCCTGTTTCCCTCCATTAAAGACCAGATGGGGCAAAGGGGTTTGGTGGCAAAAAGTAATAAAATTATTGATAAAATGCATAAAAATAAAATACTAAACCAGGGAAGACCATTCCAGTATATTTGTGCAAATCCTCAGAGATATGTGTAAGTCCCATCCTGGTGACTATGCTAATGAATTCTGAGATAACAAGGAGTCTATACAATTGCAGTTTGGTGGTAACTTATTTTTCTTTCTCTTTAGTGTCCTAGAAAGTTGTAAAGAAAACATATTCAGTAAAGGATTTGTCCCAGGGTAGGGAGGAGATTCCAAAATTGTTTAACATCTGCCATTTGATATATCTCCTCACCTCCATCATAGCATCACTCAAAGAAGTATTTTAAAAAGACAATAAAAAGTTGGATCTAACATGATTCATACCTGGGACTGTACTAGATTGGATGACCCTACTTCTACAGAGGCTTTGAGTGAAGCAGGGGAGCGAACATAGATTGGTCTACGTTCTGGCCATAGCATAGATTTCAACAGTTAGTTCGATGTTATAAGTACTGAATAAGAACTTAAAAAGAGTTAACACAAGCCAAAATGTGTGAAAATGCATTAAATAAGTAGCACAATCAATTTAGGAACTTAGATGAGGGAGACACATTAGGAATGAGTGAAACTGATTTCAGATACCAGAAAGTCCCAGTAGAGTGAAGCCCCTACTCCAGACTAAAGCTTTCTGGGAAATAATCTGTTTTTAAAACTTAGCATCCCACATTACTTTATCTCAATACATTATACTCATCACTTATTTGTTGAAACCAGTTGTAGATTCTTAACTGTATATAGGAGGACATCAACAAAAGACCAAGTCTGCAGAAGCTGGACCATAGACAGTCAAGTGCCATTGTAAATGCCCTGGCAGATCAGCATTCCTATGAATCCCTATCCTCTTGGATGATAGTGACCTATATTAGTTTTGGTCACTGCCATTTTGGGACTCAATTCTTTAAATTAAAAAAAAAAAAATGTCCTATAGAGCAAAATCAAGAGTAGCTCAAATGCCCTAAAGACATTTTTTTTCCAACTAAATTATATGCATTTATTTTTCACCATGGGGGTCAGAATCGAAAAGCTAACAGGATCCAGAGGGACAGTGCATGCTAATTCCACTCTTGGTAAAGGTCCCTTAAAATGCCACTCCTGCCTGAAGCACTGATGAGTTTGCGAGTTTCCAGGCACGAGGTGCTCTGCACACACTCCCACTGGAACCCATTAGACGGCCTATAGATAGATGGGCGCATACATGCCATTCAAAAGTTTAAAAAAAATTACTAAGCAATTACACAGATTTCCCAGCTCTAACAACAAGGCTAATGGCAGCCCATTTGCAATCAAGTACAGTAGATTAGTATGGCACAAAGAGAGCTAAACTGTTTAGCATCAGGCTCAAAGCTCCCATAGAAATCACATTCAACTGCAATTTGTAGAAAATGATGGGGAGGGGTTGAGTTTTATGCTGCACACACTGGGTATCACACTCATCCATTGTGGGTACAGGACATACTCAACCCCCACCCCATGTGCATAAACTAAAAGCCAAATCAGTGTGCTCCCACCAGTCCAGGGGATACCCAGATTAAACACCCTCTTAGGATATTCATAAGGAAGCAGACGTTTATGCTGGGATGCAGCTTAGTTCTCCCATTCCCATTTTACACATAAGGAAACTGAGACTTCCCAAACCATGCCTTAACACAAACACATGTAAATAAGGGCACATGTGTTTGCACATGCACACACACACCATTCTAGGATTACCAACTATCTCAGTATGCCCAGGACCATCTCAATTTTAGCACTGAAAGTCCCATGTCTTGGAAATCCATCAGATCTGGGCAAACCAGGACACTTGGTCACCCAGAAGACACACAACTCCAATGAAAACTGTAAAAAAAAAAAAAAAATAGAGTTTCATTAGAGGTTTTTGCAGGGAAGTATTATCTAACAAAATTGTTTTTGTGGAAAAACTAACCCAATTACCCATCTTGGGTTCCTCTTGGAACCAAAACACAAAATCTAGACACTATCTGGGTTTCTACCTATTTTTGCATGAATAATAGCACCATAACACTTACCACAGTTGTAATTAATGAGCTATCTTCACAATTGCTTGTTTAGTACCTGTCACTTGATGTTGTAACCTTCTCATGAGACCACAGCTTTGCTTACTATTTTATGCCTGGAACAGTGCCTGACCAATTGCAGACATTCCATAAATATTTGTTGAACTGAAGGAATAAATTAAGAAGAAAAGCCTGTGGGTGTTGTGGTATGGTGTGGTGGAATATTTAAATAGAGTCACCCTAGTGAAGTGGTCTTTCTCTCTACAAATAGAAAACCCAGAAAATACACAGTTCCTGCTTCACAAGCAAAGACTGACCCCATTGTACCTTTCAATCCCAACTTAGTCTTTGTTTACTGTGTTCATTAGTCCATCATTGCTACAGCAAAGTACCTAAGGCTAGGTAGCATATTAAAAAGGAGATTCATTTGACTCTGGGTTTTGCAGGCTTAAGGCATGGCACTGGCATCTGCTTGGTTCTGATGAGAGCCCCTGAATTGCATCACATCACAGCAGAAGGCACCACTGTGGAAGTGCATGCAAAATAGAGATCACATGGCAAGACAGAAAGAAAGAATTCAGGGAAGGGCCATGCTCATTCTTTCATAACAACCTGCTATCCCAAGAACTAACTCAGAGTCCCACAACAACTATTTTAATCCCATCTCTTAAAGGTTCTACCACTTCCCAGCATCACCACATGGAAGACCAAGTTCCCAACACATGAACTTGAAGGAGACACCAAACCATATCCAAGCCATAGCACCACAAATGCTTGTATTGCTTCAAATGATAATAATTATATTTAGATAAAGCAAGTTGAGTGTTTTCTACATAACAAAAAAAATCTAAGGTAGAGCCTTTATCCTGCTTCAGTCCAAACTTGCCATTCTTGTAACACAGGGTATCTGAGGCAGGCTTGTCTCCTCTCCACTATGCTACCAGTCTCTGGTAGGAAGAGACTGGACCTGATTGAAGTCCATCACCACCCTGCTTTAAAGTGTGTGACCTACAAGAGCAGGGCTGTGTCTCACTCTGGAGGCTGATGTCTTTTCAGATAATACTCTCTGCAATCAACATCCCCATAGCCTAGAGGAGTAACCAGCATGAGTAGGAATTCAAGAAATGTCTGTTTTAGCAGGTGGGAAGGGGTTATAAAGATAATGATTGGAGAAGAAAAATAAATGAGTGGTGACAGAGATTATGTCTTGCTTACTTTGAGTCCCCAGTCTTTGCATAGAAAGTGAACATGATAAGTGTACAGTGATGGAAATATTGGTGACTTCTGTTCTAAACTCAGCCATACCTTCCTGAAGTCTAAAGGGAAGAATCAAAAATAATTATTGCTGTTTCTTTGCATACATGAACAAAAATTACCTGACCCCACTGGTTTATAGCAAAGCATCAAAAGTCTCAGGATATGACACAAACTTCACTTTTGACACAGCCCCTTCCTCCATTCCCTCTCCAAGAAACCTCAGCATCCACTGGCAGCCTCTCTATTTTGTTTCTCCCCTCGTCTGTTTAATTTCCTCCTGCAAGACCAGCTGCAGCTCAATTGTGGACTATGTAATTCAATAGATTTGCAGATATGTCTTGAGTCAATTTTAATTCTATTTAAAGGACAGTCGATAGAGTCATCTCTGGGGCTTTCTGAGATGAATTTCATATTCCATCCACTGTACAAAGTGGAAGGGAGAAATGTACTTCTCTTTAAAGATATAACGAGTTAGGCTTCTAAAATGTTTCATGTCTGTCCCACTTCTCCATTTCAACAAGATTTGGGCTCAAACTTGGGAGATTACTTAGGAAATCTGAATGGCAAAGAAGATGTACATTATACAGAAAAAGTCATAGACCGACCATGGTCTCTTGAGTTTGCCAAAATGGAACTGACAGTAACAGTTTTTCTCAATGTCTCTTTCCTGTGACTTTCCCTTTTTGTATACTACCCCCTCCACCCAGAAGCCATTTCTTGCCTTTCCATATGCTTCCATCCCTTTGTGAGAATCAAGACCATGGAGCTTCATGATCCAGCTCAAATGTCACATGCACCGCAAAGCTTTCTGCTCCTCCCTCCTGCTTATCCCCACTCCCACATTGGTAGGAATCTCCCTCGATACTCTTTCTCTTGGGGGCTCTGTTCATGTTTTATCTCTTAGTTTTGCCAATAAATTCATTTGCTTTATTTTCCTAGCTTGTTCTCCAAGTTTCTTAGAGACAGGCTTTTCTATCTGACTTACTTTGGGGTCCAATATTTTGGTTGTTTTGTTGGTTTTTTTATTCTAATAATACCCAAAGTTGCACTGGCTCACAATAACAACAGTGATTTTCTTCTCTTGCGAGACTGGCAGTGAGCAGGAGCAGTTGTTAACATGGAACCCAGGCTGAAGAAGCAGCAGCTACCTGGTGCAAGCTCTTCCTTTGGTGAATAGCAGAGGAGCAAGAGGTCAGGCCAAGCCATGCCAGTATATTTAAATTTTTGGCCATGTCACATCCTATGCCATTGGGCATGTCACTTGACCAAGTCCAAACTCATAGGGAGATTGGTATACTCTGCACTGCCCCGTCACATTCAAGCAAACTATATTCCATTTACTATATCCTTGTAGCCTGCCAGCCGCCCAGGGTGCTTGAACTTCTGGGAAGTCTGGTGAAAGCCCCAACTACTCTCAAGAAGCTAAAGCATGCTGCCCACTGCCTGTCCCTGGCCCAGCACAATCCTGGAAGTTCTTTAAGAGTTTGACACATAAGCAAACAGACAGGGTCAAGTAAGTCACTGTGTGTGTAGCACAGTCTAGCTTGTGGTATTCTTCTAGTTTGGTGTGCATGCACACATGGAGGAGAAAGCAAATAGCCATTGCTGAAGCCTGGTTGAAAAGTTTTGGGGGAAAGTAATTCATTTCAAGACAACAGTACTAACAAGAGAATTGCCACTGGCCTTTATTACCAGAGTTCTGGAGATGAAAACAAGATCTTTGCTACTTAAGATTTTCATCCGCCCCTGCTGCTTTTTCCCACCTGAAGTGCTAATCCTCTGCTGGCCACGTCATAACTGCCTCTGTGGCAAGATGCACTGCCGTGTGCAAATACCCACTTGTGGGTTCAGGTGGTGAATGTCCAGCAGGTGTGTCTGAATCAGACAAACAACTATAATCCTGATTTCTCGGGGACTATAGAAAATAAAAACAGGGAAAGGAAAACAGATGCTGTAAAGATGGGCCTCTTGCTTGTACTTGACTTAGCTGAGTTCAAAGTGCTCTCCCTACCTTAATACACAAACACAAATACTGTAATGGAAGTAGGGTGGGCAGAGGGTTTGCCACACCTGCTATCCCTCAGAGGATGAAAAAGAGGAGCCCAGGACGGGCAAGTCATTGTGGAATGGTCAGCAGGAATTCAATGACCAGGCAAAGTCTGGCATGCTCTGAGGCTCCTTCCCAAGGCACCAGGCTTGTCATCAGACCTTACTCTGGAAAGTGTTATTATTAAAGCACTTATTCCGCTATTGGATTTCATTCCAGTTAGTGTTCAAGTAGGTTTTTAATTGTACAATAAAGTCCATTTGTTTGATGCACGATCCCAGCTTTCTAAATTGTGTTTGCTCCCGTACACTCTAATCCACACTGCTCACAGTTCAGTAATTAGTCAAGTCAATCCCAGCTCTTAGTGCAAATTAACGAGGTTCTACCAGAATGGGCTTCTGAGGTTTTGATGAGACGTGAGAATGTTTCTCTCTACCCTCCTCCACTCCCATGATGTATGATCAATTTATTTAACTCAAATTGCATTTTCAATAGTCCTCTCTTTTCAGAGTCAGCATGTCTGCGTAACTTACACTTGAGAAAGGCAGTCAGTGCCAGGGTGCTGTGGCTAGAGGAAAACTGGGTAGAAATGGAAGTGTTTGCTTGTGTGCTGCCTTGGATAAGCACAGTGACATTTTTTGAGCAAAGACAACAATGTCGGTAGTGGTCACTGTCCTCCTCAGCCAGCAACAAGTATCAAGGGGACTGTGGCTTTCTTGAAGTTCTCTTGATGTGATGCTATTGGAATAATTAATGTATATCAAAGTGGAACCTAGTCCAAGAAGATATTTAAACAGGATGCAGTGTTCCCTCATCAGATGGCTTATTTTTAACTTCACAGAAAGCCCAAGTGAACATTTACTTCCCTATTACGCTTTGGAAATGAACTTCGACAGTGCTAATAATAGCATCACTTTAAAACATAAAGTCTGAGAACATATTCTCCAGTGTCACCAGTATGGCATATTTGTCTTCTGTTTAATTTGCCTTCACTGTGTATTATTAGGAGTTAACACTGTAGTTTTGTTTAATAACTGGCTTCACCACCCATGGCTGACTCCAAACTGATCACTCAGGCCTGCTGATAAAGGTCCTAATTCATCCTTGTTAGAGCAATTAGGGGGAAATTGGATAACCGCACCACTTCTTGCAAAGGTCTACGTGTAGCTGTAGCCTATCCCCCAAGAGGTTAAGCAAACGCTCACTTTAGCTGCAAGTGAAATAGATACTTTCCCTGCAAGTGAGATAGGACCAAATTAATTTAGACTTCAAGAAGTTTTTAAGTGGGAGCTGGAACTCGACTTCTTTTCTCCTCCTCATTCCGTTCCTCTCTGCACATGGCCAGGTTAAATGTTCTCTGCCATTAGAAATCAATTATGATTCTCTGCTGTATTGCATGCACTGTGGTGGCATGAGCTATACCCAGCACGCTGGCTTCAGATGCCTTTTCCTCTTACCCTTGACATTCAAGTGGTAATTTGAAAATGGAAAACTTCTTAGAGGATTGTGATACATCCTGTCTCAGACTGGTTATATTTGCCTGATGAGTAAGTGCCCATGGATGGCTTGGCTTATGACTGGGAAGATGGTTGTTTCTTCTGTAGGTGGATTTTTTTACCCAGACTGAAAAAGCTCAGGGGTGATAGAGAGAGTTACAATGGGATGGGAGATAGGGACCAGAGGAGAAATACAAAAATCAGCTGAAATGTGGAAAGAGATCTGTTATGGCAGAGTGGTTTGGACTCAGAACAAAGAAGGGAAAAGAAGTGCCATAAATGAATCACAAAACTTCTAATCCCTAGGCCAACACTTCTGCTAATTTTTCTGTGTCTTGGGTATGTCATTTAACTTCTTAGGTCTCAATTTTCTGACCTGTTCAACAAAGACCTTGGGATCTCCAAAGTTTCTGCCAACTCTCTGCTAGGAATTTTTTTTTCTGCAAGTAACAATAAAATTTTTATGTCATATCACAAGAAATCTAGAGATAAATGGCTATTGACCTTGATTCAGCAGTTTCAGATTACCAAGGTCAGCATCTCTGCAATTCTTTGGACTTTTTCTCATCTAGCCTTGGATGATCACCAAGATGATTTCAGGTGTGATGTCCATGTTTCCAAACTGTACAAAAGGACAAGCAAGGGAGCTTCTCTTCCTGAAGCTTTGTCTTTCTTGAGAAAAACAAAGATTTCCTCCTACATTGTGTGTCCCCTGATCCTGCACCTGGGCATTCATGGGTGCAAGAGAAACTGGGAAGTCCAGTTCAGTTTTTCAGACACTAGAAAAGGAGGCAAAGCAGAAGGGTGTTAAGACCAGGTGCTAAATCTGCAAGATCTGCCACAGGCTTTAAAGCTTGATGTGTGGAACCACCTCCTCTTGATTCTCACAGACATACAGAATAAAGGAACCAGTAGGTATTACTATGTTAATCAATATTTACAGTTCTTCTCCCCTTTTGGCCATACTGGAGAAGCCACCTCCCCACCACGCAAATCCAGGGACAGACAGGTAACTTGCTCTGGCCAATAGCATGCTTGCAGAAGTGACTTGTGTCAGTTGCATATGAAAGACTTTAGGAGCCAGTGTGCAACTCATGATGTTTTCTCATCTCCCTGTGGCTTCCTCTAGAAATGTTCCAAACAGTGGACCCTCCATCAGTCCAGATCTGGGGATAAGGATGAAATGGATGAGAGGCCCTGATGGCACTATTTTAGTCAGCTGTTTCACTGCTGTGACAAAAAGACCTGACCAGAACAATTATAGAGGAAGAAAAGTTTATTTAAGGGCTTACATTTTCCGAGGTCTCAGTCATATAAAGCCAGCTCCATTCCTCGGGGCTTGAGGTGAGGCTGAACATCATGGCAAGAGAATGTGGTTGAGAAAAACAGTTCATATGATGATCAGGAAGCAAAGGGAGACACCATTCACCAGATTCAAGTATATACCCCATAGCCACACCCCCAATGAACCACTTCTTCCAGCTACACCCCACCTGCCTCCAGTTACCACTCAGTTAATGCCACTAGGGATCAATTAACTGATTAGGTTAAGGCAATAACCCAATCATTTCTCCTCCAAACTTTGCATTGTCTCACACATTAACTTTTGGGGGACACCTCACTTCTAAACCATAATAGACACACAGTGGACACATGCTATAAATGTGATTTGGGGAATTGCTTGTTAAGAGTGTATAGCATAGTGTACTCTAACCAAACAGGTGGTTATTGTTGAAAATCTCACAACTATTGTCAGGTGCCAATCTAAAGTCCGGCATCTCCAGCTTTTCCTGAATCTGGCCATTCTAACTGTGCTTCTACCTTCATTTCTGCCCTACAGTCTTAAGAGCTTCTCAAATGACCAAGTGCTACCCTGGCCTTGGAGACATGATGACAGTGAAAATTTGCTGAGATGAGTGGCTTTTCGAGCTCCGCAGCTCTGCGTTGTGATGTGCGACCACCTGGAGGAGTTCCTTTCAACATCTCTTTGTTAGATTTCTCTCTGGCTCCTCAAAGTGAGAAGAGAATTGGGATCTTTTCTGAGCTGCAGCACTTTAAATCATTTTTGTGCTGCAGCAAATACAATAATAATAATGGCAATGGTTTTGTAACAAAGTTCTGTAGGCCCCATTATCACCACCATCATTATCACCACCACCACCACCACCGACATTATTGTTATTGTCGCCTCTAATAGCATTTAACATCTAGGGAGCACTACCATGGGGCTGGGGACCTGCAGCATATAATCTCTTCCTACTGAACATATATCTTTGAAAAGCCACTGGGATAAGCAAGTCATAGAAACCCCAGGAAAGATGGGAAATTCTTACCTATAAGTGTAAGGAACCGTGGGTTAGTGGTTGGAGAAAGTTTCCATTAAGCAGTCAGGAAATTCATTTCTTACTCGTTTGTGCACTCCCTCTGTGGCCCTCCACAAGACTTTTTAGGGTTCCAATTTCTCCAGTACACAGTTGAATATAAAGAACATAATGTAGTCAAATCTCTTCTGTATTTTAATAAACTCAGGTAGGCAACCATTGATCTCAGGAAAATCTACATAGTGGTCAACTTGCCAAAGCCAAGCCTAGGGGTGTGGCCACAAGTTTCAAGGCTCCAGTTTCTCTAAATAGAAGGGACCCCAGGCTGCTTTTCCTGTCCTGCAGGGAGGGCCATGTGCTTGTTTAAAGGAAACAAATGAACAGACAACAGAATCAGCTAACACTAGGTTATTTACTTGCAAACGTATCTGCAGTACTGTGATGTGTGTACATGTAGGAAGATATTGGATCAAAAGGAGCAGGGCTGGTCTCATAAGCTCATTAGTCAGAATGCCTCATTTCTGGCTACACTCTCACATGCCCCTCAGGCACATTAACGCTTCATGTCCTTCCCTACATTGCTTGGTAACAGTCTGAGCATGGCCCCCGGGAATTGTCCTACACCTGTATGAGGCAGACTCAGAGGTCCCCTGGGTATTTTGAGGAGCAGTGTGTCTCTTTCCCATTTCTATTCCAAGGGCTGGCATATTCCATGGTAAATGGAAAGCAGGGAGGGTTAGTCCCCTAACAACTTGCAAGTATCATTTGAAGGTCTGTTTCCCTTTGAAAGGAAATAGGAGTATTACGACTCTTATCCTAAGCTACTTCTCTTTCTTAATATTTTTAGTGTTCTTTTTTCTTCTCCTATTGACTAAATAATGAGTTTTGTTCAAATATCACTAGCCCCATTCCCTCTTTTTCTGTTTGAAGGTTCCACGTTGTATTCAGTGGTCATATCTCCTCAGTCTCCTCCAATCTGTAAATTTCTTAGTCTGTCCTTGGTTTTTGTGACCTTGAAAATTTTAAAGAGCACTACCCAGGTATTATATAGAATGTGCTTAAATTTGGATTTATCTGCTGTTTTTCTCATGAGAGACTGAAGCTGTGTTTGGAATGAATGACAAAAGGGGACTTGCCCTTTCATCAAGTATGGGGGATATGTGATGTCAGTGTGACTTATTACTGGAGATGTTGACACTGATTACCTATTTGGGTAAGGTTTGCCCTCCCGCTTTCTCGGCTATAAAGTTACAACTGTTCCTTTTGCATGGAAGAGAGTTTCTAGGCCCAGCCCACATTCAGGGGAGAGGTTGCACTCCACTTCCTCGGGGGTTGGGGGGCACATGTATTATTTGAAAGTATTTTGTAAAGGAGACTTGCCAATAAACCATAATTTATTTATTTTTATCAGCATGGACTTGTGAGTATTCTTTTTGGACTTGGGGGTTATCCTGCAATATTATGTCATTTATTCTATTTGCTCAGTATGTTCCAGCTTTGGCCACTGGGGGCTCTTTCAAGCTGACTCCTGTGTCCTTTTTGGCATGTCTCCATTTTGCTCCTCCTTTCCCTCCTGTCCCTCTCCCTCTTTTTATTTTTCCCTCCCTTTCTTTCTTTTGAAATTGTTTGTCACTTCCTGGCTCTCTGACACTACAATATGCTCCAAACTCATCTTCTGTTTCCTCTGCCCCAACCCTATCTGCAGATATTTCTCCAAAGAGTCCTGATTCTTTTTATTGAAGAAGGACATATTGAAACCAAGACCTAGGTAAGTAGTGTGCTCCTTGCTACTGAGCGTTATTGCTTCTAGGCCACATGAACAAACTAAAAAAATATATATATTTTTTTAAAAACTGTTTTTTTCCATCACTAAAACAAACACTTGGGATGATCAACTTATTTAAGAGGAGAAGATTCCTGTGGCTCACATTTTTAGAGACTTGAGTCCATGATCAGTTGATCATGCGTTGGGCTTTGGAGAGGTGGCACAGCATGGCAGGAACATGTGGTAGAAGAAAGCAGTTCACCTCATAGCCAGGAGGCAACACAGAGGAAGAAAAAGGACCCCTTCAAGGGCACACCTCCCAGTGACCTGAAAACTTCTCCCTGAGCCCCAATAGCACCAAGATGGGGGCCAAGCTTTTAACACATGGTCCTCTGGGGGACGTTCCAGATCCTAACTCCAGCAAACTACAACCATACACATACCTCTGGGGGGTGTGTGTGTGTGTGTGTGTGTGTGTGCGCATATGTGCATCTATATACGCATATGAATTAGTGCCGGCATCTCTTGTCTCTGCACGAATCCAGCACCACACAATTTCTTCTGGGTTTTTTTCTGTCCCTTACTGCACATTGGTAACTTCTTTCTCTGACAGTAAGAAATTTAGCTCCTATTATCTAAAATCCATTTACTTATTTGTTCAGCTCTTAACCTCATTTGAAGTCTCCTTCATCTTTTTGTCTCAATTGGGTTTCTGGGCTACAACCTCTCAGAACAACGTTCACATCTCATAATATTTGAAGTGTTCAAACAACTATTTGTTTAACAGCTGCCCACACTGCCATATTGAAAGTTACCCCTTGCTGCCTTGCTCACTGCTGTGCACTGTGCAAGTGTTTACTGAATAAATGAACACAAAAGTAAGAAAATCAGCTAAAACCATAGCTGGTTTGACATAAGTCCTCCCTCAGTCTCATTCATGGTATTGTGCCCATTATACAGATGGTTGTTTCTCCTGACTCCTCCTCAGTGCACAACTGCATCATCCTGTCTTATCATCTTCAAAGCCCTCACTGTTGTCTACTGTCATCTTGGTTGTTTATTTTGTCTCCCCCACTAGACAGTAAGTACCAAGTAACAGAGAACTGAGTTTTAAGTCATTTGCTGTTCTATTCCATGCAATCCAGAGATGCTTGATAAAAAGCATGTCAGCAGTAAGCAAGAATGTTATTAAGCTTGTTGATTTATAAATACAGACATTAATAATGTTAATGATATTAATAATGAATAGTGTTATTTTTCACGTTTCAGTGAACTTCAGTGGAAACAAAACCAAGCTTAAAGAAGAAAGGAAGAAAAGAAGAAAGGAAGGAAGAAGGAAAGAAGGAAGGAAGGAAGGAGGAAGGAAGGAAGAAAGGGAGGGAGGGAGGGAGGGAGGAAGGGAGGAAGGGAAGAACAAGAAAGGATTGGGGGCGGGAAGGAAAGGAAAGAGAAGAAAAAGAGAAAAAGGAATGAAAGTCCTAAATAATCAACGTTAGATTCCAGTAAGAAAACAACTCTTAACAGATGTGGGTTTAGAAATACAGAGAGATGGCTGGGCGCGGTGGTGCACGCCTGTAATCCCAGCACTTTGGGAGGCTGAGGCAGGAGGATTGCGAGTTCAAAGCCAGCCTCAGCAATGGCGAGGCACTTACCAACTCAGTGAGACCCTGCTTCTAATAAAATACAAAAAGGGCTGGGGATGTGGCCCAGTGGTCAAGTGCCCCTGAGTCAGAGAGATCACAAATCTAGTCATTTCCAGTCTGGCTGGGGTTTTCTGGCATTTTCCTATAATGCTTCTCCAATTTATTTGTATCCCATTGTCTGCACAAGCCATGGTTATATGCCCTTTCCTGTTTTTTCTCCATCATCCATCTTTTCCTCCCACAAAACTTATGAAACTTATGAAAAAATATAAATCACCCAAAACACTACTAACTAGAGACTTGTTGGCTGAAACAAAACTGAAAAGATCCATCAAGGGGTAGAGAATGTAGGCAGGTTTGTGGAATCACCCTGCAGTCCTCAGTCCCGAGCCCCAGTTCTTCCTGGGTTGTCCTTCATTTGACTTTAAGTGGCATCACTTTGAGAGTTGAAGCTTATTAATTTGGACATTCTTAAATCAACTTTGAGAAAATTCCAAAAGGCACCAGGGTAATACCTACTTTACCGCCATGTGCTAGCCATGTACTACCCAGGCAAGTGTCACAGCCATGTGGGGTTCTTTTACTTAAGATACACTTTTCCTGGAGATCACCCCAGACCTACTGAGCTATGAGGAGCCTTAGAATATGAGCTTTAAATAAATCCCCTAGGTGATTCATATGCCAGCAACCCAGCACTGGGCTGGGCTAAGTACATAATATAACAGTGTAAACAAGTTTGTAATGGCACGGTTTAAATGGTAAAATCCAATCTGTTCTTAAATTTTGGAAGTTTGTTTTTTCAAATCACTAATAAATTAATTTTAAGCATTCTGTTAAATAAATGAAGTCAAATGTTTTCCCCTGGCTCACAATAAGAAATACTGTATATTTTACATTGCATTTCAGCATACAGACAGCATGCACATCCGTGTGTGAGTAGGTATGTATGTAAATCAATAAAAATTCACGAAGTGATGCAAACTTGTATAGCAGATAATAAAGTAAAAACATAATCAATATCAAAACTGATGTTTATATGATTAAATATCAAATAAAACATGGAAATAGGTCTAAATAAAGATATAAAAACATTCTCATCCAACCCATACATATTGATCTCTTGACCTACTATATTATGTACTTCTATGTTATGTACTCCAGAGAACTCAAGCAATTGAAAATAACAAAAATGCATATAAAAATCCAAAATTTAGAAAATGTGCCCAAATGATGAGGTGTTAGTGAATTTATGAACCTGTTTCAAGCGCTTTGGAGAAAAAGAAACACACCATTATGGCATTTGCTGTTTGGAGTGCCATTAACTTTGAAACCTCACTGACAATTTTCCCGTTCCCCACCACCATTTTCTTGCTACTGACTATATTTCCTCCCTTAGTTTGAACTCAAGGTTATCAGGTATTATTTCCTCTGTAAAGATCAGAGTCGAACAGATTCCAGCCATAAATGGTGACATAGGCTATAACCAACTATTCACGTCCTCTATTGGTTGTCCTTTGCCTTTTCTCATTTGTGAGTCCTTTCTGGAAAAAAAAAAAAAAGGTGACAATACTTTCTCCTGTCACTTCACAACTCTAGAATCCTATTTAATTTTTAGCCAAACCAACTCTGTTCAAACCAATTACCCTGACCACAGCCTCTTCTTTTTGCTTCCTATCCAAATGCTCCCTGTGCTCCTGTGTCTGCCCCTCACATTTGACCCTTCCATCTGTCCTTCATGCTGTAAAGTTCCAGGGGGTCAGAAACAATAACTTCACCTTGCTAAATAATAATACAATATCAGAAATGCCAACAACAATGACAATGTGTTTATTCTGATCCCTCTCCTCAACACCTTAGGATGTTTCGAGCTTACAAAAATACCATATGCTGGAAACTCATTATTTTAGACTGGAAAAAAATGGGGAAATAATTATTCATTCTTTAAAATCAAATGAGTTAAATAAAGTATCTTTAAAATATGAACACTTATAATAAAGAAACTCCATTTGATTTCTTTTAAATACAATTAATAATGAAATCCAGATTTAGTAATTGTGTTGAATAGAGCTCTTAAGGGACCCTCTTTAACATAAATAAATGCTATCTACCTAGCATTTCATTGTTGATCCTAAACCAATTTTAAATGCTAGTTCTTATTTAAAAATATGGAAATAGCTAACTTTTATCACATGCTTATTACAGACTGTCACATTTGAGCCTAACAACAGTGCATTATAATTATCCTTCCTTGCAAACTGGGGACTGAGACATTGAGAAATCACCTGCCCAGAGGAGCACAGCTAATAAATCCTAGGACACAAATCTGAATGTCTGTCCTTAGCCCCACTTCCCCAAATATTACTTATTTTATTAATTTACTCTGAAATGCCTGTAAGAGTAAGCTTAATTCCAAACCCTAATGCAAATCATTAGGAATCTGAAAAGAGAGTGGTCAGAGTTGGGAAAATATCACCATAACTGCCTTGGGATGTTGGAAATAAAGGAATGAATTTCTAGAAACGGCTCCATCAGTTTACGTTTTGAAAACAATTCCCCTCCGGACCTTTCTTCTCAACCCTTATAAATATTACCAGAGCAATTCTCAGGGGATACCCTTTGCTCACACCTCGCTTTGATTCAGAGGAGGGTCATTTTGAAAGTTTCAGCCGAAGTGGAGGTGCCCTTTGTGAGCTACAGGCCCGAGAAAAATGAACGTGTTTTGGTTTGCTTGGGTATTTTGTTTTGTTTTGTTTTTAAAAAGTCAAGACCTTTTTTTCCCCCAGCTCCCCCATAAGTCACAAATAGCTTTTCTTTCAAAGTTCAACCTTGTCAGGCCGTTAATCCTCCACAAGGAAAAGCACACTGTGATAGGTTTAGAAAGGTTTAGCTCTCAAATAAGGAAGTTATTAACTTTTACATTCCTGTTTGGCCGCCTTCTTGGTGGTTCTGGAAGTCTCTTGGGAATCATGCACCTGAGGCCCTCCCACCACAGGGCCCACAGGCCACATGTGCCTCTGTCCTCATAGCCCTGCACTCTCCCTAGGAGAAAAGCCGTCCTGGGTGGGAGAAGTCACCACAGACAGCAGGGCAGGACAGGACAAGCCTCAGAAGGGACACTCAGGGATAACCAGAATCCTGGGAGGGTGGCATTCTGGCCTGGGGATCCTGGGGATCTTAGAAGATTCCCAAGAACACACTCTTCATGTGGGCTAAGAACATAGTTGTGGCCGCAAATGCTCCTTCGGGATCATTATCCATTAACAAGCATACAGCCAA
Organism: Tamias sibiricus; assembly: GCA_025594165.1. Lineage (NCBI taxonomy): Eukaryota > Metazoa > Chordata > Mammalia > Rodentia > Sciuridae > Tamias > Tamias sibiricus. The sequence continues at coordinate 121,333,338 of CM046657.1, read as the reverse complement.
AACTAGATTTTCCAGGTAGTTTTGTAAAGAGTATGGAAAAGAGAGGAGATTTTCAGTCAGAAGATCTAGTGTGGAATCTTCATGTATATTAATTCACACTTTTTACGAAAATATAAATGGCTGGAATTTATTGAACATCTAGTATGTGCCAAATACTATGCTGTTATTTAATCCCAATAGTCTGGGCTGAGGGTGGTGGAGCACTTGCCTAGCATGCTTAAGGTTTAATCCCCAGCACCACAAAAAATAATAATAATAGTAATCTCAGGAATCCTAGGAGACACACACTGTTATTAACCTCATTTTATGCATGAGGAAGCTGAGGTTTACAGAGATCAGATAACTTCCAAAAGAATGAATTCATTTTCTAGTTAATACAGTTCAGAAGCACCCCATTCTCTTAGCCAGGGGATACATAGCCTTACATCAGGTAAGGGGTGTGAAAGGCTCTTGCAAATTCTAAGGGAGACTGCACAACAGTGGTCACTTGTATTGTCTTTCTCATTAAGTGGCATCCTGTGTATAATTCCAGATTCTTAAAGTGACCTCAACACCAACTCAGCAGAGGATGAGGAGCCATCAACCTCTGACAGGAGACAGGAGACGAGCTCGGCAGTGTTTCTCCAACTTGAGCACCCTTCAGGCTAACCTGGTGGGATTCCCGCAACCCTGATTGCCCAAGGTTTCTGATTCAGTGCATCTGTGCTGGTGTCAAAGACTCTGTGCTTCTCACAACTTCCAAATTGAAGCCACTGTGGTTGGCCAGGACCCCATTTGAGAACTTCTACATAATGGTTAACAGCACAGCCTTGAACTCAGAAGTCAGGTCTTCCCTTTGCTGTTTTCACAAGCTTATTTGTGCCTCAATTTTTTTCATCTGTTAAGTATAGATACTACAAATGTCTACCTTGAAGGCTTCCTGTAAAGAAAAAATTAGTATAAAATTAGTATAACACAACTAAAGCCCTTAGCTTCCACCTGGGACACAGGAAGCTTGGCAGGGGCTACTGGACACCCTGTTCCCTATGGACTCAGCTTTGAGTCCTTTAAGGAGCTTTAATGTCAAATCCTGCAAGCATCAAATAGACAATCTTAATTTTGTGTCCTTTTAAAACTGTAATTTCCTTTTTCTTTGAAAAGGTGATGAAGTAACACTGGCATCTTATGATATATCAGTTAGGGTCCTGACAGGAAACTTTCTAGATGGGTTTATTGACAGAGGGACTATTTATGATGTGTGAGAGTTGGGGGACCACAAGGGATAGTGCAGTAACCCAGAGCTTAATAACAGTTAAGCTGACCCCGGGTCAGGAGAAGGAACAGGTATTACAGCCCAGTGAGAAAGACTTCTTTAGTCCGAAGCCTTGAAAGCAGCAGTAATCTCTGATCAAAGGACACAACCAGCTCAAGGCTCGCTAAGAGGAAGAGAGCCCCAGGAACTAATAATGTCCTGAACTCACTCTCCTCCCTAACTCTATCACCTGCCAGAGCTCTCAGTGACTGAACCTGCAAGACAGAGAACCTGGAAACCAGGCACATGTGTGTCAATGTGTATTATTTACAGATGAGGAAACACAGTCAAACAAAATTTAAGGAGCTTATCCCGTGCTACCCTGTTTGGAAGTGGGTAGGTTCTCCAGCCCAGGCTGTTTCATTCCAGAGCCTATCCACTGAGCGAGAACAGCCGAGGAAGCCTCGGGAGAGAAATTAAAGGAAATGAGATGCATGGTCTTGGTTAGTATAAAAATAAGTACCATGAGTGGTGGATATTACATAGTTGTGGGATTTAGGGCCTCAGTGACCTCATCTGTCTTGTTAAGTTTAAAAACAAAAATAAAAGGAAACAACCTTATCTGTTTATTACAATTACAAGTTGGTAAAATATGCATATGGTAATTGATTACGTTGGCTATAAAAAGGGCATTAAGATGATGAATGATTTTATTTTTATATGCTCATTTTCTAAAGTTCCATAATATGGTCCGATTGAACTTACATCTTTTTAGCATAAAAGCAATCAAATAAAATTTTTAAAAATAAAGTAATATGAAGGGTGAACCAGACAATCTCCAAGTTCCCTTGAATGTTTTATGAGACTACAATCTCGATGTCAATCTCTCTATCTCTCCTCTTTTAATATTAAAGCAAACCTACAAATATGAATAAAGACCCACAGAATATACATCAAGCCTGTAAGATTCAAACTTGAGAAAAACTCTTGTGGTGGAAGTGAGATGAGCCAAGTGCAGCAAAATTGCAGAAGAGCCCTCCAGTGAGGGAGCAGTTGTTTGCACCCTCTAGTTGCATCTGATCCATCTTCTATAACATTTTTGTGACCTTCAGGAAGGTCATAAAGGTTTAGAAAGGGGACTGGATAAATTCAGTATGGGAGATTTCCTTCTTTGGCAGCATCCCTGATAGAAGTTGTTGCTGGAGCATCCTTGAAATGAAAGTTGCAATGAGCATCTTGTTCACTAATTGGACATCAATGTAAAAGTCTTGGGAGGAAAATCCTGAGAGGTCAGAGCATGACATTTCAGAGATGCCCCCTGAATTAGCCCCTGAGCCCCTCTAAGCATTAGGTCATCTTCTACAAGTGTTTTCTACAGGTAGGTCCAGAAAGCCAAGCCCAATGCTTCTGCCATGAAATAGCAAATTGCTCAGGAAGGACTGGATACGGTCAAGTCTCTGTATTTTTAATTGTGATAATTATAAGTGTCAAAACTACAAATATGGGAGGCTAACATAAGGCTATCTGTTCTTGATATGGGTATGACACCTTCTCCCTTATGTTCTCACTAGGACAAGTGACATCCATGTGTAAAGGGACTGAATTCTATTCTTAGCAATGATGATCTAATCTGGCACATGACCCAGTTTTTCCTCAGCATCTCTGCAGGGCAACAAATCAGTGGTCACTCACCATGTGCTTTGTAGCTCGTCTCAAAACCATGTTTACAGAAGAAGAGTGAGTTCCTCCAGACAGGCAAAGTGTCATCTACTTTTCAAAATTGCAAAGTTCCCAATGTTAGCCTCTATATTTGGGACAAAAAGATGTGAATGTGCTGGGAAGCTAATAAAACCTTAAATGTCAGTGCCTCTCGGTTAGAAGAACCTACGCCTAGGCCCTGTAACTGATTTTATGTTCTGATTTTACATTCTGTTTGTTGTTGTTTTTAGAAAGTCCCCCAAATTGTATACCTTTCAGGCATCACAAAGCCTGGGTCCATTTTGTGCATAAATGTAAGGATTTTGGACTATTCTAGGGATCTATGATTCAACCATGTTTAATTGACCAAAGGCCAGGATATGGGCCATCTTGGTCCACACAGGCTGCTGTAACAAAGTATCATAGATAGACTGGATGGCTTACAAATAGCAAAAATTTATTTCTCACAGCTCTTGAGTCTGTAAGTAAAAGATCAGATTCAGTGTCTGGTAAGAGTCCATTTCCTGGTTCAGACTGCACTTAACTCAGTGTGTCCCCACATGATGGAAGGAGGGCTCTCTTTTGGTCTTTTATATAAGGCTACTAATCCCATTCATAAAGGCCCTGCCTTCATGACCTGGTCGCCTCCCAAAAGCCCTACCTCCTGATACCATCCAATTGGGGGTTAGATTTTAATATGTGAATAAGGGGGACACCAGCATTCAGCCCATTCATGGGCTTCTCCCCTGCTCAATGTGTTCTTCTTAATGTTTGCCAGTAGTTCACCGAGTAGTGTTAAATACATTGAGAAGAGGAGCCTTTGTCACCCATATAGCTTAAAGCTGAAGAGGACCTACCTAACCAACAGATTGCATGCTAGCCATCACAGAGAAAGTAACTGGATTACACAACAGTGACAGTGAGGAAAGGAGGAGGCTGAGATCCCCCAGGCCCCATGTTTAGCACAGAGAGCAAAGCCAGCACTGGGCTTAGGACTGTGTTATTCAAGCCTCGGTTTCTTCATTTATAAAATAAGAACAGTAATGCTTACCTCATGGGGTTTTATGAAGACAAAGTAAGAAAGTGTGTGTAAAATGTTCAGTGTGTCTGGAACACTCTGACTACCGAGTGAGAAGAAGAAGCTTTGGCCATCATCATGCAATGAGATCAAAATTCAGGTCATCTCAGAGTGACATGCAATGATGCTCTTCTTAGCATCCCGTGTTACTCCTTGGCCCCAACCCATATTTCTACCTTCCATCAGGACCTCACTGTAACTACTAAAACCTCCTAATGAATTGGAAAATATGCCCTAGAATTAAAGACAGATTTTTAAAATGACTTGCCCAAGTTGACACAACAAATGAATTACACAGCCAGGATTAAGAATTCTATTCAGAGAGAGTCCAAATAGTTTATGGTGCTCGTAACAATTATTTCAACATACATTTATTGGGCACCTACTATATATAAGCACTGTCCTTTGATACTATGGGAGAGTCAAAGATATAGAAGATTCCCGTCCCTTAAAGACTTGATAATACACAAATCTTTCAAAATGAGTCCTTTCTGTGTAATATTAGTTAATAGGTATTACATGAAAAAGGTGTTCTATAAACAAATTTCAGAAGCATTGGATTAAACAAAAGCACACATATTTCTTAACTATATAGCTTCTCTGAACATATATAATGCTAGCATGCTATATAAAACTCTGAGAGGAGAAAATTGTTTGCAGCACTTTTTTTTCCAATTTATTTAACTTACAAAACTCTTTATTAGTGTGTTATCTCGTGGTTCTAGTGTTCCAGGAAGACCCTTTGGAAACACTGGATTAGGGAACTACAACAAACACACAAAGGAGTCTCAGAAAGATTAAGTGAAGTCAATATGTCATAAAAGCTGAATAGAGTAAGTATTCTAGTTAGTAAGACTTTGGAAAGTCACCAGGGGCAGGGGTGATTAAAACAGACATTCAAGGATGGATCAGAAGCTGGGTGATTGATGCACAGACAAGAGGATTCCATGTGGTATGTCTAGCATAAATCAGGAAAGGAACAAGGCCAGGAATGTGAGACAGTGGGTTGGCTTCATTGGATTGCTTATAAATGTTTGCAGGTAATTCAAGAAGAGTCAGAGAGAGATTGAGAGAGAGAGAGAGAGAGAGAGAGTATGAAGCAGCATAGAACCACAGCAAAGAGCCATTGGGGGTGACTGGGCAGGGGCTGATGTGCACTTCAGAAAGAAAATTCTAAGAAAAATGTAAAGCCTGGATGGGAGTTGGGAAAGTTAGGAGGTATGAAGACCAGGCAAACATTATCTCATTAATCTCTACAAGAAGTAATCTGTCGTGAACTGAGGAGGTGTCAACTAGGAAGCTGAGACTGAAACATTCTGGAGACAAATATTTTAGAGAAAAAATCTAGGTGATCTGACAGCTTGTGTATGTTTGATCATATTGAGTGACATCTTTTTATAGTCATAAGGGGTCAAGTGATGTGTTTTGTTTAAGAGATTGAACCTAGCTTATGTTACTCTCTGCCGGCATGGCGTGGACTAAGGGGAAGATGACAAAATTGCTAATGGAGAGGAATATAAATTTCTCACCACAAAAGACTTCTCTGGGGGAAACCAAAGGACCAGACAATGACACATCCTCTGATGCTCCAAAAGGTGATTCTTGGGTAAAACTGTCCAAGAGATAGAGCTGGAATCCAATATATGTTTCTCTTGCTTGACACTTTTCACTGTCAGAGGACCCCCTGAAACACCACTCACTTAAAATTCAAGGTTCTGCCATCAAAAAACCATATTTAAAAGTGTTCCCCACTCTGAACACAAACAGGGCCTTTGGGCAATTAAAGCCCCAGGCCTCTGCTGTCTTGCAGACTAATTGGACAAGGTACAGCAGGTGCTGCTGGGAGTCTAATTGTTCAGAGGGGCAGCAAGCTCTCTCAGGTCTCCTGACCTGGATTCCACAGCCCAGAGACAGCTCACCCACTGCCGTCTCTGGTGAGCAAGGCTGAACTGAGAAGCCCTGTACTTCATCCATCACATGGAGACCTTGCTGCCCCATACTGTGGGTGGCAGATGTTTTCCTCCTTAATTGTTGAAGATTAAGATTTGCAAACCAGAACATAAAAACATTTCCCCCAGGCAATTATGGCCAATCAAATCACAGGCCTTGGGAAGAAAGATGATGACTATGACATCCTCCCTTCTTGTGAGTAAATAGCCCTCCCCTGAGTTTATTTGGTCACACACGGATTTGAGTTGCCTTCTGAGCCTAATTTTCTCTCTAGTTATCTATGCCAGGAGCTGTGGGGTATGCCAGAGTAAGGAGGCTAGATGCCTTTGTCCTTGGAGAGATTGGATTGCCATGCACTCATTTATTGAAAACTGTATGTATTTATCTATCTACCTATCTATTCATCCATCTACAGTTTCAACATCCCAGTGCAAAGCACTATGCTCAATGCTATGAGAAATAAATAAAAGTGGAAATTCAAGTGTTCAAAAGATCACATCTAAATGACGGAAGTCATCTTTGAACTGTGCTTGCAGCCTAGAAAGGATTTTAACAGGCAAACATGAAAGAGAGAGAGAAAGAGCTAGTATAAGAAAATAGTACACCAGTAATTAAAAGTCATATTTGGGATCCAGTATAGTAAATCAGATTGAAGGCATCAAACGAGTAATTACATGCAGTTTATGCCTGAATTATGTGAACAGATGAATAGATGGATCTCGGATTATTTGCATGACTGATAAAACAGCAATAACTCTATTTATAGTTTATGAAAAATTTGCACCCTCTAAAAAGGTTGCAAGGAATTAACTTGGTTGCAGAACAATATGCAAAATCAAATTAGAATTTAAAACACACCCACATATACATACAAACTCTAATTGTCCTATAAAAAGAAAGAATTGATTTATCGGCAATTGTTCTTAATTAGACAAGTCCACTCTGCTGTCTGGCTACCCAGCTGGCAGACACAACAATCTTCACACGTCTACATTTGGCAAAAAAGGAACTGCAGTTCATTTTAAATCTCCACGTTTGTTTTGGAAGCATGTACACACAACCCTTTGGATATAATGAGATATGTTCTGAACAATAAATATTAGTTGATTAATGTATGCAAGGCTCAGTTTAATAACTGTTTAACAAAAAATTATTTGACTATTGTTAAATCTTAATAAATGTTTTAAATAATAAATTGGCCCATATTAAAGGCTCACTATTAGCTCTCTTACTTGTTATTAGCCACTAACATAATTCCTTAGATTTAATATGGTATTTATCATTGCTTATTTTCACAATTGTTACTTAGACCTAGTACTGTATCTTTATTCTTCCAGATTGTCTGAGTTCATTTCTAATATTAACAATAACTTCTTTTTCTAAAACTCTCATGACTTCCACCCAAACACGGCTGCACAATTGGGCTCCTTCAAAGAATACCTACTCAAATGAAGAATCTGCTTCCAGATACTCCCCAGGCTCTCGTCTTTCTAGGATATGGCTTTGACTTGGTCTCCATTTCAATGATACTTCAGAAAGCATTGAAACCTGTGATTCCCCAGAGTAATGGACACCTGTTGAAGGGACTTCCTGAATGGGACTTGTCATCAAGGTGAACTTCTCCTCAGTCCCATTTTAATGAGGAGATTGAAGGCACTCTTGACAAGAAAGAATCTGAGGTACCCCAGCACAGCAAGGGGTGGACCATACATGTGTCCCACAGTGCTAGATCCCAGCACCCCATTGGAGCATCTTTGCCACTTGAACCCTCAGAGCAGGGCTTGGCTCCTTTAAGAACCTCCTGTGAGAATTCAATAATTGTCTCTGTGGAAAGTATGAGTTCCCCCTAGTGCAGCATGATAAATCATGGATAATAATAGCTCTTTCCAAAATAATCCTTAGGCAGAAGCAAAATCCAACCGAGAAGGTTGTTCTGAGTCAAAACGTGGGACCTGGATCTGTCTTTTATTTAGCTCTATAAATACATTGAGTGCTTCCTTTGTCACTGCTGTTGACATAATGTGTTATTATTACTATTCAACTATTATTGCCTTAATGTCTATATTCTGATGTCTTTATATTTTGACAGGGCTTCATCCAATGGGCCGATTGTCTACTTTTAACCCTTAGTCTTCTGCTGATCATGGTACTACTTCAAATCTCTCCACTTTTAACTCTGAGAATCAGTACCATACTTTAGAGAGGATTCTAGAAATAAACATCTTAGTATGAATAGAACAGATTCTAAATTTCCCTGATTTCTCCTCCGTGATGGCAGGAATTATTAAAGATGGGATTTTTTTCCAGACATAATTCCCATGATATTTGCTACATTGTTTTCACAGTGTAAGAGCAAATTGAACTTTTTATGTCTATACACAGGAACCCTGGAATGATTTCCACCACTGTTGTAATTATAACTCATCATCCTGTATTGGCCAGGACTGTGACTTAATTGGCAGAAATCTGGAATTTTCACCAGGATGGTGTGTAGACTGAGTGATTCATTACTCTGTTTGCAGGAGTGATTCTTAATGGAAGCCACAGCATTCTTCAGATGGCCTGCACTCTACCCTGAAGGCACCTGTGATTCTACATTTCTGCTTACAAAATTCTACCTATTCTCTTGGGAATAGATAATTCATGTCCAAACACAGAGCATTTTAATCATTAAACCTACGTTTCCAAGACCCGAGGTTATTACCTTATCCACAAGTTTGTGCCTTGCTTCTTTTGATTTATGGAACAAACCAAAATCATAATTCTATTTTAAAAGATCATAAGGCAGATTGCTTCTTTTTCTTCCCTTAGAGTGTAATTATTCCTAATTCCACAATTACTTTGCAAAGTGACAGTGTAGTGATTAAGATCGCTCGCTTTTAGCAAATTTTTCTTATCACCAAACTCTATAAAAATTTAACTTCCTCCTAAATTATGACGTTTTGGGGTAGCTTTTATTAGACAATTTTGGGACTTGAAAATTCTTTGTGACTGGTTCCCCCATACTCTCGCACATATATAATTATAATTAATTGCTTCTCTGAACATTTCCCTTTTCTCTGGAAGCAAAGAAATAGTTTTGGGAAAAATAAGAACAGTGGGGAAAGTGGGGAGGGGCCCTTTCCTTTGTTAATCGTGCAGGGCTGGCTGCCTGTCTAGTGTACAGTCAGCATTTCAATCAGCCCATCTTTTCAAGTTGTGGCTCTGAACAGCTGGAATGTGCTATGAGACATAGGCCAAGATGAAAAGCCATGGCATTGCGTGGCTTCAAAACCAGCAATCCATCACGCGGGCACACACACACACACTGGGACTAGGAATTAAACTCTCCCAGGGGCTGTCATTATGCTGAAGGATATGTGTTTTATAAACTTGTGAGTTGGTAAACCTATGCTCTTGGCCATCTCTAAATCCCAAACCAGGTCTATACCCCAAGTAAGGAAAAACCCAGGAAAACCAACTGCTTGACAATCAGGTATGTGTCTCCTGGTGACCCCATCATTGATCTTGCACACTTATGGTTTAAAAAATCAAGCTACAAGTCTCAGAAGACTCACTCTACTGTAAACCTGTGATTGAGGCTGAGAGATAGGTTGAGCTCTCCAGGCATGTGTCCAGAGCCTGTAGCTATCAGACCAGACTCGCATGGTCATTAGCTTTCTCCCATTACCACAACAGCATCAGTCTCTGTTTTGGGACAGTTGTTGCAGATTCAGATGAGAACCATACTTGCCAAGCCAATTACAATGGAAGACTTGCAGAAAAATACACAGCTTGGCATTTGATGGAGATCACAGAAACGAATAATTCCTCTTACTGGGGTCTCTTAATTATCTGAGATTCAACAGACTCTGGTTAACCTTTCCTTCATTATTTTTGACCCCTGCTTTCTGACTTTGGACAATGGAATTTGAAGCTGAAAGCTGATGAAGGGCAAGGAACATATATATCTTCAGACTATTTCCAGGAGGAAGTGCAGAGAGCTTGTGAAACTTCTGTTTTAGCAAGCCAGAGAGGTGGATAATAATAGCCCACTGCTGTGTGTGTGTGTGTGTGTGTGTGTGTGTGTGTGTGTGTGTACGCGCGCTCGCTCATGTGCATATATCTTAAATGCACTAAGTGCTTTCTAGACATTAGCTCATGCAGCCTCTCAGTTCTCTGGTGAGGCAAGTGAAAAGTTTTAATACCTATTTCACATGCATTGAACATCAACAACAGAAGTATATGGTGTAAAACCTCAGAGAAAGTCACAGTGCTGAGGTATTTACCTTGACAGGCTGACACCTACTGTGTGCGTCAAGTCCTCCTCCGTGAAATAGAAATATTGGGGAAATGGGAGATAGGCACCTTCCTCCTGGGTAACAAATGCTTTTACATCAACAAATAAAGCAATATATGGACATAAAACAATTAGAGGACAAAATAGGACCACATACCGCCTGGTATAACATTTGGGAGATGGAAATTCTCATGCTGCGGGCCCCAAGGCCACACCTTGGCAGGAAACTGTTGTGGCTTTTTTTTTTTTTTTTTTTTTTTTTTTTTTTTTAATGCCACAATGAAAGCCACTCGGGTGTGCGGCTCCTCTATAGGTTTGCTGCTGTGACTTCTATTTGATCAGGAAGACTTTGGCGGTTCTCTTTTTGAGGCCTGCTCTCAAGACTTGATCCCCCTTGGAGTGCGCCAGCCCAAGCACTACAAGGACAAACATACGTCCTGGGAGCGGCTGATGACCTAGCTGAGATGCAGTTGGCACCCCTCGATGTTCTGGAGTGGGCAGCATTGGCCTCCAGATGGGAGGGCGCGCGTCTTCCCGTGACCTTGCCTGGCGCGGTTCTTCCATTAATGGGCCCGTGGGTCAAACCAAAAGACAAAGGTGGCCGGCGCCTCCTCGCGCCCTCGGCCTTCCACCTCAAGGTTGTGGAGGGGAGCCCCAAGGCCCCAGCGGGGCGGGGAGAGGCGTTTCCCCCTGTCTCTCTGTCAAAAAATAAAATAATAATAATAATAATAAAGTCGATGATGAAAAGCCCATTATGGCTGGAGGGTGAAAATAACATTTTCATGCTAAAGTCCAGATGAGGCATCAAGACATCTTCCCATAGAAAATGATGAACTTGCACATCAGGAAGTGCAAAGACTATTTAATCAAAGCCTTTAAGAAGATCAAACCTAATCATAAGATGTTAAAAAAAAATATATAAAAGCAGATAAGAGGAGGTTTTGGCTGCATGACTAGAATCTGAAAATCAGAAAAGAGCCTTTTAGGTTCTTTCACGACAAGAGAAATATGTCATTTTTTTCTCGCTCAGCAATCCAATTTATTCACTACAGTGGGTACAAGAAAGGACTTAAACAGCATGGCCAGTCAGACAGCCCAGAGGACCAGAGTGCTCTCTCCAGTCGTCACTCTCCAGAGGGTTTGTTATTGACTGTCCCTGTTTTTCTATTTTGATTCATTTTATATATGAATTTTAAAAGAGAGGGAGAATATAGAAAGAAAAAACGAGGCCTGAGAAGAAATGCAGTGGCCTCTGTACTCCACAGCCTTGAGTTTCAGATCTTCACTCTTATGACCAGGTTGGGATCAGCTTCACAGAGGGCCCTGCATGGACAGGGTGATGCTGGAACACCAGGGAAACTCTTAGGGAAGATGGGTGGAAAAAACACAATGAGGGCATGATCCAGGACTTAGGGCAGGTTGAGGTTTTAATGCCAGGGATGCTAGCATTTCTTGTCATCACTAATATGCCAATGTGGTCATTGGTACCACGGTCATCTGTACTGTGAGCAACATGCATCAGGAAGTTATTAACGCCAATAGCTACCGCTCAGCATTTGTCATGCACCCCATATAAGCTAAGCACTCTCATGAGTTATAGCTAATTCTCTCAACAACCCCTCAAAATAAGCTTTACTTTACCTCACTTGGTCCAGAAAATTTAAACAACTCCATCTCAATGGTATAATTGAGGAAAAACAAGAACCCACCTCAAAGAAGCGTAATTACAAAGTCTTTGCTTTTTTACTTACCAAGAAATCAATTCTCAACTCTTTTCAAATATGAGGAACTTTTTCTATATTAGAAAGAAAACGAAAAGCAATTCTAGAATTTTTACAGAAAAGTGGCTGTGTTTTCATATATGCCTTCTACAGGCAGAAACTTGGGATATATCTGCATTCATAAGCCCTTAGCAATCTCTCCACAGCCCCAGAGACTGCCATCACTCATCACGAGGGACTTACTCTCCAAACCCTTCTAAGAAAAGCAAGTACATCATGGTGGAAGGTGTGAACATTCTAGTTCCCCTGGTGCTCACCAGTAAAAACTGGGATGGGGTCAACCGGCAAGCAGAGCAAAGCTGTAGCAGCTACCCCATCTCTCCTGGCATCCCCACAAGCTCCTTGCCCTTTTGTCATGTCTTCTTCCTCCAACATGTTGCCAGAAGACTGTTTTTCTACCACTTGCTCACCAGGCTCCATTGATTAAGGCAACCACTGTTGTTGAATCAGATTTCAACCATACGAAAATCATGCAGTGATTTCCCAGGCCTCTCATGCCTGCAAGAAATGACTCTGTACAGTTGGATGCATGTGAAAACACATAAAATAGAACAAGGCATGTGTTAAGTGTGTCAGTCAGTGTTTCATTGCTGTGACCATGATACCTAAGCAAGAACAATTTAGAGGAGGAAAAGCCTATTTTGAGCTCACAGTTTCAGAGGTTCAGCCCATGGACATCCGACTCTGTTGTTCTAACCCCAAGGTGAGGCAGAGCATATGGTAGAAGGACATGGTGCAGAAAAGCTTTTCAGCTCATTGCAGCCAGGAAGCACAGAGAGAGGGGGAGGAACCAGGGACAAAATATATAATCCCCAGGGGCACACCCTCCCAATGTCCTCTTTCCTCCAGCCATGCCCTACCTGCCGACAGTTACCACCCAGTTAATTCATTCAAATTATGAATCCATCAACTGGATCAAATCAATGATTAGGTTATTGTTTTCATTATCTAATCATTTCCCTTACTGCACTAACTCAGGAGTTTTAGGGGGATACCTCATATCCAAACCACAATAATATATATGTTACCCCCATATACAAAATCTATAATAATAGTACTAATTGCCATAGTCTAAAATGTAAAGATGTGTTAAGGGGGTTGGACAAAACAGGAATGGTAGCCATATAAAGTTATTTGAAGAAATTTTGCTGATGGAACAAAATGAGTTATATAAGTCGATTTTGAAAGGCGGACACAGAGAAGACAAAAAACATTCATACAATGAGAAATAATCAAGTGGTAGTGAATCACGAAAAATAAAGGACATGAGTTTTGATCTGCTTACATTTAATTGAAGACAAATAAATAATTCATTTTTTCAAAAGAAAAAAAATCCCTAAAGCACACAATATAAGGCCTCCTGTAAAATGCATTGCTAAGTTTCATGCTTTACATGACCTTTTTCTTTCTTATCACCTCCCCAGGGAAAGGACTATTCTGCAGTGAAAGGAAAAAGACTGAGGACAAATGCGGGGCTTCTGCCCTTCCTTGGCTTCCGGTTTAGCTTCTAAGTCCAGGTGAGACCAGCAGGAGAACCAACCTGGGGCGCCTGTTTTTACCCCAAGGTTGCTTTGGAAGATGCAGGTGTACTGCCTCACACCTGGAAAAGGACAAGGGGTGGACATAGGAATGGTGTGCCATCTGCCTGTGCCTCTCTGTCTCTCTTTTGCTACAACCTGTCAGTGAGAGCAGATAGTGAGTCACCTGTGGAAGGGAAACAGTCATGCTGGACTGGCTCTGCCCTTTGAGAGCAGTGTTGTTTGTCCAGGTATCTGGGCTACAGACAGGATACAGATCTCTGCAACTTTGGGGTAGTTACTCTCACTCTCCTAGGAAAATGGAACAGCAAATATGATCAGCAAATATACCTGAGGGCTCAGAGCACTTTAAGACTTTCAGCAAGAAGCCCTTACTACTTTCAGGAAGTTGCCTCTAATCTTCTCATATCACATATACCTCATCAGACACACTCAGCGATTATAGATCCAAATCCTACCTAAGCCATTAGCACAATGGTGACCAGAGTGGGGAGTTGTGGATACCAGCACATTCAGGCACAGTTCTTCACAGCACTTCTTTCTACTTCCTCATCTCATCAGCTAGATCTGACTTGGGGAGAGGAATGCTTTCCAGGTTTTCTGAGTAACCTCTCTGCATTAAACCCTCCCACATTCATGATCTCCTTAAATCCTTACCACAAGCCTTCAGGGAAGATAGCATTATTATTCTCCTTACTTTATAGAGGAGGAAATTACCTTGCCTAAAATTCAACAGCCAAGAGGGGTTTGATTCCAGGGCAGCTCTGTCTGATCCAAACCCCAGACTTTCTACCACTGCATATTCTGAAGACCAGAGAACTGATCTCAGAACAGAGCTGGCAAGAAGAAAAGTGTACAAGATGGCTGGCAGAAAACACTGTTGGGAACAGAGTGCCTAAGAAGTGTGAGTTTTAGATGAAACATTCAGCACAGGTGGATCCGGATCATGAAGACAGAACTGGCCCCTAAGCTGAAAAGATGAAGCACAAAACAGTAAGACCATCTCCAGCAATGTCCTAGGAACATTGTGATGTCCTGCTGGATCACGATGATGCCTTTCTGGCCCAGGACCAAGGTCCTTTTGCTGTCAGCAAGATAGCGAAGCAGTAACATTTGACCTTGGGTTGCCCCTGCACCCATCTCACTATCTCCCTTTCCCTGCAACTCCTTTTCCTTGCCATTGTTTTAAAGATACATGCCTAGGAAAATCTTTTTCTATGTGTTTGTTGCCGACCATTTAATTTTATTAGAGGTTCTTGGGCTTTGTTTTTGCTCTTCTCCTAACCTTGGCTCTTCTTTTCATCTTTCTCAACATTGCCCCTTTTGCTTTCTGTAATATTCTCCAACTTCTTGCTCTAATTTCCTATCTACTTTTCTTTCCTGAGATAGAAAGAGAACAAAAGAATGAAAATGGGAGCCATCCTTTGCATCTCCCTGAATGATTCATTATTTGATTTTTTTCATTACATTCTTTGAATGAACTTCATAAGATCTATGGTAACTAGATACCCCATTTGTGTCAAATGTTCTTTTGATATGTAAGCATTGTCTAAATAAGCATTTCAGAGCATCTTCATTCCTCTTTCTCTGGTTCACAAATCTGGTGGTAGGGTTTCCAGCTGCAGAGAAGAGAAGAAAGAGAAAAGAATATTTGCAGTAAGGCAACATAGCACACAGATAACAAGTCCTCGTCCATTTCCCAGGTTATTCAGGCCTTTGTACTCCATTGGGAGAGAGGGAAGTAGACAGCAATTTGTATCTTGTGTATACACACACACACACACACACACACACACACACACATACTTCTCAGACTCCGGGAATGTCCAAGTTGGAAAAGTTGGAAAATATGTAAACCGGACCATTCACATTAGAGATGCAAAAACTAAGATGAGAGAAGCAAAGTAATTTGTTAAGATCATAAAACCAGTCAATGGTTAACCTAGGACCAGAAGGCATCCTGACACCTGTTTTCAGTGTATTCTTTCTACTGACCCATCCAAAGATGGAGCTCTGAATCTTTCTAACTTCCGCTTTAGTAACCATTTTTTGGTTCTATTATCCATGAACCCATCTGAAGTCTTCTTGAAGCTATTTCTGTTTTCAGTGTCATGCTCCTGAGCAGAGTCTGAAGCTGCAGGGATGGAGGGAAGTGGGAGTATGAAGGGGTTTATTTTTGTGCTCCTCAGATCCCTGACCTCTTTCCTGCAGAGGGAGTCAGAGGCCTTACAACACAGGAGAGAGATTTTGAGGTGAATGGTTTTGTTTTGGGAGGGGCCTCAGGGCAAGGTGTTCACTAGAATTTCCCTGGAAATGAACTATCATTTCTCCCAGAAGTGAGTTTGCAGAAGACCATAGTAAATCTACTGTGGTCCTGGACACCTGTCTAGTTCTCACATCATAAACCTGGGTGTGCTGGATGGGGACTCAACATGCCTCAAAATTCTTACTGACAGACGTGAGGCCAAACTGCCCAACTAACTCTAAATACTGTGGAAAGAACTAGCCATTCCTTCTCCAGGACAAGTTCTTAAGGGAGCCAAGAACATAGCACAAGGGTCCCGATTGAACAATCAGCAAGTTCTGGCGTGGTTCAAGAACAGATCTCCCTGCCTTGGTCAGCTGTTCGAAATGGAGACACTTTCAAATGTCTCTTAAAAATCAAAAGTAGGGAAAAGTCTTCTTTTTAATCATCTCAGCCCCCTCCTGTTAATTTCCCAGCCATGGTGAGCCTTTCATCTTAGCTCCTGTTTGATATAAAAGGGCCTGGATCTGGTGGAGAAAGGATAGGAGGAAGCAGATAATCATAGGACTTTGGACTGGATTCTTTCCATTTAAACTACAAGATACTAGCTGCTGGCAGGATTAGCATAACTAAAGGAGCCTATGATGCAAAAACTGGGGTGACTGGAGATGAGAAAGGCCATCTAAATGTGGTCGGGGGGAGATGCTACCATAAAAAGAAAATGACAGCTGGTGCCATGGGGAAATGAACCAAACTGTTCCCTTTCTTCTTAAGGAAATTATCATTTCAACTTTGCTCTGTCTTCTCCGTGACCACTTAGAGGAAGGAAGGCTCCCAATCTGCATTTAAATGGAAAGATTTCAGGAAGCATAGAATAGAGCATAGGCTTTTCAACACTCTCCCCCTCAAGGAGAAGGCCTTAGATGCATTAAAATTGACAGCTGCTCTCTGCAAATGCTGAGGGCTACACTCACCCATTTCCAGCGGCTCTGATAGGCCAGGGGCTTTTGTGGGTTGGTTTCTCAGACGGAGAAGGCCCTTTGCTCTAAGGAAAGTATCAAATGCTGCTGTCTGGAAATCTACCATTCATTTTAATGGAACTTCTTCCTGTGTTGTTTTGATCTGTTTTTGAAGTACAGATGTCCCAGGAGAAGTGATAAAGCTCTAAACTGCTATCAGTCATCTATATCTAGGTAGGCCTGGAAGCTTTGAGAAGTGAGTTTCATTCCTTTGGCAAATATTTCAAAAGCAGGAACTGCCAAATACATTGGAATAATTTCGGGGAACGTGATGGTGAACAAGAAAGTTTCCTGGCCTAAAGATGTTCACATGCCATGGGTTTCCCTGCTTAGGAAAAGGGAAGAGGGAAGGAAGTGGAAAGAGAGGGAGAGAGAGAGAAGGAGGCTGAACTCTGTGGAAGGGTGGGAGGACCTGAAGGAGGAAGCTGGGGACACATGCCTTTATGACATTTTTATGATTTTCCTTTGTGGTGGGAGGGTCCTGTCTGATAGATGGCTTTCTGTTTAACTTCTGGGATACACCATAGCTGTCTGTTCATTCTGCTGTCAGTGAGAGCAAGGAAGAATGGAAAAGAAACCATTAACCTACACCAGGATTTTTTAAATTCTAAATCCCACCCCCACCCCGCCCCAGGGCTGCTTTGCTGCTAAAAGCAGAGTCCCATCCTCTTATTAAAATCTCCCCTACATTTTGCTTGGTCAGCATGAAAAGGACTGAGGGATGTGCCTTTTCATTAAGATTATTTCTATTTCTGACAGGCCCCGAGTGGGTCAAAGGACAGACGCTCCGTCCAGTGCTGAATGATGGTCCTCCCCACAGGGTCTGTCCTAGTAATTACTTCTAGAGCTGGCACTTGACAATCAGCACAGCCTGGGGGTCAGGACAGTCTGATAAACCCCTCTAAGGGTCTGTTGGAGGCCTTGAACGTGTAAGTAAGTGGGGGCACATGGAGAGAAGTGGTATTTTGGTTTGAGTCTGAGGTGCCCCCCCCCAAAGCTCTTGTGTTAATGCAGGAATGTTCAGAAGCAAAATGGTTAGATGATGAGAGCTGTAACCTCCCTGCTAGTTTACATGGACTCCGTGGTAATGAGGCATGTGGGGTGTAGATGGAGGAGGTGGTTCACTGGAGGTGTGTCCTAGAAGGGTTCATCTTCCCTTGCAGCCCCTTCCCCTCTCTCTGTTTTCCTGTTGCCATGAATGAGGCCGTGCTCCTCCACCACACCCTTCTGCCATGATGTTCTGCCTCCCCTTGAACCCAGGGCAATGGAGCTGGCCCACCATGAGCTGAACCTCTGGAACTGTGAGCAAAATAAACTTCCTCCTCTAAGTTGTTCTTGTTGGGTATTTTAGTCACAGTGACAAAAAGCTGACGAAGACAGGTGGGCTGTGAACAGAGCAGGTTTGTGTGAAAGAATCCTGGTAAATACTCCACCATGGACTTCCAGAAGAGATGAACCTGGGCTCCCTGAGGAAGGAGGGATGATGTCTCCAACCACGTGGAAAATTCACCAAAACAGCATACCCGACGTAACAAGGTAGGCTTCTCATATCACTGCATTTGTCCTATAGGAAAGGTCTTTACTCCATTCTTTTCTTCTCAGAAATTAACTCTGAACTCTGGCTTTGCTGTATGGGATGTAGAAACTTTTATAGGTGTTACAGAGTCCCATGGGGGAGAAGACTCACTATCAGGGTAGTGTTGTAGGCAGGATGTCCAGGAAGGTTGCTATCCTGTCCCCTGACCATTGCAAGAACTGAGTATTTCTCAAGGAGATTCATGGAATTTGGAGGAAAGGTGTTGAGGGTCAGTCACATGAATCAGTAGTTAAGCTGACATAGTTCTACATTCAGTTCACGTTGATTGGACCTATACATTCAGGTCTCATTGATGTGCAGGAAAGATCTTTAGAGTAATTTTTTATTTCATAATTTAGGAAAATAAGATCCCAAAGCCTGTCAGAGATATAAGGTGCTAGAACCCTGATCTCCTGCCCCCTCAAACAGAGATTTACTGAGCCCTCATCTCCCTAAGTAGGGTTTAGATGACTAAGAGGCCATTCAGGACCAGTCAGGAAACCATGCACCCTGTCTGGGAGGAAGAAGCTGACAAGGTGCCTCTCATAGACTGCCCTCAGTTTCCTGCTCACCCTCAGGACCCAGGGCAGGTCAAGTCTCTCCACAGTGCTGAGCGGGGACAGGATGATGGAACCACTCGAAAGCAGGATGGCTTTAAGGGACAATGGAGCTGCTGAAGCAGCTTTCCATGGTGAGCCAAAAAGGTGTTTTCCAGAAATGCTTCTCCTCCAAGTGTATCTTGAGACAGGTAGCAGAAGTCCATGTGGTCAAGCCAACTGTGTTGACTCATTTATGCATTAATCTGTTGATGTCAAAGTGCAGCTGTCTGACTGCCTGAGGCCAGTGGGGGATGCAGGGATAAACAGAATGAAGACCTTGCTTACCACCTCACCCGGGCCATGACATCACCTCTCCTCTCCTGGAGCCAATCTTTACAGAGCAAATTCCAGTATCTCCTCCATTCCAGTATTACATCCTCACATGGAGCAACCCCACAAGGCAGTACCAATTGGCCCAAGGACACACGGCATGCCAAAGCTAAGACTTGAAGCTGACTTTCTGCCAGCAGAGTGCTTTTCCTTGGCCAGCCTCTGAACACAGATAAGCAAACCTGGAAGTGGAAGGTGGCATCAGGGCATTGCATTGAGAGATTGCTGCAGCAGTTGGAGAAAGGGACTGTCCTTTCTGCTGATGCAGCCTCTTTCAGGTGACTTTCTAGTGCTGCTTCTGAATATCTCACCAAAAAAGAAAAAAGGAAAAAGCCTGGCAACTTTCCTGGGCCGGCTTACAGACAGGGACAAAAAGACTTTGCAGGTGGATTGGCACCTAGGACCAAGAGCAGGGATTCTTGCTCACTCCATGGCTTTTCAGAGACTCCAGGCTCTGTGCTTCCTAGAGGTCAGATAAACTTTTAAACTGGGAAGGACTTTAGAGATAAACTAGTGAAGCAGTCCATCCCTACCCCCAGTTTACAGGGAAGAAAAGTGAGGCTCAGGTCAGCTTACTGTAGGCCTGAGTCAAGGCTTACCTGGTCCCCTCATTCAGACCCTCCATTGTTCTGCAGCTGGGCTCACCAGACAAGTACCAAGTCCTACTTCAGGGAGGAGAGTGACTGGCTTTAGCATGTACAGTCTATTAGGTCAAACTGAGGATAAAAAGAGAAGCCCTGATTTGAGGGTCTTAGCATCTGTCAATCTCACCTCTTTCTCACGCTTGACATTCACTAAACACCAGATTCTGAAAACTTCCATTTAAAGGAAATCTCTTGGCTGATTAACTCTCTGCTTTATCCTAACCAACAGCCTTTATTGAACACACCCCAGAAAGCAAAAGGTCTCTGGAGAATTGATTGTACAATCCTTGCTCTCCTATTCAGTGGCCTCAGTCTCTGGGAACACCTGGACTGGAATTCCTCTAAATGATCTGGTTTTCACATTGACTCTTAACAGATCATCCATGAATGCATGTGCAACCATGAGCAACCTATGGATTTCTTGAGATCTGGCAATCTGCAGTGTGTACATTTCAAATGAACACTTTGCTGCCACAGATGTTTTGAATGGGGACCCAGGACCAGGCTGGGTTCTCAGTTTGGAGAGGTTGTATTACCTAGCGGGTATCTCCTCAGTAGCTGGGATTGCGGAAAGAGCAGGAAAGAGAGGGCTGTGGTGGAGATAACATCTCCAACCTGAAGAACCAGGGGGGATGATTTACAGACCCAGGAGTCTAGCTCCTGATTCAGCAGAAGCCCTTTGCTTTATTGCTCCCTGTGAAATTCAGTCATTCCCAGGAAGAGCCTTTGTCCAGGAAGGGGGAGATACAGGCTCTGGTTAGGTTAGGATTAAATTGCTGATTTCAGCAAATGAAAACTAATGACCACTGCTGGTCTCCTATTTTCAGGGGCACCTGCAGAGGTAACTCAGCCTCCTCAGTTAGGGGAGCTTGAAGAGGATGAGGTTTGGGATAAGCTTCCTAGGACAGGCTGTGCTATTCAGATGCTTTGGGGCAAGTGGCCCTTACCTCTAGGACTCTGACATTTCAAAGGGTGAGTTTCTTGCTTGTTCTTATTTTCTTTTCTATGGACACAGGGTAGGAGACAAGGGGTGCAAATGAGAAAGCTCAGGTTTCTCAGGAAATCTTACCCTAGGGGCATTGTATAGGCTTTTGCACAGGTGGTAAATCACTTAACATTGGCCCTGTGTGTGGCTATCTACTTTCTGAGTTTTGTTTTTGCATAACTTAGAAACATCTGCACCTCCCTTAGCTGACCTGCCACAAGGGTTTGTCCAATCTTCCTTTATTCCCTCCCAGGGAAGGGAGGAAGATGGGTGCTCTTCTAAAGGCAGTGTAAATTTTTATCTTCAAGTGTCTCCATCTAAAATGCAAATACAACTTAGGCCAATGCCTCATCAGGCAACACATTAGCCTGGCTTAATAACAATCAACTGAGACCAAAAAATGAGGCTTAGCATCCACAATAATGATATTATCTATCATCTATTGAATAATTACTATGTACCAGGCACTATGCTAAGCTTTCTACAAAGAAAATGTCTTTCTTTCTTTTTTTTTAATCCTCACACAGTTCTGAGCTGGTATTTCATATTAAATTCGGAAAAACTCAGCTATTTATCCAGGGTTATACCCTAAAGCAGTGCAGAGCCAGGAGTCCAACCAAGGTAGTTGGGCCAACTCACCCTTGGCTACAGGTGCTTAGGGTTCACACAAAAATTGGTGATAGGGAGCACAAGTGGTAGGGTTATTTTACTTCCCAGGGGAGATGGGGAGGGACAACAAAAAGAATGGCATTGTTGGACAATTCAAGTCCTTAGAGTCACACAGACCCTGACTCACATCTCAATGCTGACAAAACCTCCCCAGCTGTGTGGGGTCTTGGCAACACACTCGTCTCTCTGATTGAGGGTTTCTTCTTTTGGTGAATAGGGATACCCCTTTTCATTCACCTGTTCTCAGACTTCTACTTGGGGTTGCCACCTCTTGGAAGCCCCCCAGAGATCTCACCTCATACCTATTTTACCCTCTTCTGAAAAGTTCGTGGTACATACCCATTGTGTTTTAGTAGTCACTTGTCTATCCTCCTTAACAGCAGGGAATGTGTCCTCTCCACCGTGATATGTTCAGGACTTCATGATTATTGAAGGGACAAATGAGGAAACAAAATAACCTGGAGGACTAAAACAACATGCAGCACAGAAGACAGTCAAGAGAACAGCTCCTTATCTCAGGGTAAGGCCCTGCATCACTTTTGGAAGAAAAGAGAGCCATCTAGGACACAGAGATTCAAATGGGAAATTATGAGTGTATGTGTGAGTGTGTGTGAGTGTATGTGTAGGATACACACACACACACACACACACACACACACACACACATTCTATTTATTGGTTCTGTTTCTCTGGAGCACTATTATACAGAGCAACCACTTAGGGACCAATTTCTCCTCACCAACTTCTTTTCTGTTTCAAATCGCCCCTCCCATCCCCCTAATTATTTCACCCCCACATCATATGCATCCCCTCAACTGTTCCACAAATTAACATATAGTAGCAATATAATAAAACTAATATCAGATCAGAGAAATTGCTATGTGCCACCCACTGATCCAAACTCTCACAATAACCCTGGGAGGCCGGGCCTATGGTACTATGATTCTCCCCATTTTACAGATGAGAAAATTGAGGCACAAAGAAGTAAGTAACTCTGAAAAGCTCGTGGTATATAACCGCAGTGTTTTAGTAGTCACTTGGCTATCCTCCTTAAAAGCAGGGTTTTCCAGATGGGGAAGCCTGGAATCAAACCCAGGTTTGAGAATGCACATGAGAGACAAAGAGAGGGAAAGGAGATGTTGTATGAAGGGGGTGAGGGAAAAGAGAGGGAAAGGAGATGTTGTATGAAGAGAAAAATGAGACTGTCCGTGGCCCACTTTGGTAGATACCCTTTATTCTCAATCTCTCATATGCATGCATATGCTTCTCTGACTCACCACCTAGTGTTAAAATTGTTGCGGACCATGACATTGGGGATGGTCTCTTCACCAGAATGCAGATTCCTACTCCATGCTCCAGGTAAATATCAAGTCTATACCCTCACCTTGCCAGACCAGTGGGTAGAGATGCCCATCTGCCAGCCTATACATGGGTTACGCAAAGCATGCTGGAAGTGAGTGCAGATACTGAACCTGTCTCTGTCATCTCTACATACACATACCTGCACAAACTCACAAACACACATATACGCACACACCCTCCACCTCAGGCCCTGCCACAAACGTCTGTTCTCACCCTCACCATAGAATGGCATAGATTACCCTGTGCCACGGATACCTTCTTCCTGGGCACCTTCCTTAGCTGAACTGGCTTTTGACAACCAGGCAGATATTTTTCAAACCATTTTTGTGTTTTACTGAGCAAAGAAAAAAGATGTTCCTGTCATTGTTCACTGTGCTGTTCCTTCCTCCTATTAGCTCTGCTAAGATGCACCCAAAGAAAAGAAAATACAATTGCATACAATTAGCAATGGAAATTATTAATAGGAGCAAGAGATCCAATCCATTCTACAAGTAATTCTGTAGTGATTTTAGTAATTGATAGTAATTAAACACTAATTAATTCATTTCCTAAGTAATGTATTTACTTTATTTATGGGTATTCACTTTAATTACACTTGTTTGCATTCCTTGGGTTAAGTAATACAAATTTGCTCTCTTTTCTGAAAATGTTTATTTGGGCTTCTTTAAGTCATTGTTTGAGAACATGTGGGAAC
This sequence comes from Tamias sibiricus, assembly GCA_025594165.1. NCBI lineage: Eukaryota > Metazoa > Chordata > Mammalia > Rodentia > Sciuridae > Tamias > Tamias sibiricus. The sequence goes on along the minus strand of CM046657.1, from coordinate 121,309,660 downwards.
AAAGACTAATTGCTTTGAATTGCAGCTGAGCACACTGATTTCTCACTTTGGGATGGGGAGTTACAGAAGGTGAGGCTGCTGCCTTCCTCATTTGGGCCTTACCTCCTTACCCTTCACTTTTGGTCCAGCTGTCTGGCAAACAGTTTATCTGAGTTCATCTCAGAAAAGATCAGAATCTTGGCTATGGGAATAAGTTTCATGTGAACCTCAAATGTCAGGGAATGTAAAATCCTATCTTTGGACCTCACTTTGGAAGGAGTGAGATGATTCTGGAGGGACATGGCAGGTGTGTGTCTGTTCTTTGGACTGAGTGGTTGTTGGTATTTTAGTTAAACTCCCAGGACCAGAAGTAAAGTGTTAGGGCCACCTGCTCCATCCCTCCATTGGAGCTCACTGATCTCTATGGACGGGTCCTGTAGAAACAATGCCACAAAGGGCACCTCCCCCAGTATTCCACCTCAGGGCAGCTCCAACTCTTAGAAAGTCTTCCTTGTTCGGAATCTAAATCTATGTCTTCAAGAAGATCTTCTCTCTGACTCCACCTTTCCCCAACTGCTGGCCATATAGAGAACGTCCTGTCTCTTGTCCATGCATCAGTCTATTTGTTACTTTACAATTAACATGGTGGCACCAGACACTCCACTTTATTCAGCCATTCCTGTGCACAATAGTTTTAGATCTCTTCAGCATCCATTTGCTCAAGGAGATCTAATCTACTTTCATCTTCCCTAAAAGACGTGAATGGCTGCGGTCTGACCGTCACAACCAAAAAATGGAAATGATCTCTCAGTCAATATTCTACACTTCTATCAGTGAACAAATTAAATTAGGTTGGCCATAAAAATAATGACTTATTTTGAGTTGTTAATCTCTGCTAGGAGCAACAGGCAACACGCTTAGCGTCTCAGAGATCTGTTATGAATAATGTGCAGGTCAAACATACAAAAGAGACTCAAGGACATGGAGACAGTTAAAAAATCCCACCAGGCATCAACTCCACAGAAAGAGAAGTTTCTTAGTCTTACTCATTATGCCTCCCTTTATTTTTTAATCTTAAAATATTTAATTGACAAAGTTTGAATATATTCAATGTATACAACATGTTTGACAGATGTATGCACTATAAATAATTAGTACAATCAAATTAATTAACAACTTCATCTGCACCCATGCTCTACATTAGATCCTCTGGACTTATTTATCTTTTAACTAAAAGGTTTTACCCTTTGACTAACATCACCCCAATTCTACTATGACCCAACTCGTGGAACCCACCTTAATGCTCTGCTTCTGTGAGTTTGACAGTTTTCAATTCCACAAAGGGTCCCCCACCAACTCATGTATTGAGGGATGGGTCTGCAATGCAGCAATGTTCAGAGATGGGAGTTTGGGTAGGTGATTGGATCATGAGACCCCTGACCTCATTAGTAGATAAATCCATTGAGGGATTCATACTTGTTGGCATTGTTGGAGGTGGTGAAAACTGTAGGCAGTGGTGCATAGTTGGAAGAAATAGACCACTGGGGGTGTGTTCTGGAAGGACATATATCTTTCCTGGCCTCTTCCACTCCCTTTCTCTGCTTCCTGGCTGCCATGAGGTGAGCAGCTTTCTTCCATCATGCCCTTCCACCCTGATATTCTGCTTCACCTCAGGCCCAAAGCAAGAGAGCCAGTCAACCATGGACTGAAACCTCTGAGAAATGAGCCACAATAAATATTTCTTCCTCTAAGTTGTTTTTCTCAGGTATTTATCACAGTGTCAAAAAGCTGGCTAACACACACATATAAGTGAGATCATATCATACTTGTCTTTCTATGCCTTGGTTATTTGATTTGGCATGATATCTTCCAGCTTCATCAATGTTGTCACAAGTGGCAGGATTTCCTCCATTTTTTATATCCAACTGTATATATGCACCATGATTTCTTTACTCGTTCATCCAGTAATGAACACTTAAGGTGTTTTCATATCTTGGCTATTGTAAAAATGGTACAATGAAACTTTACTACTCTACAATACTGATTTCATTTACTTTGGATATATAACCAGGAGCGGGATGGATGGGTCATATGATAGTTGTAGTTTTAACTTTTTGAGGAGCCTCAATACTGTTTTCCATGGTGGTTGCAACAATTTACATTTCTGCCAACAGTGTGCAAATGTTCTCTTTTCTCCACACCCTTGCCAGCTGGTCTTGTCCCCCACCCCCTCTTTTTTTTTTTTTTTAATAAAGCCACTCTAGAAGGTGTGAGGTGAAATTCCAGTATGGTTGTATTTATATTTCCCAAGTGATAAATGATATTGAGCACCTTTTCATGCAAAAAATGTTTTACCACAAACTACTCAGGAGCAAAATCAGTCAGGAATCAATGACAGACCAAAAAACGTGCAGAATTAGGATAGAAAAGGGTTTATGTTAAAAATAAGGTATTTTGACAGCATTGTGGTCCTGTAAGTCTCCATTGTTCCTTACTATAGTCCTCCCTTTCATCTTAGGAAGAGATAAACAAGAGAACAGTGATTAGAGCAAGAAGGGACAGGAGAGTTGTGGAAGATACTATCCTCTGAGAAGTTCCAAGACAAATGTCTGCAAGAAGTAAATGGCAATGATAAAGGATGGAATCTCACATATATGCAATTCCTACTTAGGGATTTCCAATAATGCATGATCAGAAGTGTCATTTTTGTCATCATGAAGCAGGAGAAAGGGCAACTGCTGTGAACAAACATAGAATGAGAAGCAGAGGCTCTGCAGAAGGCTCTTTGCTCACTCACTGACCTTTATAGCTACTAGGGCCTGACCCTGAAGTGCAGCCCCACAGAGAAAGGGAGAGGAAGGACAGGAAGGGTGAGGTCAGAGGCACCACCCAGAGCTGTCCACCCAGAGCTGTCCAGCTGTGAAAGTGCTGAATCAGCCCTCACCTCTTCCACGGAGGGTCCATGGAAACTACCTACTGCCAGGACCTGTCTTCTGGAAATTCACCTTTGCACAGAGGTCAGGAGGTTGTGTAAATAGCCACACAACCTAATTATTACAGAATCATAACAGGAGTTTGAGCTGCCAAAAGAGCTCTGTTGGAGAATAGTCATGAGATATTGTCATGGGATATTGTCCTACGCTGATCCTAGAGGAACATGAACTTGATAGAAGACTGCTGGACACTTAAAGGGGAAGAATGGCTAGAATGACCATAAGTCTCTCCCATGGTTGATAGAGCCTCACCTCTATTGGAAGATAACCCTTGACTATCAATTCCACTGTTATTATTTGATCCCTCTGAAACTCCTTCCATTCTATTAAACAATTCCTGCCCAACTGTCTTTAGAAACTGCAAAATAAAAGATTTCCAACTATCTAGAAGTGAATGTAGCAATAATATGAACGTGCATTTGTTTTAATGAAAATGGTGTGTGTGAGAGAGTCTGTCCATGTGTATACTGTCTAGAGATACACGGGCATGGATGGTTCAGTTTCACCAGCATGCAGTACAGGATTTGCATCTGTTAATCAGTTCAGGATTCAGAAAAGGAGATTCTGATAGAAGAATCCCATTACTAACCAGCAGGCTGTGAAATACTGTACCTGTTACATACCTTGTAAAGAAAAATCTATTTCATTTCCTACAAATGTGCATACATGCGCACATGTGAGCACACAAACACACACACAAACACAGCCCATGTGACCCTGGTATGCTATGAGGGAAATAAGCTTAAAATTCCTGACATGGTCCCTGAAGGGCAGAGGGGGCAGGGGAGAGGAACCAAGGTTCTTTGAATTTGGTTTTTCTATGAGCTGAAATGAAATTTTAAAACCATAATGTTTAACATATTTTGGAATTAAGGAAGGAAAGAAAGGAGAGAGGGAGAGAAGGAAGGAGGGAGAGAGGACTCTTGCAGATACAGACAAGTGTGAGTCCAATAAATAGTTGTTAAGTGAAAAATAACAATGATGGGAATAAAGTGCACATGATGAATATGTACGCCAAATCATCTCATCCTCTTCCCTTCTCTCATAGTCTTTGGAGGAGTGGCATTTAAGTACTGACTAGAGTTCCATCCCCTGAGCTCTCCCTCACTGGGATTTCATTCAGATTATAATTTTATCTAAACTTTAAGAAAATGAAGGTCTGAAAGAGAAATGAAATCAAATGGAATATAAAGGAGAAAAATGATGGAACATTATTGAGAATTAACTTTATTATCTTATTTGTTGCTAATCATGATCCTTTGCCTTGATTTCCTGTCCCCAAATAGATCCTCTTCACATTCAATGTGAGTTGAGTATTGGACTAACTTTAGGAAAGGTGATTCCTAATCCAGAAAAATAAGTAGAATACAATCTCTCCTGTTTAAAACAAATAATTCAAATTGGTAATCAAGTACCATGTCCATCATTCAATGTATATATGATATTCTGGAACAAGCTAAAATTTCTGATCAGCTTTCTGTTCAAAGTGAATTTCATAATCAAGAGCCTAATTACTGAAAGGCTCTCATTGACATAAGAGGGATCAGGTCAAAGCAAGTGACCCAATAATTTCACACCTAATGAAAGACTAGGATCCTAAAATGAAGTCAAATTAGCTGAGCACACCACACAAAATCAAATCGAGGCTCAGAACCCAAGTTAAGAATTTAAGGAATCAACATATCAAGAACATATTCAGTTTAATGTAGATCTGCTCTGATTTATCATGAGTCTGCCTGTTGCTCTCTCCCATAAATTACTTTATCCCATTTGCTTCATATTCCCTGCTCCTACAGTCCTTCTCCTCCAAACATTTGAGTGTTCATCCACAGGCATGTTTGCATGAACACCCATGTGCACATATCTCATGCTCTTGCTTGTACTATGTGGGCATCCCTCCTGCATACACCAACCCAGCTGTTTATCCATTCTCATGCCTGGTTCTTCTCCTTGTATTTGATGTCGTTGATTATCCCTCTTCCCCTGGTCACTGAAGCACTACCACCTTCCTGTTGTTTTCCAATTATGTGGAATCAAATGAACAACTAATCTGGATGTGTGAATGTTTCAGTCTAAACTGTGTGTGCATGCTTGTACTAACTGGGAAAAATACCCAAATGTGTGTCTGTCTCCTCATTCTCCTTTTATGTTGTTGTTGTTGTTGTCGTTGTTCTTTCTGAATGCAGATAGTTACACCAACAATTTCTTTAGTCCTTTTTGTGTGTGTTCTCATTCACTTGGAAGGCTTTAACTATCTCTCTATAAACACATTAATCAAATTTAACTTTAATCCTCAAATCATTCTCAAGTGCTACTTGTAAATATCCAATGGCTTGCTGAACTTCTCCTTCTAGATGTTTCTACCACTATCTTAAACTTGATACATCCAAACTAAACTCACCATTCCTCCTGTTCCCCATCAGAAAAAGAAATGAGCTGCTCCGCCTGCATTTCCTGTGTGTTATGACACTTCCATCATCTCAGGCTCCAAACCTTCATCATCATCATCATCATCATCATCCTTCTCCACTGCAGTAGATTCTCTTCAAACATTGTCAATATAGGCTTCATAATATTTTCTTTATCTGCTACAGCCACCCCCATACTGTAGACCCTTATTGTATTAGTCAGCTTTCCATTCTTGTGACAAAACACTTGAGGTAGACAATTTAAAAGAGAAAAAGGTTATTTCAGATCACAGTTTTAGAGGTTTCTGTCTGTGTTTGTGTGGCCCTGTTGTTTGGGGCTTGTGGGAAGGCAGAACAGTATGGTGAAAATGCATGGCAGAAAAGAAAGCAAAGAGACAGTGTAAGGGGCTGCAGTCCCAAGATCCCCTCGAGGGCATGTCCCCAAAAACTGGACTTCCTTCCAATTAAGCACCATCTCCAAAAGGTTCCACCACTTCCCAATAGTGTGGCCTGATGGAGACCAAGCTTTCCACACATCAGCAATTTGGGGACGTGCAAGCTCCAAACTGTAACACTCACTTTTCATCTTTGGGATTGTTATAATATCCTTTTACTGCTCTTGAAGCCTCTAGTCTTCTCTATCTCTAATTCACTTTTAAAATCCCTACCAGTGCTACCTTCCTAAAGCACTGCCCTGGCCTTCTTTCTACTTACCTATCTTAAAAACTCATGTCTCCTTTTCACCAGTTCCAAAATTTACACTCCTTAATCTGCAACCAGAGTCCCCACAATCTAACATGAACTGACCACATCTCCCATGAATCCTCTCACCAGCCCTGGGTGTATCAGCTCACTGAACCACAGCTACTCCACACCCACCAGCACTCCTAGCTCACCTTTGTTCCTGGGGCTCACCCAGCCTGGAACACAGTATTCATTTCCATTTCCACCTATATAAATGCTCATACCTGCTCACTAATTCGTGGTGACAATGAGCATTGTGCTCAATATATATCTTTTGTTCAGATTTCTTCCTAGAGGTCATCCCTGATCTCCAGCGGAAAGCAATGTTGTTGTATTTCTCTGATCTCATTTTATCTGTTTCTTTCCTGACCCTTGTTACTTACAAATTGGGATTAAAGATACATGGTAGTATCTCATCTCTTTCTGGAAACTGTAAAATTCCTTACAAGCAAAGCCCCCCCTAGGTCTTAAATGACACAGCCTACCTAGTTCCTTCAACACAGAAAGTGATTAATATGTATTGAATTAATAAGTACACATTAATGCTTGCATATGTGTGTTTATACACCTATATAAATGCTCATACCTGCTCACTAAATATGTAGCCATTCATGGTGATAAAAATATGGATCAATTACTTATAAATCAATCATTTAATCACACATTTATATTATAATGTGCTCATGGTGAAAACGGTGCATTTAAAATGCATGCCCACATGCCCTTAGGCTGAAAAACATAGAAAAACTCAGTACAAATGGGCAGTGACTTCCTCTGTGTGTTGCATGTCATTCTAAGCATACGCACCTGTGTGAAAGAAAATGAAAACACTGGTGTGGCGCTGAAAATACCAGGCCAGATGAAAGAACTTCCAGGACTGGAAGAGATCCACATGCATTGAATAGATACAAGAGCAAGGATCCAGGCCAACCCAAGCTGCTACTGATGGGGCAAAGACACCGGACCCACCCGAGGATGTGCTCAGAGGGATGAGAACTGAACTGCAGACAATCCCAGAATGGTTCTGTATGAAAAACAGCCGCCCAAATACACAGCACACAATGTTGCCATGGCTGATGTGTAGAAGGCTCTGTGTGTGTGTGTGTGTGTGTGTGTGTGTGTGTGTGTGTGTTGTGTGCATGTGTACAGGGTGGGGAGGAATACAAGAATGAATGAATGAATGAATTCAGGGCACCCTGATAAATTCCCCCAGGGATAAAATCCAAAGCATCTGCTTCTAAGAGATAAACAGAAAGCTCTTCTCCTCAGAGGCATGGCCAGTGGCTGAACACCACGCTAATCTCCTCTGCACCAGGTCCCAAGCACCACGGCAAATGTGTGTCGAAAAAAGAAAGAAAAAGGGGGGAAAAAATGGAGGCAAAGGATAGGGAATCTCACTAAAGGCAATAATATGAATTCAAATACTCTTTGCAGTTTGGATGAAAGCAACCAAAATTGATGTTGTTTCAAAGAGGGTATAGGAGCAAGAGCAGAGAAATAGATTAATTTGGCTGGGTGGATGAAGAGGACTCCATGGCTAACGGGGTGGGGCCAGGCCAGCTGCCAGTGAGCATGAAAATGCCACACATTTCCTAAGCACTGTGTGCCTCAAGCTTCGCAGAGCACTTTCCATTTATTGTGTCATTTGATCTTCCAAGCACCGTGGTGAGTTAAGCGGCAGAGAAGCTATTATTCCACCTCCACAGAAGAAGTTAACTGGGACCCAAGAGATCCCCAGACTAGCATCCATCTCCTTTACACCAAACCCAGGGCTCTGGGCCAGTGTTTCCCAGGCTTCAAGGTAAACATCACCTGGAGAATATATCGAAATTCAGATTTCAGCTCCATAAATGTGGATTAGGGCCTGAGCTTCTGTATTTTAACAAACTCTCAGTTGGGCTGGACACTGCCAGGCTGGGCATTGCACATCTTGGCACACCATACCCCTGGGGTGCTGAATTTGAAAGACTTGTCTCCATAAAAGCCAGAGTGTAGTTTTTTTGGACAGAACATGGTTTAAACGACTAAATGCTAGACCAGAAGTCAGAAATAAATCCTAATGAGGACTGAGTATTCTTCAGCTTCAAGACACAGGAGGAACTGGAGGATGCCACCCTGTGTTCTACTCAGTGACCCTAGAAGGCCCCAGTCCCTCTCTAGGTCTCTGGTTTTCTATTTATGCAAAATCAATACACATTTCTCTCCTGGCCCCATCTGTTCCCAAAATGAAGAAGCCCAGGAAGAACTGCTTGTTTGGATTTATTTAGCTCTGGTGAAGCCCCCCACAAACACTGACACTACAAAAAAGGGAGCCATTTGTACCATCACATGTGAAAAACTTGACTCCTCATTTTCCTTCAAGAATCCTGACACACCTATTCACCATCTTCATCCCCCTTCTAGGGTAAGAACTCAGGCAAGTGTCATTCCTCCAGTCTGTACTGAGAATGAAGGGGTGCACAAGGAGAAAAGTGCATCTCACCCAGTATCCTGCGACAGGCAGAGACCAGATGCCTGATGCCTTGGCTTCTGTTCCAACATTTTAGTATTCAGAGTATAGCAAAGAACCTGGTTCCCAGGTCTTCCTCCCTGATCAAGCACCACACCTGCGTTCCATCATTTAAGGCATATTCCGTTGGGATTATAAGTCCTTTTTAGATTTAAAAAATGTCTCTCAACAGCTGTACACATTCCTGGGAGGACTGCTTAAAACCTTTGAACTCCAGTCATTTCACCACATTCAGGGAATTTAAATATTAGATTCCTCGTGACAACCACCTGGCATGAAGGCACTGCTGGAATATGGAGAGGAAAGGGCACTCGGGATAAGAGATGTCCCCCCAAAGCAATAATGAGACATTGCCAAGAATGGACTTTGCCTACTTCCCAGCTTTGCTGAAAGTCAGGCCCAGGTCCACGTTTCCACTGGTACCACCTGCAGCCTGCTCTGAGTCCTTGGACTGACCTCAAAACTCACTCGTCCTCCAAAGCCTCCTCCTTCCATTTGCTCCACCCATACCTGGGCTGAGCTGACTGTTTCAGCTGTGACGAACCGTGAAGGATGTGGCTTTGGTCTCAAGGGACACAGTTCTCTGATTTTGCAGCAGGTCAGCCCTGGTCAAGTTCCCTTCATGCAGCCTGTCCTCAGTGGGCTTCATTAAAATGACGATGATGATGATGACAATGATGATGATGATGAAGGAGAGGTCCCATCTCCTGACTCCCCTCTCTAGGGCCTGCCACTTCAGCCTCAGAGCCAGCCCTAGATGCCCTTCAGAGACTGCAGACCTCCAGGAAAAATTAAATCCTCACCAAACACCCTTTAATTTTATCCACTTGCCTTAATGAAGGTTCTGGTATTAATGACCTCAGAGGCTTTTTGTCTGACAGTTCTGCTGGTAACTAAACCCTGTGCTGTCCCCCCCACCTACTCAGCCTGAAATCTCAAGCGTCGCCTCTAATCTTATTTTCTATTTCTGGGCTATATTGCATTAGCACCTTTTTATTTCTCCTGGCATGTTTGACAGTGAGTTCAGGCTAGTGAGAATCATCTCTTTGTGCTGGCAAATGGGGATTGCATCGGTTGTTTTAGAATAATGACTTATACTTAAAATTACCCCCAGGATGTCATAATTACATGGTTATAGCTTTCTTCTTTGACAAGGTGGAGAGGCAGAGCTGAGATGGCCTATGGGAAGTTGCTTGGGATGGAGGAGAGAGAGGAATAAACAGGTGTGTACCCAACACTCCCCACCCCCAGGAAGCACAAGGACCAGGAACAGAGGCCTCAACTGAACATTTGCTGTGATCAGGTGGGAAAGAGCCCTTCAGTACACATCAGCTCGCCCCCGCCCACTTGCCCCCACATGTGCAAGTGCCCATCCACAGTTGAAATGGGAGATCACTACCTCCCCCAAGAGTGGCACCACTTTCAGGATCCCATAAACTCCCCCAAACCATGAATATCACACTTCCTGAGACTCACTACAGTATCTGGAATTTACAAATAAAACTTGCCTTCCACCCAACTCATTAAACAAAAGATCTCTGCTAAAAGGCAAGCGTTATTTGGGAGGGGCTCATCATTAACATTAATAGTATGAGCTGGGTTAATTTGTGGGTGCTCTAAGGCAGTTTTTTAAATATTTGCTATTAGCAGTGAAATAAACATTCTCTTCCATGAACCATATCACAGTAAGCTGTGGGTATATGGTGCTGTAGATGTCCTCCACCCTGCCCCACCCAAGGTGCTTCCAAGGAGAAGCATGCTGGTACTTTGCTCTGACAGCCATCACTCTGTTTAATCTTCTAGCAGGAGCCCGAGGGGGAGAACTATGGTGTTATGAGCTTTGATATCTAGAGACAGGGACGGAATCTAAAAGATTTTAAAGGTTTAAAATGCTGTTTCCTGCCAAGGTCAAAGGGGAAGGCCCTGCCACCTGCTGGGATGATGAAGATACTGATCCAAGAGGGAAATGATGTAAGCCAGAAACGGAGCAGAAATAATAGGACAGGAGATGAGATAAGCACACTTGAGGAGGGGGCACATCACACACATGGGAGTGTCCACAGAGCTAAGTGGATGTGAACATGAATTTGAAGTCGGGCCTGGGATCTACTCCCAATGCCATCGCCAGGATCGTGTGTCCTGGGGCAGATTATTAAACTTCTCTGTGACTCAGTTTCCTGATTTCCAAAATAAGAAAAATAACATGACCTAGGCTACAGCTTCTGCAACAACTAAACCAATCGTTAGGTGCAGGGGAAGTGCTTAGAACAGAGCGTGGCATGGGGTCTGACTTTTAATAAGCAAATGCAATTTTTGTTGCTATTTTCAGATAGCTTTCATGGTTTGCACTGATTTGCCCAGCCACCCCTCCAACCTCCAGATTGCTGTTGCCTTGCTCTTCTCCTCTGGAAAATTCTAAAATGCTACATTCAGTCCCTAGGAAGAGGTTCATGAAAATTCCCAGGGGGGTATGGAGGCGGAACCTGTTGAGTCCCAAGCAGCTGCAGTGAGGTGTGGCTGGGGTGAGCCTGGGCAGGACCTCAGCCTGTATTATTTATCTGGAAGGTGAACAGGACCCCAGTGGGGCACTGGGAAGTGAGTTGGGGTATGTGGGAAAGACGATTTTTAAACACGTCTATTTATCTGTGTAATTACTGCCACTGGGCCAAGGCTCAAGGGGGGAGGAACCATGTAGACCATCTTCTCTTTATGTTTTCCTCTTCATCTGAAAGACCAGAGACCTCCCAAGGTTTTTGAAACAAAATTACTTTTTTTATTTTTTTCCTGCAGCAGGGCAGACTCAGCCTTCAGGAAAGAGGCTGCATCAGGGCCTCCCAGGATTGCAATTCAAGCTCTAGCAGAAGCAAGTGTACAGCGGGCCATTTTTGAAAGTGACACTAATTAAGATGAGGATTATCGGAAAAGCAAATCTCCTTCAACTCCTTGGTTGAAACGCTGTGTGCTCCCCCAGTGACCCCTGTATATAAACGTGGGCTTTGGCAGCCACTTGTGCTGTGGCAGCACCTGCCCCCATCCTAGGTCTGTCATTCCAGCTAATCTGTCACCTGGGGGCCTGACTCAGGTTTCACCTGGTCACATATCCTGGCAGAGCGATTGCAGTCAGCACCAGGGAGGGAGGCAGAGAGGCTGTGTGACCTCAGGCAAGGACCTGGAAAACACGAAGTTAAGGCTAGCTTTATTATCTGCAAGCCAGGCCCCCTAACCTCATTGTCCTTGACTGCTGTTAACAACCATGATACTGACCCATCCACTTTACAAGCTAGTAATGGATAGAAGAATTATGGTACTGGATACAAAAAAACCTTTAACCCCAAAGCATTGCACGGATGTAATTACAAGGAGACACAGGAGACACAGGAGGGGAAAGTCCATCAATCCAGGAACACCATCATGCCCAGTGAAAGTCTTGGCACGTGTGCTGCTGGGGGTGGGGGGGGCTTCCATCTAACATGGAGGTCAAGGTCACTCTGACCTCTAGTGACAGCTGTACAACTGTGGTACTCAAGAGAACACCAGATCAGCCCCCTCAGTTCTTCCCATTTATTTCTTTTTAAATTATTGTAGTTGATACATAAAAATTGTTATTATTTATGAGGCACCACATGGTGTCCCAGTGCATGTATACATTGGGTAGCATCCCAATGGGAATTAGCATATCTAGTTCTCAAACATTCATCATCTCTTTCTGTTGAAAACATCCAAAAATCCTTTCTTCTGGCTTTTTTGAAACACATAATACCTTATCATGATCTCTCTTCGCCTTATTGTGCGATGGCACACCAGAACTCACTTCTCCTCTGTTGACCAACCTTTTCCATATCCCCCTCACCCTACTTGCCCCTGCTTCCTAGTAACTACCATTCTACTCTCAACTGCTGTGAGATCAGCTGTTTTAGCTCCCACATGTGGTCATGTGGTAATTGTCTTTCTCTGCCTGGCTTATTTCATGAAACATAATGACCATGAGGGCAGTGTCCCTGTAGAGTTTCCTAAGCCCTGCTCCTATGTGACAGTGCCCTGCTGATCCCAGTCCACGGGAGCTCTGCCTCCCTCCCCCAAGTGGACAGGAAGCCACTCTGGGTCACCAGCATACTGTTACTTTCCTTTCTTACTATAGATGTGTTGTATCTGGTTGCACACAGTAAGATCTTGGGGACTCTCTGCTGCACCTCATATACTTACGTGTGGATGAGTGCCTTTGCAGCCCCTCGCTCACAGCCTGGTGCACATAACAGGCTAAAATGCAGATGCTATCCCCCTTGCTTAAACTGTGTTGACCCTCTTTGTCTCAACATCTGTATGTGAGGACTCCCTGGCTTCTTATCTCCTCTGATCTTTTCTCTCTGACTACTTGCCTTCAGAAGCTTACAGAGACCATGATCTCATCAGTCTACCAGGATGCTCCATTCACCACAAAGGCCAGGCTGGGGGTGGGGACAAGGCCCCACACAGGCACACAGGTCCTTGATGAAAATAAATGATACCTTTCCTCACCCATTCACACCCACGGGAGAAGGAACTAGGACAAAGTTTTGCAGCGTAGACTTTTGAGGGGGCAGTCCTAAAAAGACATCATCAGGTCACTGAAACTGAATTATCATTCTCTTTGTCATTAACTCTCATTCTCTTTGTCTCTCTGGGCTTTAGCTTCTCCATCTATAAATAGAAGGCACTGGACTAGGGGATCCCTGAAGATCCCCACTCCCTACCTCCAAGGATAGCCCACACCAAGGGGACAGAAGAGCAGCCAGGAACTACACAAAGGAAGACTAACACCATAACTGATCCCAGACACTGGGGCTTCAGTTCTGCAGAACCCTCCATCCCACTCTTTCCTGACTGTGGAACAGAATAGCTTGGGTAGCAGTGAAAGTGTGACTCTGGCCCAGCAATTAGAACTGAATCCCCTAAGCCACTGCTCTGGGAGGAGGAGAAGCCCCTGCCCTGATCCCCTGGTCAACAGAAAGACTAAACCAATTGGCCTTTTGCTCACTGTTCTCCACACACACCCTTGATTGTTCGTCAGTTACACCTCAGTAACACTGTTAAACTTCGAAAAAAGCAGGGTTTCTAACGTTGTGCTAAAGAGAACATCTACTTAGCCCCCATCATTTTGCAATACCATTTTGCTTTTTATACTCAGGCCAGAGAAAGAAGGGGATTATGCAAGAGGATTTGTCTGTGCCCTATTGTCTTCCTTTTTATGGTTCTGAAATAAATTCTATGTTATTCTCAAAAAAAAGAAAAAAAAAATTTAAAGGGGTAAGTTCTTTCAGGGTAACAGCTAGTGTTCAAATCCAGGTTTTGCCTCTTTCAAACTGTATGATTTGGGACAGGTAATAATTACCCTGATCCTCAATTTACTCATTTGTAAAATGGAGGACATTTATACCTGTCAAATACCATCAGGGTGAAGACTAAGCAATACACTTGGCCACTGACATATTTTTAAGTGCTCAATAAATGGTAGTTTCAGGATAAACAGAGGGGCCAGAATTACATATGGAAGTCAGATCAGGACCACTTTAAGTTTTAAACTACTGAGGTCAAGTTGGCCCTTGTGAAAAATTTTAGATCATTTTTTTAAATGGAAGACATCTCAGAAATTATCCTTCAGGATCTAAAATTGTGAGGGATTACATGTTAGTGTCCAATGCTAGCTAGGCTGGCTCTGTACCTAATATCCTCATATAAGCTCTTGCCCCATTTTTCTTTAAAAGTAGGACCTTACACCCTGCCTCTCTCCCAGACCCCAGCTCCAGGTTGAGAACCCCTATTCCAGGAGAATACACAGTCTGTTTCTTGGATCTTGGAGCTGTGTCATGCCACTTTCTTGAGATGGCAATTTCTTTTCTGTTGTTCTGTTGAATACATTTTTAAAGAAGATTCCCTTGGCCGCCGCCGCCTCGCTTTTCTTTGTAGTTAGATGCAATGACTAGAATCTTGTACGTCCTTACAAGTCAATTTTCCTTTAATGATGATTTCACCTGCTCTGAAGCTTATCGGAAGGAGGGTTCACGCACCCGGGGTCTCGGCTTGAAGCTTTCAGTGGGCTGAGGCAGCTGTTCTATAGGCAGTTGCACCTGTTTTGAATGTCATCAATGTAATGCTAATATGCAAAGCCATTTGTGATGCAGGAAACCGGAACCAACAGTGAAAGAAACTGCACTTAGGATTATAAATCACTTCCCCATCAGCCCCAGAGCTTTCTTTGGGATTCTGTTGAAGAATTTCTGCAGGCAATGGGACCCTGCAACTTTCCCCTTACTGACTTCTGTTCCCTGGGAGAAAGGTCCAGAGGTACATTGTTAAATCTGAGCAAGAAGAAATTGGAGAGGGTGAAAGTGAAATAGAAGTTATAAGTAGAAGGGGAAAGGGAGGGAGAGAGAGAACGCATCAGGCTAAAGGTCCCAGAGAAACTTGCAAAGATCTGCTCCTAAGTCCATAGTTGACAGCATTGGCAGGGGTTTTGATGGAGAGTTCAGGAAGAGCTGCTCCACATCTAACCGAGAAGGACTCCAGTAGGGCTTATCAGAAACTACAGTCTATAATCCTCACCCAGCATGTCAAAACAGTGTTTTTGTTACTTTCAATCAACCTACTTCCATTAACAAAATATGAAGTGTAAAAGATCAGGATCCTAAAGGAATAAGGACAGCCTGTCTTGTTCAGAAGCTGAGTTTCTGGATTTCTGCAGTCCTTCTGAAATGCAGGCAGGACAGGGCTGGCTGTCTCAGCTACCACATCTTTAAAATGGATCCAAGCTATTTTATGAGGTTCTAAGCCTTCAGAGTTTCTCTTTGATGAGAGACTTACTATTTTTTAAGGCAGGGTCCACCTCTTCTCTTTTTCTCAAAGTGCATGTAGCAAAAAACAATATGTAACCATGGGACAAAGCCCTAAAGACAACCATCCTCTAATGTCATTTAAGCCACATGCTTGCCACCATTTTAAATAGCTTTGCAACTAGTCTGGAATTCTTTAGGCCAATGAAGAGAGTTCACACTGGGTTTGGCAGAGCTGGGAACTCAGAATTTTCTAGAAAGTTGGCAGAGAAGATTTGGATTTGGGGTGACAGGACAACATGGTAGGAGGTAGGCAGGAGAAAAGGTCACCCTGCATCCAAGCTGCTCCTATGGCAAGGGTTAAAATGCAGGTTGCTGCAGATTATCAGCTCCGTGGGATAGAGAAGACAGACCATCTGCCACATGCAAGACATCCGTTGCCATCTCATCCATGGAGATCTTTTGTGGCCATAAAAAGCTAAATAATAGCACAGGTGGCGTATCCCTAATACAAGACACTGGTACCTTGAGGGCAGCAGAATTTGAAGGCAAGGAGAACTAATTCTAGGGTTGGGCACAGAGAAGATGACACTTGATCTGAAAAAGGAGGAATTGTAGTGGAAATAGAAGAGAGAGTGGAATGAACAAGTGTGATGAGGAGCGTCAAGGCACAGAGGCAGGTTGCCAAACGTGCAATGGAGTCACCATGGAACACGAAATTAAGAAACTCTGAACAGGGGTCTCATCCCTGTGTGCCTGAAAACAGAGGGTGCTGGTAGAGAGAGCAGTCCACTCAAAGATGACCACCCAAACCTGCAGGGCCTGTTCTCCCAACAACAAATAATCTATTTTATTTATTTATTTATTTATTTATTTATTTATTTATTTATTTATTTATTTATTTATGTGGTGCTGGAGATGAAACCCAGGGCCTTGTGCATGGTAGGCAAGCATTCTACCAGTGAGCTAAATGCCCAGCACCTCCCACCCACACTTTTTTTTCCTCTTGTAGTGCTGGGTAATCAAACCTTCAAGTAAACTATTTTAATCAACACTAGAGGGGGTTAGTTGCCAGCCCATGAACCCACAGGTGTCTGGGGTAGGGTAGTCCCAGCCCTGTGAACTCTCAAGCTGACGCGTGAGTGTGTTTGGTGACGGCTGAGTCCATTCTGTCCTAAGAACAACACTTAGAATCACTCAGAGCTGTTCAGTGGCACAGGTCTATAATCCCAGCTAGTTGGGAGGTGAAGGCAGGGGAATCACAAGCTCAAGTCTAGCCTCAGCAGCAACTTAGCAAGAACCTGTCTTAAACAATACAAATGAATCACCCAGAAAGTCTGTGTGTGAATATTTCCTACTCTTATTCCTAGTGTAACCATTTTCAACGCTGCAATAGAACTCTAGTCCCTCTAGATTTCCTGGGGAGAAAATACAGTTATTTACTTATTTGCTTTATTAAAAATGCACCCATTACCTGAATGCCTCTAGGCAACAGCACAAAAATATATTTTTAAAAAGATGAGAATTCAATTAGGCAGAGATGCAGATGCACCTCCAGCAATAGGCCAACTGAGCTGTCCCCTGAAAGATGGATAGGAGCCCAGATACGAGGTGCCCTTGCCTGCAGGCCTATAGATTCAGGCTCCCTGAGTCAGGAGGGGAAGTGCTGTGGATGTGTAAGTACCCATCACCTGGCTTCCCTCCCCACCTGCTCTGTCCCATTCCAGGATGGGGCTTCTGCACTGGCACTCAGACTGAGCCTTGGGTCTGTGTGAGGCCAGGAAGGGATGCAAGATCTCAGGAAGCTGAAACAGAAACATTCAGGTAGGATGTTGGAAACACTATTAATTAGCTGCCTTGTGTGCTATTTTGGATTAATGTTCAACTACCATCTGAAACAGTTTTGTGATTAGGTTGTGACTATTCCATCAGAAGCCTTGGGTGGTAGTAGTGATCTTTCTGAAACTCAGATCTGATGATGTCACTCCCTACTAAGAATATCCATGGGCCCTCAATGCTTTAGGATCCAGATCATCCTTCATTGACGTGGGCTAGGTAGCACACTGAAATCAGACTTTGAGCTAACTTTCTTTATACCTCCACCCCACCCCCACTCTGGTCACACATGATAATCTGTGGTTCCTCAAACTGTGCTGACCTAGTCCACATCTCCAGGTCTTTAAAAATGTGTCTTCTGTCTGGAATGTCTGGAACACCCACATCCATATCCTACCTTCTGCAGCAGGGTAATTTCTGTTCGTCCTCCAAAGTCAGTACAGTCCTGGAGGACGTATCTGGTCTTCTGTTCTGGGACAAGTGCTTCCCAAATCCTGAAGAGCCTAATCACCTACTATATTGCAAACCTCTATCTCTCTGGCCAGATGGGAGTCACTGAAGCACAGGGCTTTGTCATTCTGGGCAGGATTCTCCCTGCCTAGCAGGACAGCATCAAAGCAAAGACAAAAGCCAAGTGTACAATCAGGCTCTGAACCTTAAGTTCTTGAAACCTTTGACTTTCCTATAAAAGAAAGATTATAGTAGTACCCATCTCATTAAAATTGTTTTTAACCATGAGGATGAAGTGAAACATAGCATAGAGACAACCCAGCTCAGCGTGTCTTACACATGCTCATGGTTAACCAAAACCAAGGCAACAGGGAGGCAATGTAAGTCACTAACACTTTCTAAAGAGACTGAGGTCAGAAAAGTGGATTCCCTTGTCCAGATGTCCAGAGTTGCCCAATAGGTAAGGAAGTAGAAGAACTGGAATACACGCCTGGGCTTGGCTGTCTCCAAAGCCCCCTGATCTTCTGTGCCATCAAGGGCTCTGGAAAGAAGAGGCCCCATTTCATGGCTGGTCTCCTCCCAGATGGCAAACTCCAGGGGAAAGTGGTCTCCTCTACAGAGGACTTCTGGGTTCTTCTTGGCTGAAGCCTTCAGGAAACCTTCTTCACCCTGATCATCTAGGGCAGTGATTCCAAAACAGTTGGTAGAGATGTATTTGTTTACGTCCAAGAAACAAAGTGATGCACCGGAACGAGCAGTGGACTGGAAGTCAGCTAACTACTAGATGAAATGGCGTTATCAAACCAGTTCCTTCCTAACGCTCCCTTTTCTCCTTCGTAAAACACAGATTTTGAAATAAATCATCTCTGTGGCCCGTCTGTAAACCTCTGTGCTACACATGGAACAAATGAACTAATGTACCCCAGAGCCAAGATTGGTCTTGAATTGCCCACTGTTTTGCAGGACACACCTCTGCTTCCCTCCGTGGGTGTGGATAATCAAGAGTTAGGAGTACATTGCTGCTCTCCACCAAGGTGAGGTCAACTACAGGGACACTACAGTTGTGTCTAATGAAGATGGTTCAAGCCTCCCCATGCTCCACCACTCTCCTGGGGAGAGGGAAGCAGGTGCAGGATGCAGAGCCTGCACTTTTCCCCAGCACTCTGTTCAGAAGCCAGCCCACTCTGCCCGCAGGTCCAGGGAGAAGCTTATCCTGGAGGAGGAAACACATGAAAGAGTTGGTATCTGCCCATCAGACACTGCAAGAGACGGACTGATCTGCCTGCAAGCCCAGCAATTGCTACTAAGAGACCATTCTCCACCGGGGATAGCAGCTGTGTTTGCATTAACTGTCTAGGGTGCTCTGCCCTCCCCAGAGGCTCCTGCGCACGCTTGGCGCCATGGCTCAGCACAGAGAGGGCTTTGCTTTCAAGGAAAGGAGCATGTTTACCATCGATATGATCACGCTACTGGGAGACTGAGACTTGTCCAGTTTTGCTGTAGCTGCCTGTCATAAACTTTTCTCTGTCTAAACCAGATCCCTGAGAGCCATTAGATAACCCTCCCCACTTATCACGTGGCTGGAGTCAGGCAGCAACCATGAAGATGTTATCTTCACCACAGGTTGCTTTTTATTTACGCAAGAGAAAGCCTGAGGTGTAGCCAGCATGAAGGTAGCTGGGTTCAGATGATGCTCAGCCTGCTTCATCTGTTCATAGTAACACCTACCCCATAGGTTTGTTGTGGAGATTAAATGAATTAATACCTGGAAAACAGTGTCTGGCACATAGCAAACTGGATACAAGTAGCGGGTGTTAATTTGATTCATTCAATGCAAGTGAGCATCTGGGGAATAGCTACTAAATGCCAGGAATGGCCCCAGACCTTAAAGATAGAAGAGTGGATAAGGTGGGCCTGCTTCCCCGCTGCCCTTGAGGAGCTCCGCGTCTATGCAGAATGCACGGGCATTCCCGGTGACTTTCTCCAGGGCATGGATACCTGTCCAAGGATGAGCAGTCCTTCAGATCTCCACTTGCCAAGGAGGAGGGTGAGAAATTCAGCTTCAACTGTTCTGCCACCTGAGAGGCAGGGGAGGACCCTGCCCTCTGAACCTCCCCTGGGAGGTGTCCAAGATGGTCCCTGAGACTGAAAGTCTGTCTTATTTTATTTCATTTCAATTCCATAGTTATCTACTGAAGAACTATCTTTTGGCCCGGGCCCCCTGATTCCATTTCCTAGGAAAGCCATTCCAAACAGATTAAGCCCCCAATCCTGCCCTTTCACCCAATAAAATTACACTGAGGTAAGGACACCATGGCACCCCACAAGACCTTGTTTGGTGGTTACTAAATGCTACACAGCTAGTCTCCTCTGGAAGCTAAAACAGCTCGCCCTGTTCTTCTTATCAATGTGGAGCAGAGCCACTCAATGCCCACAGGTGGATGACCCAACAGGAGCTCCCAATTCTGAAATGCGAGCACATATGGCCTTAAGAAAACCTGGATTTCCCTCAGGAATTGATTTTAATTGATTAACCATTCAACAGATATTGAGTACATAGTATGTGTTAGGCACTAAGGATAAAAAAAGTCAGAAACATCTCTTCATTGAAAGAGTTCACAATCCTTTAGGGAAGACAAATATAGATAGCTTGCAATACAGTTGGATGAGTTTGATAATAGAAATATGCATCCAGTGGCTTCTTACTCCAGGGTAATTTGTTTAAAATGTTATTCCATTGCTGGCAGGCTTTTTGTCCTCAACAATTGCTACTCCCCTTTTCTCGTCTATTCTCTGGCAATGCCCTGGATATACCATGTTGATTAATTTCTCTACCTGTTATGCCCCCCCTCCTACTCTGTGTCCATCTGGTAAACTCCTATTCATCCTTTAAAATCCCTTTCAAATTATCCCAATTCTTTTAAGCATTGCCTTTTCTATACTATTGCTCTAATTTTCCATGTTTCTATTTTGATACATATTTTTCTATCATCCAATGAATTATTTGTGTACCCATATCCTTTGGTAGACCTCATATTTCTGTAGGGCACAATACAATACCTAACCTATACTAGGTTCTCTTAGATGTTCACTGAACTGAACCGTATATAAGATTCAATAGTAGGTACTGGGGATTAGCTCAGTGGTTGAATGCTTGCCTAGCATGTGTCAGTCCCTGGATTCAATCCTAGTGCTGACAAAAACAAACTAAAAATAAATAAATAAAAAGGATTCAATAGTACTACTATGATCATCAACAACATCTACTGTTTTTGAGAATTCCTAGGAGCCAGGCATTTATAGTGAGTTTTTCACATACATTTCCTCAAAGCAACTTTGAACACAGGAACTATCATAGAAGAGTACATTGTATAAATTATAACTTTCCTCCCTCTGTGTGTGTCTGTGTCTTTATGTATCTCTCTCTGTCTTGGTCTCTCTCTCATACACACACATGTGCATACACACTCACACACACACACAATTCTATGAGCCATCTTAGAACTTCATTTGCTATTTTTAGGGGTTGATAATCTGACTTAGATATCTCATTTCTCTATTCCCACAGTGCCCTGTATATGTCCACATAAGTGCACACCAATCTAGCATAACTATTGATTTGGTTGTTTGCTTCCTTCTTTAGAACTGTAAATTCCTTGAAGTCAGGCATGCCTCACCCATATTTTTTTATTCCAAAAAACTCATGTTGCCTAGAGAGCCATAGATGTTCAATGAATATTTATGGGGGAAAAAAAGGAAGGGAGGGGAGGGAGGGAAGGAAGAAAGCGGGGAGGGAGGAAGGTGGGAAGGAAGGCTAGATCCACCATGAACCAGGTGGGTTACTTAGATAGAAGACGTCATTCCTCTTAAAACTCCAATACTCTTCAGTCAAGTGAAGGAAAAACAAGAAGATCAGGGAGTACACTGGAATCTTTGGAATTACTGAGTTAGCTAAACAACTGCTACATGTCGAGCATCCTAAAGGGAAAATAAAGGGGTATTGGTGAAGTAAATGGCCTGCAGATTCTCAATTGACTTTATTTCAAGCCTGCTACTTTAACACTTGGACCCAACTCCTCCCACAGACAGCTCTGCTGACCTCACACATTCTTTCTCCATGCATGCAAAAGTGGGCAGGGCCTATGGGAATTGTGTGAGCAGTTATTTAGTGATATCTCTTGCCAGCAATCTTGAGTCAGGTTTTCTACCTAGACTACCTTTCTACATAGAGCCCTGTCCTTGAAGAGCAATTGTACCACCTTCTTCAAGCATCCTGCAACTCAGACCATCCAATAGTGGTGCTAACTCTGTGTGCTCAACTAGCCTAAATAGCTTCTAAATCTACTTAAGGAGCAAGGAAAGGGAAAGAATAAACACCTGAAATTGAATTGGCCTGTGACTTTAGCCTATGAATTGAAGTGACTTTGAGAGGGAAAAAAAGTTATGCATAGAAAATAAATGCAAAAAATGTGCCCACATTATTTTTTTTCCCCTGCAACTTAATTTAACAAGCATTTTATCTGTGGCAAATGGCTTTCCAAAGAAAATCTCCAGATTTATTAGAAGCTACCTATGGCCCAAAGCAACAACCTGCAGTCCCTCCCACCCATAATTTGCTTTCTGATTTGCAGCCAGTCTCCTGCAGATTCCATGGTAGAAGGTAGTGGCCACAGGACAGAGCTCATCTTTCTCCTAAGACATAGCGGAGGGAGAGGGGTGCTCAGAAGTCCCTAGGGCTCTCAGTCTTCCCTAGATCTTTCCCCATCTTCCCCATTATTTGCTACAGTGTAATAGGTACATCACTCTCCTCCCAGTTCCCATGGTCCCTGTGAGACAAGACGGTTGCTTAAGGTCAGTCTTGTCACCAAAGTGTCACCCTTGCTGACTCTGCTGGCAGTGGCTTAACAGGATGAGCCAGACTCCCAGTCCGCTGAGAAGAAAATCCAGCCCCTTGTGGGTAGAAGCAGGCACTTCCTCCAGCCAGAGCCTGCAGCTTCCTTTCTCCTTCACCCCTCCTCACCCCCTGACTTCCCACACACCTGTGGCTGCAAGGCCCCAGGCAGGCGTAAGGTTGTCACATCATAGCATGATGCCCAAAGCTAGCTCCGCCCACTAGGGCTCTCAGACAGCGGGAAGGCGATTATAACCTGTAATTTCTCATCTCAGTTAGCAGGTGACAGGCTCCCATAACATGGTATCCATATGGCGTCACCCCTTCTGTTGAGCACAATTTTAGGGCAAGATTCATACCGCTTCTCTCTGTGCTCAAAATAGATGCCCAAAATTGGGATAGAATTTACATAAGTTGGCTGAAGAGACTGTGTTCAATTAAAAAGCTTTTGTTGCCAAGGAATTTTTTTAGTTGATACATATGCTCCTTTATTGCGATCCCAAGCAGGGAAAGATTTTGGTTCTCTTTCTTTCTCTCTGGACCCCCTGTCCTTTCTTTCTCCTTCTTTACTTCCCCCCCTTAATAAAAAAGAATGGGTATGGGTGTCTGTCCTGAAGTGCAAATGAGAAACAATGGAGAAGCGCACCAGATGGAAATAACAGGGACTCTGCCCACGAGATCCAGAAGCCAGTAGTGCCCTCTCGCCTAGCCCAGGGCAGGGCAAGCCAAAAATGATCTTTTCCATGTGTATTCTAGGCTCTGCCCCAGAGAGAATGGGTTGTCCCACTTTGTAGTTACTATAAATTCAGTTTCCAGTTGTACTGAAGCATGCATTTAAAAATACAAAACATGTTTTGTTTAAATCATGAAATAATACTGTTCTTGAGCAAAAATTGAGGAAACAGAAAAATACAAAGGAAGGAAAAATTCACCAGCAATTTTACCATTCAGAGACTGCTTCACATCTGAGTATTTTCTTCCAGCCTTTACTATAGCTATGTATATTCACACAAATTTGGGATTATAACATATAAATACTCCTGCATCTTAGCATTTTTTGGTATCATAATTCCCTGAGCATTTTTCTCTATCCAGTACATTTCAGGAGCATCATTTTTAATGGCCATGCTATAAGGTATTTAACCATTTCTCTATTTTGGATATTTTCTATTTCCAACTATGTTGCCATCCTATATAAATATCACTGCAATTAACAGCCTTGAATCCTTGCATGCACCTTGGATTACCTCTTCAGGAACAATTTGCATGTGTTATGATTCCAAGTGTGTATTCCCTAGTGAAGACAAGTCACCCTGAGCTTTTCACATGCTTTGGGAACGGTTCATCTTATGATTATTGCATGCATTTTTTACAATGCGTTTAGCGCCAGAAATGAAATCAGTGTTAAAGAACATAATTTGGTAGTCGAGTATTTTCCTATGGAAACTTAAATAACCCTGGATTGGGCAGCTGTTATGTTTTCCTGCTCAGCATCCATCCCCCTCCATTCCCCTTATTTCCTGCATAAGAGTGTACACCTGCTCCCACTCTAGATTCTTGGGGTTCAAGTTGGTGGGCAGAGCTTATGACCTTTGGGTTCAAGAGTAGCCCATCAGATTCGCAATGGAAGGCAGTTCTGGAATTTCTGTCATAATTCCTCGGAAAGAGTTTATCTCTTTGCTCTGAAATGACTGAGCAGGTAGAACGTAAGTCTAGGAATGTTGGAAATCATCTCTTCTCCCACATGCGAAGAGTCCACCCAAGATTCAAGTCAACATGGAAAGAAAGCAGAGCTAAGAGAACGGATTCCTGACAACATGTATAAACTGTGATCTCCCGAACCTGAAACTAGCAAAACTAACCCCAGAGTCTGCAGTTATGTGAACAATGAAATCCCCTTTATTACTTACAATGATTGGAATTAGATTTTCATTTGGTACAACCTAAAACTGCCAGGTAACGTAGTCCACTCCAACCATCAGAGTGTGGGTTCATCGCACCTATGTCCTCTGTAAATAATCTACTGATGAACTATAGGGTTATCAAAACCCCACTGTGGGTCAGGTTCTCTGAAAAAAATCTACTGGTGAAATGCAGTAAGACCAGCTCCAGGCATCTAGAGGTTGAGATCCTGGTAAGGTTAGGGGGAAAGAAGACAATATGAGCTGCGGGCAGAATGCAGGGCCGTGAGTAAGGAATCACTGGATAATTCAAAGGATGTGCCCATCACATCAAACTGAAAAGAGTAAGAATCACTTTGTTATAGTGGAATTTAATTTGAGCTTGAAAACTTAGCAGAATTGTCATGAGTGGAGGTAGAAAAGAGGATCCTTGCCAACTAAACATAGCAGGAACAAAAGGGCACAAAGTAGAAAGCTCTAGTGTAGGTCAGGGTGCGTGTGGAGACTCACAGAAGAGCCTCTCCCATGCAAAGTGTCAGAAGCCATTAACTGAAGAGGGAGCTAACCATTGTCTGTAGCACTGTAATTATAGGATTATAATTGTCTTGAATTACATCTTGCAATGTCGTATTGCAACTATTGTCTCACCTACTTAACTGAAGGCTCCTTGAGTCTGGACATAGCCTTCATTGTTTACCCCAAGCTCTTGGCATATTGCCCTGTGTTCTTTAGATGGTCCCAAAAAACTCATTGGCCAAAAATAGCTTAAAGCTAATTGCAATGTTAGACTGAACAAAATCTAACAGAGATAACATCCTCTCCTGGTGTCAGTGCCTTTCTTTGGAAGTAGGGCAGGAAAGCAAGCATATAAGTTGTCTGAAACCACCAAATGCTCTGCAGCTCTGATAACTGGCTGCCTCTTATTTTCCTATGACATTCCTGACACACCACACAAGACTCAACAGCCACTCTGCTTGTAAATAAGAATCTAGCACCTATTCGGTGAATTTTATTAATAAGCTGTGGACTTCGTTGCTTTATTTCCACGAGTTAGCCACACTCTCCCCACCTTTGCTCAGATGTTCCCAGTGCAGATGGTTTAGTATATGACCAAGTGCCAAGCCCACTGGTTGGTAAGTTTTCCTGGCAGAATCGTCTAGCCCAGGGTTTCCCAACTATTCCTGAACATAAGAGTCATCTGGGGTGCTTGGTAAACAGATTACTAAGTCTCTCCTTTGGAAATCTTGATTTAGTAGCCTCTGGAGCCTAGAAACCAGAGTTCTAAAGGAACACCTGAAATGATGCTCTGAGTAAGTTTAGAAGAACCTGTGACTCCACAGAGTGACCCTCACTGCAATGTGCTAATTAACCAGAATCATAAGCAACTATTTAACATGTAGAAAAGTAGTTTTGTAAAGTAGAAACACCACTGTCAAGGGAATTAGCTATTGTAGACTCAGATCCTGCCTCAAACACTTGCCAGTTAGGTGACTTTGAACAAATTACGTAACCTCCTTGAACTTGTACTTCTGCCTTTGTAAAGTAAGAAAGGCACTACTTGCCTCTTTCCCTCCAAGGAACCTAATTAGATGGTGTGTGTTAAAGTGTGCCATCTACCCATCTACCAGAGGGATTTCTTGGCTGTGAGCAAAAGCCATATGATGATCTGCTTGATGGAGGAGAAAGGCCACGTGGCAGTCGCCATTGATTTGTAAATATCAGCTCCACAAAACTGCTCATCATTGCACACTTATCCTATTGGTGCCAACACACCAGAGCTGGAAGGTCATCTCAATGAAAAACAATTAGCATTTATAGAACACTTGCTCATCTACATCAGGCCTAACTCGAGATTAATTATTCAGACCCATCAATTTGATCTTCACAACAATGCTATGAGGTAAGTACGCTTTTATTGCCATTTTGTGGTTGGGGGAAATTGAGATATAAGGAAGGTCTAGCTAAGTGACCTACCCAAGTTATAACAAAGGTCTGGTTAACGGAGCTAAAAGTTGTAAAGGAGCAGAGTTAAGCTTTGAACCCTGACAAACTGGCACCAGAGCCCCGATTTCTGATCCATAAACCACATGATTTCTCAAGCTGATAAGCAGTCCCCAAATGACAGGCAGGACTTCCAAGGTGTCCAGTTGTTTATTTCATTTCTCTTATACAAAAATGCAAAACCTGTTAGCTTCCTTTAGACCGTAGATTGATAACCATTCACCTTCTATGGAGTTCAGCACTATGCCAAGTGCCTCTTCATAGTCATTATGGAATATTAGAGCCTGATAGAATGTTGGAAAATATTTTGCCTATGAGCCTCAAGCTAGAGACCCACAAAAATTGTGCCCCACAAACTTGAAGTGCAAATGGGAGCACCTGCATTTAAGAAAGGTACATGCTAGGAGCTTTGGCATTGTCTACACCTGGTCATTTGATACCAGCCCCAAGACTCTTGGGTTTGCTTCTCCAATCCAATCCCACTCCTCTAAAGAGGAAATGAATAGCCCAAACCAATGAAATGGATCACCCAAGCTCAAAAACAAACTAATGACAGAGTCTGCTATAGATCCCAGACTCTATCCCACCTTTTGGATCAGTACTCCTCAAAGCCACAATGAGGAGGCACCTCAGGAGCAGCCTGACAGTCCCACACAACACAAAGCAAAACACAGGAAGCACAGCAAGGACAGTGCAAGCCAGGCACCGGTGGTGCACACGTATAATCCCAGCAACTCCAGAGGCTGAGACAGGAGCATCGCACTATGTGGTTCTGTAGTAAAGAGCCCTGGGGTACAATCCGCAGTACTGCAAAAATCGAACCAACAAAGGGACAGTGTAAGGAGGGTTGGAGACAGGGGGCATTTCACAACCCCTCCAAGTGGACTTTCCCTGTGCTCAGAGCCCAGAGGGCAGCTACTCTGCCTGAACAGCACCCACTGTTACAGCAGCACAGCCACCGTGCCACCACTGTTTATCACAGTACCTGGAAAGCTGGAGCACATGGGAAAGGCCACCACTCTCCCAACAAGGCAGGACAGGCCAGGCTGCCAATGCGATTGTGGCGTTTTAATTGAAGTCAGCAAAGAAGAATAGAGGAGACTGGCTGCTTTCTTTTTGGCCCTGGGAAGAAAGGGATGGGGGAGGAGAGCCACACAAAGCCTCCGCTGCCCGGGCTGCATTCAGGTTGCCGCCTCGGAGCGCCTTGTAGCTCTGGAGAACTTTTAATAGAAATCTGCAGAATGAAATGGGCTACAGCTGTTTGCCTTGATAAATATATTTTATGCTACATGCCTCAGCCGCCATCTGTTTGCTGATATGAGCACTTCTTCGTGGCAACTAAGGAGAAGTCATCAAAAGGCACAGCAGGAGGTGGGTGTGGGAGCAGGTAAAGAGGGTGAGGAGGGCAGGCAATGGGAGGGCAGGCTGGAAGGGGGCAGCCCAAAGAGAATGGGAGCAGGTGCATAACAGGGAGGTGCCCCGGGCAAATCAGATGCCCAACTGTCCACGCACTCCGCCACGATGCACTTTCAGCATCTGTCCCCATCTGCCTTGGACCCCCAGTCTCTCCTCCCTCCACTTTCCTTTGGCCTCTAAAGTTGTTTTGTTTTTGTTTTTTTTTTTGTTTTTTGTTTTTTTTTTGTGTGTGGGGGGGGGAGGGGGTCCGGGGATTGAACTCAGGGGCACTCAACTGCTGAGCCACATCCCCAGTCCTATTTTTAACCATAATGGTGACACACCTCTCAGCCAGCACTGTCCCATGCTAGCTTGCCCACTGGCCCCCAGCAGGAGCCTGCTGACCATCAGTGGCCACCTGAGAGGGGTTTCACACCCCCTCGTTCCACTGTTCACTGAGCCCACTCCCAACTCTTACCAGGACTGAGTGCCCAACTGATGTGGCAACTGGCAGTAGCCAATGCCCTTACAGGGGACCTAGTCTGGAGACAAAGCAAATCAAGGAGTGGTTTCAGAGACCTTCTTCCAAGCCTTGTGACCACACAGCTACCAAGCCCTGTTGCCAGTTGTTACAAAAGGAGCAAATTTGACCCCTGAATCCCTCTGGCTTCCTATCTTCATGTGTGATCTTTCCCTCTTGTATTCACTCCCACCTTGACGCCATCAGCCACATTGTGTTGTAGCCAGGAAGCCCTCACCAGAGGCTAGCAGATGCCAGCACCAAGGTCTTGAATCTCAAATTGGGAGCTAAAAATAACTGTTTTCTCTATAAAGTACCTGGTATCAGGTATTTTATTATAGCAATAGAAAATGGGCTAAGGTGCCCATTCTGGGATTACAATGTTTTCATGAAAGGCAACAGATAACTCTTGACCAATCATAGCAAGAGAACATATTGCTTGCCTTATGAGAAATAAGTGCTCACAGGAGTGACTAGATACCTGGAGATTTTTTTCTTCTTCTTCTTCTTTCCTGACTTTTGTTTCTTTATTTTGTTGTGAAAGACCCTCGGAGACCCGTACCCAAGAAACCAACACCGGACTACTCACTGGATGCAAAAGCAAGAGGAAGTTTATTTCTCACACAGGCGCCTGCGGACACTCAGCAGCTCCAGCTAACTGAGCATACCGGGCTCTGGGTCACAAGCCTTTTTATAAAGTATTAGGAGGCATATAAGCAGATACATAGTAACAAGCATTTTATTGGTTAATGTAAATCAAGTTTGGGGGTCTACTCTAGGGCACAGCTGCCAGTTCCTTTCAAATTCTCCAAAAAACCACAAAAAGTCTGGTACACCTTATTTTAGCATTCCAGTTATTTTATCAGACCAGTCCCAGGACTTTGGTTCCCTTTTTCTGTTTCCTGTTCCCTGGTGTGGAGGGTCGGATGATCATTACCTAATTTATTACATAATTAATTTTTGTCTCACTTTAGTTATTTCACAACAGGCTGGGGATTTTGACAGGCTGACTTTGAGCTGGGGTCTTTCAGTTGTTTTTGCAGTATTGAACTCAGGAGCACTCTACCTCCAAGTTATGTCCCCAGCCTCTTTTATTTTATTGTGTTTTGAGACAGGGTCTCACTAAGATGCTGAGGCTGGCCTAGAACTCATGATCTTCCTGCCTCAGCCTCCTGAGCACCTGAGATTACAGGCGTGCATCACTGTGCCTGCTGATTTCTGCTTTCTGAGGACAAAGCTTACATGAATGTGTCTTTCTTTCTTCCTCCCTTAGAGAAAAATGTGAGAGGCCACTATGACTCACTGCTGTCCTGAGCAGCTCCTATTTCTGGCATCCCATTGACATTACCTACTTCTTTTTTCCCACCTACCAGCTCTTCTGCCACTCTACTAAGAGGAATTCGGCCTGCCTGGAGATGAGGTAAACACACATCCATCCCAGGAGGCACCACACAGGAATAAACAGCCTCCAGTGCATGTCCCTGTCCCCTTCATCTCTCCCTCTACCCGAACGATGTGTCAATCAGAGAGGAAGGCTACTGCTCTGATTGCTCCTGTAGGCAACCCAAGGGCCAGTGTCACCACTGGCTGCAATCACGTACTTCTTTTGTTATCCCATCAGAGCTCATGAGCCCCCAAAACAGGAGGGCAGGAAGCAAGCTTTGATATTGGGGGGCAGGGAGAAGCTAGTATTCCTGGCCACAAAGAGCAAATGTCGAAGCAAAAGAACAACTGGCTGTCTGAAAGAAGACTGGGCAGCTGGAAAAGGGACACAAGCTTCCAAAACCATAT
Organism: Tamias sibiricus; assembly: GCA_025594165.1. Lineage (NCBI taxonomy): Eukaryota > Metazoa > Chordata > Mammalia > Rodentia > Sciuridae > Tamias > Tamias sibiricus. Next base: position 121,279,436 of record CM046657.1, on the reverse strand, counting down.
TAGTCAAAAACAAACTGGACGGAGCACCCACTGCTCAGTGCCACCTCCTCCCAAGGACGTGGGCAGGGTGACTGCTGGTGACATGCTTTGAGATGCTCTGACAGAAGGCACTAAATCATTGTGTACTGAGTACTATGATTTGGGGTCCAAGAAACCAAGTGCTTTGGACGAGCTTCAGAACTGCTGGCTGCTACTCCGCGCCAGAGCAAGCGCAGGCTCCATCGAGCTCCAGTCCCTGGGATTAATAAGTGTTTCCATGGCACTTGATACTTTGCAATTATCTTTTCTAACACGTCTGCTTTAGCAGAATTAGCAGGCCAAATGTAAATCCTCCTGCCCTCCCTTCTGCCTGCAGGCTTTTGAGGAAGGAGTCCTGGCTCCCCGTGCACCATGTGAGGAGTTGAGAAGCACCACTGGGAGGGACCCAAGTTTCCAGCCTCTTCCATCCCCACTCACCTGCTGGCTTCACACTCACCTCTTCTGCCCTGTTGTAAGGCCAGGTCAAGATGAACTGCCTTCCGTGATTGGTTCACTTATTCAGCAATCACATGTTGAGCATTGTGTGCTGGCCAGTGATTTAGGCACCAAGATACAACAATGAATAAAACAAAATAATTCTTGTCCTCATGAGAATTGTATTCAATTAGGAAGTGGATAACCAGATTAATATTTAAGGCTATAAGTAAAAAATAAAGTGGGATAAAGTATAGTGAGCAAGTAGGAGAGATTTGATAGTAGATACAATGGTCAGAGGGCCTGATAAATGAGCATGAAGTGAAATGAGGAAACACATTAGGCCTCATGGGAAGCCACGGAAGAAAGGAGGACCAGCATATGCAAAGGTCCTGAGGTAAGCACACCATGCATGTTGAAGACTAGTGAGGAGGCCAGCTGGATGGACTGGAGCCAGTATAGGAGTGTGTTGTTGTGGTACAATGTGTGATCAAAGAGATATCAAGGGCTCTGATCAGAAGCCCCTTCCCCTCCAGCCAGCCCAGCCCAACTGGACCCCCTCTCCTTGAACTCCTGCAGTGGACCAGCCTGAAGTGGTTCACTTACCCTTATCTGGCACCTGATTTGTAGCTCCACCACTTCACACTGTGTTTCCTTTTACCCAAAGCAGTCACAGGATCCCCAGGTTTCCTCTCAGATCCCTGCACCCTTTCCACGCCCCAGAGACATCCCACTCACCCTTCCTTTCTGACACTCTAGCTTCTTTCCATTGCCCCCTTGAAGAGGAATGCAACAGATGAACCACACCCCATCAGTAATATGGCCCCATGACTCCACCCAAGTCCCCAGCCACACTTGTGTTTCTAGCTTTCATTTCAACCAGACAAGAGTTCCACTGTTCCAATTAATCTTAATCAGTAATCCATCTTTTGAGAAGGCATTTATTCACTCAGTAGTCATTGATCTATTCATGTAACATTTTTTTTTTTAATTTGCTACATGCTAGACACTGTCCTGGGTGCTGGGAATAAGAAGATGTACAAGGCAGCAGCGAGTCTACTGGGCAGATGAATTATAATTGAGGAAGTAAATGCTAAAGCGAAAGTACAAATGAGATGTCCTGAGAACACAGAGGACAAAGAAGTTAACGTTTGATTCTTTCTGGAGAGACAAGGAAGGATTTAAAGTGGGACTGGCATTGCATATGGGTATTGAAGGATGTGTAGGAGTTTACCAGAGAGAGGAGAGTAAGACACTATGACAGTGGTTCTCACCTGGGGGAAATCGTGTCCGCAAGGGACACTTGATAACGTCTGGAGATTTTTTGGTTGTCATGTCTGTGGGCAGGAGAGTGCTACTGACCTCTAGCAGGTAGAGGCTAAAGATGGTGCGAAACATCTTAAATGCACAGAACAGTTCCCCAGCAAAAATCTTCCTGTCTCGAAATGTCAGTAGCACTAAGGTTGAGAGACCCCCTGTTGGAAGTAAAAGGCACAACATGGGAAAAGGGTCTGGCAGGTCTAGAGAACAGCAGGAGTTCAGGTGTGAAGGGGAAATAAGGAGTAGATGAAAGCCCAAATGGGAGATGAAGCTGGAAATGCAGCTTTGAGCCAAAAAGAGAAAGGTCCCATACCTCACATGTGAAGCTTTGCTCCAGAGATAACAAGGAGCCAATTAAAGAGAAGGCTGAAGTCGACGAAAATAACAGCAGTCAACTACTGAGCCTCGTCTCTGGACCAGGTGCTTTACATTACTTCTAGTGAGAGAGAGGGGGAGGGGGAGAGGGCACTAATTATTATTGCTACAGATCAGGAAACACGGAAATCAAAGCTCAGAAAAAGGAAGCTGTTCGCCCAAGGTCAGCCTCAGGTGTACTTATAACAAAGGATCTGGATTCAAGTGTAGCTCCATCTAGCCTCTGAGCCGGTCACCTGGAGTGCAGCAGCCTCCTCTAGGCTGGCTCTGGAGGGGCAGTGAATCCACATGGCTTCTTCCCCAGAGAGCATGCCCGATGGGGGGTGGCCCTGCTGCTAGGATGTGGCAGCTACTGGGCAAACCCTGCTGGAAGAAGGAAGGACCAGGCAACAGGTAAATCACTCTGGAGTCCGTGGCATGGACCCAGATGCGCTGGTGTCACCTGTGTCTCAGGGGACATGCTTTCATTGCCTTTAGAGAACAGCAGGGCATTTACTGATCTTCTTCTTTATTTCTTCTTTCCTCCCTCCCTTCCTCCTTTTCTTTCTTTCCCCTCCCTCTCCTCTTCCTTTTCTTATTTCCCTTTCTCTTGTTCCTTCTCTCCTTCTGTGAATGTGTTTGGTAAACAATGACATAGTCACCAAAAGTCCCTTCCTTTCCCTTCTGAGCACGTAACCAGACTACACCTCCTCACTCCCTCTGGGGCCCTGTCACTGAATTCTAGCACAGTGTACCTCATCAGGGTCTGGCCCATCCAAAAGCCCCTGTGTGCCCTTCTTGCCCCCTGCTCCCTCTGGTGCCTGCAGAAACAGGCTGTGGAGGGCGTACAGTTCAGTGGAGAACAGAAGGAATAAGGGCCCCCTGGGTCCCCGAAAGTTGCAGCCAACCCATTACTTCTTCATCCCTATTGGTACAAACTACAAACTTCTACTGGGTCATGCTACCATGACTTAGAAGTCATCTGTTAGAGCAAACAGACTTCCTTGCCCAACCTCATGCTAGCAGCATGGATGAAAAGGTATACCACTTAGAAGAGCTCCCTGCAAGTACAGAAAATTCAAACAAGTGGCATCTTAAGCAGAAGTTCCAAAATAGGCAGATAGAGCAGTCATCTACATAGTGTCCTCCCAAATGTCTGCTTTGTTATCTCTAGCATGTCATTCTGTCAACAAACTTGCCTCCAGGTACAAGTAGATGTCCACAGATTCAGAAGAAAGAAGGAGGAAGAGCCCAGGGGACGCACCCCACAGCTGAGTTGCCTGTTGAAGGCCTTCCCGGCAAGTCCTGCCTAATGGTCTCTGTTCTTGTCTGATGGGCCACGGCCACTTGCCAGGGAGGCCAGCAATCTGCATCTTTTGACTAGGGACCTTGCCACTCAGCATAAAATCAGAGCTCTGTTAGGAAGAAGGCAGATTGAATATTGGGTGTGTAACCTAGAATCTTTGTCCAAAGAATCAAGGGAAGAGGGTTTTGAATGAGAAGATACAGCCAGACTAGGTATGTAATTGCCTCCTGTCCCTTATGTGCTGGGCCTGTTTCTGGCTTTGGAGGTCCATGGGATGAAGGCCCAGGTGTCCAATGGCTCCACCCTAGGAGGCAGGGCTGGAGGGCTGGCCACCCCATCCTCCCACTCTCGTGCACTCAGCCCAACCCTGCTCACACTCTCTTTTCCCAAGAGCCATTATCCCACTAAAGCAAAGCATCCTTCCTTTCCCGGTTGGCACCCCTTCCAGCACAATCTCCACAACGGGGAAGCAGCCAGGAGCCACCCGGTGGCGCTTCAGCGTTCCAGGGCTCCTGGGAAGGAGTCGTGCTGGCGCTCCTGAGCACTGGCTGCTTTTCGCTCCTTCACAGTTACCATAAAAACACACATTCTCCACCATAACTCTAAGCCAATTTCCATGTGGAGTTAACGCTGCTCTCTCTGCCTCTCCTGCTTGGTGTTGCTAAATGCCGTTCCCTGTGGCACTCAGCACAGGCCTGCGGGGAGAAAATAACACAGAATTAACCTCGAACATAGGTGTGGGGGTGAACAAAACAGCTTTACCAAAATGAGGATAATCACCCCCTTAATGTCAGCTCTTTGGGTTGCCACATGGGGGAAAAAAACTGCGTGGATTTTCCCATTTGATAATAGGACTTATTGCAGAGGCTCCATCCCCCTCCTTCTCACTGGCAAGCCCAGGCAGTATAGGCAAAGAAGCAAGCTGAACAAATGGAAATGAGCTGCCCTGCTGTCTGTCCCCTGCATAACCAGGCATAGGAGGAGAGGGACAGTCTAACTGAATAATGCACTGGTCAGGAGCCAAAGCTGGCTCCCATAACCTGTGCTCTGGGCACCTGGATGCTGGGATTTCAGGAATAGACTTCACCTGGCTTGGCATAATCCAGCAATTTCCCAGCAGGTGAGACTGCTATCTCATTGAGTCTGATTCTCTTCTATCCCTCTGACATAAGAACTCTATGGCTCCCTAGTCCATGATAATCCAAGGCAGTAGTTCCCAGAAGAGGATCTTCCTGAAGTATAGATCCTGATTGAGGAGGTCGTGGTGGGTCCAAGATTCTGAATCCTAACAAGCTTCCAGGTGAAGTCACTGCTGCTGGTCCCTGATCCATACCTTTGCCTGACATCCTTGGCCAATAAACTTTATTGAGTTAAGGAACTGAGGTTTGGAGGTATGTTTGCTAGAGCATGAGTAAGAAAGTGTCCAGGACCTTCAGTGGACTACCTTGTGATTTATAGAAGTATTTATCCCTGCACCTCAAAAGGCTGCGTGTCTAAGACAGAGGAACATTCAAAGAGTACTCTGGCAAAGGAACCAACCAGGCAACCTCAAGGTGTGTAGGAGAATGGACTTATCGTTACCAAGAGGCAATATTGACAGTTCACTCTGGCAGGCCAGTCTAGACTTCTTTGTAAGTGGCCTCTCTAGAAGAGGGGCCAAAGAATCTTACACTGCCTTCCTCTCTGATGTCACCAACTGACTTTGTCAACAACATTCCAAAGCTTGATGATCTTGGGAAACTAAGGCTGGGCACAAGGTGCTCACTAGAGCACAAATATGAAGTTCTTTTCTTTTTTAAGCTAGCCATGCAAGGATCACCTGACAAGTTTATGAATAATAGTACCCAGCCCAGCATTTCTTTTCAAAGGGCCATGGCCTCTTTCAAGTGTGCATTGGACATCATGTGACAGGACCTCTTGAGGCCAGAGCTTCCTCTAGGGCAATATGCTCACCCCACAAAGTTCTTTACCCCTTGCCTAATCTTCTTCCTCTCCTCCTAGGCACTTAACTAGCTCTTTCCCTGCTAGATTGTTCCTCTTGTTCCTCGTTTTGTCCTTGCTTCACACTTTGAATTCGATACACTCCATTGCCTTCCCAATTACAACTGTGGAACTTCAGTTTCTCCTGTGTCTATTTCTGGCTTTGGAATGAGCAATATGTCCTCAGCCACCTCAGATGAGACTCTTCCCACATTAGACTCTCTCCCAGGTGATCTTAACCACTCCGCGGTGTCATTGAACATCTGTGGGCTGATAGATCCCAAATCTGTATCTTCAATGTTCCAGACTCAAATATCCACAAACATCAATTTCAAGGTGTTCTGAACTTCACTGATCAGCAAACCTGAAAGAATGAAGAGAACAAAGGAAAAAAAGAAGGACAGAACTTGCCTTTTAACCCCGTCTCATTAAACGGCACAGTTGCCCGCTCCACTACTCCAGCCAGACGCCTGGGAAGCATCCCTGTCTCTTCCCTCCCTCCCATCATGCCACAGCTCTGTCAAGGTTGAAGTCCTGTAACTTCTGTCTTCTACCTTGCTGTAGAATGTAGAACTCACCATGGATTGGATTGATTACTTTCAGGTCTTCACATAACTTCTTCCTCTTTTAAAATGACGCACTGTCAAACACCTGTAGGGTTATGTCCCGATCTTCCTTGACTCCCGTGGTGGCTGCATGAGTGGCATGAGAAAGTAATAAATGAGGGATGAAATCAGTTAGGCCAGACTTCAGTAAGTTAGGATTTTAATCGGAGCTATATGCATGCTGTGGCATTCATTTAGGCAACACTGTTGGGGACGCTGATATTTTCCCCCCAAAGAATGATGATTCCCCATTATTCCAAGAAAGAAGAACCACCCCCATGACTCAGCATAGAACAGCAAACTCTGTCCGCTGAGATCATGTCCCTGCAGGTGTAAGTTTACCACACAAATTCCCCTCTGACTTACTTCTGGTCAGCAGGGACAGAGGAGAGATGAGAGATTGTTTGGAAGAGGCTAATGAGCCCATGCTCTGGCTGTTCCAGGAGCACTGTCTTCCTCCCTTTCTTTTGGCCTCCCCTCCTAATGCCTAGGAACACTTCTCAGGCAAGTCTCTCTAGTCCACGAAATGAGCCCAGTTTTCAGTAGCACCTTATATACATGACTCAACATGCTTCTCAACACGCTGTATGGGAGCTGACAATCAATGCAGACAAGTTCATGATTTTGTGTGCATTAGAATTTGAGATTTCCAAGCACTGGGGTTACCACTTGCCCGTGGCATGGAAGTAGTTGAATTTCTTAGAATCAGTGTCTTCATTTATTAAACTGTCCCCTGCCCAGTTATTACATTATCATCAAAGGTGATATCAGCAGTTTATAAACCCTAAATCATATTGCAAAAACAAAGATCGTTACTACCAGTAACAGTAATAGGTTATAAACAGATTTTAGGGGGGAAGCTGGTAGCAACTGATCAAAATTGTTAAACAGGGTCCAAGAAGAAAATGAGGCATAAGAAAGGTAACAATGAATTGTAGGAAGAGAACAAAGATCCCCAAATGAGAAAGCTTGGTGGTGGGAAGAGATTGACACTCAGATTCAACAGGCAGGGGTCCCAAAAGGTAGGTGTAGAGAAATAAACAGCCCCAGTTCATGCAGACTTTGGAGGCCATGACAGATTTGGTGTTTTCTTTTGTTTTTGTTTTTGATTTTGTTTGAAGATCATGGAAGCAAATAAAGTGTTTAAAGCAAAAAAGCATCATCATAAAGTTTTTGTTTGTTTGGTACCAGGGATTGAACTCAGAGGCACTTGACCCCTGAGCCACAACCCCCAGCCCTATTTTGTATTTTATTTAGAGACAGGGTCTCACAGAGTTGCTTTGTGCCTCGCCATTGCTGAGGCTGGCTTTGAACCCACAATCCTTCTGCCTCAGCCTCCCAAGCCGCTGGGATTACAGGCCTGCGCCACTGCACCCAGCCCATCATAAAGTTTTATTAAAGAAAATCATTTATGCTGTAATGTGGAGATTAGACCCAAGTGGGACAAGACCAGAAAAAAGGAAACTAACTTAAGACTCTGTGGTCATAGGGATTTAGCTTGACATGACTACAATCATCATGGTTATAACACTATCAGGCCTGCCAGGTGACCCTAGCATGAATTCCAAACACTCAGTGATCAACAAAGTTATTAAGATAGCCAGCTGAACATTCAGCATAAGCCAAAAGACACCCAGACTATCCCTTACCTGATGTTCTACAGTTAATCATTTCTGAGAAAGTCCAGGTTCATTCTGGAGGGCTGTAGGCCACATTTCTCTAGCTTAACATGGAAACCTCATCCTCCTGCCCTGAGAGGCAGGGATCCTCCTCCAAACTTTCTGACACCCAAGGCACACTTCTGTCCATAAGTCCTCAATAAGTTCCACTCTGTGCAATACTGGATTTGTTTCACTCTTTCTTTGGTCTCTCATTACCTTCTGCCTTTGGTGACCAGTTCTCATTTACTGGGTTTTCCCAAGACAGTGGCAGTGATCCAAGTGAGAGATGGCAATGGCTGGGTGGGTCAGGTGGTGGCAGCAGAGATCGAGGGACTCAAGAACTAAATGAATAATAGAATCACATGCCACAACCTCATCTCAAAAACCACGACTCAGCAACTCTGAAGCACTTCCTCTAGGAAGGCAGTCTGGATTAGCAGGAAGACACAGGACTTCTAATCAGAAGATACATATTTAATTCCTATCTTGAACATAATTAATTCAATGATTATTATTTTAAATTATATTAGTTTCATGGATTGGGCAAGCTGCTTAACCTCTACAAACCTGTTTCCTCCTCTGTACAATGGGATGATAATAATTGCCCTGCCTCACTGAATAGGTAGTTGTGAGGCTCAAATCAAATACAGTACATTTATACTTTGTAAATTGTCAAACACTGCATAATTGTTGAGCAGTTGTAGAATTCTCCAGAGATCCAGTCACATCAGACACAAACATAAGAGCAGAAGAACATTCAGCTTCTCATCTGGGCCTCCTCCCTGATGCTTACTGGGCCTACCTTAATTTGTAATAGGCCAGGGCTTATTTCCATGGTTCCTTAAATTTTATAAAGCTTCTCGTAGTGAGAAAACTTTGCAAGAATCTTATTAGACACAGCAAAGACCAAAATCAGCACAAAGCTCACATATAAAAGCTTTAGCAAAAAAAATAAGGATTTCTCTGGAGGCTCTATATGTGCTTAAATGGCGCAGAGAGCTAAATTGTGAAATTACAAATGAGATGTGGAATGGCATATTTGATTATACAGAGTCATCTGCAATGCCTCATAACATGTAAGGAATTTGAGAGACTGTTTATCTGACACCAAACTCCAGGAGAAATCTGCAATAGAGTTCAGTGAGTCTAATAGGCATTCAGAAGACAGGGGGTGGGCTTATTGGGGGGCTTTGTGGGCTGCCCTTCACACCCACAGCTTTGGTCCCACTTTCTTCCCCTAAATTCTAAAGGCTCACATAGACATAACTTGATTTGACTATTTTAGTAGAAATGGAAAGATCAGCCCTAGTTAACAGGTAAGGAGATTGTGTTATACAACAACTAAAAGGCATAGTCTCTATTCTCAACCTATGAGGAAAGGGGTCCATACTTCAGGACTTTGATAAAAAGAAGTACCCTCCCTAGCCCAGAGCTGATGGGGCTCCTCACCTGGTGGGAAAGAACACCTGCAGGCCATCCTGCAATTATATCCTGATCCACTGCTCACTTAGATTTCCTAAGCTGTAAAGCAAGATAGCAATGGCTGTTTTGGAGTGCTGGTGTCATTAAATGAAGCAATGCATGTGCCCCATAACCCCCCATTGGAAGTGCTTCACAGCTTGTAATACTCCCTACATTTTGCAGATGGTGCTACATCTAAAGGTGTAGTGGAAAGTCACTCAGTGAGCCAGGGACTGAAGAGAGCACTCATCCTGCTCCTATATGTGGCACCTGAGTGCTCATCACAGTATCCCAAGATGTCAATGATACAATAGCACCTTAATGACCTCAGAGTTCGGCATTTCTCAAAGCAAAAGCCAAGAGGATGCAATAAAAGCAGTCACCCTTTTCCTGACACCCAAATTCTATTGGAGCCTCCAGCACCAGTCTTCCACCCCACTTTCACCTCTGTCTGTGACTTTTCACCCTCTGCCTCTCACCTTGGGACCCACAGGCCTTGGAGGTGCTGGAGCTGCTGTGGGCAGACATTTGCAGAAGCTCAGCCTCTGGAGGTGCTGATGTTGCAACAGCGCCCAGCAGGCAGGTGCTCGGGAGGCGCGCACAGGAGAGAACAGATTGAGAAGTGCATTGGGAAGTCTCTGGCACAGATGCAAAAGCAGAAGGGAAACTTTGCTCTGTGCTCCATCTTCCCACTCCTTGCAGCAATTCAAGGAGAGGGGCAAAGAATTTGAGATCGGAACTGTTCACTTGAATCCAGCAATGTCCTGTGTCCTCCTCATTGTGTCTAGGCACTAGAGTCTGTGCTCCCGGAGGTCGACATCGCAACATATTTATTTTTTTATTTTTTTATTTTTTTTTTATTTTTTTATTTTTTTTTATTATTTATTTACTTATTCATCATGCACAAGTATAGTATCTTTTTACATACAACTGCTTGTATACAAAGTATATAAGTACCATTCAGATCTTCAATCATGCATTTAGGATAATGATATCCATCTCATTCAACCACCAATTTTTTTCCAACCCCCCCCTTACTCCCTCCCTCCCCTCCCTTTCCGTTGACCATTCTAGTGTTCCTCTGATCCTATGTACCCCCTTCCAACAACTCTGTGAACCAGCCTCCTTATATCAGAGAAAACATTCGGTACTTGGATTTTTGAGATTGACTAATTTCACTTAGCATTATATTCTCCAACTTCATCCATTTACCTGCAAATGCCATTATTTTATTCTCTCTTATTGCTGAGTAAAATTCCATTTTGTATATGTACCATATTTTCTTTATCCACTCATCTACTGAGGGGCATCTAGGTTGGTTCCATATTTATTACATGTGTAAAGGTCCCTACCACCCCTGACTACAGGATTTTATAATCTATAATACTATAGAGAGTGCAGGTGAATTGAGCTCAGAGGACAAAAAACACATAATATGTGTGTGCGCGAAGGTAGGACACTTACATATTTTAACTTGATTTTACTTTTTTTTTTTTATACTAGGGATTGAACCTAGGGGTGCTTTACCACTGAGCCACATCCCCAGCCCTTTTTGAGACAGGGTTTCGCTAAGTTGATTAGGACTTGCTAAGGTGCTGAGGCTAGCTTTGAACTTTCAATCCTCCTGCTTCAGCCTCCCAAGCTGCTGAGATTGCAAGCATGTGCCACCACACCTGGCTGATTTTATTTCTTAATCATTATTAAATGAACGAGGAAGGAGCTTGGTTATGATAAATTAGTGTCAAGGCATCTAGGAAAAGCTTTCTCCAGGGGACCCTCCTTCTTTCCTTCATGCCATAAATACCTCCCAAGAAGAGTCTACAACAGTATTTCCCTAACATTTGTTCCATTTTATCATTCTTACACATACATGGCTTAAGTAACATCTTTCATTTTGGGGAGACATTGTTTGTCTAACCTCTTATCTTAGAGCTTGTCACAGAAAAACACTTTAGAAAACTCTGCTTACTAGATTCCTTGGACTGTGAGATCAGAATCTTTTTAGATCCTGAATATTGTCTTACCTAACTTAAAAGACAGATGTTTCTGAGCATAGTGGCATAGGCCTATAATCCCAGGTGCTCCAGAGGCTGAGGCAGGAGAATCTCAAGTTTGAGGCCAGCCTGAGCAACACAGTGAGAACCTGTTTAAAAAAAATAAAAAGTGGAGGGAGCTGTGTGAGGACCTGGGTTCAATCCCCAGTTCTGAAAAAAAAATAAAAAAAAATAGATACATGTTAAATGTCCTCCATGTGTAGTATAATTGTACAACACTTCTCAGAAGACACACAAAGACAAGATTATTTTCTCTACACCTACAGCCAATCTTAAAGCCTTACTAGTTGGCTCTGCTAAATTTATCTCTAATGCACCAGTCCTTTGATGTCCCCTTGTCATCATCCACATTTCTCCAGACATCCAACTGCTCAGCCAGGTGCTATGTCCTCCAGGGCCCTGACACAGCTCTCAGCTATCATCAAGATTCCTCATCTGCATCCTCAGAGACCCTGGGTTTACATTTTATAGCACTTATCCTATGATACTAAAATCATGTGTTTTGGATCTTCCTCTGACACAAAAATGAGTATTACCTCTTAAAGGACTTTGTAACCCTTTAGTGTACAGCATGGTATCTGCCACTCTTATAGACAGATGCTCCTATGATGTCTGCTGACCAGCACGTAGCCTCCATCATGCACATGTATCTGACCACTCCACCTGGCAGGCAGGGGTTCCTTAAGAACAGAGCGCAATTCGTTTTGGAGTGTCCCATGTCTAGCAAAGTGTTTAGCACCTAGTTATGAACAAATGAAAGGATCAGTCAATCAATCAACCTCTAAATTCCCTTTGTGTTTTCTAAATTCAAATTCTAAAATAATTCTAATTGTGATTTTTATGATCTGTGTACCCCATGAGCCCATAGACAATAAGTGCTATTACATTTCACTGAGGGAAGATGACTTTCAGCCAGAATGGGCAGGGAAATGTTCTAAAGAGAAAATGTGATTTCAACTGGGCCTAGAGAGTGGCCACAATTTAGGGGTACTAATGGAGAGGGGAGAACACCAAGGAGGAAGTCAGAATGGCAGTGAGGGTCAGTGGTAGGAAAGGTCAACCCCTCTGGCCACTGCACTATTTTCTGGGTCTGATCTTTACAGAAAATTTTAAAACAAGGTTGGCTCTTTTTCTCCCTCTCTTTTCTCTGCATCCCCTTCAAAATTCTCAGAGCTCATATGGCACTGAACTAGATTTCCATGTAGGATCCTTCATAACTAAAGATACTGGGGTAAGAATCATGGGGCCACAGGGTGACTTGACTATCCAATTCACCCAGGACTATGGACTTTCAAGGATTCAGGATTTTCAGCGCTAAAATCAGAAAAATCCCAATACACACAAGGATGTGATGGTCACCCTAACCTTATTAAAGAGATAAGGGAAAAAATTGAATGTAGCCTAATAAAACTTTCAACAAATGTTCAACTCTCCATCCTTCCATTTATTGTGGACCTAATTTATTTTCAATTTGCAGGACAAAAGGAAATAGTCTTATAACTGAAAAAAAAATGTTTTGCCTAATCTAGTTTTCTTTCATATATCTTGTTCCTTAGTTAGGTTAGGTACACCACAGCTCAATGCTACAATATGAGAATTGCTATCATTCATTTACCAATTATTGTGTGGAAGTAGTCTATATTCCCCAAATACATGAAATACTCTTTTCTGACAAGGGTCATGCCTAAAATTTATCTTTGCAACTCAAATATATTACATAAAGCAAGTAACCCAATACACATTTGTTGAATGAATGAATGCATTTACTTCTTGTTTGATTTATTGGCTGGTTAGACACTTGTGGCTCATTATTTGAATATTCTGGTTATAACAGACCCAGCTACCAATGTAGACCCTCCTAGAAACAATCAACTCTATTTGCAGTCCCCCATTTTGTAAGAAAGACTGGGGCAGCTCTTGCTATGGAGCAAAAATCTTCCTGTGTTACACCAGTTTGCAGTCTCAGGCATTAGCTTCCTAAACATAAGGGTTCAGTAAGCCTTAGATCACAGAGGCCCTGACGCTCCCCAGACATTCTCTTAGGTTCAGTGATGAGCCAAGCAGCTGCTGCTAATGGTTCCACCTCGTGTGGCAGTGTAACCCAGAGATGGCAGGAGGTAGCAAGCCCTCTCTGCAGTTTCTGGAGACCCTGGCCCCACTGGAACATAAGGACCTAAGTTAGTTTTCCATCACTAATAATTAATATCTGATATAATCAATTTATAAAGAGAAAAGATATATTTTGGCTCACAATTTTGGAGTTTCCAGTCCATGATCAATTGGCCCCCATTGCTTTGGGCCCATGGAAAGGCAAGAGTATGTGGCAAAGAAAACCCCCACCCCATAGCCAGGAAATGAATGAGAGAGAAATAGGAAGGGACCAGTGTCTCATAATCACCTTCAAGGGCATGCTCCCAGTGACCTAAGGACCTCCCACTAGGTCTCACCCTCTAAAGGCTCCTTCCACTAGCACCATCCTGGGGACCAAGTTTTTTTTTTTAATATTTATTTATTTGCTTTAGTTGTACACAATGCGTTTATCTGTACGTGGTGCTGAGATCGAATCCGGACCGCGCATGTGCTAGGCGAGCGCTCTATCGCTGAGCCACAATCCCAGCCTGGGGACCAAGTTTTTAATACTTGACCTTTGGGAGATGCTTACCCAAATCATGGCAGGTCCCAAGCAACTGAGCTTTGGGTGAGGGGGTGGGCTGAAAAGAGAGGAATTCCAATTTGAATACAGGAAAAGAGATAACACATAAATGAATTAATACTAGTTTATTGTACTTTTCCCAAGTTTTCATTTCGAAAATTCTCAAACCATACAAAGCTAAAATATTATTTGGTAGAGACTCATAGGCCTTTCTTTTCTCTGGATTGCTGAAGTTTTACTCTAGTTGCTTGAGATATTTCTCTCTCCCCACCCTCATCTATGTCTTTTTTTATTTAATATTTTTGCTAAATCATTTGAAAAAGAATTACAGATATCTTGACCACTTCAACTCCTGAAATATTTAGCAAGTAGTTTCTAAAAAGTACCCTATTGTCCTATACAAACCCAATGTTTTCTGAACTCTCAAAAGAAAAGTGTTCAAAATATCATCAAATAAACTGTCCATGTAAACATTTTCCAGTTATCTTAATAATGTTCTTTATAATATTTTTTCTGATCAAGATTTCAATCAAATAATTATATTGCGTGTAATTGCCATTCTCTTTAGTTGCTTTAATATAGAACAGTTTTCATTTTTTTTTCCTTTTTGTCTTTCATGGAGTTTTAGACTTTAGGCTAGTTTTATTGTACAGTGTTCTGTAATCTAAATTTGTGTGTTTGCTTCCTCATTACTGTCTTCAGATTAGGTCTTTTTGGTAGAAGTGCTACCTAGGTCATGTTACACATTTTTCATCCCAATGTATCAGAAAACTCCAAATGCAATTTTGTTCCAGTACTAATAATGACTCTACGTGGTGTTGAAGTTTCAGGAGCCAGACTTGTGAGGCAGTCATTTTCTTTGGTTAAGGTGATGCCTGCTAGATTTCTTCCATATGAAGTCTCCTTTAATCTTTTACCAGTGAGACGTAGTCTGTGGAGTAAGACCAGGTGAATATCCTGTTCTCTAATAACTTTCACCCAATGGCTTTATCATCCCTTGATTATCTTTGCCTGAATCAATTATTGCACTGATGGTTGCAAATGGTGACTTTTCTAATTTTATTATTTCTTTCATACACATAAATGGACATTCTTCTGTTTAAAATACCACCCTACCTTCCACACATATACGTCCTCTTTTGCTATTTTTTTTAATCTTATAATATCAATAGATGCACAAGAAGTTGCAAAAGTGTCAAAAAGGTCTAGTGTTCCCCAAATCTAGCTTTCCCCACTGATAACACCTTACATAGTAGATTATCAAAACCAGGAAATTGACACTGGCACTGTGTGATTAACTAGACTATGGAACTTATGTGGATTTTTACCACTTTTCAACATTTTTAATTTTTAAATAACACTTTGGACTCTATTTCCTTTCATTGTGTTATAACCTATTACCATCATTATTCTTTTTGATGTTCACATTGTCTCAAATTTGGCTAGTGGGAACCCCTTCAACCAGCTCATGTCTCCTTTTAGCAAGTGATCATCAGTCTTTGAGCTATTCTTTGCTTTCTGGTGCAACAAAATGTTCCAGGCTCCATTCCTGTAATTAGTCATTTTCTCAAAGAGCCTGGGTTTCTTCAGTGGGAAATGGTATTTAGAAACTAAGACCGAGTGGTTAGGTGAGCTTGTTGCTACTGGCATTACTGGTTCCAGGCCATTTTGATGGGTAAATCTGAATACAGACTGACTCCCCTAATTCAAATCCCACATCACAGGAGTTTTCCTCACCTTTCTCATCCTATATTTGCATATGCTTTTGGTTCCTAATGCCGCCAATTTAACTCAGGTGCTCATCTTCAACATATTCAAAATTTTTCTAGAATCATCATACCAATACTATTGCCAAGAGGAAACCTAGTAAGTAAATTTGAGATACCATTACAGACCTTTGTTTTTCTTTTTTTTTTTTTCTTCAACTGTCACTTATTAAGGATTCACAGGCAGAACACTGTGTTCAAAAGTTTTTGAATTAGTTATTTATTTTCTGTATGGTTATATTGTCAATTTGATATGTGGTTCGCTTCCTTTGTTTCATTTTGTATTCAGCTTTAAGATTTGCTTTATATTCTCCCTTACTGATTTGATTTAATTTTATTTTAACATACATGAAACATTCATATGATTTATAAGTCAAAATTATATTAAAAGCTATACTCAGAGAAGTGTCACTACCATTCCTATCCCTGTCACCCTATTCCCACACACCATAACAGGCAACAATTTTTTTTAGATACCAATTCATACTTCCTGCCTTTCTTTTAGAAAAAATAAGCAAATAAATACATGGGGTTTTCTTTCATTTGATTCTTTATTTATTACACAAAAGGTAACATACTATATGTGTTCTTTCACGCTTTGCTTTTTGCTTTTAATAACCATTCCTGGAAATCATTCCATATCAATTGATGAGGAGCTTCTTCACTGTTTTTTTACAGTGTGTGTATCCTATTTTGTGAATGTAACAAAAGCTATTCAACACACCTATTATAAAAAGGCATTTAAGTTGGTCTCAATGTTTTCATACAATAAATAACATCTCAAAATATAACCTTATAACAAGTGGTTCATATTTGTGGAGATGTATTGCATGGTAAATAACAAGAGTTGTGAAGGTCAAAGGGTAAATGCATAATTTTTCTAGATATGTTACATTCTCTCCATGAAGACTACTACTCTCATCAGCAATGTACAAAAGTACCTGCTTCTTTGTAGTCTCATTGAATTATGTTGTCAACCTTCTGAATTTTGCCAATCTAAGAGGTAATAAATAATATTTTGAGAAGAGTTTTATTTTGTAATTTTTTAATTGTAAATAAGTTTGAGTAAATTTTATGTGCTAAGCTCATTGGCATATACTTCTCTGGGAAATATCTGCTTCTTCTGCTCATGTTTAAGGTTTTCAGACTTCACTAATTTCAGATATTTTTAGGTGGTAGAGAGACAGCTTTTATCTTTGAAGTATATTACATATATGTCTAGTTTGTTGCTTGTCTCAACTTTGTGATTGTCTCATCATGCAAAATGTTGGCTTTTAATATAGTCAAATTTATTAATTTTTTTTATTAAATATGGATTTTGAGTCATCATTAGAAAGGCTTTTTCTAGACCCCAAAAATAAACTAATTCACCTATGTTTTCTTCTAGTAGTTGTGTGGTTTCATCTTTTACATTTAATTCTCTGATCCATTGGGAGTTTATTTGGGGATAGGGTGTGAGATATGAATCCATTTTTATCTTTTCCCAAATGGCTACCCAGTTGTCCAACTCTTTAATATTTAAAAATCCATTTCCCACAGCTTCTTGAACTGGAGGCCTTCTACACTAAACAAGTCCCACAGTCAGTATTAGGCATGTCAAAACAGAAACCAACACATGCAGAGTTTTCCTTCTGTGCCTGCTCAAAATGACACTGTCAAGCCCTGAAAGGAAGAGGGGACACACACACACACACACACACACAAAAAAAAAAAAAAAAAAAAAAAAAAAAATCCAAGAGTGAGGGACTCCAAATTTCTAAATATGCATGTTTTGGATAATATTTATCAGCAGTCCATACTATGGCAAAAAATTTAAGTAATGTAAAAGGTTGTATGATGACAAGTAAAAATCATCTTTCTATATCATCTTTCATCCCTTCCAGAGGCAATCAATGGCCTCAGTTTCTTAGGTACCTACCACAGATGATATGTGTGGAGAGAGAAAGGGAGGGAGGGAGAGAGAGAGACAGAGAGAGAGAGAGAGAGAGAGAGAGGAAAAAGAAGGGGGAAGAGGAAGAGGAAAGAGAATTTACACCTTTTAAAAGACCTTTAAATGCAAGTGAATACACATTTTCACAATTTTATCACCCAACAGTCCTAGGAGTTCCATATTTTTTATTCCATCTTCTTAGCAAAAACTAGAGGTTCAGAGATAAAGTAACTGGTCCAAAGATCTCAGCTGGAAAATAGAGGATCTTGAGTCTACCCTGTCCCCTCTGTACCATGATCAGGACATGCAGCGAGTGGATATTTGGAATTCTTAGAGGCATTCTAAAGGTAGGGTCGATGTCCCCACAAAATAACTTGACAGCAGGAACAAAGGGGTATCCAAGTTCTGCCAAGAAATTAGCATGTCCTGTCATATTTGTGTTCTGCTTTGACAGGAAGCTTGGGTGATGCTAAAGGTAGTTCATGTGAATCAGGGCAAAACCTACCATTTCCAAATGCTCAAATATTTCCAAATACTCCAATAAGCCTTGATACTAAGAGAAAAAAAATCAAAAGAAAAACTGGATTGTGTCAAGAAATGCTAACAGCTATGACTCAAAGATACATGGTGGGGGCAGGTCTGTTGACTCAGAAGGGTCCATTTCTTAGTCACTTAGCAGTTTTTACCACACTTTAATCTTCTAGAGAAAGAAAGATTTACAAAGTGGGGGGAGGTAAAAATAAAAGATTGCAACAGAAGGATTTTCTTCACAACAGCAGTTCGTGGCAGCATGCAAGGAAAATATAGAGGAGAAAGCATCGTTATGCTGTTCCAGAGAGAGGGCTTTTGAATAGGGAAGTAGATGGGTGTCAATTTCTGTGTATTAAAACATTCAAAACACAGCTCCCTTCTCACAGAAATTCCTCTATTGTAGTGGAAATGTATTTTTTTCTCCCTCTCATCTTCACAGATTACAGACTCTGTAGAGAAGTACACATGTTAAAACCAGAGAGTGAGGGTGCAGCTCCCCTGGAAAGTTCACAGGCTGTCTTTGGCTCCCGCGGAATTTTACTGCTTCTGGACTAAGGTCCTTGAACTGCTCCATTTCTTGAGACCCTGGGAATATCCAATAGGCACTTTATCAGGAAACAGCAGAGATCTAGTTCATTATCAACCTATCTGTTTGCATCCCAGCCCCTAATTGTCACCACCACAGAAGATTTGGGAAGCTCCAGAGTTCAAGATTCTGTACCTGAGCTTGACATGCCTGCATTCAGTGTGCCCTGTTCACCAACTGTCCTCTGTGCTCTCTTGCCTCGTGTGAATGCCCATCCATGCATGGATGCATAGCCTTTCACAGATGTACATGAATGCCCCTCGTAGTAAGCATGCCCCTCCTTGCATCAATGCCTATCTTTGTATAGATCCCCTCTTTGCATCAATGCCTATCTTGGCACAGATGGATGGATACCTGTCCAATCAGCTATTTGCTGAAGGTAAATCTCCACCCCAGCACTTAAACTTTGACCTATTGGCCCTCCACTAATCTTCCTTTTCCTTATTTGCTTCAACTTTTACTCTACTCTGATTCCAGCTAAGAAAATATGTATTCCCCCTGAGATCATCTCTTCTCTACAGTCAGGATTATTGTTCTGCTCTTCCTACCATGCTTCTGTCCCCTCCCATTTAAAATTCCATTAAAAATCCATGATTTATAGCAAATCTCCTTGAATTTTCCAAATGATTCAAAGGACCCTATTCTTACCCTTTAGAATCTGTCTACCAATCCATCAAAGAGCTTATCTATTAGTTGCTTGCTATGTGCTAGACGCTGTGCTAATGTCAGGATAAGTGACATTTGTACAATGCTTTCCCGTTTGGAAGGCATTTTCACATTGCTTTTCCTACTTGATCCCCACAACAACCCCCCAAGGTAGAAAGGGAAGAAATAATTACTAATCCCACATTGCAGATTTAGAAATGGAGACTCAGAAAGTCAAGTTTCTGCTAAGAAGTGGCAAAGCCAAAAATTCAAATATACATCTCCTTTGAGAGCTTGACAGCTCTGCCTTCTATGTGCCCTATTTACCAACTGTCATTCTGTATTTCTCTTGCCTTGTGTGGATGTCCGTGGATGCATATCCTTTCACAGATGCCCATGTGTATATGAAGGCCCCTCATTGCATGGATGCTCATCTTAGCATGGGTGCTCATCTGTTTATTTACCATAAAGCTCTATGCATGTTCATATGCCCCTCCCCCAACTTCCCTTCCCCCACCTCTATAGCTGTAATTAGCTGTAAGCATGTTTTTCTGTTTTTTTCTGAAGTGTTTGTTCTACCTTCACTTTAGTAGATAAGGTCCCCATAGGCTGGAGCCCAGAGTGGCCCTGTGAGCTTGGTGCCGAAAGGAGTAAGGAAAGTCAAATAAATCCACAAATTTACAGAAAAGCTGGATATAGGTTTCAACATGCATAGATGCAGCTCCATCTGAGACGGGAGCATGAGTCATTGGGAGCAGATGCAGGTGGGCTCCCTGATGCTTTATCCATTTAATAAGTATTAGTGTTTTTTGGAGCAATTTCCATTCCGTCAACACAGCACTGAATGAATCAGCTCTGCAGTCTCCAATCCAGTCACACTCCCTCCCCTCCACAGAAGAGCCAGCGCACATGAAAAGCCCCCATAGTGGGCATATAATTATCATCAAACTGCAAACCCATTTCTCAAGGATCCTTCCCCATTGCTAGAGAGCTGGATTAATCAGCACGGCTGGCAGTGGTTTTTGCATCTCTTAATTTACTACCAAACACTCCTTCTCTCCTGAGAGGAGATGTTTTGTTACGTGTAATTAGACCATGTACGCAATCCTATGTGGGACTTGTTATTTTTGCACAGGAGGATTGCTGAGCTGTCTCCAGGTGGGGAATGGTGACATGCTGCATGAACAAAGGTATGCTGTGCGTTCATTTGCAAACCTCCACCGGCATGGTGCAGGCTCAGTTGGGGAGATGTTAGGGCTGGAGGCACACACGTGGGCTCAGCTCCTCCGCCTAATTGTCTGGGGCCCTGAGCTCAGAAGATAATGGCTGAAGCATATGCTCTCTGCTGCTTCTAAGGTTTTCTGCCTCCTGAGAGCAAGGCCTGGCAGCAACTACCACAGGGCTGACGGGCCTGGCAGTGACTTCAGACCCCTCTTCCTAGGTTGCAAGCTGGGGACCAGGAGCTCTATGTAGGGCTGGCTCTCAGTTCAAGAAAACCAAGTGGTGGCTGGGCTTTGGCAAAGTGGTGTCCCTGAGGGTCTTGAGCCCTAATCCTGGAGCTTTCATCCAATCCCCTCCTAACACTCAGCGCCACCTGAAATGAAGCTCTCAGAGCTCCCTCTTACACCACAAGCAAAAAGCAAAATGAAGCACCACCTGGCTTCTTTCAAACGCTCTTCACCAACTTTCTTAGAACTTTTACTTAGAATTCAATTGTACTAGACAAAGCTACTTAGAATTAGTATCAATTGGAGGAAAACATACCACATTTACATTTTTCTTCAGCTGTCTTGAGTTTTCCTAATAATTATGAAGAAGCCACATCTCTCAGGATAACTTTGAAACAAGTATTTCTTAGACACCAGAAGCATGCTGGTAAGACCGGAGGAGAAAGACACTTGACACCATCCACAAGACCATCTAGTTAGGAGGCACTGGGGCTCAGACATGCTTTGGATCAGAGGTCCCCGGTTCCTGCTTTCTCACTCACTAGCTGTGCGACCTTGGGCAAGTCACTTAGCTCTCTGAGCCTCCATCCCTTCATCCATGGAAGGATGATAATAGCAATAGTGTCTGACCTACCTCCTAGGGTCTTGGTGAGGAGCAAATGAGATAATAGCAGTGAAAGAGCTTTGTAAACCATATTCCACTGTACAAAGGACAGTCCTTGTTATTAATAATAATGACTCTTCCCACTGATAATGGCTCCAACCTGGGAGTTGGAGTGGTGTTGCTTTTCTAGCAGAGCCTGTCTCCCTGACGGCGGAGCCCTTTGTGAAGGAACAGCACCGAGGAGCAGCCAGCGTGTGCCCTGTCACTCACCAAGCGACATCTCAGGAGACAGCAGTTGAAGGTGCTGGAGGAGAGGCGCTATGGCATCCTGTCCCTCAGATTTGACACAGCATAATTGTTTTGACATATGATGGAATTTGTCCTCGCATGGGTCAGAAAAAAGCCCAATACTGATGCTTTTCATCTAATTTCAATTACAGTCATTAAAACCCTTACTCCTGAGTCAAACCTTTCCAAAAAGCCATCAATGACAGCCCATTACAGATGAGTTATTTATAGCGGCGCATGTTAATTTTACAGTACCACAGACCAATGATTCATGGCTTGGCATTAGTGAGAGACATCATTCACTGGGCTGAGTGATCCCTGACATAACAAGCATCACTCTGTATCTTTGCGAGGACGATTCAAGGCCTCAGACTCAGAGGCCAGACCACAGCCAGAGCCAAAAACCTGGAGTGTCTGGGCCTGGCCCACCCCACCCAAGGACATATACTGCCCTAAGTGGGGAAGAATGGTACCACGTGCTTTAGGATTGAGGTGTAACATCCAGAGGGTTTCTAAACGACATGACATTCAACCTGAGCCAGAGGTTCAGCATGTATCCTCATGCTTATAGCTATTAGTATGAGCATGCAGTAGACCTCATATTATTTGCTGCTGCTGTTCAATAACTCTGAGGGGATGTCTAATACTCACCTGGACTTGATGGGAAAAGATGTCTCTGGAGCCATAGAAAGCCCAACATCCTTTTATCCAAACAGCTTCAACCTCAAGTTCCTAAGTGCCACTTTGACCGATCAATATTGGGCCTCTTGGTTCTCAGTCTATTTGTAGCTGAAATTCTCCCCCTTGATTAAAAATTCACCAAGAGGCAGCCTGATGTGACATTTATGAGTTCCTGGAAGTGCATAAATGTTGAATGTTAGAAATTAGCACCGAGTTATTTAGATGATAGAACACAAAAAGCAAGCAAGAGGGCTAATATTCAACACTCTGATGTTTCTTATTGTCTCTGCCTCCTCATGATAAAGTGGAACTAGAACTTCATACAAAGTATCTGAAGATTGGACTTAACCATGGTACCAATCCCTACTTCCAAATGTAACTCCTCGCTTCCAAATGAAACTGAATTTGATCCAATCAAACTGTTTGACTCCCCTATTTCCTTCCAAGTTTGCAGCATTTTGTCAATTGGTAGCTTGCCCAAACTCCTTGTATTGTAATACAGGCCATGATAACAAACATTTAAATAGATTACTTTTTCTTTCATATAATAGTAGCTCTGCAATCACTGAGAGGATAGGTTGTTGGTAGAAATAAAGTTGTGACCTCATTATTTGGGAATTTTCAATCATAGGAATGCTTCACATTCTACCAATAAATATATATTTTAAATTTTTTTTCCATGCCCACATTCTGGCCCTTTTCTGAGCCTCTGTTCTATTCTTTTAGTGCTTTCTTGGGACATTTCTATAATACTCTCTCTATAGATCTCATGGACAATTGATCATGGTCCTGGGAGCTTAGCTTACTTCCTGGGAGGCTTTGTCTAGTCTAAGCTGAGGTCAATGAAGAAACATAGAAGGTTAAATGACTATAGCTCCAATCAACTAGCCCAACTGTCATCCTATGCCCTTTACTTATGGTCCACCCAGAGAGTGTTTTACCTGGAACCCCAAGCCTGTCAGGTTGCTGGTACATTTTGCAGAATACAATAAAACATTTTTTTACTTTGATGTAGGTAAATCTAGAAATATCTCATGCATGGATGAAGGAAAGAGCAACAAAAGAATCAGAGTCAAGTTGTTTGTGTTGACTCCAAGTTCAACCATTAACTAGGCTTATGATCTTGCTTTTTGACCTCTGTACCTACTGATTTTGTCTTCTGTGAAATGAAGGTAATGATAGTACCTGCTTCAGAGAGCTATTATGAGAGTAAAAGAGCCACTATTTGAGGGCATTGCCTAGTACACAATAAATACTGTATAAGTGTTTGTTAAATAAAGAATTTTTTTTAATTTAAGAAATAATTATGAAACACCCACTGCCCACAGTAAGATGTAGTGTTAGAGACTGTAGGAATAAAAAAAATTAACAAAATATTATGTCAACCTTTAAGGACAGTTTCTAGAAGGAGATAAAAGTATACAAAGATAGCCAGGACAGTTGGGCTGGTGGGTGCTGGGTGCAGGTCAACTCACACAAACGTAATGGAAATACAGAGGAGGGAGAAATCACTTTGGCTGATAGGAGACTAAGGAAATCACACAGAGAAGTTGGAACTGGAGCTGTTCCTTAAAAGATGAGTATTTCCAAGGACAGAAAGATAATGGGGGTGGGGCACAAGGCTATCTGAGGTGTGCCCAGAACATGCATAAAGCCAAATCGCCACCTTCATGTTCACCAATCCCACATTTGTCTCCTCCACCCCCTACCATCTCCACTTCTCCTATCTGCACACCTTTCTTCCTCTCTCTTTCCCTTCCTCCACTTGCAAAATTCTGCACTGGCCTCTCCTTTTCCCCAAATGTTTTCTTTTGTTTCATCTTTCTTGTAATCTCAAAGACAACATGGGCAATTTTCAAATAAATTGAGTAGTACAGAAGGATATAAAATGGAAAGCAAGATCTTCTTCCTTCACTTTCTATTCCCTAGAGGTAAAGCCAGTGTGATGGTTATAAAACATGGCCACAAATTCTTGACACTCCTGTATCTGAAAGGCAGAGTTTGTATGCCTCCCTTTGAATCTGTGTAGGCTCATGACTGCTTCAAACCCACAGAGTAGTGCAGAAGTTGCACTGTATCGTTCAAGGCTAAGTCATAAAAGGCCATGAAGCAGCTACCTTATTCATCCAATGCTCTCTCTGGAGCCCTGAGCTGCCATCTAAGAAACTCAACTTCTCTGAGACAGCCTTACTAAAGGGGCTACATTCTCAAACTCTGGGGTCCAGCCTTTCAGCTTTCTCCAATACTTAATATATTCAAGTACACAAATATACCACAATTTATTTAACACTTCTTCTAATGATAAATGTTACAGTAGCTCCCAGTGTTTGGGGCATTATAAACAATGCAGCCATGCACATTATTTTTCACTTATCTTTTTTGTATTATACAGGTTTTTCTGTAGGATAAAGTTCTAGCAATAAAATTGCCAAACCAAAGAGTAGGTGATTTTTTTAAAATACCAAATTGTGCTGCAAATAGGCTATGCCATTTAAGATTTCTGGTGGTACATAAGAGTAGCTGTTTCCCTATAACCTCACCAACACTGAATATTATCAAACTTTTTAATCCTTATCATTCTGATGTTGTCTCTGCCTTTGTTATGTTGAGCCCCATACGTATGCAGTGTAAGCGAGCTATCCTAAGAGTGACTTGTCCCTTCCTCAAACCCTCTGAGCTAAGAGGAATGTGGAAGTGAGGAAGGGGTGCTTGGCATGGTAAAAGACAAAAATAATTCAAAAGGACAAGCTATTAATAGCTGAGGCAGATGAGAACTCATTTAACATAAAGATGAGCCACAGAGCATTTTGGACCTGCCAAGAAAATGTGTCAGGACATGATGAAATTCAGCTCAATGACATTCTGCTAATGGCAGGTGTTATCTGAAGTTTAGAATGAACTTGTTGGAAGAAGATGGTTGGAGGCATAAGGAATGAAGGAGGGAGGAAAAAGAAAGTTCTCTTGCTAACTGGACAGTTGGCTAAAAATAGAACATTTTGCAATGATTGATTTCAATCTGAATAATTTCAGGGGACACTTAGCAATAGAGGTTCTTTAACCAAGATCCCTAGGAATATTACATAGAGTGGTATTTTTGTTTATTTAGAAAAATGTAGATATTTCAGCTTCCTCACATTAACCCCCAAAATACAGCCACCAAAGATACTGATTCAGTTGGTCTGTATTTGCAATCCATCAGTGGTTCTGAGGCAGAACAAGGTTAAGAAAATTTTTCTAGAACAGAATAGTCACCCTGGGGACTTAGTAAAATGGATTGCTAGGTCCTACCATCAGCACTAGGGTTTCAGTAAGTTTGGGGTGGAGCCTGAAAAGTTACATTTCCAGCAAGCTCCCAGGTGATGCTGGTCCAGAGTCACACCTGGAGGGCCGTTTCCATAGCAACAGCAACACGTGAGAGCTTGCTGGAAATGCAGAATAGCAAGTCCTACCTCAGAACTAGTGAATCAGAATCTGCATTTAACAAGATCTGCAGTGACCTGTGTGCACGTTTAAGTTCCAGAAATGGTGCCCTACAAATCTGCCTCCTTTCCATTGCATTCTGTTCAGAGGGAGGGGCCTGCTACAGTGGAAAGCTATGGAGAAGTCCTGGGTTCCAGTTCCAACACTATCACTGTGAATCTTTGTGGTGATAAAATAAATCCAGTTCCTTCTGGTTTCAACTTCTTCATAAATAAAGTCGAGAGACTAGGCTGAATAATCTTTTAGATTCCATCCCTTCTTCCCTATAATTCCAATTTGGCAATTTAAACGTTGTTAAAATCCATACATTGAAATTCTAACTCAGTATCTCAGAATATGACTGTATTTGAAAATAAGATCTTTAAAGAGGTGATCAAGTTTAAACAAATCCTGCTGGTAGACCCTAATCCAATCTGACTGGTATTCTCAGAAGAGATTAGATCAAATTATGCTATGTGCAGGTTTAGATATATTACAATGAAGCCAACTATTATGCTTAATTATAATCCACCAATAAAAATAGTTTCAAAAAAGACATTAGGACACAGACACCCACACTCAGAGAAGAATTGGCTTGTGAGGACACAGTGAGAAGACAGCCATCTGTAAGTCAAGGAGAAAGGCCTTAGAAGAGATCAACACTGCCAACACTTTGATCTTGGACTTCTTACTTCTAAAACTGGAAGAAAATAAATTTCTGTTTAAGAAAATCAGTCTGTGTTATGGCAGCCCAAGCAGCCATCTTCACACCTTGAGCTTTATAACTAAATCAGATTAGACTCTAAATCCCAAAATCTAACTTCTTGTTACATCTCACCTAATTATCAGACTAACTAGCCTCTGTAGCGAAGTTCTCCAAGGACATTGGTCCTTCCATCTTGTCATTCCCCATGATCTCTAGGCAATATTCAATGCTGGGGGACCTTCATTTCCCTGGATTCCATATCCAGGGGCCTTGGAGTCTTCCTTTACCACTCAACACTGCTCCTATTTCCCCCTTTCTGATTGCCACTCCCTTATCCCCACTCCTGCCAACCCTTCCCATTATACCTGGATTTAGCTTTAAATATTAATCTCTGGCCTCCGACCTCTTTGACCCCCTCTTTTTACAATCAATCCAATCACATTTCTATGCCTTGTCCTGGTTGTACCATAATCTCTCCACCCAGGAACAGATTTATATTTATTGCATTTACATTCAGTTTGGGGGTGGGGGGCTTGGCGAACCAAGGGTAGTACCCTTATAGTACAGGAGAAGGTTGGTGAGGGATGGTGCATGTAGATTCTCTGCAGTGTGAGTGCAGCTAGAAATAAAAATTTGAGAATTCTCCTAGCCAAATGCAAAGACTCAGGCATCAAAACATCAACTCAAGGATTGTCACTGTTTTGAAAGCCCTAAAAGTGAGCTTATTTTTTATAAGCAATAGGACTTAGATATCTTGGGGCATTTTTCAGTAGAGACACAAAGCAATCAAAGTCCCCACAAAAAGCAAAAGATTTTTAGACTTTTTCCTGAACAACAAGAAAAATGTCAGAACTTGACTTTTTTTTTCCCCCAACAAGATGGTCTAAGGCAGTACTTCTCAGCATGAATGTGAACTAATGCCACCTGAGGTGTTCTCACAGGGTTGACTCTGGTTCACTAGGTCTGGGATGGAGTCTTAGAGTCTGCATTTTCAAGAAGCCACGTGTAAGTCCACAATGTTAGTATATCAATTACACCTTGAATGGAAAATATTTAACAGCCACAAGAACTTCTCTATGGTTTCTGAAGATTAACCCACAGTTGAAGGTCTGCTCTAGATAGTGGTGGGCATTTGAGAGACAAAACTCTGAGTCCATTCACTCACCATCTACCTTTGCCTGACCTTTAAAGAGGCCAATGCAAACAAGCAATGGCCTCCAATTTATTGTTTATTACAACTATCAGTCTATCCCAGCTCACTCTTCTGCATCAACACGAATAAAGGGAAGCAGATAAACTAAAGAAACCAGGAGTTTAAATCTTAGAGCTTAATAAAGCTTAATAAACATCCATTCTCTACCTTTTCATGTCTGGAGATATACCCTAAACCTGGGCAGGAAATCTCAAGAAGTGCCTTGCCTGGTCCTAGTGTTTGCAAGGAGCTACCCATGGCACCCACCAGAAGAGGCAACCATGATACCCTATATGTTTCACTGAGTTTCTGAGTAAACCTATAGAGTAGCACTTTCCAAAGTTGTCTGTACATTGGGGTCACCTGGGGAACTTCAAACACAGCCAATGTCTGGTCCCCCCAATATTGTGATTTATTTGGTCTGGAGCTTGTCCTGAGCTTTAGACTTTCTTTTTAAATACCCTCATGTTATTCTAATGTACAAATAAATCTGGAGTCACTGTTAGAGGGTATATTGATTGAATGAAGACAATAAAGAGGGGAAGAAACTGTAGTATTCTGAAGGATTCAAGACAGCTGCCTTTCAATTGTTAGTTTAGTTTTTGATTTATTCATTCATGCATGCAACAAATAACAATTGAGGACACACTTTGTTCCAGTGCTGTACTGGGTCCTTAGGATTCAAAGAGGAAAGATGGCCCCTGTCCTCACTGGGTTTCTAGTCCAGTGGAGAAGATACAGATGAGTAAACAGCTAAGAAAAGCACTGTGGGAATGTGTGATACAGTCATGCATCACTTAATAAATAATAGTGATGTGTTCTGAGGCATGTGTTGTTGGTTCATCATGTCACTGTGCAAACATCCTAGAGTAGAGTATACTTAGACCAACTAAGATGACTACTTTTATGTCACTAGGTGATGTAATCTTATTAGTACCATGGTCATATAAAATACATGGTTCATCATTGACCAAAAAATTATTATGTACCACATGACCTAGTCCTATGAAAGTGATGTGGAACATATGACAGATAGGACCCAGGGACAATTACAGCTCTCAGCTTCAGGAAGTCAGGTAGCAGTTCTGACAGGAAGAACATATCCATGCATCATTTTTCGTATCCATGCATTCATTTTTCCATTCACTCATTCAACAAATATTTAGTGAGTCAGAATTATGCTCCTATTACTGAGCTAGCCGCTGAGTAGGTTACAAGTGCAGCAGTAGACTCAATAAACATAGAACCTCCTGCTCCTCTCAGAATTTTTGAATTTCTTAATAGAGTAGATATTTCCTGTTTTCACCTGCTTGTTATGCATCCTTTTTTGCACTAGTACTTGGAATTTCTTTTGGTAAACGATTTCCTCACTCATAGTCTATGTTGTCTGGGGAAATCGTCTTTACTTGCTCTGGTATACCAAAACTGTCTGGCTCTTTTTTGACCTTGGAAATTAAACCCAGGTTTGTGGATATGAACATAATGATTGGCTACCATCTTGGGACCAATAGATGGACGGTAAGGATGAAACCAACCTGGAGAAGAGAGCCAGGAAATAGGGACTGCATCTGATGACAGTGTTTGCCTGGAAGAAGCCAGGCTTTTTATCTCCGCCATACATACTGATAAATTCCCTTTAGGGCCTCATCTGGTTTGAGTTAGTGTTTCTATTATTTGTAATCCAAAGAGTCCTAACTGCTATACCTAGAATGGATTTTTCAGAAATATTTTCTTTATGATTAAAAAATAAATAAGCCCATTAATATACATTCGTGAATGGCTCATTTTTCTGTCTTGTAAAAAATATGTTTTTAGATATCCCATATTTTAATATGTCTTTAGGTACATAAATGGAATTTTGTAAGGTAAGTCAAATCATGAGCTCAAGATGTTCCAAAGAAAAGTATTTAAATGATGCTATACCTACTTAGCAGCTGCCAGTAAAAGGCTCAAAGAGCAGATGGAGGGAAATATTCCAATATTCTATTTGCCTTCTAACAAGTGTTTTAGAAACCTTCTAGGTTTGAAAAGACTGCTTGGGAGTTTTGACTTTCTGGGTAGTACTGCTGCATGATTGAGAATTACAGATGAAGAAGAAGCCAACTAATGTTGTGAAAGCTGTGAGGTGAGCTGAAGCATAGGCTACCTCCTCACAAAATATTATTGTCCATTTTTCTAAATGCCTTTCATATTGTCCTCTCATTTCCAAGTGTCCTAACATTTTTGTCCAAATTCTCATCATTGCTAGCCTAAACTCATATAACTAACTAACTCATAACCTCTTAATGGTTATTCCAATCTCGAGGGCGTAGCATCCCTATCTCTAGGTATACACTCAGTCCTTCTTCCACACTGTGACCAGAGAGATTACATCGTGCCGTGTACTTAGAAACCTTCACCTGCAGGATAATGCCCAAGATTTCTTCCCAGGTGTATTTTGTCTCGACTTATCAAGCCTCTACACTCAGTTGCCATAATGTGCTAGTCTGCTTCAAGTATTTGTGCCTATGCTCACTGCACTCTTTCTGTCTATAAAGTGTACCAGGTAAACTCATCTTCATCCTTCAAAACCAAATTCAGGCATTGTCTTCTTCAGGAAACCGTTCCTAGAAATTCCCACTTCTAAAGTCAATTCCTTTCTTCTCTGTACTTCGTTTATAGTTTCTACATATTTTTATTCCCTAACATTCATTATTATGTCTTTGTCCTTCTGTGTCAATGTGAACTCCTTTAAGATAAGTCCAGTTTCTTATTCATTCCCCTGTCTCTGGTACCAAGCATAGTGCCTGATGCATAGTGAGCACTCAGTAAATGTTCCATGAATGGAACTGATTGCCTTTGGCTCCAAGTCAATGTTGAAGGTGATTTAGAAAGGAGCATTCTGACAATCTAGGACAAGATCAAAGTGAGGTTTAAGATGTAATGACGAGTAGTTAAGAATTAGTGATAAAATTTATCCATGTGTTTTCTTCTCCAAAGGTTTATCTGATTTAACATGTAAGGCTTACCATGCATACCTTTAGCATTATGAGTAGTATATTGTTGGCTAATATCTAAAAGTCATATATTTATAAAGTGTGTAGGTTGAAGTTGAAATCTCCATAGAAATTTCAAAAACACGTTTATACATATGCCCAAACACTTTTTAGTTTATTCTGCAAGAAAAATGGGATTTTAATTCCCTGCCCTAAATCAAGTAAAAATTCTGAGAGAAAAATTCTTAAAAAAAAAAAAAAAAAAGACATTGCCTAAATCCTAAATTTGGAAACTAAAATCAACTCACCGAGACCACAGGCTGAATCCAGAAGGGTCAGGGTGGGCGAGGGAAGAGAACAAACCCTCTTTGCCATCCTGACAGCCTGATTCAGGTGAACAGCTTCTGAGCAATGATTTCCGAACAACGCTGCTCAGACAGGGACATGACCATGTGGCCCTTCAGTATCTCTTTTGCGTCTATACTCACCTTTGTTGGAGAAGTCCTACTGGATCTGGGTTGTGTTTATGCCTAGCAATACTTAGAGGCACAGCATCACTTTAAACTGACTGCAGGGAGAAAAAAAAAAAAAAAAAAAACCAGGGGGCGGAAGATGGTGTGGGGAGAGAGGGAGGAGAAGGAGATTGCCTTGTAAAATTGGCAAGGGCTTTTGCTTGCTTTTTTGCTGGTGCTTTTATATTCAAGGCTGGTTTTAATGTTCCAGGAGCCCTTATTTTGCTACTAACTGACACTCAGTGGAAAAGGTAAGGAGTAAAGGAGCAGTTCCTCCCCATTTTACCTCTTTGTTTAGCATTGCAATTTCCTTGTTAACATAACAAGATTAGCTGCAGTGAGAGTATGGCCTTCCCCATGCCAAGACCACCAGCATGCAAATAACCTCAATAAATACATTTTTTTTTTAAATCTAGCAATCAAGAGACACATATAACAACCTGGAATTTCTGGATTCTCCACCAATCTAATTACAATGGCAGTGAAAGGACATGTACCTAATTAAACTGCCAATCACACCAAAATGATATGCATCCTATTTATACAAATATTTACTCCCGCGGCTGGAACCAGCCATTTTGGCAGAGCAGGAAGCAACTGGCAATTAAGAAGTGGGATCACATGTCTGCACAATCCAGGTAAAGCAATTTTACTTATAGGCTCAGATACATCTTATTCTTTCTTTCTTTTTTTTTCTTCAATTTGATTTTACTTTTTTAACAGAAGTGCACATCATCTGTGGGGCTTAATTTTCCCAATTGAAATTCACAAATTTACTCAGCAACTCCACCTCTAACCCCTTCCAGGAGCTCATCTTTCTCCCATGGGTAACAGCTATCCTAACTTCTCTCAGCATAGCTTTATCTTCCCTGTTTTTGTCCTTTATATAAATGGAATCATGCAGAATATACTCTTGAAGTGTCTGCCTTCTTTCATTCAACAAGATGTTGTGAGGTTCATCCAGGTAATTTACAGTGATCATTCTTATTGTGGTGTAGTAACATTGCACAACATGTACCACACTCATTTATCCATTCTATGGTGGCATTTGGGTTGTTTCTTGTTAATAGGACCATTTATATGTTCATAGGTCTGTGAACACATAGGTATAATAGTTTGGATTTTGAATGTCCCCCAAAGGCCCATGTATTGAAGGCATGATTCCCAGCTCATGGCACTGCATTAGGAGGTAGAGCCTTAAGGGAAGAAGTTAAGTCATTGGGTGTGGGCCCTAGGTGAGGATATTGGGACCCCAGCTCATTCCTCTCTCTTTCTTTGCTTCCCATCTGCCATGAGAAGAGCAGACTTCCCCAACCATGCAGTTCTACCATGAGGTACTGTGCCTTCACAGGCCCAAAGTGACATGGCCAAATGGACAGGGACCAAAACCAAAACGTCTGAAACCATGAACCAAAATAAAACTTTCTTCTTCTTAAGTTGATTATCTCAGGCATTTTGTCACAGTGATAGAAAGCTGACTAACACAGGAGGGCTATAGTTACAGATCCTATATTAGACATCTGTTAAGCCCTCATGGATGCTACCAGTTTTCCAAAGTGGCTGTAGCAATTCACACTCCCACTAGTGTGGTGACTCTCCAGCTACAACTTGAATGTTACCCACATGACCTGCACTAGGCAATTTATTATTTAATTTTCAGAGAAGACCCATTTTCAGATAAGAAAATTGAGGTCAGGAAACTTGTCAATATGACACAAGGTGGTTGGTTGTATTTGTATATGATACAAACTGGGGCTATTTTGTCCCTTGAAAGCTGAAACTCTTAGTCCCTGTGTTTGTGGCTTCTCAGTTGTTTTAATGTGGTGCAAAGTACTGATGCACTTTATTCTGGACATAACTCCAAGCTCCTCTCACTCCGCTTTATGCTTTATTTCATTTTGTGGAATTTCACAACTTTGCTTGCCTCTCCCCATTTGTTTCTTTCTCTGAAATTTCTCAGTCCAAATGATAAAAACTTCACTGGACTTTCAGCAAACTGAAGGCTCATTTTCCACCTCTGAATGTACAAGTGCCCTAAGGCTCATCCTTTAGCCACCCTGCCTTCTCCCTTGGTGACCATTACTGCTCAGTATTCCAAATATGGCTTCTCTCTGGCTTCTGGGAACATGGTAAGATCCAGTTTCCCCCCTGTACTTCCTGATGCCTTTTATACTTATCTGATGCCATATGACTTGTTCTGGCCAGTGATTTGTGAGCTAGAATGGTATGTCTTTTCTGAACAGGAACATTTCATTGCCAATGCAGAAACCTCCAGAACTCTCTTTTCTCTCTGCCTGCTTTATCAGCCTGGCTCCTGGAGTGAGAAGTGTGGATCAGAGGTGGTCAGTCCACGTGAATATACAGCATAAACCGGAAAGAAAATTTTGAAGACATGAGGCACTAAGATTTGGGGGTATATTTGTTACATAGCATAACCAAGCTTATTCTAACAAACACAACAAAAACATTAAGTTTTGTAAAGTTATAGTAATCTCTATTTTGAAGTTCCCAAATCCTCTCTCTATTCCTGAACCACAAACTTCAGGTTTATTTAGCCTACCATCTTCTCTAAATCTTCTCACAGAAAACTAATATACTTCTCAAACTCAGCATGTTCAAACTGGAATTCTTAATCTCCCCATCCACTCTCAAATTTGGACCATCTAGGATCTTCCATATCTCAAGTAATAATAGCTATTATATTCCCAATGCTTAGACCCCAAGCATGAGGGCATTCTTCTCTCTTCTCTTTTGCTTACATCCCACATTGAATCCATCAGCAAATCACATATGCTCGCCTACTTTCAAAATATATCCAGAATCTGACCCACCTCACCCATGTTTGGTTGTTTAATTCTTCATATCATGGCTTTTTCAAAAATTTAATCTTCTAGAAATCGGCACCTTTTTACCACCCTTTCTTGAAATTTTCACACAACCACCTTTTTGCTTTGTCCTCAACCTACTGGCATGACATTACATTACCCTGGTTCTCCCACACGCCTTTCTTTGTAGTCCTTTGGCCACCTTTCCCCCCCCCCCCTCAATTTAGCTTCCTGATCTTCTTGTTATTCTGTTTTGATGAGAAAATCAGTGTTTTATGTGGCTTTAATTTTCATTTTTATTCCTGTTTCACAAAATGTATGTATAACAATCGTGGTATTGGTAATGATTTTAGGAGGTATATGGATGAATATTTCTATTTTAACAGTTATGATTTTATTTTAATGTGTATTAGACAAACTGTAACTGGCATATAAAGTCTGAGATTTCACAGATAATACTGCTTAGAGGAAGCCAAATAAATCAGTTTAAGTCAAACTGAAGTAAAATATTACATAAACAATACCACAGGGAGGAAATGTAAGTAGTATACAAATGAAATTTAGGGCATAGAGGATTGCCCCTCAACTAATCAATGCAGTCAGTTCTCCCTAGTCAGTACAGTGTTCTTATGGCCACATGAAGAGATCCATTGAGATGGCCCACCATACCCCAACACTGATGAATAAATCTCAGGTGGATCCTTCCTCTAAAACCTGTTCCTCCATTTATTCAATGATGCAACGACCCAAGTAGGCTGAGTCTAACAACTAGAATTTTTGACTCATATCTCTCTTTTGTCCTCTTTACTCATGAAATTTTTAAATCCTGAAATATCTGTCACTTTTACCCTTTCCTTTTTATTCTCATTAACATCATCCCAAGCCATGACCCAATTACCTCATACCCAGATCATCATAATGACCTCCAAACCATTCTCCTGCTTCCATTTAAATCCAATTGCATTCTGCTGGTGCCCTAAAATCATCATGTTCAAAATCTTCACCAGTTTCCTCTGAAGGTAATGCCCGTGCTCCCTAGTCCCATGTCAGTAGTAACTAACTTTTATTGATAATTGAATGCTAAAAGAGGAAATTTTTTAAAGTGTGTATATTGAGTATTGTAGACTAAAAACAAAGGGATCTTCTCATTTAATCTTCATGACAACTCTGTGAAGTAGATACTGTATATGAGGAAACTAAAGTTTAGGTGTTAAATGATCTGCTGAAAGCTGGTATGTGAAAGATCCAGAATCCCATCCAAGTAGCCTAATGCCAGTATCTTTACTCCAAACTGCCACTGTTTACTACCTAGTGACAATTTTAATATTATTTCTCATTATAAACCATCCCCCTGTTATTTTTCCCCTCATTCAGGTGAGTCTCATTCCAGCATTTATTTGGCCTTTATCAAGACCCACTTAGGTCTTGGTACTTCGCCTCTCCCACACACACACCACCTTCTGCTACAATACACAGATTGTTCCTCTTCTTTAAGATGCACTCCAGTTCAACCCCTGGAGTCTCACTAAAGCCAGAATTACCACTCGAGTAAATAGATATCCCTCCTTCCATATCTAAAATGTATTTTGCCCCAGACCCTGAATTATCCAACTTCAGTCCTGATATCAACTTGGCACCACGGGCAAATGACTAGAAGGAAAGAAACTGACACCCCCTGTCTTATGACAGGAGATCCCTTCATCTCTGAATTAAGAGTATTTCAAAGTAACACATGTGACACAGCTTAAGGCATTGCTTTTCAACTGTTTAATGTGCATGGAGTCTATAGCTCTCAATTTGTTGTATTTAATACACGTTCCATAATTGTAATAACATAGGCTGATTGCCAAATGCACCAGGATTTCAGTAAACAGACAGCCAGCTAGGAGCTCTGCCCAAAGAAATCATGACTCCACTGAGCATTTGGTTGACCAGGACACTTGGTGTTCACTGATCATTTTTCATTTTGAGTATTGTAGACTTTTTCTTTGAGTCATTGACCACAAAGAAGTAGAGAAAGAAATAAAGATGTTAAAGATAAGCTGTGTCTTCTGTTCTTTTTATATAATATAAAATTCCCACAGAAAGGAGCTTAGAATTAGGAGGAAGTTGGACATAATCTAATCCCACCCCCTCATTTCAGGGATAAGAAAACAAAGTGAACC
Source organism: Tamias sibiricus (assembly GCA_025594165.1). NCBI lineage: Eukaryota > Metazoa > Chordata > Mammalia > Rodentia > Sciuridae > Tamias > Tamias sibiricus. Next base: position 121,243,276 of record CM046657.1, on the reverse strand, counting down.
AAACAGGATCACATAACTCATGATTGATAGATCCAGAACTGGAACCCAGGACTTTGAGACCCAGTGCAGCAAGCCATTTATGCTTTCTGAGATTCGGTTTTCTAAATTCTATGATGGGGAAAATATTAATGGCTATGCCCATATTAGAAGATTACTATAAGAATCCAATGAAGTCAAATGAAATAAGTAGTGAGCAAATATCTGACACATATTAGTTACTAAGTGAATGTTCATTTATTCACTCAGTGGTAGGTCAGCTGTCAAGGATTTAGAAAAGACAGATTTCAGGAAGATGAGTAAAATGTATTCAACATGTGATACTCAATCACATCACACAATGTTTCTGAAAATCCTAGAGAGCCTAGAAATCAGGATAGGGAGAAGGTCTGCAGCGATGAAGGGGGAAATGTTGAATGGCAAAGGTGTCCCAGTTGTTTTTCAAAGGAAAAGTTGTGTGTCACCTGGGTGACTGATGACAAACACTAATTAAATTTTTTATTCTTTTATCCCCATAAAATAAACCACTTTGAGCAATATCAAGCTTTCTGGAGACTCAAGAAAATAATTGCCTGAGTCTCACACTTTAATTGCTTTTAAAAATTAGTTTGAAGTTTGTTTTTTGAGATGTTAAGTGAATGTTAGAGCCAAATTGTAAGTCAGGTAGTGACTTCTAGTCTATGTGAAGAGAGACAGCATCTTCCCTCCTGGATCTGTTTAGCACAGAGTGGTCAAGGTGCTTGATTCTGCTTCCCAGCTAGAATTTACACCCCTGTATGCCCTCAGCTTTCTGGTGCCCCTTAGAAGTAAATTTCTCTGATTGCCTCTTTCTGTCCTGGTACAGGGAGCCACGGTAGGCTGAGAGTGTTAATATTAAATATTAAATGGTCAGTATAGTACCAATCTTGCAAATGTCTTGAGAATTTAAATAATGAAAAATTTAGATACATATAAAAGCACAGAGGCAGGATGCAGTGAGTGGTACACACCTGTAATCCCAGCTACATGAGAGGCTGCAGCAAGAGGATCACAAATTTGAGGCCAGCCTATCTCAAAAATTAGTAGAACCTGTTTTAATATTTAAAATAAAAATGGCTGGGAATGTAGCTCAGTGGTAAAACACCCCTGGGTTCAATCCTCAGTACCACTAAATAAATAAATAAGCACAGAGAATGATTTAACGAATGCCATGTACCATCCATTTGACATGTTACGTGCCTTTTTCCTACCCATTTTAGAAAGAATTTTAAAGAATACATGTAATTGAACCCTCACCCACACCATTCATTTTCCTTTCTCCTAGAAGTAATCACCATCTTAAAGGGAGATTTTGATTATATCTTTATTATTTATTGTGTTTGTCAGCTTTTATCCAAATACCTGACAAGAACAACTTAGAGGAGGAAAGATGTATTTTGGCTCACCACTTCAGATGTTTCAGTCCATGATCCACCAGGCTCATTGCTTCATGCCTGAGGTGAGGCAAAACAGCATGGCATAAGGGAATAGGGGAGGAAAGCTGCTCAGCTTATGGAAGCTAGGAAACAGAGAGAAAGGAAGGGACAATAGGACAAGATGACCTTCCAGGGCATACTGCCAGTGGCCTGCTTCCTTCAACTACTCCCATCTCCCAGTAGTCCATTCAGCCATCAATGAATCAATCCATTGATAAGGTCAGAGCCCTCTTGATCCAATCATATGATCCCAGACTCCCCACTTCTGGAAACATGAGTATCTGGGGGACACTCCAGATCCAAACCATAACCTTTGTATTTTTACTACTTACGTATTTGTAATCCATATGTAACGTTTTGTTCTTAAATTTTATATAAATGATATCTGCACATGTATTTTTAACTTGCCCTTTTCATTCAACATCAAGTTTTTGAGATGCATCTTTATTGAATATATGTAAATCTAGCTCATTTTAACTAGTAGAGAATATTTATTTATATAAATGGACTACAATTTATCCATTACTTTATTGATGAACATTTAACTCTGTACAATTTTTTGTGATCACTAATAAAACCGTAATGAATATCTTTGATCTTATCTGCTTGTATACATGTACAAGACTTTATCTAGAATGTACATTTAAAAGTTAGATAAAACACACCCTGGAATGTAGTGTGTATTTATCTCCAACTTTACTAGATATTGATGAATTATTCTCCAATGAGCCTGCACTAATTTATGCTTGTTTCCCCAGTTTATGACAGTTCCTGTTTCCTCTCCAATGTTTGATATTACAAGAATTTTACACTTTGTTTGTTTCTAACTAGGTAGTAAGAAATGTGACCTTTTTTTTTGTTTTAACATGTATTATTTTTGTTTCTTACTAATAAATTTTTACATTTAAAATTATTTTTTTGGCTCTTTGAATTTTCTCTTTTGTAGATTTCTTCATGTCCTCATCAATTGTTCTTTTGTCTTTTAACTGTATTTGTAGGAAAATATTCTTTAATGTTCTGGAAACAAATCCTTTGTTAACTTTGTGATACTGATTTGCACATTTCTGATCCCTCAGTTATTTCTGTTGCACCTATCCAAGTGTGAGAACAGCCAGGAATAAGCCCTCATGTTCAGAGTTGCCAGACTCAGTCTGTTCTGGACAATCACAGATATCCAAAGCTATATGTTGGAATGGCCAGAGAATAGGCCTGGGGTTCAGAGCCCTGAGTTCTAGTCTCACTGTGACCCCAGATTATTTAAGCATTCTCAGCCCTCTATTCCCTCAACTCTAAAATCATAATATTAATAGCAACTTCAAGGGCTTTTGTGAGAAGCAAACAAGATACATTAAAATCACCTTGCAAAATGCTATACAAATGCGGGCCATTATTAGTAGCAATGAACCAAATACAAGTTTACTATTTTAGTCTGTGCAAGCTGCCATAACAAAATACCATAAACTGGGTGGCATTAAACAACATAAATTTATTTCCTCACAGTTCTAGAGGCCAAAAGTCAGATATAAGGGTGCCAGCATGACTAGTTTCTGATGAGAGCTCTCTTGCTGGGTCAGTACACCCTCTGCCTTGTTGCTGGGCACTCAACAATCATGTGACATCTTTGTGTTCAAGAGCAGAGGGAGGAGAAAGAGTGCTAGAGAGAGAGAGAAGGCGCTCTGGTGTCTCCTCCTTTTCTTATAAAGGCATTAGTCATATTTGATCAGGATCCCATTTTACCTTTATGACCTCATTTTACCTTAAACACCCTCTTAAAGACCTGTCTCCAAAGACAGTGACACTGGGGATTAGAGCTTTGACACATAAATTTCGGGGAAGGACACAATTCAGTCCATCACAACCATGGTCAATTGACGCCCAATCATTTATTTCCAAATAGAGTGAAGTTCCTTCATCTTTAATTAGGACTTGGAGAGATAGATAGGAACACCATTAATTTTGTCATCTCTGGATTACACCACTCAAAGGTATTATGGTTATCAAAACAAGATTTGACCATTTCTGTGATTTTAATTCATGAGGGAAAAACCCTTATTGAAAATCTTTATCCCCTATAGCACCAGCTTAAACCTGATTGTGTAAAGCAACTAGACCAATTCTGTCCTATAGAATTTTCAGTACTGATAGAAATAATGGTCTCTGAAATCTACAGTATCCAGTACAGTCACCACTAGGCACATATGGCTCTTAGGGACTTGACAAGTGACTGGTTTGACTGAGCATTGTTGATTTTATTTGATTTTAATCAATTTATACATAAATAGCCACATGTGGGTAGTAGCTACTGTGTTGGGCAGTGCAGGTCTATCCTATGCATGCTCCCAGTCATGAAGTGACTGTTCTAGCAGCTGATTTCTCCCCCTTTACTGTGGGGTCTTTGTTTCCAGGCTTTGCAAGATGGTGCCTAGTGTCTCCCTCTTATATAACAGAGATGTGTGATAATAAACAAGAGAAAGAATGGAAGTTTGGAACACGTGGGAATTCTGAGCCAATGTATGGGGGCGAAAGAACTGAGGCTTAGGAAGTCAGAGTGGCAGAATGAAGGAGTACTGTGGAGTAAGAAGGAAAGTGTTTTGTCAGAAATATTCCTGAAGAAGGTGTAGCACTGGCATGTGCCTCAAAAGTCAAGCATTTGGAAAACATCAAGTTTTTACTCTTCCTATTTTCCTTTTACTTTCAGGAAATCTGTAAAATAATCCTTAAGTATAGAGGGTTTCCAGATTTATGATGGAGAGGTCCCTTTGCAACCTCTCTGAACTAAAACTCAGCATGCCTGAAATGAGAAGAGAAAGAAGTGGCCACTTGTTACTTCAAAAGATTTCAGCTTTTAAAATGATTTTCCCTGGGTCCCAAATAGAAGCAGCTCATTGTGGGAAATCACAAGGCACAGAGCATTCAATCACCAGTCAGCTTCTAAGACATACCTACCACAGCTGGTCCTCTCTCATGCAACTGTGCTGCCCAGCTCCCATTAGAATATCCCAAGGAAGGTGCAGGCATATAAGTCCCAGAGCATCTGAAACCAAGAACAACCAGTTCAGATGAGCAAGGTCCCCCAAGCTCTTATGAGAGAGGAAGTCATGATTCTGAATTATTGATCAAAGTAGAAGAGAGTGGCCCAGGTCTGCTCTGAAAAAGGTGACTTGAAAATACAAGCTTTCTAGCACACCTGTAATCCCAGCACTTGGGAGGCCGAGGCAGGAGGATCATGAGTTCAAAGCCAGCCTCAGCAATGGTGAGGCACTTAGCAACTCAGTGAAACCCTGTCTCTAATAAAATACAAAAAAGGACTGGGGATGTGGCTCAGTGGTCGAGTGTCCCTGAGCTCAATTCCCCGTACCAAAAAAAAAAAGGAAAATACAAGCTTTCTGATAAGTAATACATAATCTTTTTTAAAAAAACATGGAATCTTTAATGGGTGAATATTCATCATATAAAGCAAACTAATTTTTTAATCTTTTTAAAAAATATTTTTCAGTTGTAGACAGACACAATACCCTTATTTTACTTATTTATTTTTATGTGGTGCTGAGGATTGAACCCAGGGCCTCACACACACCAGGCAGGCGCTCTACCGCTGAGTCACTACCGCAGCCCCACAAACTAATTTTTTTACTTCAATTATGTTGAAGACTGTACATAGGAAAATATTATAACATAGAAAAATTTCAAGTAGTTATCTTATTTTTAATTATCTTCTTAGTGAATCTTTTTTGAATTTTCAGCTTTTCTAACATTTGCATTTATTTATATGGATGACAAAAATATTACTGAAAAGCACAGAATAATTACATTGTTTATATTTTTCAAAAAAAGTTTGTTTTCTATTGTGAGATTTTTTTCTTTTGTCATGACATTTTTATAAAATAGCAGTTTTTAGAGACTGATTAGAATAAAGGGAATAATGGGACTTTTCTCTCTTTTTTAATTGACAAAAGTTGTATGTATTTTTGGTACACAACATTATGTTTCAAAATATGTGTACATTGTGGAAAGACTGAATTAAGCTAATTTAACACATGCATTATGTCACATATCTTTTTTTTTTTTTTTTTTTTTTGTAGTGGAAATGGTTAAAGTCAATTCTCTTGGCAAATTTTAGGTTAAAATGCATTGCTATTAACCAGAGTCATAAGGTGTTTGGAATCTTGAGAGCTCCTTCATCCAAACTCTGAACTTCAATTTCCACCCACTGTCCCTTCTCTTGGCTCACCCCTGCCATTCACACACTCCCAAATTGTATTTACTGCACTTGTGATTGAGCAAATGGCTTTGTATGTCTGACAACATAGGCGTCAAATTATGAAAACTGTCTATTGTGCTCAGATCAATAGGCCAAACCCACACTTACTTTCCAGCTCAGAAAGCTTTCTATTCCTCCTTCCCCAATGGCCTTTAACTTCAGTGCCAGTAGCCATCAAACCAGGACTAAATGTCCAAAGTTTGAGCAGGGAGGCGAGACAGTAGCAAGGGAAGTAGGTACACCTCCATCCAGCTCCCCAGAGTCTTGAATGCTCAGTTTCCGAAGGAAACCTCCTTCTCCAGTCCTTGGAGAAGCAGTGGCTTCTCCAAGCCCCCTTCCTCCTTCCCCTTGCAGACACCTCTGAGGGCTACCCTGTGCCCTGGCCCCCATCTCCCATGTCACTCATCACCGCGGCTTGCCAATGCAGTATCAGGATTCAGATTAACGCAGTGACACAATCCGGGCACATACCACCAAGGAACAAAGGCCACAGGAATGCAGGGGACTTTTCCAAAGTCTGGTTCTAACTCTTTTATTCACTCAGCCAACCCAATTGTCATTGTTATTCTTCACCATGCGTCCTGGCTTCCAATCTGAGAATAACAAGAAGAAGCAAAGTTTGCACAGCAGTTTACAATTAATCATGCACTTTCCTGAGAATGGATTTTAGTGGCTGCCAACCCCCCATCCCTCCCACTCTACCACTTGGCCGTGGGAAAATCACTTAACCTCTCACTGCCTCTGTTTTTCATTCATTCCAAAGGAATCATAATAGAAACAGCCCTCATGTACTGGGATATTTGATAGAGATAATAAATACATTATGTCCTTAAAGGGGCCATCGCAGTCCCAGGCATTTGCTGAACTTTGATTCCCTGTCTCAGTTCAGACTTAGAGCTAGGGCTGAGGAAGAACTGTTTTCTCACCACCTCACCTCTCACCTCATCTCAGGAACAACAAATCATAACAGTTTTAACACTATCCGTGGTGGCATTTGGGCATGTCTTGCACTTATAAATTTGAAGAAAAGAAAAGAAAGTGTCACTTGGGCTGCAACACAGAAAGGCCAGAGAAGATCTAGCTCCAGGGTTTGTTTTGTCTCAATTCAACCCAACCCAGGTGCCTTTTACAAATTCTCCCTTCCTCCATTGCTTCTCCTAGGAAATCTCTTTATAAACTTATTTGTCGACAATATAGGTCACTCAGAATGTCCACCTTGTGGGACCCAGTGCCTCCAGTATGGAATGCAAGGACTCTTTGGTCTTTCCCTAAAATCCAAGCCGTCCCCGTCTATCCCCACCATCACAGACCTACAAGCACCTCCAGGTTTTGTCATCTCGCCCTTGCCAATCCCATAGCAACAAGCAAAGACAGCTGGGGAAGATAAAAATGACTAGATGTTGCTTTTAAAATCATGTCACCCATGCAGGTGAGAAACTAAACCATTTTTTCCCTTGGGATGATACAACATTAGTCCTTCCCCTTCTCTTATCTTCACAAAATTTGGGAGTGACCAACCAATCACTTGTTTGTTAATTCTTTATGGAGTTTCCTAAATCCAGGCAAGGTTCTCTGGTCAAAACACTATCAGTTTTGCATATGTGCTAAGCAGGACTGTGTCCACCTACTGGTGAAAAAGAGGAAGAGACCCTCCGATGAAGTCCTGCAGGGGAAGGTTTGCTTCAAGCAGTCAAGTAAACCAGGACCCTATCGTCAGATGAAAAAGGAAACCAGACAAGGAAAGATGCTTTTAAAATAAAACACAGTATATTTGGGGGTAGAGTTTGAATTATCATTGCACATGGAAAATTTAGAAGGAATTTCTTTCCCAAAAGGCCTGAATTTAAAATATCAGATTCAGATATATTTGAAAAAAAAAAAAAAGAGAGAAGATGGGAAAATCAAGTACAACAAAATAATCATGGGTTGTAGAAAAACTGATCTTAGTATGTCCTTAGATGTTTTTGTAATGGACAAAATCAGATACATTTTTGTTTGTAATGGAAGTCAAGCCACCAGCAGTGATTTACAGCTGAGTCAAAAGGACCCAGAGCTCAGTCCCTTGTGTATATTTACCCTCAATTGCTACCTACCTACGGTGTGTAGGCAAGGCCCATTCCCAATTGCAGAGCTGCAAGGGGGAGAGAGCTATTTTTCCCTATGCATATGTTGATATGCAGAAAAGAGGACAGCACTACTCTGCAAGCTGTCCTATTGAAGCCTCGTTTCCTGTCAATCTTCCTTTTTTTTCCCCTTCCATGAAGCTTTAATTTTTTGCCACAGCGCTTTCTACATTTTAGTTTCCTGCAAACCTCAGGAAATAGACTGAAATTAATATCGTCAGATGCTTCTGAAAGTGCTGGCTTGGCGGCATTGCAGAGCGCTTTCAGATGCCATTTTGGGATTAAAATATACCAGTTATGCCCCATTGTTTATAAGAGAGATCTGGGAAGGGAATTGTGTATGAGATTGGACCAAACTGAAATGTAGGTTAAAAAAAATTAGAAATAGAGACCTGAACTTTCAGAATAGACAAAATCAGCAGGTAAAGAAATAAAGAGCAAGTTAAGGCAAGAACTCCTCCAGGGAGTTCCAAGCAGCAACTCAGTGCCCCATCGGTGCAGGAAACTGAGGCAGAGATGCCCTGCTTTTATTTCCCATGTAGAATTATAAAGCTGTTGGTAGGACTAGCACCTCTAGATCTGACTCAAGAGAGAAACACAATGTGTCACAAGAAATAAAAAGAGGCCGAGAGATCATTTATCAACTCATGCATTGTGTAGTCACTAATGTGTTGAGTGGGGAGAATACAGAGCCCAGGTTTTCTCACATCTTGCAGGCCCAGAGGAGCCCCAGTGGCTTATTCTCTGCTCTGCTCTGTCCCTGGCCATCCTTGGCACTCTGGGCAGACCCCTGCTCCTTCAGACAACAAACAGTTTCTAGTCAATCTAGTAGAGAGAGATGGCATGTGCCTGGCTTCTTCCCTGTGCAAGGGCATTGCAATGATAAGCTTGCAACAACTATATAAACAAGCTTTGGGTTCTTGAGGGGGAAAGTGTGACATGAATCAAAGTTATTTTTATTATTGTTGGCTTCTGCATCTATGACTTCCTAAGAGTGAGATAAGGCCACACACTATTTCTGCATCTCCAAAAATCTATTCAAAATTTTTGTAATATTGAAGAATACTTGGTCTTTTTACATTCATTTTGTGTTTTACTCACCTTTCAGATTAGTCCACTACAACTTCCCTGTTCAACACAACCTCCATCCAAGTGATCTGAGAGACCCATTGATTTTACAACCAACTCTTTTTCCTGCCTGTCTATACTCTTGGTTCAGGTTTTTACTACTTTCTACCTTTCCAAGTGTAATAACCACACACTAAGTCTCTTTTATCACTGGCTTTCCCTCTCTGGACACTCTCTTCTGCTGCCAGCCTTTACATCTCCACCTGCCATCTTGGTCAACTTAATGGGTTGGTCACGTTCAAACCATGAACCTGGATGAAACATTGGAGACCTTCTAAGAAAATCCATATCTTCAGAATAAGGATGCTGTTCTCAGAAAATCTAAGGGAGTCACCCTGAGTTACCTGGATAGTCAAGAATAAAGATGGACTAGAAGCAGCCAGTTCACCTAATGCCAGCTCTAGAATATTCATTTTCATGTTCAGAGGTGAAGTTCCCTCACATCAGGTCTACCCTATCATTTAACAGGGTTCAGTGGTCCCAATATCCTGTGCCATAAACTCAAGCAACAGGCATGGACTGATCTATTCAGCTACATATAATGGAATGACGACTGTGGAGGCTTGACAACTCAACTTGGGCTTTCCTTCTTCCCAGGTCTAAGAAGAACTGAGGAGGTAGGCATTTTCAAGACAGATGCTTCTGTTCTGAGAAGTCATCATGGACCCTGGTTCTTCTGCATTCCTTTTCTGCCCTCCTAAGCATGGACATTTGCTTCAAGGTCACCAGATGTCTGGTCTACCTCTAGGCCCTGGATTCACATTCTAAACATGGAGATGGAGAGAGGAGCAAAGAACAAAAGGTGTGGGCCAAGTGAGTCCCTTTTATCATGCAATAGGTTTCCCAGAACCTGACCCAGTAGATGACTGCTGGCACACTGTAGGTGAGAACTAGCTGTGGGATGCCCATCTACCTGAGAAGGCACCTGAGGAGGTTCATAGTTTTTAATGAGCATATGCACTTCAAAAATATTTAAAATGGGGATTTTGTTAGAAAGTGTGCTAGTCAGCTTTTCATTACTACAACAGAAATGACAATCAACTTATAAAGAAAAAAGGTTCATTTTTAGCTCCAGTCCATGATCACTTGACTCCTTTGCTTTGGGTCTACCGCAAGGCAGCACATTATGATGGGAATGCATGGGGGAGCAAAATCACTCATCTCATGATCCAGGAAGCAAAGAGAAAGAAGGGGCAGGATTCCTGCAATCCCCTTCAAGGACACACCCCATGTGTGACCTAAGGATCTCCCAGAAAGCCTCACCTCTCAAAGGTTCCACTACCTCCCAATAGTGCCATCCTGGGGACCAAGTCTTTAACATGGACTTTTAAAGAATTCTTCTCCAAACTGAAGCAGTAAGGACCAAGAGGAGAAAGCATTGAACAGGCAACTGGCAGCCTCAGCCCCAAAGACCTTAGAGTTGGTATTTGCTACTCTACGATCCAACCCTAAGAGTCTTTTCTAGTTCTATTTCTTATAGCCTCCAACTTCCCACTGCATACTTCAACCATCCCAGAGCTCTCCACATCCTCCAGAGTATGATCTGTGCTTCTCTTCTGCTACCTACCTCACTGTATTCCACTTCTTTGAAACCTAACTGAAATACCTCTCTGCTTTCCTTAATGTGCAGAATCAAAATTAACCTCCAACTTTGTTCTTAATTTAATAATATGTTGTATTTACCTCTAATAGAGCACAAATCCCCTCCCACTTTGAATTATAGTCTTCTAGCACTTATCTGTTTCATTCATTAGGAAAAGCTTCTGAAAAGACAGCAAAAATCATATCTTGCCCACCTCTGTATCCAGTACAGAGTCTAAAATTCTGTGTGTCCCTGTTTTAGTCAACTATTTCGCTGCTGTGACTTAAAAAAAAAAAAAAAATCTGACCAGCCCAATTATAGAGAAGGAAAAATTTATTCAAGGGCTCACAGTTTCAGAGGTCTTAATCCATAGAAAGCTGTCTCCATTTCTTGGGGTTCCAGGCAAGGCAGGATATCATGGCAGAAGAGTGTGGCAGAGGGAAACAGCTCATGTTTTGATCAGGAAGCAGAGAGAGAGGTCTCCACTTGTCAGATACAAATATATACCCAAAGCCTACCCCAATTCCCGCCTCCTCCAGCCATACCCCGACCACTTCAGTTACCACTCAGTTAATCCCCATGAGGGGATTAAAACATTGGTTCATTTAAGACTCTTATAACCCAGTCGTTTCTCCTCTGAACCTTCTTGCATTGTCTCACACATGAACTTCACACCTATATCCAAACCTTAACTGTCCCTTAGTAAATGCCCAAGTAACTGAAATTACTTTTTCCAGGTTTCTTTAGATGGCTGATGATGAATCAGAATGCATATCTCATCACAGTGTGTAAGTAAAGAGTTCCACACCTCCCATCTCCTTGGAAGAGTCTAGCATTATCCTCCTTAGAGGCAGGAGAATGGCCTCCGGAATTCTTTTCCAGCCTGTGGAATCTTCATTAATACCCAAAGGTTCAGGGTTCTGAAGATCAGTGACAAGTGGTTTACTCTGCATTCTTCAAGCTCTAAGAACACCAGAGTAGGATGGACAACACTTTATTTGCCCTTTTGATTTGATCCTGAGCCTCATGAAACTCTGCCAAGTTTCTCTGCCCTGACCTCTCGGTCTCCAATCTGAATCTCCATTAGTTTAAAACCATGATTATTCTTTATGTCTGGCCCATCATCACCACCACCAAGATTCATTCTCTGACCTTCTTCAATTCACTCTGTGCCCTGAAATCTATGGATTTCATCTCCAGACTCCTTTTCCTTCTGGCTTCCAGTTGGATTCAGCCAGCAGGAGGCACTTTTGAGAGGTGGCAGTGCAGGAAAGAGGTGGACAGGAGTATTTCTTCCCAGTTCCCTCTCTACTTCAGGGCTGGGTTCTGGCATTGGCAGTGTCCTGCCCTCTAGGTGGCCCTGCCAGGTGGCTCTTCCCTAGTGGCCTCAGTTCTCACCAGGTTCTGGTAAGAACTCCCCTCCTTAGTTCAGGGCAAGACTAGTAGTGGCTTACCATTGTTACTCCCTGCATGCCTCCACACCACCCTCACTGTTTCCCTTAGCCCTGCCCATACCCGTAGGTAGTCGCTTCATGAAATCTCATTCAAAACTCCATCTGAGTGTACCTTATTCTATGCTAGGAATGGGGCAGACCTGCATTAAATTTCTTCCACATGATAAAGACTATCTGAATTTTTGAACTGGCTCCCCAAGCATACCCTAGCTTCCCTAGAATCCCTGGGTAGCATTTTCCTTATGTTCTTCCTGGACTGAGTGAAGCTTCATCAAAGATTTAGATGTTCTGTTTATTTCTACAACTGCACTAACATATCTTGTACATTCAAGAATTAATCTTCTCTGATATAAAACCAATGCTTCTCCTTTATAATGTGATTGCTTGTGTTTTGAGAGATGAGGAAAGAATAGGCGATAAGGGCCCAACAGATAAAATCAAATATTTTAAAGACTGTTTCCCCAAAGACTCATCCTACTCCATAATATGGAGTCCAGATCTAATAAGCAAACACCAGATGAAAGTATGGTAAACTCAGAATAAACCTTTTTCTGCCGTGCTTGTGTTCCTGGGAGGATGGGAAAACGGGAACAGAACCTCCCGTCTCTCCACAGGACAGGCGCCATAGGAACTCAACTCTAAGCCTGCGGAGGGCAGAGACCAGTAGGAGGGCAGAGGCCAGTAGGAGGTTTTCTGTCCTCCTTATTCCCTTTCTTTTCCCCTCACCTTCCCTCTCCCGATCTTCTCTCCCTCTCTACTCCCCACTCTCTCTCCCTCTCCTCCCCTTCTGTACTTTCCCTTCCTCTGTCCCTTCCTCTTTTTTCTTTTTCTTTTCTCCTCTTTTCTTCCTGCAGTACAGGGGGGAGATAGTGGAAGGAACATCCCTAAAGCTCTTAAACATTTTTGCACATACAGATCAACAAATATGGACTTGATAGTGATCATTTTGAGGTCAGTACTATCTTTCTTCCTGAGGCCAGCTGATCACAGTTTGCCTAAAAATTTCACGAATTAATTTTTGGTCCGGTTTCCATTCCTGTATTTGGGCCAAATTTAAAAACCTGGAAACTCACAATGGCTCATATTAACTCCGATTCCTTCACCCTTTCCTTTCTGCCCCCTTTCCCTGACCTGGACAGCAATTATTGCTTCACTGGAAGGCTAGATCAGATATGGATGAAAGAAGCTAGCCTTCCCTTGGAAAGCAGAACACAAAAGGAAATGAATGATTCAATTTCTGTTTCCTTCAGGCATATTAAAGCAGAATATCATTGGGAAAATCTATGAGATATGTTGTTAAATTCAAAGAAGATGTAATTGCAGAATAATACACATGATAGGTGATTCCATTTATGCCTGTATATACAGGTACTTATTTTTATATGTGTATATAACTATGTAATAAGAGACTAAGAAGGTCAGTAATGGTTACCTCCGGGAGTAGATTTGGGGTTAGAGTGGATATAAAAAGACATTTTCATTTTACTCATTATTCTTCTATAATATTTTATTTTTTTAAAATTAATGTGTCTTTTTTAGTTTTTGCTTACATAAGTAATATATGAATTCCATCACTAGTAGTGAATTCCTTAACAATTTTTTTAGGTCTTTTCTTGTCCGTATGTTCTCCAAGGAAAAACAAAATTATTCAAAAAGAAAGTTTAAAAATTAAGATTTCTTCGCTTGAAATACATTCTCTGTCATTTTGGGGTGTCATTGTGCTTCCTGATCGTGATTTAAAATAGATAGTAATGAATCATCTTCCACAGCAAGTTTGACTCAGTCAAGTAAAAATGGTTCAAGGAAAATCAAAATTGGGAATTAATCTTCTCTATTACCACATGATGCCTTTCCTATTAGGTTTTATTGCTTGTGTTTGGGAAGGTGGAACATGAGGTGGGAGAATAAGAGGGCAAAGTATTTCAGGGTCTCAAAATTAGCTGGCACAAGGTTAGACTTGATTCCTGTTCCTTCCTGCTCCAGAGACCAGGGTGGGCCTGTCTTGGAAGCTATTCTGTCCACCTGGCCCACTGCAAATTGTTCCCTTTTCAGAATCTCTGCATCTCTGAATCACTCTCAGCTTCCCTCGAAAGCTTATACTGCTGTCCTCTGCATGTCCCCAGACCACAACAGTTCCCTTGAGGACAGAATGTATCTCTTTTTCATTTTTGTGTTGCTAGTACCTATATATAATGCCTGGCACAAACCAGATGCTCAATAAATATCTGTAGCATGAAACTTTGAATGAACGCATAACTGTATGGCTAAATCAAACAATACCTCCATTTTGTGTCTTCAACTGGATTAGAAGGGACTTGAGGACAAGACCTATGTGTCTTAAACCTCCTGCATCCCCTATAGTGCCTTAAGAAAGCAAACATTTAACAAATGCATATTTAGCAATTTCCCTCATGTGTACAGGTGATTAAAAATGTTCACAGAGATTTGGATCTTGATTTGTTTACCAGCCTAATGACAAGCAAGTCAGGGAAGGGTATGTTCTTTTCCTCATTTTACAGGTAATTCCAATGAGGCATAGAAAGGTAAGAAGTTTGACAGCACAGGAAAATGGCAGTTCTCCTCCTGATCATTTCTGGCTCCTTCTCAGGAACTTTGCAATCCTCCTCAAAAGCCAGTATTTCCTTACTGTGTCCTTCTTCCTCCCTTCAGGGAGCAAGTCAAAGCTCAGTCGAGAGTCATTGCTAGGTGATCTCTGAATTTCAGGTAGTTAAAGTATAAAGTGGCACTTCTTAATTAGATAGTAATAGCATAATTATTTGAAGGTGCCTTATAATTACATCCTTCCTCCCCAAGCTCCTTTTGCTGCTTTGCCTGGGATCCCCAGTTCTCGTCCCCTTCCTGTCCTGTGTCGGCCCAATGCCACTGGGCCAATGTTAAGCATTTATCAGAGATGGTTGTATTTTAACAAGAGAAGAGCCCACCAATAGATTCTCTCTCAAAATCTCAGAACTCACAGCAGATTGTTGCTATCACATGGCAAACTTTACTTTAAATCATTTTGACCAAGGTGCCTGATGCATGAGATGGGAAATTGAGAGATCACTGTGGAGCCATTTAAACTGGGAGCCTCTTGAATGTTTATCTCAAAGGGACTCTGCGACCTCAGTAGACCATTCTGAGGATTCCCCTTACTGCCATATGCAATTATTCTTTATTTCCTACTTCCAATCCCTTGTAAAAACAGGTTTCCTACTGGTTCAGCCTTAGAAGGAAAGAAAAATCACCACCCACCCCCAGCGCCACACAAAAACTCTGTACATTTTTCCTGCTTTGAAGTGTAATATATCTCTAAACTGACAGCAAGCAACACACCCCAATATAAGGGCAGATGGTGAAAGCAATTGGCTCAGGTGGGAATAACATGTGAGCTTTCAGTCAATAGCATACATACCCCTCTTTGAAAAACAGCTGGTTGAATGAACACCCCATCTCAAGGAAGGAAGGGCCAAGGGAGTCATTAATGAAAGCAAGAAACTCAGTTTTACATCTCATTCAAAAGATGGATTCACTGTATTCCTCCCGTACCAGGTGGGTGAGTTAGTTTAGTGTGGAATTTGTCTGCCCTCACTGAAAACTCCAGTTAGGCAATGAATTATTCCAAGTAAATTAAGTGTATCGATCCCCTCCCCTTTCTGACACTTTGCAGATATTGCTATCAAATCATGCTCCATGCAAGTGTCAGCTTTTGCCACAGACATCAGAAGAGGGGAGCAAATATTCACTTGAGTTTCTCAGCATCTAATAAATACTCATGGGGTACAGAAGGACTTGGGGAGACCAGGCAACAGCAGAATCCTATGCTGAGACAGTCTACCTTACAGACTTAGCACAATCAGCTGATGAAAACAGGGTGGTGGGTTGATTCCTATATTCTTCAGGAAATATCAGATCAGGGTCATTATGTGAGGTCTTAATTTCAGCCAATATTCATACAAATGCAAATGGATTGGAACAAAGATCAAGCAGAGGATTATGGATATACATTGTAAATTTATCATAATTCTGGAAAAACAACCAGATTGCGTACCCTATGAATAGGAGGTAGCACAATACCTTTCTTAACTATAAGGAGTTGGTCTCTTTTAAGGAGAATATGACATCATTTCATCAGGGCCTCAGTTGGAACGTGCTTCTTTGATGTACATTTACTTCCCCCATCACTGGCAAAATTCCTCTGTTGAAACCCTAAACCCCAGTGGATGGTATTATGAGGTAGGACCTTTCCTTTGGGAGGTAATTAGGTCATGAAGGTTAAATTCTCCTGGATGGGATTAGTGCCCTCTTAAGAAGGTAAAAGAGAGCTTCCTCTTTGTTCTCTGTCATGTGAGGGTACTACGAGAAGGTGGTCATCTGAAAACCAGGAAGTGCACCCTTACCAGACACCAGATCTTCCAGGACCTTGATTTTGGACTTCCCAGCCTCCAGAACTATAAGAAATAAACTTCTGTTGTATAAGCATCCAGTTTATAGCATACTGTTATAGCAGCCCAAACTGACTGAGATGCCTATCATAATGACCAGATTAATTCATTTCTGAATATTAAATTCTTATCCTCAAGAAAAAAGACTCTATCTAGGTGAGTTCTTTTCAGATCAAAAGCTATCATATTTAAGGTTCTTGCATATATTCTAAGGATGAATTGTCTGAGGATGAAGGGTCCAAAAATGAATGGCCTGGCCCAGATATTTAACAAATGTATGCTATAAAGTATTATTTTATTCTTATTAAAAGCCCTTATCACATATGAAAACACTTATGGGTGAAAGGGAAGATATCTGAATTGCTTCAAAATGATCCAGTGAGATGGGAGGAAGCAAGGAAGATAAATGAAAGTCTTAGCCATAGTTTGAGAGTTGAGTGTTGATGTATGGGGATTCTAACAGTGGTTCTGAAATGTGAGAATGCATCATAATTATCTGGAAGGTTTGGCAAAACACAGGTAGCAGGGCCACACCTCAGAGATTCTGATACAAGAGGTCTGGGGTCAGGCATTGCAACAGGTTCTTTGGCGATACTGCTGCTGCTGGCCCAGGATTTCATGTTGAGAACCACTGTATTATATTTACCCTTTACCTTTACATGATCAAGGGTCGGGGGGATGTAGCTCAGTGGTAGAGCATTTGCCTGGCATATGCAAGGCCCTAGGTTCAATCCTCAGTAATGCAAAAACAAAGTAAAAATACTTTTATATGCTCAAAAAATAAATAAATAAAGCGGAGCTGTACTCAGCTGGCACAATAAAACAAGATATAAGAGAAAGAGTCTCTGTTTCTGGCTACTTCTAATCTCAGACAGTTGGCAGCTGAAAAATATGAAGACACACAGACCCCAGAAAAACAATGAACCATCAACTCAATTCAAATTGGACCTAGCATGGGAAAAATTAATGTTGGTTTTCCTCATTTACTTTGAACCTATGTCGGCATAATTGTTATAGAGTGTGATAGCTTCTCAGCTGTTTTGGGACTGTGCAGTTAAACAATATGAATAACTGGGGTTTTCACTTTTTTTTTATTTTTATGCAAGAGCTAGGCTTAGGTGGTGATTTATACAGATTGATGGCACCACCTCCCACATTTGCCTGCAATTCTGGTTGGATTCAAAATGTATAGTATATAGTCAGAAATCTTTCTCTCTAGCCCTTCAGATGCATCTGGTTCAAGAAAATGAACATGGGATTTCCTGGATCTAGTTGGGTCAAAGGGCATACGATGATGAAGAAGAAAACTTTTGAGCTTGAGACTAGATGGGTGCAGGAAGGGTACCAGGAGTTTCAACTGAATTTCTTAGCAAAAAATTACTATATTCCAGGCATTGGGGTTTATAAACTCTGAAATATGCAAATTCAAATTCCAAAAAGATGGTCCTTGGCCTTGAAGATCTCACATCTAGTTTAGATGGTAGACAGGTAAATTGTTATAATATTAACAAGTAAATAACACGAGATATAAGAATGTTGTGAAAACCTAGATGAATAAATTATTCATTTGAGACTGAGGGCAAGAAGAGTGAAGCAAACTATTCATGGATGGCATTGGCTGTGTTTTGGATAAATGTCTTCCAAATGCTCATGTGTTAAAAGTTGGGTCCCCAGTCCATGGTGCTATGGGGAAGTAATGGAACCTTTGAGCAGTTAGACCTTGTGGGAGGATCTCAGGTCAATCGAGATATAGTCTTGAAGGGAATTGTGGGCACCTGCCTCTTCCTCTTTTGCTCCCTGATTCATGAGGTGACTATATTTGCTCTACCCTGTGTTTCTTCATGATGTGCTGACTCACCATAGGCTCAAAATAATGGGGGCCAATTGGTCACAGACTGGAACCTCTAAAACCGTAAGCTAAAATGAAACTTTTCCCTTTATATGTTGATCTCAGGTATTAGTTACAGTAAAAGAAAGTTGATTAACTGGACTTTCTAACTGATTCTTGAACAATGAGCACCCATTTGTCAGACAAACAGATAAGGGAAAGGTTGAACATATGCCAGGAAGAGGAAATGGAATAAGAAAGAAATGGAAAAGTGAACGTGACTGCTGTCTCTATCAGCAAAGTCATTTGATAAGACTAAGATTTGGGCTATGAAGGAGACAGATACCACTACAGGAAAGGAATGTTGGTTTGACCAGCCCCATATATCATGATAAAAGAATATGCTCTATCTTGGGAATGGCTATGGACTGAACTATATCCCCCTCAAATGTATATGCTAAAACACAATGCCTTAATGTGACTGTATATGGAGACCAAGCATTTAGGAAGTAATTTAGGTTAAATGGGGACATTAAGGATGGGGGGCCAAGTGCAATAGGGTTGGTGGCCTTATAAGAGAGAGTGATGTCCCACACCCAGGGAAATGCCATGTAAGTACATAATGAGAAAGTGACGATCTATAGTCCAGGAACAAAACCCTCATCAGAACATGACCGTGCCGGCACCTTTATCTTGGACTTGTGGCCTCCAGAAATGTGAGAAAACAGTGTTCTATTATTTAAGCCATCAGTCTATGGTATTTTGTTATGACAACCCAAGCAGACTAACAGAGACCATCTGCATTTTTAAGCATGGGAAAGATATTACAGAACAGAATTTCAAACAGATATATCTGGCAGAACAGTTAGGCTAGACAGTGGAAGGGGTCTTATTAGCCTGGAGACCAGGCAATGAGTTGAGGATGCACGAGTTCAAGTGGACATGATTAAACCTGATCTAGGATCAAAGAGTTTGGAGTATTTGAGTAGGAGACAGATTACTAGCTTGCTAATAAAAAGTTTTATGTGTGTGTGTAAAAAATTTTGTGTATATATAAATACATATAACTTCATATGTTATAACTTTATATAGGTGAATATTATATAAAGACAGGATGGGAAGGAGAATATTGTATGTAATATACACAAATAAGAAAGGGAAATTTGTCATCAAGGAAGAAAGCATACAAGGACTTCAAGTGAGATGCACCTGTTCCCTTGGATGCTATAAAATTTTACTAATTTATAACACAGGAATAATGTGTGGGAGGGGGAGTGGGGGGACATGGAAAAAATAACAGAGGAAAAAAATAAATGCCATATAATTTCTCTTACTTTGAATACTACAAATGACTCATGTAAATGGAATTTCAATTTGTCTTCCAATATTTTCCACAGAATTAGCCTGTTCATAAACACAAAAAGAGCACATGGTGCCTTCCAAAATGACAGTAGGCTGTTCCAAACACTGAAGAGGGATGCTGAGGCTTGCTTTCGGTGCCATCCCTGGAGTTTGGACGCAGGTCCTGGCCTGTGCACTTGGCCACCAATGAAACAAGGCACAGGGGCACTGCCACCTCCTTTCACAACGTTTCTCAGATCTTTTATTCCCTGTAAAGTGTACACTCTTCAGGTCTTTCCCAAGTGACATAATGTCACTCCCATATGAGTTGAATACCCAGTGCCCTGAATGTATGACTATGTCAAGGCTAAACAGGTCTATTGTTCTTAAAGAGTACCGCCAGAGAATCGTATCCTTGTGCAGAATGATTCTGAGAGATAAAAATATCTTTCATTTCTATAATGCCATGCATCTTAAAGTGTGTTCCACATTTTGCAAACTATATATAGTCTCAATTCATTACGCATCCCCATAAAATACAGCCAGAGCAGTGGCAGGCACATGCCAGATGTTTGACAATGGTTTAATAACAGTGTGAAGAATAAATTAAATTGGATTCAGAAAACAGGAAGTGGGATGTGGGGCACTAGGTAAACCTTTGGTATTTTTTCAACAGTGTGTGTTTGTTGGCTGTCTTCTGCCAACCAGAGTAAGAGCTGTGGACACAGGTGAACAAGGAAGACACTCTTCCTGTCCTCACGGAGCTGCCGGGGTATCAGAGAAGATACATGACTGTTTTACAGTAAAATGTGATTCACACTAAGATGGAGAAAGTACCAAGTGCCACGATGATCTTCACCTCCTTTAATAGAAGCCCTTTCTAATTAGCCACATTGGCATCACCATTCCTGCACATTAATAAAAATTTTCATCCAATGCTATGAGGGGATGTAGATTGAAGAAAATCTATTCTGAACCCAGACCCCATATGAGTATGGTGCTAGGAAAAAAAATTTAAAAAAGGGGGGGGGGGAGAACACACAAGTTGAGTAAGGTAAGGAGAGATTGAGGACATCCAGAGAAGAAAGAAGATGAAACAGCTTGGGGAGAGGGGAGTTGGAACTCAGGAGAACAGAGGGGCCCATACAGATGTCAGCATCATCACTTGCTTCTTTGGAGGTAGGAACTGATCACTCAAAATAATGTGCCTGTAATATGGGTGGCATTGGAGAAGCTCTTCCAAATCTGACCGTGCTAAAAGCTGTGGACTCTGGAAAAGGCACAATAGGATTTTAGGGTTGAGAGAGATTACAGAGATCCACTGGCTCAAACCAGTCATTTTATAGATGAAGAAAGATGGGCCCCGGTTCATTAAATGACTATAACAGCATTGGCCAGGCCAGAGCCAGGTCCAAAGCCTCACTATGACCCCCTCAGTCAAGCCTGGTTTTGCATGAATCAGTGGGGTGGACATCTTGCTCTTTGGAGGATGCTTCTAAAAAGCTGAATACCTGGTTCTTTGGGCCCTTTCCACTGGCAATAGAGACCAACCACAGTGAACAGGGGTTAAGGTCTTGTAATCCACCTACACAGATGTGAGCAAGAAATTTGGTTCAGAGAAATGAAAAAGAAATAGGCTGGAAGATTGTGACTGCCCAGGTCAGGTAGCTGCCACCCAGAGAGGACCTCTAGAGACCATTTGGTCTTTGGAAGTGTATGTAGCTTCAAGCCCTTATTAACTTACCCAGGACTAGAGAGGCAGGTTACCCTGAATTCCCACTAGGGGCCTGTTCAAAATGTGTTAAATCTCTGGGCAAGGAGGTTTTAACCAGTATAGGCAGGATGTATAAAAAAACAAAAAGAGAATGTGGTTTATAATGTATCTGTGCAACAAATATTGCAAAGAGGCATTAAGTGAGAAATTCTCTGCTGGTGATGACTGCCTGTCTCACAAAAGAACCACTCCCTCTTCTTATCTGTGGTGTTAGTACACATGAACACTGCAAGACAGTTAAAGGGAGCTAAGTCCAGCATGAACAGTAGAGAAAGAGCAGACACAATGGGCTAATGATTGGGGCCCTGGACTAGCATCTCAGCCTGCAGCTTCCTGAAAAGCCTCAGGAAAGTCCATCCAAAAGGAGCCATCTAGAAAGGAAGGGCCCTGATAGATGACCTTTAGGGCAATTTCTGTCTTATTAAAAAGTCCATAACATGGCTTATATTTTCCCCCATGTATGTACTTTTGTATCCTCCCCAAGTAAAGGAAAAACTTTCCAAGAACAGGAATTCATGTATTCATCCAACACATCTTTAAGTACTCTAAACAGGGCTTTGCCCAAATCAACATAGTAAATGTTATTGATATTGTACTGTCATTCCCCAAGGTCACGGAAAGGCAGACATGAGCTGCATCTTCATAGAGTCTGAACGTTAGACTGTTCAGGGCACTGAACAACAGTACCCATCAATCAATCCTGCATCAGGACCCAGGACTTCATGCTTCACTCTGTCCCAGATCTCAGATACATGAGGCAGAGGGTGGGAGCACACTTGATGCTAGGAGAGCAGGACTTGGAAGCTGTCCCAGCCTTGCCCTTCTGTAACTTCTTGGCCAGCTAGTAACAGAATCTGGAGCCAGCCCGCATTCTCTGTAGGCTCCAACCTCCTCACTGCTCTCTGCAATCCCACTCTGGCTGGTCCCCTGGGATGGGAGTGGGGGGGGGGGTGCGGGGGAGTGTCAAAAGACACAGCACTTGTAACTGAAGGCCTGGAGGGGGATTGGCGACGGATGAAGTCGACCTCCTGGGCTACAAGCCTGTAGAAGAAACGCTGAAGAGGATGCCACCTGCTGGTGAGGATCCCCGGCTTGCATGGTGGGCGCAACAGAGACCTGGAGCCTGGATGTACAGAAAATCAGAATTGGGGCGGCTTTCCAAGTTGATGGTTTTCGGCTGTCTCTTTGGGCTGTTGGCTCCACCGGCTGTACGCAGAGACCCGGTCCCCCGCGCGCCATCCCACAGACGCGGAGGTTTCCAGCAGAGACCGCGGTCTCCCACCTCGCTTCCCCTCGCAGCGCACTCCAAGGTCTAAGGACTCTCTACGTTTCTCCATCAGGTGGAGCCGTCCGCTCCTCGCCGCCTCCCCCCTCCCTCCTCGAGAGCGAACTGCGCGCAGGCCACCTTGCAGCGCCAGGAGGTTAACCGAGTCCCCGGAGGAGGTGAGGCCACGAGCCGGCCCGGGCGGAGATGGCGGGGCCGCCGTCGGGGCTGGCGCCAGAGCCCGGCCGGCTGTGGGTCCTGCAGGTACCGCTCCTGTTCTTTGCCCCACGTGGTGGCCACTGAATGTTGCCGGGGGTTTTTCCGGCACTCAGGGTTGAAATGCCTCCTGGTCCTTTTAGAGGCGGGCAGCTCATCACTTAATCCAAGCTTTTTCCCTTTCTGCCTGAGACCGGAGGCTGCGGGGGTGGGGCGGAGAAGGGAACAGGCCCAGGTGGCTGTGGGGATGGGGGGGGTCCGGAACCAGTTTGGGAATCGTGAGTCCAGTCTCACGACCAGTGGGAGAGCGAAACAAGATCCTTCCAACCCCGGACTCCCACTCCCCACTCTTCTTTCCAAGAGAGGGTGTGCGAGTGTGGTGCGCCTATGCCTGTTCATGTGCCTGATTACCAGTTCACTAGCCTCATGACCCTGGGTTTGCAGTACTTCCCTTGGGGGTTGAATTAAAGCAGATCTGAGCCCGGGCCATTTAGGAATTAGCAAGCAAAATTAAACAACAGCTTAAAGGATAAATCTTTAGTTAAAACATCAAATGTTTCTGGGGCAGGTACCATCTACATTCTGATACTAGTTGTACTCATTGTAAGGTTTGGCTTTAGGAGTTGTTCCCAGACCTTTTATTCCACCCCACCCCACCCCCATAGATTTAGTAGAAAGCTACTGCTAACCATTACATGCCATATTTTCATATTTCCAGCCTTAATATGTTATTTGTCATATGTTGTTTGAAATTATTATTCATTTTTTGTGTGTGTGTTTCTGATTTGCCTCTTGTGTTTCATTGCATTATCTGTCATACCAAGCTAATGGACTAAGGCTGTGCTGACATGGTTGCTTCTGTACCTTGTTTGTTAATTTAGCTGATGGGTTGCCTCTTTTGTGTCCTCTTAGTTTCTGTTGCTCAGCATCCACCTCCACCCCTGCCCCACAAAACTTGCTTACAAATTCCCCCTTGATATGTTTAACAGGCTCTAAGGAATGCAGTTTAATAAACTATTAAGTTGACAAGTCAACATAGCAGACACCTACTAATTTGTAGATCTTGGATATCAACTACCAGGTGCCAGCTCCTACCAGCACACACTTTTTGATGTACCCATGCTCCTTTTTTCCTTGTTCACAAACACCAGGGGATAATTTTTTGAAGTTAAGATCCACATGGAAACTCCAAGTCGTAATGTGCCTTGCAGTTAGTAAAGTCCCCCAATCTGTGATACTGAAGGAGAAAAGACTAAGAGGTTCCCAAAAGACCTTCCTAAGGTCCAGGGACTGAAGAAAGTAATGATTGATTTTATAATTGAATGTTGAATGGCATACTTCCAGAGAGCATCTTTCGGTTTCCTCTCTTCTTTCTTTACCTTCCCTTGGTCTACTCCATATAATGCTGCATATTTTTAAACGGTGCTTTGTAATATCCTTATAGTTTGTGTCTAGTGTGTATACTGTGCTTGCACTCTAGATTATGAGCTCCTGAAGGCATGGTCTGTGCTTACTATTTTATTTCCCCCTGTGGCCTGCTTATTCCAGGCATGCCTAAATGTCTATCAAATAAATAGACCTAGATAAATTCATGTTGATATCCTGGAGGAAATAGAGTTTGATTTGAGTGTGAATTTCATGACAGGTAAAAGACCTGAAAGGTTCTTAGGAGGTGGTTGCCTATGACCTTGGCCTCTCCTTCGCAATCAGACTCAGCACCTTTTGGAAAAAAGATGCTCAGAGTGACGGAGTGCTCATTAGTGCAGAGGCTCCAAATACAAAGACAGGCTGCTCCCCTGTCCTTGTTAGGAAATGCACAGACCAGGATAATAATAATAAATGGGTATGTGTCATAAACCTACTTGTTTTCTCTCCCATTCCAGCATTTGATTTTTTCAGAACAGTGCAAAGCAAACTAATATCCAAACCTTCAGGTTTTATTACCTACCCCTGTTGGAAAGTCTCAGAAATGCAAAGCATGCTTATCTTCTTCAACTCCCTAGCCTCCTGCTGCTCACTTTGGCCAAGTCCTTGCTGGGGAAAGATCCCCCCTACCCCATGCTCCTGTTCCCCTCCCAAGCTCCCTCTCAGCCCAGTTTCTAGTCCCTTATGCAAAGGCAAGGCATGCACATTTTAATGCGTTTGCATACATATAGTCATCTTTAACTTCACTTCCCTTAAACAACATTACATCGTGTGGACAAAAAGTCACAGCTCTGCTCCGTGTTCACGATTTTTTAAAAAATCAATAATGGTGACAAAAGCTGAATATCCTCCTATTTAGGGAAAAGAAGGAAAGAACACAGCCTTTCCCCCCAGCCTCCGTTTTGCAAAGATCTCCTTTTCCCAAGTATTTCCTCTTTAATTATGACCTGTTTCCCCTCCCTCTCCCCCCGCCCCAGCTTCTGTGAAAGGAGCCCTTCTGTCACTCGTCACTCGCTCGCTCGCTCGCTGTGGGAGGAGCCCGCCGGAGGAAGCCGTGTGCCTGGGATGCCAAGAGCCAGAGAATGGATCTGCTCCGAGTAGGGACATTGCTGAGGATCCCGGCTTCCCGAGGCGGCTAAAAGCAGGCAATTTGTCTCGGCTGGCTGCAGATACCTGGAGACACAAAGAGACCGAAACCACCCGAAGGGACCGACGGGCGGACAGACAGATGGTCGGCACGAACCGGAGAGGAACAGCGTTGGAGGCTGAGCACCGCGAGCCGCCGAGGAAGAGAAACTAACTACACCCCCAAGTTGCCCGCCAGCTTTCCCTCGCTGTGCTGAGGAATGAAACCTTTCCAGCTCGATTTGCTCTTCCTCTGCTTCTTCCTCTTCAGTCAAGGTAGGACCGGCGCGCTGCTGGAGTTCAGGAAAGTCGGCGGGGTTGTCAGGGCGCGGGATGCTGAGGGCAGGAGTGTGGGCAGCTTCGGAAACTCGCACTGATTGATGGTTCCCTCGGTGCCGGACCGAGATGCTCTGGCGTTGCTTTTTTGCCTTTGCAAATGCAACAGAATGGTACTGTTTATTTTCCTTTGGAAGGAAGGGACTGAGAGGGTGGTGGTGGTGGGGGGAGCGACTTTCTGCTCTCACTTGTCAACATCCAACTCAAACTCTCCAATGCAAATGAGTTCTTTATGCTCCTGGTGTTAATTGGGTAGTATGAATGTGGCCATGCCGTTCAGAACTTCAGGGTGCCTCCTCTCCACACCCGGGTTGGGGAAGGAGAGTGGCAGAAAAGAGAGCCTTTCTTAACTGGATATTTCAGTTCCAATAAGGTCTACCTTACATGAATGTATTCAAAAGCCAACGTATGCAGTTTGCAAGGTTGTAGAAGGGGTTGCAATTACAGAATGTACTGTGGGGGTAATATGCAGTGGCTGGGGAAAGCTTGTAAAGAGTTTCATTGAATGTTGAGTTCCCTAAATAAGACTGAATTCTGAATTCTACACAGCACTGAATTCAGGGCATAAAATAGAATTTCACCCCTGGTGCTGATTGTTTGCTTTCTGCAGCCTGGCAGGGGCAGAGAAGCTGGTGGACTCTGGGGAAAGAACTTTGCCACCCCTGGGCTCCCTGCCACTGGGAACCATGGGGCTGATGGTGGTAAAGGAGAGGCGGGAAAGTCTAGAGAGGGATTGTGAGTGCCTACTTAGTTAACGGCATCAAAAGTCACCTGTGGAATTGAGTTTGAAGGGGACAAGTAAATGGGTTCCTTCCCACTCTTTTGGAATGCCAATGCCGCCTCTGCCATCTGAGGCAGCATTTGTGCCAGCCAGCACAGCTCTTAGAGGGACAGGACTCTCAGAAAAACCCACAACAGAGCACGTCCATCTGTTGATTAAATGAAGGGTAAAAGTTTTTGAGAAAGCAGAGAGCATCACCATGGGTGACTGCTTCTGCAAGCAAACAGCATGCATTCATTGCTTCCTCTTTCAGGAAGAAGCAAAATATAAGCAAAAATCTGTCTCCTTCCTCCGCTTTTCTACTGGTCCTTGTTGTCCCTGCAGATTTGCTCCTTATCTGTGCAGTTCAAACTTTGCTATTGACCTTCAACTTGAGCCACCCTGCCACAAGAGTATTTGTAGACCCATTTTCGTGCATAATTATAATGTGTACACACACACACACACACACACACACACACACACACACACACACGTATTCATATGGTTGTATGCATCTCACCAGGACTCCCTACAGCAGCAGAAAGATAAATTGCCTTCTCCAGAGTTTTCAAGCTGAATGAATAAGAACTACCCGAGAATAGTGGTATAGAGACAGATTCAGTTATATTACCATTTTGTGAGATTACCCTCTTTCTTGGAAGTATATGTGCTTGCTTATGGGTGCATGCACACCACATGTGCACACACATATATGCACACTGACTTCCATTCTTCCCTGTCTCTTACCAGTTCACTCAGGAAAGTTGTATTAGAATCCCTGAGTGGAAGAGGGAATCTTCCAACCATTCCCCTCACACCCCTGCCTCACACACACGTTTGCATGGGACTAGTGCAAATTCTAATCAGTCTTTTGTATTTTTAGAAGCTTGATCTGCTATTCTCTAGATTGGCATAGGAAGCCTATAGGTGCCTAAGTGCCTCCCTTCCTGTCTGAATCATTACAGTGTGCAGCCTTTACTTGGCTTCCTCCTTTCTCAATACCAAGCTATTCCTTGACTGCCTTATATGATGAACCTTTAAATATTTACCTATAGAGGTGTAATGCTCCACTTCATCTACCCTTAGCCCTGAGGGCACAGGGAAGAAACCACAGCATCATACAGTTCATAATGCCTTGTTATTCCTGAGTCTTCTGAGCTTGGCTAGCACTACCCTTCCCTCCAAGTGGTAGATGTATAATCCACAAGAGACTAAAACAAGTCTCAAGAAAGGCTCAGAGATCAAAGTGGACATAGCTAGTCAGAATGGCCTCACCCACTGACACTGTAGGTATCTTGAATAGACAGCGTCTGATTATAGCAGTTAAGGGTCATGAGAGAAGATATTTGGTTGACTTCATTGGTTTGCTGGGGATACCTTTGATCTGATCCATGGACATTTTAAAAAACGTGGATGTTGTTTGGAGTACTGTGAATTCTTCAGAGGATTCTGCGACCCTCTTTGCATAACTCATATATGGTACCCCACCCTACCCAGTACCCCACATTCATCCAGTTATGGGATAGGGTATATCCACTTACAATAAGTCACAAGAAGACTAGCCCAGGTGAATATAGATGGTCCCCTCTGTTTCCCCCTGACTGGGGAATGAGGTTGCAATCCCACCTGACAACCCCTACCCCACACATGCACATGAAGTCACTTGCCTGACCCCTGCCTCCCACACACTGTTCCTCTACGGATGCATTTCCAAGGAAATGTGCAGAGACTCAGGATGGCCCTCCACTCAGAGAGAACAAGCATCCAGGGTTATATTTAGGTCCTTATCTGGCTCTATGGTGATATGGCCATCTGCTGCCCAACACCTCTCACAGTGGAATCCTGCAAGTCATTTTGGGGTTTCTGGGAACACAGTCCAAGACCTGTGCTCCCAAGGTCTTCATTCCTAAGCAGAGCGAGAGCTCCAACAATGTTCTGAAGACTTTAAGAGCAAATGGTGCAGGTGAATTCTTAAAGTTTATTTCAACCATCCTTTCCCTCCTAATTTGTTAAATATATTTATTCACCTTTACTTTCTTCCATAACTCTTTAGAGAGGGAGCAGAAATTAATGTATAATTAATGTCACTAGTCTGCTGTGTCTTTACTCTTTTAAGGTTTGAGTTTTTCATGTAGATATGATTAAATGTTTCTTTATCTTTCTTAAGGTGGCAGTAGAAAGGCTAAATGACATTCCTCTGTTCCTGCCCCTGCCAATGTCCCTGAGTTTGGCTCCCAACAAGAAAATGGAGAGCTGCCAGTGTGTGCTGTTTGTGGGTTTCTCTCTTGCTGGGGATGCCTCTTCCCTCAGCTGTCAGGATGGTCGTGCTTTGTACAGAGAGGGATAATGTCACAGCACAATTTGCCTCCTGTGGAGAAACGGCATGTTCTGCCCCTGGGTGAAGAAGAATCGATTCTCTTGTCATCCATAAACTTAGAACTTGCTATATTTTTCCCCCTTATCATTCCAGCTTACTCCCGACTATTTCCTTCTATGCCCTCCTTAATCTTCAGGCATCATCCCAACCAGCCTGTGCATGCACATCTAGGTAGCTTTGGAGAAATAATGTCTCAGCAGGACTGTGGCTCCCTGCTTCCATCGCATCACAAGTTCTAAGATAGTTTGGGGGATGTGCAGTGGAGCAGACTTGGTGGCCTTTACTTCAGTCCCTCTAAGAACCATTTGTTCCCCAGTCTCTGACAGATTTTCTGGCATTGCCAGAGCATCCTGTCCTGCCCGGTGACTTTGAGGTTCAGAAAGTTCTATTTTGGCTGAACCCAGAAGTCTTATTGGCTTTGCACGTGCACCTTGCTACTCTAAACATATCAGGGTGAAAGTGAAAACTTGCATTTGCCTGTTACTGGCATATCTGAGCTGAGAATTAATTTGGGGCACCATGTCCCTGTTGGGAAAACTCTAAGCAGCCCACTTGCTCTCTCGATTGGCAGGAAACATCAAAAGGGAAGTCAGGATGGCAGAGGTTCAGGGCATCCTGAATCTCCAACAGAATAAAAGAGCATCAAGTAGCAGAAGGGTAAGACAGAGTGGGTGAAGAGAACCGATCAGGATGCTGGGAGCCATTGGGTGACAAGAAGCATGGAAGGAGGAGTCACTGCAAGAAGCTTTAACTTGCCAGGAGCTCCTTTGGGTAGGAAAAAGAAAGGGGACAGGGCATCAGAAGGCAGCAAGAGCACATCAGAGATGGCTCAGAGGATGAAAGGGAGGGGAGGGGGATCAGGCAGGAAAGGATCAGAACAGGAAACTGGGAATGAGCAGCAACCTTGGAAGCTTTAACCTTACCCAGAAATGCCAAATAACAAAAGATGAGGCAAGTCATCAGTGTGATTCTCCCCACCACTGGCACTGGCACCCCAGCACTATGACATCTTGTCTTGGGGAGGAAGAAGCACTTCTTTTGTCCTGGAAGGTCATCACACAACTGCCAAGGGTGTGGGTCCCCTTCTTTAACAAATCTCCCGGGTGGAGGACCAGAACATGCTGTTTGTGTGGTGGGGGGCGGTCACAGTGTCTGCTGCCCAAGAGGGAGCACTCTGTTGTCACCAGACCTATTGAGGATGGAAAAGAAACTCCCCAGGGGGATCAGGGGCGTGGGTGTGGTCAACGCCTTCCCATTGCTCAGGGTGGATACCATGGCCCCCCTCGGGTGTACAAAGGAGGATCTGGCTTGGAACATGGCAGCAGTGAGCTAGGCATGGTACCAAGGAGCAGCCCCGCTGGTATATGCGTGTGTTGGTAGAAGCCAGGGCCAGCAGGAGACGGGTGGAGCAGGGGATTAGGCCTGAAGATGCAATTTTTCTTTTTTGTTCAACCCAGTGGGGGTGACTTAGGCAGTATTATATTGCAGACCCAAAAAAAGCACATGAATAATCCAGAGTGAATTCAAGAGATTTCAATAGCAAAATAATAACAATACTAATGATACCTTTGATTTGCTGAGTACTTTTCTTCTAAGGAGATAAAAAGATAAACTGTTTTGGAAACATGAAGAGGAAAAGAAAATTGCCTGTGATGGAGGAGTGGGGAGAAGGGCCCAGAGCCCTTGTTTTAGGGTCTTGATGCAGATGTGGGGAAGATGGGTATAAACATTATTTTTCAACTACAGTCAGTCTTTATTCTTGTTAGATGTCAAAATGACTTTCAGGTGAAAAAACCAGGGCAAGCATTTTTTATAGGGGTTAGTCAAACAACTGAGAGGCCCTGAAATGAATGCATCCTGGGAACAGGGATATTCTAGCAGAACAGAAGACCAGTAGATATGAGCATACTGGAACCCACACTTGACTGTCACCACCGATGGGATCCTGACTTTTATTGTGGTTCTTGCAGCTAAGCAATTGGAGCCCCAGTTTTTCCCTCAAGGCCAGCGGACCCCCCAGAATTCATGGAGCAGGGTTCAGCCGGAGCTGCCACTCTTGAGAGCTGTCTGTTCCCTGGGGTGTCACATCCCATCACCACAAAGGTGTGAGGAACACAGTCAGCCAGTTTCTGTGCCCTCGTTGTCATCGCTTCTCCCTGTATTCCAAGTGGAGTGGGATTTTATTTCCAGTTAGGGAAAAGAGGCGAGAATCGACTGCATTGAGACACAGTGCTGTTCCCTATGTCATCACATGTCATTTTGTTCTCCCGGAGGGAAAGCCAGAATTTACTCAGTTAGGTGTGCATGTCAAGTGAGAATATAGACACCTTCTAGACCATTGAATATCCTCACCCAGTCAAGCAAGGAATGTTGTGCCCTTCTTTATTATTAAGCAGGAGAGGGCTTCAACCTCCACCCTAAAACCCCTGTGTGCCATACAGTTAAGGATCACAGGGAGGCTGTGATGTTAACTTTTATTCATTTTCTGCTTCTAACTCACTGATGGATCTAAGTATCAAACACTAGGCTTCCCCTTCTTTCCTTTTCTCCTAATGGTAAAAATGAGTATTCTGGCTATATACTTCTGAAAGTCAGTAAATGTCAATATTGGATAAGTGTTTCCTTTATATCACTGCAATTTAGCATAAGCTGCTTGGAAACAAATGTCTTCCATAAGCATACAGTGTTTCAGTGAGTACACAGTCAACACCACTATGAGGATTAAATAAATGTCAGCTTTCCCTGGGTACACTTGGTAACAAGCAAAGGCCTTGGAAATAGTGGCCGGCATGGGTGGATCCTGCTTCTTGCAGAGTTCTTCTGTTGCAGCCCTGGATGAGCTGTGGGGCATGGGAGGTGGACAATCATTCATCGCCTTCCCGGGAACAACCGCCAAGCAAGCGGCCCAACACACACACCCCCTGCGTTGTCTAGGGAGGTCCTTAGGGCAGCCTGGAAGCCTTTCCATGCCCTCCTTACCCCATTGCATACACACACACATGCACACACATGGAAACACATGCACACACCACTTGCTGTTAAAGGGCAGTGATGTCTTCAGGACCGAGAGCAAGTCAACAATGTCCCTCAAATGGGAAGAATATGCTCACCCTCATCTCCTTATTTCTCTTTGTGTTCTTAAATAAGGTAAAACCAATCAGATTTACCTGAGGCTGGTTTTTGGATCATTGAAACTATAACTCCCAGGGCCCACATGCATGCCAGTGTTAGAAAGGATGTGCTCACATGGATTCCCTGGGCCTGCATGCACTGGATAGTGGTTGCAATTTCAGATTCTTTCCAACTTATGCCTGCAGGACAGAAATTTGAAATCTGATGCTGGGAGACTTGATACTTCAACTAAGGTTACAATGTGATGGGCTGAGAGGTGTCACAGTGCCCTGGTAACAGCTGGAACAGCCCAGAGCATCAGAAAGGCTGCATGGAGGAGGTGACATTGGCACTTGGTTTTAAGTGATGCCTAGTATTTCTCCAGATGAAGCATGAAAGGAGTGTTTCAGGCTTTACCTGAGAGAGAGTGCAAAGTCAAGAAGGCAGAAGAGAATGTGAGCTGTTCAGAAGCAGTGGGAACTGTGGGTGTCTGGAGTGTTGGTGTGTTAAGGAAGCAGGGGAGGAAACTTGGGAAGGGTAGGGTCAGCTTAAGAATGATCATGAATACGAGGCTACATCTCTTGACGATGGGTTGACAGAATTAAGTCAGTGCTTTAAAAAAAATTACTAGTAGCTCATGGGATTGCTGTTTTCTCAGTGTCATGGGGTTTGGGGATCTGCATGTTATTTATTCTTCTTCATATGTTCTGTGTTTCACATGGGCTGAAAAACTGTAGAATTGATGGAAATATACTCACCTTTCCTAGCATATCTTCCTCCTCCATCACATGTATATAAAGGGACGGAGAAGTAAGAGAATAATAATAGGGAACTGGCCTTCACTGTTGCTCTGCACTCTGGAGGGGAAGTGGCAAAGGGGAATAGGTAGATGAATGTTTGAGTGGTACCTTGGATAAAGAATGTGGACAAGGATGCAGAGCACAGGGAAGCAGGGATCACTGAGAACAAACCAGAGCATAGGGGAGGGGAGTGCATGGAGGAATGGGATTTATTTCCGGGGCCCCTGGAAGGCTATAGAGATGGAGCAGCCTATGTTGAGGATAAGTGGTAAACCAGAAAGGGAGACAAGGACTGCAAGGAGGAAAGCAAGAAAATACCTGGGGACGTTTTGCTGATGATGTCTTTCTTGTTCTCCAGAGGAAACTAAGCTGTACTGGCTTTGGGGAAAGCAAGGTTACAAGTTAAATGATTCTACGCAGAAGATGTTAGAAATGCTTTACAAGTCTCCTGTGCCAAGTAACCTTTCATTCAAGGGGAGGCAGTGTCGGCAGAGGTACCCGTGTGTTCTGAGCTGTGGCCTATTCTCTTCAGAAATTGTGGGGGGCTGGCAGGACAAACTCAATGGGGAAACAAAAACCCCAGTTGTTCTTTAAGAAAGGACAGTGACATTTCAAAGACTGGATATCTAAAATGCATGTCTAAGGCTGGCCTATTGAGCAATCTCCCATTGCTGGACGTGTTCTAAGAGTAGATTTGGGTCATCAGAAATGTAAGTCAACGCCTGAGAAATAGGTTGAGGGTGGACTAGAGGAGATCCAAACTCTCCAGCTGTACAATTCCCTGAGTGTTATCTCTTAGCAACAACATATTTATTTTGGATAACACATTCCTAGAAGGTCCTGGATCTCTTTGCCAGCACGTTTTCTTGTAGGTTCCTGGCAAATGCCATTGGTTATTTGTGGTGGCAGTGGTAACAATTGTGTTTTCATCATGATGACTATGGCGATAACTACCATTTGTATAATGCTGCACAAGTTGTAGAGTACAACTTCCACAAGCAATACTTCATTTTGTCCCTGTGATAGCAAGGAGATGCAGGTATGATACTGTCACACCCCCAAAGTTACCTTGCTTAACCAAAGTCCTTCTCAATCTGTTTCACTTTGTCATATGCCTTGATGCTTCTCAGGGTACTGGTAACTCCCACTGCTCCAAACCATCCACCCTAACAATACACAGGAGAATGCTAGGCTGTAGCCTAAGACAAACCATATTCTTATAATCTGTGGTAATCTACAGCATCCAGGCATATGAGTATTTTAGGGGCTCCCTATGATTGGGGAGCTGAATCCCAGAGCTGACTTTCAAACAAACAGTAACCAAGCATGGTAGCTCTATTGTTTTTTTTGTTTGTTTGTTTTGTTTTGTTTTTATTTCAGACTGTGAGTTCATAATTATGGCATCTGGCTTCATCTGGAAGACTCTGGTTTCTAGGCCACTCTGGCCTAGGGAAGTGACAGGCCAGCCTTTTGGGATGATAAATAACCGAGGAAATGGCACTTGGGTAGCTCCTTTTGTACCGCCCCCCAACGTGTGCAAAAAGCTAGGAAGGAAGCAAGGGATTTTTCTTCTCTTAATTGATTGATTAAAATATCTGTCTTTTGTCATGGCCAGAGCTTAGCACACTACTGGACACATAGTATGGTATGTATAAATGTTGAGATATTGGAAAAAAGTGTGAGAATAATGAAAGAAGGAGAAGAAAACAGAACATGTAATATCAGCAGAGATGTTGAGAGGGCCCCAGCCGGAGGCAGAGCAAAGAACCCAACTATTTAAAGTTCAGCCTTTCCCTGTAGGAAGTTGTTCCTCTCTGCAGAAAGCCTTGAATGCCCATCAGGTCACCAGGGACACTGCCAAGAGAAACATCCTCTGGCAAGCAACCTACTCCTGGGCTTCAGTAAGAAACCATTGCGCCCTTCTGTTCTTTAATGCATGTCAGTGCCCATTTCTGTCAGTCACCTGCAAATGTCACAGGTGACTCCATTCTGGTGCAGTGTGACAGTCCACCTGTCACCCTTGGCAATGCTGGAAGCTATGTACAACTTCGAAGTCACATCGGGGCCTGGTTGGCTCATTGTACAGGCGTTCAGGGGACAGAACCTTAAAGCATGCATTGGGTGCTGTTCAAGAACAGAATCCCATCCTTTCCTGCCTCACTGCCCTGGTGGCTGAGAAAGAGAAACTGCCAATTAATCTAGTGTCTTTGTTCCCATTTTCTGGGCCCTGTACTTGTCTGTGCATCACTTGTGAACAATGTGGTCCACTACATGTTCACAGGGAGTTGCATTTGTTCAGGGATCTAGCTTTTTTTTTTTTTTTTTTTTTTTACAAAAGATGCTGCACCTGTGTGAAGGACAACTGCAGGGGAAAGAAGCAGCTTTTTTCTTGTGGCTGGGAAATGTTTGGGGATCAGATGCCAAGTGAAGACTGCAGTTCTCAAGTCAGCCTGATGGTGGCAGCAGCAGCGCTTGCAACACCCAGGAGTGAGCCCAGAGCTGGCTGCGGAGGGAGGCCCAATAGTATTTAGGTTGGAGCCGGGCAGCCAGGAACTGAGGCAGGGGAAGCCTAGAGGGAGGCGGGGGGCGGGGGGGGGCATGGACCAGGAGGGAGACATGGATGGGCTCTTGTCATCTGCCTCTGTGTAGTGACGGGGTTGTTTTGCATGGCAGCAGCTCTCCTGGGAGGCTAGGTTCCTCCCTCTTGCTTCCGCTTGGGTGTGAGGGCCAAGTGTTAAGGGGAATCCCTATAAAGAATGGCAAGAGCTAGGTGCTTACAATTAAAAATGATCAAAGGGGGCTTGGGAGAGCGACAAATGAAGGGAGTGAGAAACTTCAGCTCACTGTGTCGGTTTCCCTGCAGTGAAGGGTGATGTTCTCCTGTGTGTGCTGAATATCATCCTCCCCAGAATGGGGCTGGCAGCTAGGAGCCCACTTCTCTACAGGCAGGAGCCCCCTCTCCCTGGTGTCTGCCCTCTTCACCATCTGGGAGCCAGCACTGCTGCTGTTGCCCTATCCCTCCCATCCTGAAAAAGCAAAGCAGCCTTTGCCAGGGCTTCATTGTTCCTGATCTCTCAAGCAGGCTGTTGATGTGCTACTCCGTTTTCACCTCTGCACAGAATCACTCTTTCTAATGGCACCATTAGAAAAAAATCTCCATGAAACACAGCTGTTTAAAAGTGCGTCCTTCCACATAAGGTAAGGTAACCAGATCCTGTTGGCAAGTTCTGGGAGCTATTGTCCTGTACTCTGCAGTAGAGATAGTAGAAGAGTCCTGGAGGCCCCAAGAACTCTTTGCCACTATGCTTCCCTTAATCTCCAAGGACATGGCAGTTAGACATTTTTTTTTTTTACCTTTTAGAAATTACAATTGGATGTATCTAAGACCCCAGAGTTGACCCATATGCAGCATCAACTAAAGCCATGGAGATGGAATGAGGGAAGGATAAGGACAGCATTGGAGTGGCCCTTTCCCTTGCCTGGTCTTCATAGTCTGAGTTGCTAGCACTGGTCACTTACATTGCCTGCAGTCATCAGATGTCATCTGACTTTTCTGTAGGTTAGGTGGCCAGTGGGCTTTCCTATGAGGTTTGCCCAGACCCAAGGACCACCCCTAACCTGACACCATCAGAGTCTCTTGCTGCTTTCTTTGAAGCAAGGTGAGCTGCTGTCTGCCTGATTTGTCCTCTCACTGTTTGTTTCAGGAGTGGAACTGAGGGGGAAAGTAGGATTACTCTCTTCATTTCACTGATAGTTCTATTGGCAAGTGCCAAGGGACCTCTGAGCATCTCATGTCAGAGAAGAAACTTTTTCATAAGGCTTGCAAAACCTTATTGCAAACTGCAGATTTGATGCTATGTGGGTCAGCGAGGAATTGTAGAACTGCATAGTTTGGGAACTTGCTGAAAAGAATGGGGACTGAGTTCCTTTTCGAATTAAACGATGCTGTACCAACGAGGTCTCTGACCTTGACTCTGTTTTACTCCTGCCCCTTGACTTAGCTGCCTACTCTCCTTTCTCCTTCACACATGAGACTTCACCTAGCGCTTTGGGATCCCTTAATAGAATTCTGAACTAGGGATGGAGGGGAGTGATGAGAAAAAATTATGACCTGCACTGGCCTCAGAACTCTGGCTTCTTTGTGTTTGTCTCTCAACTCTGAAGCCTGTGATTGCTGAGTTGGGACTAGCTGTGGGGAGGTGTCACTGAGGTCTATCTATGAACGTGTCCTTTGCTGAGCTTATGTACTCTTTCGAGAAACCAAATAAACTACCGAGCTCCAGTTTAACTGAGCATTTTGAAAGCCAGAAGCTGACTTTTTTTAAACAACAACAACAAAATAAGATGTTGTTATACCCATTTGCCATGAAAACTACTGAGGTTTAGATAGATTCCATTCCTTGCCCAAAGGTCACACAACTGATAAGTGACAAAATCACCCATCTGTGTGCAGACCCCAGAACTCTTGCTGCCAGTCCCTTTGTGAAGAATTCTAGTCACAATGGTACCTTGGCAGTTGTGTGACTCAGTGAGCCATAGAAGCCCTCTGGTCTGGCCTGTGTTTCTCCTCCATAGCTTGTAGGTTTTGTGAAGAAGAGCTGGTAAAAATAGGAGACATACCCACCATCCCAATACAAAAGGCCAAGTAAGAACTTGAGATTTTCTGCATGGCTAGTGGCTACTCTTTACTGCCACACCCAGCTCCAGTTTAACTGAGCATTTTGAAAGCCAAAAGCTGACTTTTTTAAATGACAACAACAACAAAATTCATTCCCACCTCACTTCCCTTTAGTGGATTTTTTTTTTTTTTTTAATTAAACAGCATTCTGTTTAGGGAGAGGGTAGTTTCATGGTAGCTATGTGTGTCTTAAGATTGAAGCTATTCTACATAAGAAGTCTTTCCAGAACATCAAAACCCTCCTTTTCCTCCAGTCCAGAATAGTAAAAATGTCAGGATAGTCCATGGTTTTGGAGTGATTAATAATGGTCGTTAAAAAGAAATAAAAAAGACTCCTGGGATGCAGGAGAGCCTGCATGTCGTTCAGCCTGTGATTCTCCTCACTTTGGCTGTGGCAGGTATGACTTACCTTGCATCAGAAATCATTTCAGAAGATGGCACATATCTGCCTGGGCCATGCTTGAAATCACAGTATTGGCTTAAGATAGACACTTATGATAAGCTAGCACAACATAGAAGTTCTTTGAAATTTTGAAAGCCCCTTTCGATGGAATCAGAGAAATACAGAGGAAGAATGCAAGGCAGATCTTGGCATGGAAGACATCAGATTCCTTCCTTTTATTCCACAGCCTAAGCCCTTCTGTGGACCCCACACATCATGTCAACGGTGCACTGTCAGCTCTTGCCAGGCTCCAAATCCATATGGATGCCCTGTTCTTCAGGCACAAGCTTTGCTTTGGGTTTTCTCTTCATCCAACTAGGGCAGAGGTAGTCACAGATAGAAATTCCTGCTTTCTAGGCAAAAATAACTGAATGCTGGAGCTGGTCAGAATCAAGAAGTACCATCTAAAAAAGTGTATTATCCCCTCTTTTTCTGCTAAAATAATAGAAAAACTGTATTTCTCTCTCATATCATTGAATACACACACACACCATAAACTTTTTTTTTTTTTTTACTTAAATTGTCTTAGTCTTCTTATGTTGTTAATTTTAGACAGAATATAAAAATCTTCTCATTCACAATTACTGTGGGGAAAGAATCTTAGAGCATCAATATATCCCCCTACTTCTAAGTGTGGACTTCACTTGTGTGTTACCGACAGGGAAAACTGGCATATCAAAGAAAAGTTAGGGCCTTCCTGTGGTTCTTGGATCCTCGAGAACAGTGGTCCTCCAGGTGTGATCTGTAGGTCACCCATTTCAGCAGCATCAACATCACACAGGAATCTGTTAGAAGTGCATTTTCTTAGGTCCCAGCCCAGACCTGCTGTGACATGGAGACTCTGGGACTCATCCGAGAAACCTGTGCGTTTTACAAACTCCAGCTGATTTTGAGGTGTGCTGAACTGTGAGAGTGCTGCTGTCTCTCAGGTGGGCCTCATTGCTGCCCCTTGTTCCCTGTCTCTTATACCCTGCTGACGTGAAGCCTACAGGGTTTGAGAGTACTTTCCAACCAGAGGATTGGAGGGGCCTCCTGGGAGCTGCCCCTAATGGTTTTCGTGTTCCCAGATGACTTGCATCAACAATGAGAATGAAATCAGGGCTCTCACTCCATCCTGATATAGGAAACCAAATGTTCGATAAGGTCAAGAATGGAGGATTGGGCACATGATGGTATTGCCGATCTGTCACTGGTATTGCCTTCCTCACAACTGGGAAGACGCTGAGAGCCTTTCCTTTCAGTGACTTGTGGCCCTGTCCCACCTCAGTGGAACCCAGGGAGCAGTGTGAGGATCTCTGCTGACAGGGAAGAATGCAGCTCTGCATGGCCATAGATTTCTTTCCACCTGCACTTTAAAATGATTGTGAAGTCAACATTACACACCAGAAATGCTCATGTCCACAAAGGGTAGCTTTTCTGCTGTGTACAGTGAAGAGGTTCTGAATGTCTCTTATAGTGCACCCAGAGAATTATTGTTCTGTTTCTGTTTCTTTTTCTTTTTTTTTTTAATCTTCAAGGTCAATACAATCATAGACATTGATCACTTCATTGTGAACTGAGATCTTCTAGCTGCTTACCATCATTTTATTTTTCAATTCATAAAAAAAGATGTTCTCATCACTAGGCCTCTGGGCCTCTTTCTTCAACCCGAATCACCAACGGGAAACCAAATGCACAAGGTGATGAATCCATCAACTGAGAGGAGGGAGAGGGGAGCCAGCAGCAGACTTAAAGGCACCCCTACTTCATGCTGTAGTTTGGACCTTGAGTGTCCCTCAAAGGTCCATGTGTTAAATGCTGGTCCCCAGGGTAGCACTGTTAGGAGGTGGTGAACCCTTTAAGAAGTGGGGAGTAGTGGGAGGTCTTTAGGTCACTGGCAGTGTGCCCTTGAGGGGAATTATGGAACCATGGTCCCTTCCTCACTCTCTTTCCTTTCCTGGCCACGAGACGAGCAGTTTTGGTCTGTCATGCACTCCCTGTCATGACGTGCTGCCTTACCACAGGCTCAGAAGCAATTGGTCCACCCAACCATGGGTCGACATCTCCACAACTGTAAGCTAAAATGAACCTTTTCTCTTTATAAGTTGATTTTCTCCGGTGTTTGTTATAGTGATTAAAAGCAGACTGACAATCCACAGTGACCCCTGTGCCTTCCCAGTGCACATCCCAGATGTCTGAGGGGTGTAGGGAAGGTACAGAGGCATAGGTGGTAGGTTGTGTCACTAGGGAGGAGATACAGGTGGACAGAGAGAAAGAGTTAGCTGACTTTTTTGAGAGATACACAGTGTGGTCTCAAGGTTACTGGGGTCACAGCTTGACCTCTCCCCGATCCAGACAGGGGCCATGAAAGGGCACTCCTTCTATTCAAGAAAGTTTCAGATTTTTCATTCATCAATAGAATAGTTCAGTAGCTTAGCCATGACACAGCCAGATATGCGGGACTTGGAGGCACAGAAGTCTCTGCTGCATGTCTGGAGGTCTCTTTGACAGCACCAAACTCCTTCCGGGTAAAGATATTCAGGAGAGAGCTCTGGCCTCCCCACTCGACCATCTAATGCCCCCTTCATTCTAGCCACACTGAGCGACTGAAGTTCTCAGCCCCCTCATGCTTCCTGTCCTTCTTCCCCTCTGGAATGACTGTGCCCTCTCCCCGGGTTGGTCCAACTAACTCTCCTGCCCCAAGAACCCAGCTCTCTCTGCCTCCAGGTGGAAGTTTCCTTCACCTCCTTCCCCTTAAGCTCATGGAAGTGTCTCTCCTCCTCCTCTCACAGCCCTCTGTGAAAAACCCTTGTGATTCTTGCTAGAATATATTGAATATATATTGAAGTGACTTGTTCCTTTGACTTCTCTGGAAGGCCAAGGCTGGGTCCCCTTGATCTTCTTAGGCAGCAACTTTCATGAACTTGGGTGCACAGTGGATACTGACCCAGTATTTCTTAAACAGGGAAGGGATATCTTTATATGTCACTGCTTCTGGATCACTTCTTCCTTTCTGTGCCTGGTATTTTACTTGCCAACCCATGGAAGAGCTTTATCAGACATTCTGCTCTGTTTATTATAATTATTGCCTTTTATACCAGGAGTACCTGTGAGCACCAAGCACTCCTTGGGGAAAAGGTGATAATAATTTAATTTCTCCTTGCATTTATATTGTCTTTTACAGTTTCCAGAACACTTTCACATTTACTAGGATGTTCCTCCCCAAATCAACTTGCACTCTTGCTTTTAAAAACAAGGAAAACGAGCCCAAGTTTATACTAAGTGGCCTCTCTAAGGTCACACAGGTAGTAAGTGTGACAGTTAATGAGAAAACCCAGGGGTACCAGATCCAAGACA
The DNA here is from genome assembly GCA_025594165.1 of Tamias sibiricus. Taxonomy (NCBI): domain Eukaryota; kingdom Metazoa; phylum Chordata; class Mammalia; order Rodentia; family Sciuridae; genus Tamias; species Tamias sibiricus. Next base: position 121,202,019 of record CM046657.1, on the reverse strand, counting down.
TGTGATTCCTCCAACCTCCCTCCTCCAGGTCCCCTTCCTGGACTCCTGCCCCAGGCAGGAGTGTCACCTGAAGGTGCTTGAGCAAAGTTTCCTGCATCCTGCCCTGGAGCTGAGTGCCTTGCTTTAAGGCAGGACAGCAACTCATTCCTGGGGCTTGGGCAAGGTTCCTGGTTTTATAATGATGGCTGATGCCCACTAAGGCACAGTGGTCTCTGCACAGAGGCTGGGGAAACCCATTCTTGAATGATGCTGTCTTGTAAATGAGATAAGAACATAGTAGTTTCACTGCAGTAAGGACTTAACAGCAGTACCAAGTGACAAGAGCCTGGAAGGCTCTTCCAGAGCAGCCTTTCATCAGGCAGCTGGCCATGGCCCCTCTCACCTGCTCCTGCCTTGGAGTGGCACCCTGTCACTTGAGGAAGAACTTGTTGAGGGTCCAGAGCAGGTGCCACAACTCCAAACATGTGACACAGGCCCTAGACCTGGGGCCAGGAGGCCATGGCTCAACCTCATGCCTGGGTGCGTGGCTCTAGGCATGGCGCTCGTATGTAAAAGGGAAACATGTTTTTCTCTTTTACTTGCCTTACAAAGTTGTTGTGGATCTCCTGAGGGAATACTTTTGGGGAGTGCTTTGAAACACTGTGAAGAGCACTATTCAGAGGCGAAATATTTACCATCCTCTGGTTCTGTGTTCCCAGATGTGTTGAGCTAGTGGTCAAGGTCAGAATAGATCTGCTCAGTGTCCTCGTTCTCTTTTCAAGGCAAGATACCATTTGGCTTTCCAGGGGAGCAGGGCCTTAAGAGAAAGGTGAAGCCTTGCAACCCTTCTCAGTGAGGTTTGTCAAGGGAATTAACTTCTAATGATCTAAAAGCCTTCCATGATTATGTAATGATTAGGCTATTTCCTATGCATCTAAATGGTGCCAATTATATATGATCCTCAGGGGAAGTGAAAAAATAAGAACTCATGATATCGAGTACCAGGGTTCCCTGGTTCAAAAAGGAACCCCAGTTGAGAAAGACTATGTAGGGACTATATTACGTTTCTGTTACTTGCTGCTATAACAAATTACCACAAACTTACTAACTTAAAGCAACACATTTTATCTTATGGTTCTGAAGCATGGAAGTCTGGATGGGGTCTCACAGGACTGGTGTTTAGGTGTTAACAAAGCTGGAACTTGCAAGGGGGGAGGGAGTGGGAGAAAAGAAAAAAAAAAAAGAAAAGGTGGTTGAATGAGATGGATATCATTATCCTAAATGCATTATTGGAGACCTGAATGGTACGAATATACTTTGTATACAAACAGTTGTATGTAAAAAGATGCTATATATGTGCACTATGAATTTTAATTATTATAAATAAAAAATAAATTTAAAAAAAGCTGGAACTTTCTGACACCTTTAGGGAAAACTCTTCCTTTGACTTTCTGACTCCAGAAGCAGACTGCCTGTATTCCTTGGATAGTGGCCCTTCTACCTTCCTCCTCCCTCCTGCTTCTAGCCTCATGGAACTTCTTCCCAACTGATTTTCCTGCCTCCTCTTATTAGGAGCCTTAAGATCATATCAGGCCCAAGAGGATAGTTCAGGATATCTCCCTCCCCATCTCAAAATCTTTAATCAATCCACAAAATCCTTTTTGCCACGTAAAGTGTTCCCAGATGTGTTGAGCTAGTGCTCAACAAGAGTTAGAACATGGGCATGTTTGGGGGATGTTACGCTGTCTCCTACGGGGAACAAAGCAAAGCTAGAGGTTCCTTCCCTTTCAGGAAAAATGGAGGCTCTCCTATCTGAGCTGTCTCTGTGAGAATTCGTGCCTCATTCTCCCTATCTATAGTTAGAGAAAATGATCCCCCCAACTCCACCATTTATATCTATAGAGTACTTGGGGATTATTAAATAAGGAATGCTTAGTATGACATAGTTATTATACTATTATTCTATGACTGTGCATGAGTTATGCTTACAGTAATCACTGGAGCCACTACTAGATAGAGCTATCATTGAGTTCCGTAAAGGAGAGATTAGGGGGCGCATCTATTAGATTCTGTAGTTAAACCTCACTAAATGATTCTTAATAGCAATTTACTTTGGCTTCATTAGCATAGAGTATGAGAACTCTCCTTTAAAATACCATACACCCAGGCCTCCTCCTGTCTTTGGAGTAATTGAAATGAAATAGAGATCAACAACTATAACAACCGCGTGAAAGAAAGGACAAATGGGCCCTGTGTTTTTCTACATTTGATTTGCTGCAGGGCAGGAGGTTTAGTGCCTACACTTGGGTTTTTCTCTCCTTGCCAACATTCATGGTTGAGCTTCTGACTTTTAACTGAAGATCTGGGTAGGAGAGGGTCCTGGTGGCCCTGAGTGGGGTGGGGGCAGCAGAAGTGGGGTAGTGAGTGGGTGGACACAGGATACATGGAAGTGAGTGCTGGCTATAGGAAGATGAGGTTTTTACCAAAGTAAAGCAGACTGTATACCACTGTTGTTTTATACGCCACTTTGGATCATTTAGGCCTTCAGATTCAGTTAGCATACTTTAAATCTTTTGTGGTATCTCCTGCACATTAGAGACATTTTTTTTAATGTGAGAGTTTAGCCCCTCCCCACCCACATAACCCCCAGGTACATTAAGACTCCACAGGTTTGGCACTGTGAGACCCCTTCCCTGGGACCCTAAAGGCCAATGCATACCACCAAGGACCCAGATAGGACCCTGAGTCTGCCTCCAACCCCATACCCACCCACAGTCCTCTGCAACTCTACCAGAAGAATCAGGGAGAGAAACAGGGCACAATGATAATATCTTTAAGCAGGTTTATAAAATGTTCAACCCTCAAGAACCTTTGTCCAGGAGAGGTTATATTATTGCCAAACAGTCCCAGGTAGCGGCATCAAGACTGGCTCTAGGCCTCAGGGCTCTGAAGAATTAAAAGAGAGAGAGAGAGAGGCCCTGAGAATGATTATAATCCCATTATGCAGAGCTCCCCCTATTTATTTCTTCATATGGATGAATTTGTATATATTTGCATTTTGTTCTATCTGATAATATGCATAGAATTCAAATTGAAATGACTTGAATAGATTTGAATATTAATGAGGCGTTTAAAGGCTGCCATCCCTGGCAGAGTCCCCCAGCAAGGGAGTTTGCTATGCAGAAGCTCAGATCTCTCCTCCGGGCACTGCCATCGGAGGCCCAGTGGGCGCAGAGCTAGGGGGCACCCTGGAGGAGAGCTGCCCTGGAGGCTACCCCCCAGCTCCCAAAGCCCAGGGGCCCACTGCACTGAGGTGCATTGAGAAAAGATCTCTTGAGCATGCATGACTTGAGGCCTCCTTAGACCTTCAGACACATAGGTTTAGCAATGCTATACAAGGTGACATGTTTATTCTGATTAAGAAAAGCCTCATTGCCTTTCTCTCATAGAGTTGAGTGGTAGGGGCAGGGTCTGTTTCAGGAAGATAGGGACAAATGTATTTAGTGCTTCCTCAGTGACCCAGGAAGGTGCTTCTCTCTTTTGCTTGGATTCCCACAACCAGAACACATTTCATATCTCCTAGTCATTTCCCTACAGAGTAATGGCAATTGGGCAGTGCTCTTGGTGTGTCTGAAGGCTGGCAGCCTCCTCTTGGAAGCTTTCATAGGAAGTCACATGATATGTGTGCTGTCACTGTAGCACATTAGCATTAAATCGGTAGACTGCGTAGGCCCTGGGCTAAACCATAAGAATAAGAAAGATAGAATAGCTAGTAAAACTAAGAAGGCCTCCTGCGGTTCAGCTGGCCATCTTTTCCTTCCTTTGTCTAGACATCTGTGTAACAGCTGTCCCAAGAGGTAGCCTATGGGACCAGGCTTCAAATATTTAAAACTCAGCATTGAAATATTTAGGCCATTCACAAAAGAGTACTACATAGCAATTTACATGGGATTAATCGTGGCTCATTGTATAAAGATCTAACTATATTGTCATTCATTGCTAAAGTACCAGGAAATCAAAACATCTGTGATCCCCAAATGATTTAATTTATTTTTTCCTAACTAAATTTGGTTAGTCTCAAGTTTGCACTCCTAGTACCATTCTGGTGGCTAATTGTAAGAGTAGTATTGGAAAAGTTTACTACCCATGATGCTGTCCTGTGTGTGTGTGTGTGTGTGTGTGTGTGTAGACACATAGATAAAAGGCATGACACTTTGTTCTGGAATCTGAGTCACCTGCCCCCTTTCTTCTCCCGTATCCAGTTAGTTCTCTTGTTATGACACATTTTTATCTGTACCGTCTGTTCATTTTCTCTTCCCTACATGTCCTCCTCATTTTCTCCCAAACTATTACAGCATTCTATCAACCTCCTCACTTTTTTCCAAAAGCATCTATCATCATCACTACCCTTCACTACTTGTATCTTCATAGGATGCAACTCACATTTGCTTTCCCCTCCTCAGCAAGTCCTTTGCTTCCCTTTGCCTACAAAGCAGAGCACGCATACCTGGAGTCTACAATGACCCCTTCACACCACACTGAAGGTCCTCCCCATTCGCCACCCACTCTTTCCAGCACTATCTTCTTCTCCACCCTCCTTGCTCTCCAAGCGCCAGCAAAATAAATAAATAAATAAATAAATAAATAATATATAAAAATAAATAAAAGTAGTAATAAATTCAATATTCTCTAGCTATAACATGCCTTCGTGTCTTTGCTTATACAGTTCCCACAGCTTCAAATATCTTTTTCCTCATCATTTATTGAAGTACTGTTCATTTTTCGAGGCTTGGTTCAACTGTCACCTTTTCCAGGAAGTTATTTCCTGTTTTCCACTCAGATTTGCCATTCTTTCTTCTTCTTCAACATGATGTGTATATTCTCTCACATCATGTTTTCAGTCCTGTCTTGTTTATTTACCTGATGTCCCTCCAACTTGACTGCCAGAGAAACTCTCTTTTAACCCTTTCTTTCTGTATCACCCCGTCATCTCTGACAGTGATCATCAAGGTTCAGTGAGGGAGCAGAGGGACAGGGAAGAGATACACTACTGTGCAAGGCTTCTCCTGTTCTGCTGCATCCTTCCTGTTCCACCCCCTGCCCCCCTCTAGCAGCTGGCTGTCATGAAAAGACACTGGCATCTCTTAAACACCTGCTACACACATGATCTCATTTAACGCCTCACAAAAGCACTGGGATGAAAATGTTCTTATTTCCATTTTGCAGTGGAGGAAACTGAGTCTCAGTGAGCTTAAGAAATTTGCCCCAGCTTTGGATAATAGAGTCAAAATTAAAGCGTGAGTCCTCAATCTCCAAGCCTAGATCTCTCCAGAGCTGCTGTGAGCCAGCCAAAGAACAGCCAGACTCTCCCTTCCCCAGACTCCGTGTCAGGCTTCAGTGCTCCAGGAGAATGAACTTCCTGCAAATCAATCCAGGATACAGTTATTATTTTATAGGGATGTTGTAAGTTGATAAGGTAGCTGTTATATGCTAATAGCTATTGTAATGCTGTTCTTAAGGCCTATTACTTGTGCTAGTTTGTATTTTAATGTGTGCAAAGGTGATTACAACTTTAATATGAATGTTAAACAGATTAGCTGATTTATATGTAAAATAAATAAATAAAACGAAACTCATACTCTCGTTTCTATTCATTTCTCTCTGCCTTTCTCTCTTCCCCCTCTGTCCAAAGGCAGATGTGGTCTGTGGGGCATTGACAATGGAACAGAAAGAGAGTGTTTGCTGGGTGATAAATAATGGTTATAGACAGGTCTTTTGTTCTCAGTGAATTCGGACTCTGTGTCCTTAATTGCTGCTTGTCTGAGTTTGTGCTTTTGACTATATTGGGGAGTTTGGTTTTGTTTGAGCCTGTGCATTCCCCACTCTCCCCCCATGAAATCCTGCCTTCCACCTCTTGTAATATCCTGTTGTATTCCTAGTACACCATGGATAGTTTGCTAAACTTCCAGAAAGGCAAGTACTCCATGATGCGTCCAGAAGCATGGAGCCTAGAAGGGAAACCAGATAAGAAAGCAAGCAATCCGAGGAAGATGGGGACTAAGGGGAGACATGTACAGAGTTGTTTCTGCTGGAATAGACAGAAGGCCTACCTTGTGGGGAGAGTGCTCAGAGAAAGCCTTTTCACTAGGGAAGCCTCCAAAGATAAGCTGAAGTTAGCTAAGAAAGTGGGCCGGGAGTGGGGCTGACTGGGGGTGTGAGAGCAGAGGGAATACCGTGTGCTCAAGCCTGGAAGCAGGGGAGAAAAGGGAGAGAGTGTAGCCCTTTCCCACAGCCTGGAGCTGGTGTGGCCTGAACCCAGGGTCCTGAGGGCACTGGGATCACCAGGAGTTTAATGCATTGTACACAGAATCAGAAGCCAGGAAGCTTCCTAGTCAAGCAACATAAGTAACATATTGAATAGAAGAAGAAGTAATCCATGTGAAGTTGCCAGAGTGCTTCTCTTTAGGGTGTGGTTGCTGCAAAGGCCCCAGGGGAAGGAAAGAAAGAATGCAGGCTGGTTACAGAGATTATGTGCATAAGGGTGGAGGAAGCCTCACTAGTGGTACTTTGACCTAGAGTTTGAAGGGGAGGTTGAAGAACACGCCCACCTTAGAGGACAAAAGCTGTGACACAGTGCAAATGTTAGTGGAGAACAAGGAACTTAGTGAACTTTCAAAGAAAGGGACAGGAAGGGGACAGAAGCAAGACTGAAAGAGCTGCATAATTTTTTAACCTATTCACCTTTAATAAGAAATTAAGTAGTATGAAAATCTAACTCCCTAAAGTGTTCACAGAGGTCCCCGGGATTGATGTCACAGGCTCAGTAGGAGGGGCTTTTGGGGACCACAGTGTTGGCAAAGATGCTTGTCCACAGAGTGGATCTCAGGGGAGCAGCTTCATGGTGCAGAAACTCGTGGTCTGAGGCAGGTGCATCATGGACAGAGGCTGAGTGGGAAGACAAAGGAAAAAAAGAAAGGAAAGTGATTTCTCTCTGATGGTCTCTCAGATAGGTTAGGGTCCCTCTTTCCTAATCCAAAGCTTAAGTTGGGCACAGAAATCAGTTACAGCCAGGGAGAAGGGCATCAGCTCTTTCTGGCTAGAAGGCTTGTTCTGCTAAAATAGGATTCCTGACATATTTTTTAATTGCCTTACAGGCAGCTTGATGGCTCAGAAAGTTAGGGGCGGGGGAATCAATGAGAGACTCTGCTACTCTGGGCTCAAATCTAACTGATTTTCACTTTTTCAACAAATATTTATCGAACACTCAACATGTGCCAGGCATAGTGCCAACAAGGCACAAACCTGTCAATGAAGTCGACAGGCGCACAATAAGGCATTCCATAATGTGTGCTGAAAGGATGCAGGAATGAACGAGTGGATATAGGGGAACCTTGAAAGAAAGTGGGCACTAACATTAGGAATTTGTAAGGAAAACAAGATACCAGGCATGGTCAGGTACCTGTCCTGGGGCTTGGGACTATCAGTGAATCCATGGAAAAGAACAATATAAAAAGATGGGTGACTAAAAACAAAAGGTGCCTCAAGCAATATGGCAGCTTCAGACAATAAAATGCTTTTAAAGACACGGTACAAATTAGCCCAGTGCAGAAGGTAAGAGCGGTGGCAACTGAAGAAACCACTGTGGCTGCACAAGCAACTCTCCCAGGAGCTCAGGTTTAAAAAGACACACACAAAGGACGGAAGGCGAGGCACCTAGCAAAGGATGAGGACAAAAGAGAAGCAGGGACCTGCAACAAAGGTACCCTGTGACATAAAGACCCAGTGTGAGCCAAGGCTAGCAGAAACGAAAAAATTGGAAGGAAACCCATGAGAACAATGAAATGGAGATTTTTAGGTTCCAAGAAGGAAGAGGGGAAGAAGACAGTTCTCCTCAGAAATGCAGCATGATGCTAATCAGTTAGGTATAAAGGACTTCTCAACTTGTGTTTTGGTATTATCTTTTCTATCATGCTTTTCATATTTGAAGGAGAATAAGCTTGGTTTGGGAAGAATTAAAACCAGAGATAGGGGATGTGATGGTAGGAGATTATAGAAGGGAGTGGTTTGGGGTTGCCCAGGTCGAGGATTAAGTGTGAGCTCTGCCATGTAGTAATAATCTTATGTTGGTAGTAACCTCGCCTAGATCTGTTTATCCTTCTGTAAAATAGAGATAACAAGAGTATACGTATGTCATAGATTTGTTGTGTAGATTAAAAGATCCGTTGCAGGTAAAACACTTAATATCTGACATGTAGAGACATTCAATAAATGTTAGCTATCATCATGATGGTGGTGGTGGTGATGATGATGATGTGTTTAAAACAAATCTGATTCCTAGGTCCCGGAATTAACCTCACAGGATACTGAAGTAATTTGAAGAGATGATCCTGGAACCATTCTGAGTGAACAATTATCAAGAACTATCGGGACAGAGGAGAGTCTGGAAAAATACTATGCTTTTTTTTTTTTTTTTTTTTTTTTTCAGGTAGAGGAATAAATGGCCGTAGATTCTGAAAACAGTAAACAGGCATACTTCATATAGGTCTCCAGGAAAAAAGTCTGTAAGAGAGTAACTTGATAGTTCTTAAGCACTCAGAAAATTAGCCATGGTGGCAGGAAGCTCTGTGGATCTAAGAGCAAATACCTCACTGAAGAAAAAAAAAATGTTATAATCTGCCTCTCGTTGGTGGTGTGCTATTCACAAATTTGATAAACAAATCTGTCGGATGTATTCCAGAATCCTAACTGAATCAGTATTATTCTGTTGAAATCTCAACCGGAGCCAACAGCGTGGCATGGTTACGAATAATGTACTGTGAACATGCTAACAGTGCACGGTACCATATCTGGAATGGGTGTGCTCTGCTCTGAGAGTCACATTTTGGAGAGTCATTTAAACTAGGGCTTTGGAGAAGACTTGGAGATGTGGAAAACCTAGGAATTACATAACATGAGGAAGGGTGGAGGAATTTAGCGTTATGTAGGAAGGGAAGACAAGACTTGAGAGCTTTTCAACTTAGTGCATGAGAATCATTTGGGTGCTTGTTCAAATTGCAGATTCCAGTGATTGCAATCCCTAGGTCTATAAAGTCTGATTCATTAATCCCAGGGAAAGTCCAGGAAATTGTAATTAAAGAAATAATCACAGGTGATTCTCACTCCACTGGTCCAAGGACTATAAGAAACATTGGCTTGGTAATGAACAACTTATTGGTCCTTGGATGTAAGTGATTAGACTCCCCCATATGTTTGAGAGAACAGAATTGTAACCTACAAGTCCTCAACTTGACTGCCAGCTACTGGAAGGTGGGAACCCTGCATTCTGACTTCTCTACCCCTGGTGGTGAATCTGGCATATGGCACACAGTAGGTGATCAGCAAATACATGTTTAATGAAATTATAAGAAGGGAGGAGAAGGGACCTTGCAAGAATGAAAGCTCCCTAAAAATGAAGCAGATGGCCTTGCTAGGTAGCCATCCTTCCCTCCATGCCATGCATCTTCATGGGCTGATTGGGTAATGAGGTGTTGGAGATGCAGAAAGGAAATTGGTGAACCAGAAGACAGGTTCAAGGAAAGTAACCCCCAGGACTTTCCACATTCTTAACACTCAATAGAAGACATAATATATTGAAAAAAAAAATTCAATTACAGCATGGAGGTAACAGAATCAGAGAGATATAGATAAAGAAGGAAAGATGGTGAGAAGTACCACAGAGAGGAGTAAGGTGCAAATATTTGAAAAATGAAGAGATGATCAAATCTGAAGAAGCACTTATCATAAAGCACTTTGTATGCCTTTACCTGTGGATATAGGGTCTGCAATGTTTTATATCATGTGGAACTTGATCCAGTCACACACATGCATTGTGCACAAATCAGAAGCAGTCAGACATGGTCACTGTCCCCCAGTAATACTCACAGGATGACTGAAAAGATCATGAGCCCTACTTCCTTCCCCAGAATCACAGAACACTCTTTTAGTGGGGAGAGAAAATGTGAGCATCCCGCAAGCAAAGGACATTATCTGTGTTGGGTATTTCTGTATTCCTAACACTCTCTATAGAACCTGGCACAGTAGGAGCTTCAATAAACATTTGATGAATGAATGAATGAATGAATGAATGAATGGGTTAGTGAAACTAGCATTCTTTGGGCCATGCATTGTATACTTTGTGCATATCGTTCCTCTAATTCTTCTAAATTCTATGCAAAGTATTATTATCCTTGTTTTACAAATGTCAAAATAGAAGTTCTATTGAGTTACTTGCCCAAAGTCATAAAGCTCATAAGCAATAGGGCTGAAATTCTTGAACTTGAGTTATGTAGCTCCTACATTCAAGCTGTTTCTACCACACCATGCCAGGGTAAATAGCTTGGTTTTCAGACAAGTGAATTGAGATCAGAGAAGTGAAATGACTTCCCAAGGGTCACCGTGATAGTTTGTAAGAGAACTGGGTCTAGACCCAAGCCTTGAACAGTGATTTAAACAGCAGCCAGGACTTTCCCTCACATTGAAATAGCTGACCTTGTCCATCTACTGACTTGTTTCTGCTGACCCCTGCAAACACTTTGCCCTCACATAGAGAACAGAGTGTGCCCTCACTCTCTGGGCAACTGAGTGGTAACCTCTGAGGCTAAGTCAACATCGGTTGGTCAGGTTGAACTTGGCAATGTGAGGCTGATAATCTTGATGACACAGAAGCCCTGAGAAGACCCCTCCACCATAAAAATGAGCAGAATTGTATGCCAGGAGACTGTTATTCAAAAGCCTGTGACTAACATACTCATGCAGATTGGCCTCAGGATTCAATTTCTCTCCTCTCCTCTTTTTAAAAAACCCAGTATTGGCAGTGGAATCAGTTGTATGCTAAATTGTTCTCCAGTCTCTCTGAGTTCAACAATGCCCTTCGTTATACAAATATAATTCCCATTGACTTTGGCTGGCATCCTGCTTGAGGGAAAGGGCAAGTGGAATTTGAGGCTATCAACTCAATCAGAGAAGCGTATTGTTTCTTCTTTTCTGTCACTTTTTATGTGGATGATGGAGGAAAATGAAAAGAGATTTTTTTTCACTCCCCTGCAGTTGTCTTTAGCTAGTTGCAACATCACATTGTTCAAGGTAAGAAAATACAGATAAGTAATATGAGAAGAGAAAGTGTGTGCCCATGCATGTGGCCTTCCTGCATACACGTGTGGCACGGTGTCAGTCAGGGTCCTTAGTGGCAAGCAACAGAAGCCATCTGGCTGATATAAATGGAAAAGAATATTGGGCAAGTCACAGAATTGCCAAAGAGCTGAGGAGCCAGGCTCTGAGGTGGTCTAAATAATATCCCAAACAGTCATCAGAATGACTGCTCCTGCCAGCAAACACAGCTGACCCCTACATCGATCTTGTCATAGCTCTCGGCCCTGCTAGAAGGGATGCTCTGCTTATCCTCTCTTCTCAGCATTGCTAATTCCCATGGCTGGGTCTGGGAAGTGGGTCAGATTAACAGTGACTAGGTCATGGATCTATGCTCTAGCTGCAAGGGAGGCTAGGAAAACCAGGATCTGGAATTTTTCAGCTTCTGCATAGAAAGGGAAAGATCTTATTTACCACTGAGATTCACAGAGGGAAGAATTCTCCACAAATGTAGGAAAGGTTTCTACTGTAGGGCCGCCAAAAGAAACAACAAGTATCCACTCCAGGCACCCCCAGAGGACTTTTACTCTTATTCTTAGAGATCTTCAGTGTGTGAAGGAATAGACATTCTCCTTCTGCACAACCACTAGGTCTAGGGACAGTGTACAAATTGATTATAGCCTGGGACAGTTTTCAGTGACATAGGCACTGAGGTGTCATGTCTGCCAACTCAGCTAGAGTTCTTAACTTTCCAAACAAGAGATAACAAAGAAGCTTCTGTGTCACTTCTGCAGCAGTGGGTAGTAGTCATGAGTTGCAGGAAGGACCATGTAAATCCATTACCTTTAACCTGTCCATCTTGGACTGATCAGATCTTCAGATGGTGGGCACTCTTACCTTGTTGAGTTCAGTGGCTGGTCATCTTGTCTGTACAGTGTTCCGCGCTCAAGTCACCCAGAAAAGGAATATTTAGACTGTTGCTGCAAGTGAATCATTAGTCTTTTGAAAGAAACACCAAGATTTTCCTGCCTCTTCCCTGCAAGCTTTGAAGGATGGATCATAGGAAAGATACAGAGGACAATCTTGGTACCTTTTCTTTATTCTAGTTAGGGGTGTTGATTTATAACAAGTGCCTTTCCTTACAAGTCCATGGGTCAAGCTCAAAGCACAGAATCAGACTGAGGAAATGTTTACATTTCCATGGTTCCTTTCTAAGTTCTTATTATAGTGACTCCCCATTCTTGGACTGCTGAATTAAAGCAATGAAGTCTTATTTTTATGGGCACAAAACTCAATAAGAAAGAGATGGTAAAGGTTAAAAGACATTCTAGGAAGACAGCACCCAGGACAGAATACAAAGTCCTGTCCAGCTACCTGCAGTTTCTACATCTTTCACTCCTAGTTACCACTTGAGAATTTCCAAGCAATTTGTAATGATTGCATTCTGTTAGGTAATGATCATTATTCTGAGGTTGTAGCTGGGAAAATAGGGACACTGAATGAGTTACCTGTGCAACCCCTCTCCATTCAAAAATCAGATGTGTTCCTTGATGATGTTTCAATAACAGCTTAAGTGCCAAAACAGTGCACTTTTCCTAATGTTTACTTAGTTCTGTTTCTATTATGTCATTAGAAATGTAGATAACAGTTTCTACTCATAAATAGTAAAAAAAAAAAAAAAAAAAAAAACTAAATGAAAATCTGCTTCTTAGAGGGAGATGGCAATAAGGGGATCTTGAGGAAAACAAAAGCTGTTTTATTGGGCGGGGTGGACAATAAATAAAAGGAAAATTGAGAGGCAATATTTATTTAATATATCAGATCCTAAAACTACCTGATCCCTTCACAGCCACTGTGAGGGAGATAAGTTGACTGGAAGCCAGGGTAAAGACCACAGAGTCACCAAATAGCTCTGTGGTTCCATTGCTGCCTAATCACCTGGAAGGAAGGAGGGCCTCATCAGACCTCCTAGCTTGCAAATGTTTCTACAGTTCCTTACATGTAACTTATTTGTAACTTAGAAAGCTTTGTTTTCACAGAAACACCGTTCTCAGTTAAACTGGGTTCCTTCACCAGTTCAGAAAATTTTATATAACTAGGGATGTGGTTGAAATGCTCTAAGTTTATCATTTTACATATAATAGAGAACAATCCTGTCACAGTATCAGTAAACTCATTAGAAATTCAATAATTGAATGAACCAAGGAAAAATCAAAACTGTTCTTTAGTTGAATACTTGATAAAAATCATATTTTTTCAGATGACAATATATTGGTACTGTATCAAACTTCTTTCTGGACCATCTGAAGGGTTGACCTGGTACCTTTTTTTTTTTTTTTTTTTTTTTTTTTTTTTGACAGCACTGGGTGTTGAACCCAGAGGCATTAATCCCCAGCTCTTTTTCATTTAAAGTTGAGGCAGGATATTATTAAATTGCTGAGTCTGGCCTGCTCCTCCTGCCTCAGCCTCCTGAGTTGCTGGAATTATAGGTCTGTGCCACCAAACCTGGCAACTTTTAGGGGTTTACAGATTGATGGTACTGGTTGCTTTATGTCTGATTTTTCTTTAGTTTATGGCTTTCTGTTTATTTATTATGGGTATATCACTTAGTTTCATAGCTATCTGTGATCATTAGGGTACTATTTAATAAAGAGAATGTGAGAGAATTGAAGAAAACTCAATTAAGAAACATAAAAAGAGAGTCAAAGGAAATGGGCACAATTATAGAAAACAACGTTTTTTCAGTGAAATTGACTAAGATGTTGAATAGAGAAAAACCAGGAGCCAAAATAATTTTGCAAATGTATAATACGCCCTAGAAGGGGGCAGTAGAGAGACTGCTTTTCCCCATTCCACCTTTAGGCAGCAGCGTCAACTGAAGGCAGCTTGGGTGTTCTGTGACTCAAGTAAAAGGCTAATTTCATCCAAATTTTTGTTTGTATTATGTTGTCTTAACTCAGGTAGAGTCTTACATGAATCACATTAACATGAAACTTTCTTTAGTGGCCACACAGTATGGAGAAGAAAGTGGAAGAGAAGAAGTTACTGACAGATTTTACTTCTCCCTCTTTCCTCCACCAAACAAGAGAATTCTGGAAGGCACCCATCTTCAGCTTTAAGAGATCCTCAGAAGCAAGCCATCCACAGAGACCACATGTCCTACAGTTAAATGACTCAAATTAGCCTTGTGCTATCCGTGGCATGAATGAGCATCATGGCTTCCATCACAATTCATGGAGCCTCTTTTACTACTTGAAGGTCTTTCCTCCCTTGGGTCACTTGGGTAGAAAGTGCACAAGTGCACATGTCTTGTGTTCTACTTTTGCTCGACTTGTCCCGAGAACACATGGCCCCTTGTCCGCTGTCCACAGCCCCCCACCCTGACAGGACCTTCTCACTCCCTCTTCCCCTGGCCACACCTTGCTCATTCTTCCAGACTCTGCTTGGCTGCCACCTCTTCATTAGCCTTCTTTCACTCTGTTGGCATTCCCACAGCACCTGGTATTTACCTCTCCCTTGGTATGTGTATGCAATCGCCTATTTCCCCCAGTAAACAGTCGCTTCTCCCTGGAAGACAAGTATTCCTAAACAACAAAAATCTGTCTTCTCCCTTCATTCCCTGTGGTCATAGGAGGCACCCAGAAAGTGTTGGGTACATGTGTGAAACATACGTTTACGGCAATGATACCTCAAACCCTTTTGTTCTAGTCTTTGCCTGTCAGTGTAGAAGGGGCTCAGTTGGCACCTAAGTTACCTCTTCTGTCTGAGTAGAAGATGACTATTCAGTAAGCCTGGTTCTCTGATATGGGGACCACAGACACCACAGCCTGACCTGTTTTTCCCTTCTGAGACCTATTCGAGGTTAAGCAGGATTTCTGTATCTGAAGAGAATGTCAGAAACACCTCTAAGCATAACCTATAAGAGCTGAAGGGAAATTAGAGATTGTCCACTCTTTACGGATGAACCGTGACTCAGAGAGGTGTAGTCCCTTTCCTAGAGTCACACAGTAAACCTGACAGCAGATCTGGGACTGGAACTTTCATCTTTCACCCCTTCCCCATTTCCACTGCAAAGTCCCTATTGTGTACAATTCCTAATTTGAGGGCTCCTCAAAGAGCCCATTGCTGGAATAAGTAACAAAAAAGGGGTGCAGTCTTATAAATGGTCTAAATAAATAAATACTGCTGTTGACTCATCTTAGAGTAGCTTTCTTCAGGAGGAGCTTTGCGCATTTAATAGGGTGCTTGTAAACAGAAGCAATTTGAATAGTTTCTCTGGCACACTGTTAACATTTATATGTGCCCCATTTCATCTGTAATCTGCTTTTACAAGGCGCTG
This sequence comes from Tamias sibiricus, assembly GCA_025594165.1. Classification (NCBI taxonomy): domain Eukaryota; kingdom Metazoa; phylum Chordata; class Mammalia; order Rodentia; family Sciuridae; genus Tamias; species Tamias sibiricus. The sequence goes on along the minus strand of CM046657.1, from coordinate 121,186,577 downwards.
GTGAGCCTTTGATGGCAGCGATGAATGACCCAGACAGCTTCATCCCAAATGTTCAAACTGAGCTGAGAATTTGGGAGAATCTAAGGTATTCATCTCTGTAAAAAATAAAAATAATAATAAAAAAAGAAATCCAAACACATTGAATAAAATTGCTATTCTCCATCCAGACATGTTAACTTTTCCTTCTTCTTCTTTCCCCTTTCTCTCCTTTGCATTTGCCATTACCATGTTCTGGTTATTGCCCACATCTGGAGCACGGCAGCTGTCCTTGTAATGCGCAAGCTGCGGTATGTAATTTGGAGAACTTGAATACAAATATCTGTTAATTAAAAAAAAATACAGAAGCATGTTTGTCAGCTTGTAATTATGGAAAGAAGAACACCAACTCCCAAACTAATTTAAAAAGCAAAATGAAAATAACTTTACCAGCAGCTTTACAAAAATCCAGCAACTCTACATTTAGCTATTAACTTTCTTCAGAGTATCCCAAAGTCCTTTGCAAATGCCTGCAAAGTTTCTGTGGGGGAAACATGTTGGCCAGTGGGATAGACAAGAAAACAGCATGGGGATGACAGTCAGGTAGCTGTATTCTCTTATTGCTCCCCTTTTGATAGTTCTAACACAGGTTTTCTCAACCTTACCACTATAGATATTTTGGGCAGGACAGTTCTTTGTCGTGAAGGGCTGTCTTGTCCACTGTAGGATTTTTAGCAGCATCTTTGGCCTCTACCCACTAGATGCCGGTAGCACAGCCCTCCTCCCCATTATAACTAACAAAAATGTTGTGACTAACAAAAATGTCCCCTGACAGGGCATGGGGCTAAATTGCCTCCAGATGAAAGCCACTGTCATTTTCATTCACTGTGTAATATGTGCAAAAGAGCTCAAGGCTTGGCCTCTGAAGACTTGGGTTTAAGTGGACATTTCTTCACTCTTAGTTCATGATCACAGATGAATCCTAGTCTTTCTCTATGCCTGCCTCCACATCACTGAGATGGATGTAACAAGTCCAACCATGGCATTTCTCAGGGTTGCGCAAAGATCAAACGCAATGAGGAAGGTTTTCAACAGCAGGAAAGGGCATTAGAAGGGTTAGGTTTCATCATGGTTATGATTATTGCAAGATGGTTCCTGAAGTGAAAGGCTGCAGTTTGGAGGCCAGAGGGTAGCTCTAGCTCATGGCAAGCCACTCCCCCACAGAAAGCAGTCTTGTTGACTTTGACCTTGTTTGTACAGCGCCCTCTCGCCCTTTAATGTTTGAAGGGCAAGTAGAACTTGCCCTTTCAGAAGTTTTGGGAGCATGGTGAAAGAGCACCAAGGAAAGGAAAATTCTGAGGAAAGAATAGTTTTACATACACAAGAGAAAGCACAAGAGGAGGGCTCCAGGCCCCAGGCATTGAAGGACCTCATCTACTCACGCTGCTGCTGAGTGTGTAAAGTCTGAACTCCAGGTCAGAGAAAGCTTTATAATATTTTCTAACCTTTTAGTTGTATGACATATTATATTATACCTCATAAATATATATAATTATTATTTGAACTAAAAGTAAAATTTAAAGAAAAGTAAAGAAATTGGTAGCTATCTGGGGTCTTCAGGGGAAGGCATGTGGATGGATGAGATAACTTCTCAAGGGCCTTCCTTCCCAAGATTTCTGGGATACTGGGTACAAGGCCAATGATTCTGCATTCTAGAGCCTAGGCTTAATTAATACCTGGATTTCTGTGCATGGCCTCCATTAATAACAGTAGGCTGTCCCCATTGAGGACAGCTCTGGACCAGAGGTGTGCTGGTTTTGTTAGGCTTATTATGTCATTTAATCTTTCTGACTGTTCTGTAAGGTAGGTGTTATTCCCATTTTACAGAGGAGAAAAATGAGGCACATGTCAGCTAACTAACTTGCCACAGAGCAAGTTTGTCAGTATCTCAGCAAAATAAATAAAGATCAGAGACTGTGGGCTTCATTTAAGACTCAAAGCACTCTGGCATGTGGGGAACTAGCCCATGTGTGTGTGTCCTGGAGAATCATCACAGAGCTGCCACTCGCAGGCAGAGCTGCCTGTCGGCACACCTCCAGGGTCTCTCCTCCTGTGGCCTAAAGTGTGAAGGCCAAGTGGTATGTGAAGGTTTAGGAGGATGCCACGATGTAGAAAATAAAAAATAAAATAAAGACAGGAGGGAGAAGCTGACAGCTTGAGTGGTACACACACAATCGATACACCCAAATAACAATTTCTGCAGAACAGTGCCTCGCTTATTCAAGTCCCCAGGAGACGCCTGCCACTCTGACGATCGGCAGAAATCCTGACTTGATACAGATCTTTTCATCTCCAGCCTGCTTTTGCCGACTTTTTCATTTGACGTGATTAAATATTAAATCCTGTAAACACTTTCATTTGTCTGTATCATATTGTCAGTCAAATTACCCTTGTATAACTGTATGAAATCCTATCGGCATCACTTACTTCCCTGGGCAACAACCGCAATTCCAAAATCCTACCACATGATAAGACAAGGTGGCACCTAGGCAGGTTGGGGTCGGCACTCCTCAATTCTTTTTCTCAGATCCTGGATCACTGCTCTGCATTTATCTCTCCTCAAGTCAAATTGTTTCCTTTGTAAGTAAACTGAAGCGTCAGGCTATTAAGACTCTCCTCTTTCCCTCCATCAGATTTAAAGTAGATCGAAATAACTTTGAAAATTTAGAATTGTTAAAGTTGAGCCCAGTCCACTCTAGTGCCTGTCTGTAGATTTCATAGAGCACCCATCAAGGGTCCTGTCTTGTTGCCCAGCATGCATTAAATTCTGTCGCCTCTTTCTCTCCCTCTCTCCCTGGCTCTCATTTGCTGATTCTTTTGGAATTGCTCGTTATTTCCTAATGTTAAATATCTAGAGAAAAACATAATGAGGCCAGCATGATACATGGGAAAATAATGTATTCCAAAGTCAGAAGGAAATAAGATCATTGAGTTGGCTGATGTTTTGATTATCCATGGCTCTATCCTCTCCATTAGCAAAAATAACCAAAACTTTATAATATTTAAAATTCAGTTTTGAGATAATACAAAAGGAAATATAATTGGATCCATGCAGTCAAATGGGAATGACTTATATGTTAGTACTTTATGGTGTTCCTCTGTATCAGTACCCTAGGTACCCACTGTGAAAGCCAGGGGTTCCTGAGATTGGAATCTGAAGCTAACTATCGTATAAGCAGAATAACTAACTTGTTCCCTCCTGGTGACCACTAGTGTATTCACTTCTTAAGAGTTTGGTAACAGGATTCAAAGGTAAAACTTTTGTGTGACACCCCCAAATCATTCCTGTAAATAAGCAACACAATTGACTAGTCCATGCAGGTTTGTCGATAGTGGGAGATACATGAGCTAAATCAAAGGAATTCAATCAAGTGGGACTATAATTTTACCAGGAACTTTAATTAAGGCACTATCCTGAGATCTTTGTTAGCTCCCAACTCACTCTTATTCCAAATTCATCCTTCTGTCCTTGTGCTGTTTTTCCTGTGGCCTAGGTAAAATTACGCAAACTTTCCTTAGCTCTAATGACCCATCTGTTGAGTTGGGAGGACACACGTTTACACATCTGGCAGAGGGTGGGTGCACTTTAATGAATGTTTGGAAAGTACTTGGAACATGAAGTATTTATATTAATATTGCTTTCCAATGCCCTAGACAACATAACGAAATGGTATCTTAATCTATGTCACAGCTAATTCATTTTGGAACTGCGTCTAGTACATATATACACAGATTTCAGTTCAGGGGGTCACTGGGAAGATTTATTTGTCTTGGGGCAAATATTGACCTCCTAAGCCTCTATCAATATTTACCTCTTGGGTCAATAAATCTCAGTGTTGACCTTGATGAAAAGTCAACATCTCTGCACAAGATTGGGGTCTTCTTCATCTGTGCAGCCTCAGTTTTGAGTCTGTCACTTGACTTCCTTCTAATAAATCCTTATTTGTAGGAGTTTATAACACAGCTGTTGGCATGCCTTCAGGGGTGAAGTTGCTGGGTGCATCACTAGGCATTTGCGTAGAAATGCTGAAGTGAGACTATCACAGTGCTTCTAAGAGAATTCCTGATCATATGCTCTCACTTTTCTGCATGCAGGGAGGGGCTTTCTAAGAGGATCTACCCAACACAGAATAAAGTGCGTACCATGCCAACTCTTAATAAAATCTGTCAATCTGGACAATTACATTCACCAAAGAACTGAAAAACATCTATTTGGGAGAAGGGAATGTTGCCCACATGCTTTCCAGCCCATGTCTATAGACATTGGACGTTGGATCCAAATCTGGTCATGCTAACTGTAATTGATGATAAGTTTCACGACAAAGCTGACCATGTAGCTTTCACCCCAAACCAAGAATGTGCCTTGCATCATCTTATCAGCCGGGTGGGTTCTGTTGCTTGAGAGGTAAAGATTTAGTTTCTCAGTAGTTATCTGTTCATTATTGAATATTTATTAAGAAACTAGTGTGCCAACCCTTTGCACAAATGATGTTCTCCCCCCCCCCTTGGATCCCATAGTGACTCACCACTTGCCAGGGGTTGAGAAGTCAAAAGAACGAACAGACAGGGCACTTGCTCTGAGGGAACATTCAGTCACATATGGACACAGTTGAGTGACTTCCTCATCTCTCCTGTATCTCTCCTCACTCAACTCCTCAGACACATGCCATTTCCATTATGCACAAGTGCAGACTGGGAGATGGCACATCTGTGCATACTTAGCATTGGAATCGTAGTCTGACCTCCATAGCAGAAGGTCACTTGCTCCAGGGACAGCTTTTCTAACCTCCTTCACACATGTTATCAGCAGTGCATCATTTGTAGTCTTCAGGGAATCATCGGAGAATTTGCGTTGGTTGAAGACATGAGAAATGTGTTCCATGAGAGTGGGAGGTGTCTGAGTTTGGGGGTGTATGGAGAAGCTGATATCCAGAAGGGAGAAGGGTGGCTGTGAAATGGCCAGATCAATAACATGGCTGCTGCGTTCATCACGCTTTGTCTTTGGGGTTTGCATTTAATTGCTTTCCAGATAGATTCAAGTAGAAAGAATGGTTCATCACAAAGCATTTTGCTCAGAAATGTTGCACAGATAAACAGATTTCTAGAATAAATGTATGTAAAACTCAAAACCCTGTCCAACACGTCTTATGATAAATGAGACTTTTTTATGCATTTCCCATTGATTTATCTGCTTTTAATGGGCCCATTTGCAAGCAGCAGTGCTTCCAAACTTGCAAGAATGTTGTGTGTGTGCGCACGCGTGTGTGTTTCTGTTTGGTGAAGGATGGTGAGAGGGAAGGCTAGCACTTTATTATTTCAAAGCTAAGTGTTAGAAGGCTGGATCTGCCCTACAACTGCTCTCTTCCCCATTATTTTATCAGCCCTACCAGCAATTCAATCTATAAAAGCCTACTTTTCATTTCACTAGATTTTTTCTGAAAAGTTCAGAAAAAAACACATTAATAAGTAATGAAAGGGAGGGAGGGAGAGGCTTTGGAGTTATTTGCAGTGGGGTTCATGTAGACTGGACTTTTAGCTTAATTGTCAGTTTTCTGTCCTGCATTTTGCTGGATATTCTTGGCCGTGTTGTTTCCAACCCAGCAGCTAGTTCAGAAGTCTGGCCTCTGGACTGTTAGCAGCTGCCTGGAACCACAATTCAAATCATATCCATCTTGATGAGTTAGATTAATTGAGCTTCAGGAGTTTTGCCCTGTGCTGGTTATTTGAATCAAAGCCTTAAGATCCCAGGCAGTGACCAGGCGGTGAATGTTGGAGAACTTTAAATACACACTAGGGCCTCCTTAGGAAGATTGGGTTGGTCTAGATTTCTGTAAATGGCAAACAAAACCAAAACCAACCAAATAAACAAACAAGAACCTCTCATAGCAGAGGTTTGTCCTAGCCCACAGGGGGCACTTAGGATGTTAGCTACCCTGCTCTTAAGATAACTGCTTGTTTCTGTTTTCCTCATTTCCAATTTAATCAAGGAGAATTTGCATTGTATTTATAAACACATTAACTTCCCTTTCTGTTTCTTGTCTCCCCAGTCAGGCCAAGATTTTAGCATAGGCTCTGCTTTCTTCCCAACACCCCACGGACTTACAAGTGAAGTCATTCATTCATTGAATCATTTATTCAGAATAGCAGGTATTTATGAAGTATCAGATATTTGCCAACTGCATAGCTAGGAACTGAGGGGCTTTAAAATATGGATCAGGGGCTGGAGATGTAGCTCAGTGGTAGAGTGCTTGCGTAGCATACATGAGGCCCCAAGTTCAGTCTCCAGCACTAAAAGAAAAAAATGCATCAGTCAGGATTTATTCTCAGAAGGAGCACAGAATCTAGCAAAGAAAGACATGAGCAATAAACATTTACAAGAGACCGTGAAGAATGACCCAAATCAGTGCTAATGGACATAAAGGGGGAGGTTAAGATATGAGAGAAGTCAAAGAGGTAGAGTCTATCGTCCTTGAGCCCCAGTGGGACTTTCAGAGTGCAGGAGGTACAGTCCCAAGACTGAGTGTGAGGCGGAACATTCTCTCCCCGGTGAAGGAAAGGCAGGTGCATGGATGGTGCTACTGACTTCTTTGGACAGGCTGAGTGTGGAAGACATGTGAGAAGTCCAAGGAGGGATAGCAAGGTGATGGTTAACTGTGTGAAATTGGAGCTTGGCACTCAGGAGGGATTTGGATTCACGAAGAAGTTTTGGGATTTTATGTGTAGTGGTTGGAGACATAGGAATAGATGAGATTAATTTAAAGGCAACATGCAGAGGGAGAACAAATTCCAAGACAAAGTCCTGGTAAAAAGTAACATTTATGGGTATATTGGTTAGGATTCTCTAGAGAAATTGAACCAATATAATGTGTGTGTGTGTGTTGTTGGGGGAGAGAGAGAGAGAGGGACTAAGTAGATAGTACATGGTATATAACTACAGAGCTGATAGATAGATAAATAGATAGTAAATAGATAGGGATTGGTTCATTGATTATGGAAGCTGAAAAGTCCCCAGATCTGCAGCTGGCAGGCTTGAGACCCAGGAAAGCCCGTGTTTCAGTTTGAGCTCAAAAGCAGGGTTCAAAGGCAGAGCTGGCCTCCGAGATCAAGGCAGTTAGACACAAGGAGTTCCATCCAATTCAGGACAGGGACAGAAGGATCAGCCTGTTTATTCCATCAGATTTTAAATTGATTGGATGGATGAGAAGGAGGGCAGTCTTCTTTACTCAGTCTACTGATTCAAATATTAACCTCATCCGAAACAAAAAAGTCCTTCCAGACACAGTGAGAATACGTTTGCCCAGATAACTGTGTCATAGTCAAGTTGATACATAAAATTAACCATCACAGGGGACCTGAAGAAAAGAAGGTAGGAGCACAGAAGAGTGAGAAGGGAAAAAACAAAAGATAGGACAAAAGATAAGAGAAATGCTATCATTTGTATGACTAATCCCCCAAACCATCTTAATCACCCTTTGCTAAGGAAGTTTTGCACAAATATATTTGTGTGCACATGTTAACATGATTGAACATAAAAACTACATGTGAAGGCATTGTACAAGACACTGTAGGTGAGTTCACAGACAAAACCAATCCCTACTATCAAATTTATGGAAACAGGTGGCATGCCCATGGATGGAATGGAAGAGCTAGTGAATGTGCCCATGGAGTAGGGACGGGGACCCATGCAAGTCTGAGTGTCACTAAATATCAGGCTGGCAAGCCTCAGGATTCTAAATGTGGGTTCCAAGTCTGAGTGTCACTAAATATCAGGCTGGCAAGCCTCAGGATTCTAAATGTGGGTTCCCAATAAATGTCATCACTTATGGTGGCCAATGGGAGAGAGGTTCTAGGAGCAGAGGATGCAGGGTGGGCTCACGTGGAGGAACCTCTTACAGATGCTTGCGTGGTGTCAGAGGGAGGCTATTTCCATGCAGCCGGCCATGTAAACTCATTTAGGATCTGGGCTCCTCTGGGGATATCCCCATGTTTTCAGCATTCTGTCTTTGTGCTTGGTGAATGGTCACAATCACACAATTATTCTGTCATAGTCACACTCCCAGATGTCCTTTTATTTCATTATTTTTAAATTCTAAGCTTCAGCTACTGGAAGGAGTAAGTTAATTTGTTGAGTGCCAGGCACTGTGCTCTACTGACATTATCCCCTTTAACTCTTGCAGCAGTCCTTTGAGATGGTCCAACAAAGCCAAAGTGTCAGGCCACATGACATCATAAAAGCTGCAAGGCTTTGGAGACTGTAGAGGAGTCCCATTCTTCATTGTGCCTTGTGACCTGCAAAGCAGCACACAATTGAACAGTCTTATCATGGAATGACGTGGCAGCCTTTGAGATAGATGGCACCCTGTCCATTTGACAGAGAAGGAAACCTAAGTTCCTTGTGATAATTTACTAGTGATAGTGCCATACCAAACCCAGGTCTCCACACATCCCGGTCTCTCGATACCAACCTGGTCTCCTCCACTTACCCCCACCTGCCTGTGAAAGCAGAGGTCACACTGACTCAGCAGGCAGCCTCTTACCTACAACAGGGTCAACTCTATTTCCTGCTCTTTAGAAACATGTCCCATCCAAGAACACACTTGGTCCAACCTTTCTTTGCAACCTGTGCTCTGATCCTTAGACTCGGCAGTTGCAAGCTGGCTGGGCTAAAGGCTCTATTCTTGAATTTGCTGAACATCAGGTAAGATGGGTCTGAGTGCTCACCTTCCCCTGGCAACCTTTGACAAGCGTTTGCAATAAAAAAATTAAAAATTAATACTTGACAATTAATCTCTGACTTGAAAGAGCCATACATACCATATGTGTAACCCCTGGACATTTCCATTTCCAATCTGCACAAGTAAGATAACATCCCGAAAATGAAATGTAATCATCAATTAGCAATGTTCCTCGGGACGGATGGATCTGCAGTAGTGAGCAGTTTTCACAACCTGAGCAATGGATGATTGTAAGGGAGCAGCGGGACAATCAGAGGGAGAAAAAAGATGAGCCTTCAAGCCTGGTGATAAGTAGCAGATGGAAGTTGGAGGCCAACTTCTAGGAAGTGCAGTGAGCTCTGTCCTGACGGGACTCAGCTCTGTTGATTCCTCAGTCTGCAGCAGCCATGGGCTTGAGCGCAGTGGGGTCAACGGAGGCACAGTGGGAAGAGGCCACAGAAACAGACACTGGTTCCCCCACTGAAGTCTTTGGGATCGTGCAGCACCATCCAATCACAGGCATATGAAGTGTTGCTGCCTGAAGCGCTTGGAGCAACGGAGCCGCGGGAAGAACTTCAGAGGCAAACTGGAGACAAACAGCTTTTTATTCTGATAACTTTTCTCTCTGGTTCTAACAACGACTAACACATGCCAAAAACACACCACCAAAATGGCGCTGACCCGATCAGCAATTTCGGCCAAGTCACTTGAGATCCCGCAACAAGTCCCGTGAGACTACGGGAGGCGACAATGCCCAAATCTCCACGGCTCATAGTCAACCGCAATTCAAGCCAATCCCCAAACAGGGCTCCTGCAATGAAGTGGTTACAGAACCCCCCAAGAGGTGCACACACACAATGTTACAAATTAATATGGGGCTATGTGGTCCTGGACCTGCTCCCCAGCCTCTGTGTCACCAAGGGTGGCAACTAGAACTGCTTGGCAGCAATTGCAAAAAAGTGCTTGTAGATCCTTGGCAAGGAGTCATCAGACCAGAACAGTGCTTTGTGATTTCTTATTATATTTAATGGAAAATTGAAGCACTTGGATATTTCCAAAGTGTAATTTGTTCTGATGGGTAGGCCGACAGTAGATCGGGCTGCTTCGCTAGGGAAGAGGCAAAAAAATAAATTAAACAAATTAATGACTGTGACGCATTCCAGGGGAAAGAAAATGCAGTTGCTAATCCACCCCCCACTCCCATCCCTAACAAACAAAAAAAAAAAAATCATCATTTTTATTGCAGTCACATCTCCTTGGGCTGCTGCTTCTTGTGGGTATTTTTAAAGAAAACTTCCCCTCCAGTCGTTTTCTTTAGCCCAATAAGCACAGTTGCTAATTTTCTCTCATTTGGAGATTTCCCCCCTGGAACCATATGCCATTAAAATGCTTAGACATGTGGAAATGGACTGATGGAGATATGAGGAGACAGGGAGTTTCAGACGAGGAGAGAGTGTGTCAGATAGAATGACTCTGACATCAGATTCCCTAACCAAAAGAGAAAGATTCCGCCACAGGAAGAGTGAGGACAAGAGCTGTGCCCAAGCTCCAGGCATCAGGAAAGGGAGGGAGGGGGGCTTTGTTCCTGGGAACAGCTCAGTGCCTGGCCTTTAGCAGGTGCTCATGGGTTGAATGAGTGAATAAATGAATGAATGAGTGAGTGAACAAGATGGACGAGAGACAGAAACAGAGAGGCTGACAGAATTGGAAAACTGGTAGCAACAGGACACCAAACTTGCAAGCAGGTGAGTGTGTGCAGCCCTCCCAACAGAACACAGCCCTGAGGGCACAGCAAGTGGACTTTGGCACCTGTCCCTGGTGACAGTATGGCCCCATAGTTCCATGTCATTTTCTTCATGGGCCATTTTATAATTTCATTTATTTGTGCAATTATTTAATATTCATGCTTTCGTGGTGAAGTTCAAAATATTTCATTATTGGTCTATCAGTGGTTCTGACTAATCAGAACAGATATAATCAGAATGGAGTCCAGTGGTAAAATCCTGGTGCCTCTGTTCAGAATATCAGCAGTGAATGCATCTCTTTTAATAAAGCTAAGTGTTCTGAGGATGCAAATCATCTTTGTTTTCATACTCCATTAAAGCATCTAGCTCAAAGTTTTTGGTTTAAATATAGCTTCTCAGTTTAGACACTGTCCCTGATCTATGTCTGGTAGCCACTCAATAAATAAGTTAGTTCTCCATATCTGTGGGTTCACATGGATTCAACCAACCACAGATAGAAAATATTTGGGTAAAGAAAGCTGTATCTGAGCAGGCACAATGGAACATGTGTGTAATTCCAGCTACATGGGAGGCTGAGGCAGGAGGACAGCAAGTTCAAAGCCAGCCTTGGCAATATTTGCTCAAAATAAAAAATAAAAAAGGGGTGGGGATGTAGCTCAGTTTTTGAGATCCTGGTATCAATTTTCAGTAATGCATGCACGCGCACACGCGTGCACGCGCGCACACACACACACAGACATACAACACACACAATGCATCTGTACTTCACACATACAGATATTTTTGTCATTATTCCCTAAACACCACAGTATAAAACAACTATTTTCTCAGAATTTTTATTGTATTGCATTATAAGTAATCTAGAGCTGATTTAAAGTATGTTGGAAGATATACATATATAACATTCAAATACTATGCCATTTTTTATAAGGTACTTAAATTAAGCATCCTCAGATTTTTGATACCCGCAGTGGGTGGAGTGGTGGATCCTAGAACAAATCTCCTTTGGGTGCCTAAGGATAACTTTATGAAATGAGGGAATGAATGACGTAAGGAAGGAATGGATTTGAGTGGAGTGGAATGAAATATATCAGGGAAATCTCCCTGGCCTACCCCAACTGTGAGATAACATGCCCTCTCCCTGGGACCCACATAGGTCTTCCCTAAGGCCTTCACATGCAGGAAAGGGGAGGCCAACACAGGCACAGGCCAACGTGGAAGCCAGGACAGTTCCTCCAGAGTGCTCTCCTGGGCTTGGGTAAGTAAATCTGTTAATGCTCTCCAACTTCTTCCCTTTGTTAGAGAGCCCAGTGTATTAATTAAAAACTGCGGGCAGCTATAAGTATCTCCAGAACAAGGATTAAGCCAGCTTTCTGTCAATTGCTTTCAAAGCTATTGCTATTTGCTAGAGAAATGCTTTCTTTAGGGGTTAAAGCAACTTGCCTTTCATTTTTCCATCTCTTCCATTACCACATTACCCTGCTGGCCCCTTCCCCTAATTCATTCTTCAAACCAACTACGATAGAAAGACCATGTGAAATGGCACGTGCCTACAGCCGCACAAGCCTCAGACAGACATGGGTCTTTGGATATTCACATCATTAGAGCAAAGCCAGCATAGGAGAGGACCAAAACCCCTATTTTTACTAACCTGCCAGCTTCATCTCATTAAGGCACAAGTAATGTTTTGATATTAACCACTGCTGAGGTGTGCCAATGAGAGGGAAAGCAAGCCAGAGCTGTTGCCTACGTAACATTTCAATGAACTCTTCTTTTTGCTTCCATGAGCTAAGAGTTTCTTGCTCTAAGACAGTAAGTGAGCATTCCAGAAGAGAAATGTGTGCCTGACATGAGAAGAAACTTTCCAATAGAGTTGTTCAAGGGTAAGTTGGGCCGCCTGCGAAGATGAAGTCTATGGTGGTTGGCACTCGATATATGACTACTGTTAAGATGAACTGCCTCTGAGATCCAACTGGATGACCTTTAAGGGCCTTCCTAGGCTGAAATACAATGTTATGAATCAAACCGTCTTGCAAGGTTTGGGGAAACTGGCTTGCCTCCCTCGCCGACAGGAAGGGACAGGCCTTTTCTTCTCTTCCTTGCCTGTATAAAGAGCTAGAGAAGTACAGGTTGGGGGAGGGGGGCAGAGAGATAGAACACAAGAAAGGCAGGGCATAATCAAGCATTTCTGAGCCCCCAGACAATTTGTAATTTACAGATCTTTCATGTTATCAAGCAATGAATATTAAGTAAATCAATAAATTCTCCATTGAAGTGATAAACAATCAATCAGCTATAATGGCACAAAGTAAGTCTGAACTCAACTCTAATGTGACTATAAAATAAAATGTCAAATCTGAGCAGGCCTTGTATTTTTGTTTTTTTTTTTTTGTTTGTTTGTTTGTTTGTTTGTTTTAGAGGCCTGATAGGAATTACCCAGAATTCCCCTCTAATCCTAACTTGGGTCCAGGCAGCGGCGGACTCTGCATCCTTCAGTGCCGACAGCAGTGCTCTCAGTACCTCAGAACAGCCTTACTGGGAAACCTCAAGGAAGCACATGGACGTTAGATGTTCACAGTCCCCAGTGATAAATCAAATTCTACATGTCCACACACATGCACACTCTTGTGCTCACTTGCACACGCGCACGTGTGCACATGTCTACGGCAGACATGCATCTTGTTGGTATGCCACTCGGCAGGTTGCACTGTGAAACCCAGCTTCAGCAAAGAAGTAAAGGGGAAAAGAAAAGATCTAAATCCAGATAACATAAATAAGCCTGTGGCAGGCAGAGAAAAACCCAAACAACTAATAGCACTGGGGAAAAGTCGCTGCAGAATTTATATAAAAACAGTATATCAGAAAAGCTGTTTGAGAGACCTCAGAGAGGCAGAAATCATGAAAAAAACTCTTGCTTGCTAGTCTGTGACTTAAACATGTAAGAATTACTCTTTTGTGAAAAATTGGAGACTGATTTGATTATTTTCTGGCAGCAATCAGCCCTTTTGTCTTGCCATCATACTTGGTGGTGTTTCTCTCCCCCACTTCCCCCCCCAAATCTCTTTCTCTCAATATGAGTGTGTGCATATGGTATATTTGACCCACACTTGCATCTTTAATCTTTTTTCTACAGGCTTTTCTCTCTGGACTATCAACATGCTTAAGTCATAAAAAAGGCTTATTTATTCTTAAAGCGTTTTTCCTCTATCTCCTACCTTTTTTCCAGCCCTTGCCAGGACAGATACATAGGATAAATAAATACATGTTTGTCCTCAGTCCTCACTAAATTTGAGACTTCCGTTTTGAGGCATGATTTCAATTGTTCTTTCCCTTTCCCTTAGTCAATTACTTATTTCCTTGTGATGAGCTCATTACTACAGATTCAATATTCATGGGGCAAGGATGTCTGGGGAGCATTTGGTCAATTCCCCTGCCTCTTTGAAAGACTGGTTGGATCAATAGATTTGTGCTTCTGCCTTTCCTTCCATTCCTCGGAGGCTTGCTTCTCTTTCTGGTTGCTTTGGCTCCAGTGCCTCCTGTGCCAACAAAAAGATGGGCACAGCTGTCTTCACATAAAGCCTGACTCTTGAAGGCAGCAGTCATTCTCTGATGATGGGGAGGACACAGGCATGCCTTGTTCATTGGGCCCTCTGCCTTGCATTCCAGTCCCCCTGACAAGATGAAACCTTGTTCCAGATTGTCTGCTACTCGCTCTCCTCCCTAACCAGTAGCATTTGCCGCTCTAACTTGCTCCTGCTGCCCAGCACTCACATGCATCAGTAGGACATCCCTGAGCATCTATGCTGTGTCCTTCAATGAGCCAGATGCAATGGGCAATAAACTGAAAAATGTAAAGCACGGTTTCTGCCCTTCTGGAGCTTATGTTCTAATTAGAGAAAATTCAAAAATATGAGCGCCTATTATCAAACACCCAGAGCTCCTCTGTTGATATACCCATCTTTCTTTTCAATCTCAGATCTCTAGATTGTTAGATATTTTATGTTTCTTTTGTTTTGTCTTAAAGCAAAAAGTCCAAATGGTTCCTCCCCTCCAAAGTAATCCTCACCATGTGCTTTTTACCTCTTGCAATAGGCAGCCCACCAATGGCTCCCAAAGATGTCCATATCTTAATCTGCAGAATCTGTGAATATGGTTCTTTTGTGGGGGGCAGTACCGGGAGTGAATTCAGGGGCACTTGACCACTGAGCCACATCCCCAGCCCTATTGTGTATTTTATTTAAAGACGGGGTCTCTCTGAGTTGCTTAGCACCTCACTTTTGCTGAGGCTGGCTTTGAACTTGTGATCCTCCTGCCTCAGCCTCCCAAGTCACTGGAATTATAGTCGTGTGCCACCGTACCTGGCTGTGAATATGTTTCTTTTCATGGTGTGAAAGTTTGGATCTTAAATGTCTCCCAAAGGCCTATGTATTAAAGGTTCAGTGCTTGGGAAATGCTATTTGTTAGTTGTGGAACCTTTAAGAGGTGGAGCCTAGTGGGAGATCTTTAGATCACTGCAGATGTTCCTTTGGGGGAAATTGTGGTACCCTCAACCCCCTTCGCACTCTTTTTTGCTTCCTAGCAGTGTAATGAATGGTTTTGTTCTGTTATGTGCTCCCTGCCATTGCTACCCAGCACCCCCATCAGAGTTCTAAAAGCAGTGTGTTCATCCATGAACTGGAACCTCTAAAAATGTTTCAAAATAAACATTTTATTTTTTACAGTTACTTATTTCAGGTATTTTGTTATAGCAATGGAAAGCTGGCTAACACACAACAAAAGGAACTTTGCCAATATGATTAGGTTAAGAACTTGGGACCATTTCATGCCATCCACATTCAGAAACACTTTTCTGAACAGGACACATATCTTTGAACTTTCTTCTACCTCTAAATAAGTTCTCTTCTCTCAAGGAACAAGAATCAGCTGGGCTGATCTTGGCAACTCCCCCTTTGTTTAATAGGGTCCATCTTTGTTCCCCAGGAGACCTGACTTTCAGTCTAGATCTGTTCCGTTACTTTTTCTACTGAGAAGTTTAAATGCAAATGGGACTCCTGATAAGCCACCCCAACATCTCAGAATTCCTAAGAGAAGCATGCAGAACAGAATGGTGGTTCCCCATACCCATCCTCATCTCTGTAATGTGAGAAGGAAGAAGAGAGTGAGCAGCACAGAACAGTGCTAGCTGACCAAGGCATCCCCAACTGTACCTTAGAAAAGGATATATCTTCTTACATGGAGGGGGGAAAATATGTCTTTTTGAAGCATGAACAAGGACCTGATGGTAGAAACAAGAATGAGTTATAATAAAAAGGTGGTCAGGAGGATGAAAGCATATGGACTGAGCTGGAATTAGGTAAGTGGGGCCAGTTTCTGAAAGATCTTAACCACCAGCCAATAGAGCTGAGCTTGGTGTTGTGGGTATTGGGCAACCTTGTATACTTTAAAGCTGGAAAATGATCTAACAAGGGAAGAAAAGAGTGGCCAAATGTCTTAGATTACTCTCGGGCCCATTGCCTGATTTATCTTGGACCCCAAACACACTGGCATGTGCAGATTTTCTTAGATTATTTATTTCAGTTTTAATATACACAGTGGAGAACTCGATGTGAGCTTGGCTGGATGCTTTAGAGGAAAGGGCTGTGTTGTGTATGCATCTGTTGATGCAACTGGTATCCAGACCATCTGTGGGTGGTTCCTGCCATTCTTAGCAACCCTCCTCTCTTGGAGAATGAAGTCTCCTGCACTGAGTCACTTGGTGGCTACTGAATTTTATTTTAGGGATGTGTCCTAGATACAGCAGGCTTCCCACTCACCAGGCAGAAGAGAGTGCCCCTCTAGAAGAGGATCCCTATTTGTCTAACGACAGCATGCTGCTCAGGCAGTCTCTCTCTTTTGTCAGAGGCTGGATGGAGAGATGCTCAGCCTTTGATCTCCACCAGCGAGAGCATCCGGAGAGAAAGCTAAGCAGCCTGTTAAGCTTCCAGTCTGAAATGCACCTTCATGTCTCTCCATAGAAGGATAAGGATGCACGTGCAGATTGTTCAGTGTTTCAGAAGAATCAGAATCGTAAAATTTAAGAACTAGAAGGGATCTGAGAATCTAACTGCCTACAAATCGCATAAATTCCCTTTACAGCTGTTTCAATAAAAGGTCATTCTGCTGCTTCTTGCTGGTGTCCCCTGGCAGAAGACTCTACCTCACAAGGATTTCTAATTCATGGTACCCAGTGAGCTCATATACTGCTATGTGCAGTACTTCTAGAGAGATCGAGTTGTAAATCTAAAACCTTGACAAAAATTGTACCTGTAGATCCAGCAAATTCATGTCTACGAGTGTATCTAAGAAAATCAATGAATGAATAAACAAATTTATTAGTATTCTTTTCTGTATCCAGTAGTAAGGGGATTATTTGAGTGAATTTATATGCATGTTGTAGAATGATAAATATTAATATAAGAAACAATAATAGCTAACATTTGCAACAGTTACTGTGTGCTGGGCTCTTTCCTGAGAGATTTACATATATTATATCACATATTCTTTCCTCAGCCCTGTGGGTTTTGTGATATGCCTGTAAACCTGAGAGTGTTTTGAAGGCAGAGAGAGTTGGGGGTGGTGTGAACACTTCAGTTATTAGAGGACCAGCTACAGGAATCTCCTCCCCACATCTGCCTGACTTCTATATTGTTCTTCCTCTCTGGCTGTCTGCCTCCTTGGAGTTGAACAAACCATGGACCACCTCGCTGACCCTATGCAAGGGCACTGTCACTTCTTACTCCCTTCCTATCAAGGTAGACTTCTGAGGAGGTGGAGATTTGAAGAGGTCTTGGAGGAAAAGGTGAAGGAGCACTGGGCAAAGCTGTGAAGAAGAAAATTGAGTCCTGTGGGTCTTGCAAATGCAGTCATGTTTAAGTTTATTGTGTTCCTTGGAAGCTATAACTCCCACTGGTTTTCTTTTCTGTCCAGCCTGGGGAAGAGCTATTCCATCTCTCAGGACCTTGCACTGTGAACCTCATGATATCTCTAGAACTACTCTACTGTCTTTCTACATTTGAGCATAACACTTGGCTTTCCTGGCCTTGGTTAATTTCTGATGGTTGGAACAGAATTGGAGCACTAAGTTCTCAGTTGCACTGAGATCCTTCCATAAAAGAGGACAGGTTCACACCAAAGAGGTTTATTTATTTTTTTTCCTTTCAATGCAACTCTTGAAAATTGATCATTTTTTTATTATCAAGTATAATTTCAATAATATAGAATTGGGTTCTGATTAAATCAAAGGAGAAAGATATCAAATGCGGTAGGTATTATAGTTTCAGTTGATTACATAAAGCATTTATTGAGGGCTAATCACTAGGAAATGGATGGAAAATCAATTACACGGTAGTTAAACATCCAATAATATGTGTTTTAATAAACAATTCATATTAAATACCTCTTATGAAATAATGAGCTCTGTTGGAGTTTTCAGGTAGCCATGCTGCATTGGGAGATCTGAGTTAACTCTCAAGGAGCCTGCTGTCCTGTTTTGTCAAATAGAATCTGTGGGCCTCATGGGGATGGTGTGCGAGGGTTGGTTCACTTCTCATGCCAGCACTACACCTCATGACAGCCTAAACCCCCACACAGCTTCTCAGAGCTTCCCATCTAGACTGGAGTCAAAAACTGTACTGATGTCAGATTGGACCAAAAGAGCAACTCAGACCATCACTCAGAAGATATTGTGCACTATGATATTAACACCTCCAGGTATCCTAGCTACATGAAAAACCGTGGGATGATTTTTTAATTCGATTTCAGTCTGTAACAGCAGGAGAGGCCCATCTCTCCACCATCGGCCACATCATCTCCCACATGATATATGAGAAGCAAACATAGAGCTCTTATTTTGAAACTGTTTGTACATACTATGTGAATGTGAAACTCAGCTCAACTACTGTCCAGGCTTTTCTTTCAGAGACACTGTCAAATCAAATGTAATTTCAAGGCTGGAGTATAGCTCAATGGTAGAGCACTAGCCTATCATACCCAAAGCCCTGGGTTCCATCCCCAGTACAGATAAAATATTGATGTTAAGATATAAATAAATAAATAAAATAAAGGTCCATCAATAACTAAAAAGAAAGAAAGAAAGAAAGACACTAGCCTTAAAAAAAAAAAAAAAAAAAAAAAAAAAAAGGACCCTCCAGTTTCAAAACCTGCCAAGACACCCTCATTTCCAACTTAGTTGAAAGTTGATCTTGAATTCCCCATCTTCACTTTCGTTCCAGGCTGCATAATGTACAGCAAATATTTTCATAGGGGTTCAGTCTACTCCTCTACAATCAAGCCATGGTAGAGTCCTTCAGCTTAGCCAATTTGCAGATATTTTGCCGTGTTGCAGGAGAGGTGAAGGAGAGAGCGAAGAGTGGAAGACAAGAAGAAAATAGCAGTGTTCTGATGGCAATTGAAAATGAGAACTAGTGAAGCACAGAGCATACAAAATGGCTATTTTGGAAGTAAAGAGATCTCTGTGGGGAAGTTTAGCCCACAAGTGGGAGAAGCTGGGTGGGAAAAGCAGACCAGGAGTGAGTGAGCTATTATTTCAGAAGACACGTGCTTTGGCTGTCTTCATGAAGATCATGAAACCAAGGCTGGAAGGCTGGTAGGTATGAGAATTTGGCAGATGGGAATTTGGAATCTAGTTCTGGAAGACTAGATTTCTGGTTCTTTCTACCATGTGCTAGTTGTGTGGTTAGGAAGCTATTTAACCCCTCTATACCCAGAGATGTGATGTCTTAGTACCTATACCAAGCTCCTAGCACAGAGCCTGCCCCATCCTCATTACATAATCAAAATTTATCAAACGATGTATGTATGTAAGGCATTTACCTTGCATGGTCATTTTGTCAGGATAAATTGCAAAAACCCATGTAGAACATTTAATGTGTAGCTTAGTACATAATAAGATAGAATTAATAATAGCCATCATTATTATTACCACTATTATTAGGATAGCCAATCATTTGGTTTTCTGTAGCCATTTAATCTTATTATCTAAGTAATGTCCTTCCCATTATGGATATTGGCACATGTTTTATGATCTTTTATCACAGTAACTGACATAAAACATGTACTCAAGGTGTGTTAAATAAATGAATCAATTAATCCATAGAATTTTAGAGTGGAGAGTAACCTTACTGAACATCTAGTCTAGTCTAGATTTTATAGACAAAGTCTATCAATCCTTTTTGATCATGAGTAACTAAATAAAGTATAATAACATTTTATTAATAGGAAAGGTGAGGCCAGACAGATTAGTGGTTTGGGTGAGATAACTCAGTGCATGAGGGTCAAACCAGAATGACAGCCCAGGTCTTACAATACCCATGTCCTATCACCCAAATCTTCCCTTTCTGGGGACAAGAGTGAATGGCTACTTGCAAGAACAGTCTTGGGCATAACCGTTCATTCTGCAGAATTCAAGGCTTCAAAGTCATTTCCACGGGAAGAGCTGCAACTTGAGTTCAGGTATCTAACCTTTGGGTTCTTGTTCTCAGTCCTTCTAGAGTGCTGGGTTCTAATTTGGCAGTCTCTGCCATTCTGGTTAGGACTTGAGACTATCTGAATTTCCCAAAACGCTGCTCACTGTCTGGGATATTGAGATGCCCCCGCAGCGCAGCAGTCACCATAGGCTGTGGAGAGGGCTCACGAACAGTGCCAGGTGGACAGTGGAGGAGGGCAGTGCATTTGGGGAGGAAAACAGTGACTCCTCCATGGCTTGGGCAGTACCTTGGTTCACATGTTGGATTGGCCAAAGGAAGTGTAGAAAGAGGGACCACAGCAGACACGATATGATGACTGTGGGGTCACTAGAAGCTAGTAAGGTGCCTGGGGACCTGTATCCAGGAAAAACTTGGCATCAATCCCTTCCATCCTCCTTTACTACGGCTCCACCCCTTCAGGACATCAGGGAACTCTTCCAAAAGGTCTTGACACAATGATGGATACTCAGTGTATATTTGATGAAATGAACAGAATTTTACAACTAAAAGAGACCTTAACGGACCTCAAGTAATAAGTACACCCAATATCACTGCCGTCTTTAATTCCAACAAAGCAACTCATCAAGCACTGACAGAAGCTTGATGAAACAGAATTTACCATCACCAACTGGCTTAGTGTTATCACCACCGAGATGGTGGCTTACCTGTAATCCCCACCACCCCACCCCCCTTTTCCAGCAGTCCCACAGAAACCAGAAGGCTTCAATACAAGGAGGCTGTGTGGAGGAGGAACATCTGTTGTGAGTCTAATGAGGCAATTAGGGTGGAGGTAGGTTAGCAGCTTCCCCTGAAGGCACCAAGAACCAGAGATCTGTTTGCCCACTGCCTGAGGGGACATTTCTAAAGATTTGCTAAATTGCAAGTACAGATTAAAATGGTACTGAATGGCCCCAGGCTACATTCTTCTAGAGACCTTGGGGAGCAAAGGGGAGGGAAGAATGGCTTCTTTGAAAAGAAGAGGATGTGCTGGGCCTGGAAAAGGGTCAGGAAAGAAACTTAGAAAACACTCCACAGTCTCTCCAGGAATGAAGGTGTTTTCCCTCCTCCTCCCGACAGAGCCGTCAGGGCGACTCTGTGGTTCAATGCTGCTGACATGCTGCTGAGAAGCTACAGATACTGGGACACCTGAGAAGGATTGCAGTGGTTTTGTCATTACAAAAATCACACTGGACAGCAGAGAGGTTTGGGGGTGGGGGGGCTCCCCTGAGAACATGGGCCCAGAATCTGCAAACGTGTCAAAGCGGTTTTGTCATTGCCAAAGCAAACCAAAAGCGAAGCGTAATGGAGAACTCAAGGCAGATAGAGTCTGTCAGTGAGATTTAATTTGTTTCAGAACAGAGAGAGTTGCGAGGGCCCCAGCTCTTGATTGGAGTGGACAGCAGAAAGGTAGAATCGTGCAGGGCTGGAGCGATTCATTCCAGATAGTACTCTGGTAAACCAATCAGATAAACCTCTTCATTAGGGTCTTGAATAAAAGGCAAGTGGAAAGAGGGCAGAGCACAGCCTGTAGATTAAATTTGGTCAGAGCCAATATCTGACAATCCCCCATGCTGTTATCCAAATGAAAGCTAATGCAACTATGAATTAGCAGCCCCAGGAGCAATGGAGGAGGGAATTCAATCTCTCTGACTCAGCTCCAGCCTAGACTGAGAGAGGAGTAGGAGTCCAGGGAGGCTGGCGTGGCTGTCTCTCCAGGCAGGCAGGTGTTGGGCAGGGGTAGCGGGAAACGCTGTGCCCCACTTGGGCAAGTCTCAGAATGTGGACTACACGCAGCCTAGCCTGTCCCAGATTGGCCAGCTGAGACAGAAAAGCAGATTTTTGTCTTCATGGTAACTGGAAGGTCCATGCTGAGTTCTGGAAGGTGCCTGTGACCAAGGACCCCCCACCCCATTCTCTCGCCTTCCTCTTGCCAAACTTGAGTATTATTCTTATCTCACAGTGAGCCCTGAACAGTTTCCTGCCCTTCTATTTGACATCTGGCCTGAATCAAATGATAGTGTCTGTCTCCCAAAACTTGAGATTGGCCATTTGATTATTTTGTTTTCATTTATTCAAATGGGATGTTACTGAAAGGAAGAGGACAAAGGGGAGTGGGGGCGTCCTTCCCTCACTTAATGGAGATGGCCCTTTAATGCATCCTTTGGAGGAAATGCCTGCCCTTTATCCCTAGCATCAGTCATTTTGGTACCAGTGATCTTGCAGCCCTGCCCTTTCCCCTGCCCTCTACTCCAAGTGACACTTATGCCCGCCATCTATTCGATTTGAATGCATTACTCTTCATTTATCTTTCCGTCTGCTGATTTAATCTTGTCCTGGCTTGCCCTTCACCCATGCTCCATGGCATGGTGTAAAGGTACCCACTACACTCCTCAAAGGCAAAGTCGGCCACCACATCTGGGCAATTCTATTTGTACAACGCAATATATAAAGGGGGCCTGCTTTGGATGATGTTGCTGATAACGATATCAGATTATATCAAGGAGGGCTGAGAAAAGCTGTGATTCTTCCAGGAGTGAGGCATTGTGGTGGAGATGGAATCTCCCTCATCCGTTCCTGGAACAGGGCTTTAACTGTGAGTAGGCAGGTGAGAGGAGAGAACAGATGAAGATGAATGTTTTAACCGTGGGAGCAACATGAGGCCCAGAGGCACCAGAGATCAATCCCAAGACCCCAAAGAAAAGGGCCAAGCAGAGCAACCCCTGGCCCTGATGAGGACATTGATCAGAGATTGGTGCACGTTGAGTGTGCTGAAGCAGAGGCTTGTCCTGAGAAACTATGCAGCGGGTGGGGGTTGGAAGGGATATTTTGGGATAAAAGCTTATAATGTTTCATTCCACAGCAACACAGCATCCTTAATGTAACAAATCAGAGCTCCTGCCTTACTGCCGCCTGTCAACAAGCTGTGCCTTGGAGCCCTGTATATGTGTGTGGGAAAGGTGGAATCACCAAACAACTTGGCTTTGAGATAGAGAGAAGAGAAAAGGAAGTATGAGATTGTGGGATTTCATGGACAGCAGCAACCGTGAAGGTGGAGGCTGCCCCTGCCATCCCCAGGCTTCAAGAGGGGCCCCGAGGGGAAGTGTCTGTGGAGTGTCCTTACAGAGAGAGGAGGGGAGAGGGCAAGTGCATTTCCATCTCTAAGATTTAATTACACTGAAGGGCTTCATTCATTAAAATAATATACAAAACACCCTCCAGCACACACCACATGACTCCCAGGATGAATGCAAGTTGTGGTCCCCATCTGGCTGCCTCTCCATGGTACTCCAGTAGTGAGTGACTGTCCCCAGCTGGGAGAGGAGGTGAGGGTATGGGCATGGCCTGGGGGCAGGGGTTTCCACAGACTGGTTGGAATCTGGGCTTAGGTCCATGTCTGGATCCTTTGTTACCAGGTTGCTGAGGTCACATCATTGCTTTGCCAGAGTGATACAGTGACCAGTATAAGTTGCCCTTTGCAACACTGGAGATCATACTTTTGCTGCTGCTGCTGCTGATGATGATGATGGTGATCAGTAATACTGGGTCAAATGTATCCAGTGCCTACTATGTGCCAGCCATCTAATTAGGGGTCTAAGATGAATTTATCATTTAATCCTTACTCATCTGTATGATTGAGAATGCTATTATTCCAATTTTATTAAAGAGAAAACTAAGACTCAGAGATTAATAACTTGATCACAGTTATAAAGTTCCTTAAAGATGTACAGTGCAAAAATATTAATCATTGGGAGAACACGTTCAGGACTCCACTAGAGTATGCTAAGTTCCAGGATACTTCAGCCAGAAGGGTATTTAGATATCATCTTCCCCCAGTCTTTCTTAAAAATTGAAGCTCAGAGAACTTAAGATTTTCCACAAGATTATGCCACTAGGAAACGAAAAAGCAGGTATTAAAGTCTAACTCTTCTGAATTCTCATCCTCTGTTCTTTTCTCCTTGATGCATGCCTATAATCCCAGCTAACTTGGGAAGTTGAGGCAGGAGGATTGCCAGTTTGAGGACAGCCTCTGCAGCTTAGTGGGATCCTATCTCACAATATAAAATAAAAAGGGTTGGGTATGGAGCTCAGGGTGAGAGTGCCCTTCAATTTAATCCCCAGTGCCAGAAGAAAATTTTTCAAAAAGGGCTGGGATATCTTGTTCTGTGCCTGCAAATTTTGCTCATCCAGGCTCGTGCCTAAAGTTTGAGAAAGGTTGGTGAGGAGAGAGAGGGAAAATGACCCAATGTGGGGCCTTTGTCATTCACCTGAGTATACCCAATGTCCAGGCAAGAATAAAGTCAGTGCCAGTTTGTGTGCCATGCCAGGCTGTCTGCCTAAGAAACACCTGGGGAGTGATTTTTAAATGCTGATTCTTAAGCCCCACTCCCAGAAATTCTGATCTGTAAGTCTGGGTTAGGCTTCATTTATATATATATATATATTTTAAATCACTTCCCAGGTGATTCTGATTATTGGGCAGGCTTGAAGCTACTCCTGAAGGCTCTAATATCATCAGGCAAACACAGTGAAACTGAAGAGATCAGGAGGCAATGTTGGCCAGCTAAATGAAAGGTGATGGTGTAGGAGTTGTTTGCTTGCTTGCTTGACTCTAACTCCTGGACCACTGCCCAAAAGGATGCTGAGGATGAATTCAATACCAAGGGACAAGAGAAAGTGGACAAGAAAAAGAAAAAAGAAAAGAAAAGAAAAATGGAGAGGAGGACAAGAGAAAGTAGAATGTGTATGATCCATTATTTTCATGCAGATGAAATTTTCAGTAATTGCAACTTCTCGTGCACAAGCAAAGGTTCAATTGAAATAGAATCATGAACAATTTTTGAATAATCTAGATCAGTTCACCTGTAGGCATTATCCTTGGGATCAACTGATGAAGCTCCCATCAAGCTAGGTAATTATCTGGATAAGTGAGGCCACTCCTAATAGGCAAAGCCAATTATAAGCAACCCAGTCATACGTGAATTCACGGGGACAACTCAAGCTGATGTATCTGAAGGAGACGAGGGAACCAGAGCACAGTATCCAAATAGCTTCATGACAGCCATGGCCTCATCTGGTCCTGTTGCCAGACTCCTGAAGTGAACCAGGATGAGATACATAGTTGGAAAGAATATGGCAAGTTCAATACTAAGAACATGGTCTTAGAATTTATAATGAATGTCTAGTCACTTTTTGGTATGGCAGAGGAAGGAGAGTGAAAACACACACACACACACACACACACACACACCCCCCATAGAAATGGAGAAAAGTTACTTCTCTCTATTGTAAATTTAAATGAAGTCCAGAGTGAAGGCCATTTGTAAGGTCTGCTGAGCTAATGGATTCATAATGACTTTTAAAGCTTCACTCGGGTAAGAAATACTGTTCATTTTTTAATTGCATATAATTATACTTTTTCATAATCTAGGGCGGCATAGCAAAAGTAAATCTACTAGCTTAATTATAAATCTTTTTATTATCTGGAACCCTGCTGAAATAAAAGGAACAAGAAACAACTATTGTTTTTCTAATCTAGGGGAAAGGATTTAAACAGTATAGACCCTTAATGTTAAATGAATTACGATGCTTTTGATGGGAGAACACGGGTCTGTCTCACATTCTTCACTCCTAGGGGAGAGGCTGGCTAGGGTACTCAGATCTGCCTGTGGTGCCCACTGCATCTTATGCTGGAGGATCTATCTGTTCAATAAGCTAAGAGAATCCATTTTCACCCCAGAGGTGGACTGTGGGTAAAATTTAAGGCTTGAATGAGATGGAGGTTGGCAAGGGAGGGTGGAGGAGGGGAAATTCCCTGGAGCCTAATCAGATTTTTCTTTTTACTGCATTTCTCCTAATGGTATCCCCTAGGCCCTTGTATGACACTATGACTCTCTTATGTCACCAGGAGTGACTCTGGGGAAGGAGACTTGCCTCTGAGGGGTACAAGATGATAAGATTCATTGCTCTCATGTTGATAAGATTTGCTGAAACCTCAGTTTTTTGTAAGGTAGAAATGCTGACTCAATCATACATCCAGAAATAGTACCATCTGGGAAGAGCAAGGACAAGTTTGGGGCTAAAGAGTGGTGACTGTAGGAAAAGAGTGACACATTTCTTATAAAGGTACCAGTGTGGACCCTCCAAGTCCAACTCTCCGTTTTGTCTCCTCATCTCACAAAAGGGAGAGATTTGTGGGGCCTGTTGGAGGAGTCTGTCTCTAGGAGGCAGCAGTGGGGTTGTCAGGGAGGCTCTTAGCATTGGAACCTAGGAAAATAAGGTAGCCCCTAGGTGGCACCATCCAGAACCCTTGCAGAGAGGCACTGAGGCCTATTTTCTCCCTAGCTCGGAGATCCATGATCCCTTACAAAGGCTCCTCCATCAGTTCTGGATGTCCCTCGTTTAAGTGAATCAATTATTCAGTCATTGTTGGAGGGGGGGGTGGAGCCCAGAAAGAAAAACCAATTAAGCTCTTAAAGGTTGAACAACTCATTTGGGTCCAATGGAGATGAATGATGTTGCTGCCCATCTCAGAAGGGGGAGATGCGAAGCGACAGCAGTTTGCAATTAACATCTCCAAATCCCTCTGCGCAGCTTTTTACCACCTTTCTCTAAGTCTAGTCCAACAGGCACAGACTCCCGTGACAGCTCAAGTGTGCTACACACTGCCAGTCCTGTCTAGATTAGCAGCAGCAGCCATCACTAGTTCCACATATGTGTGCTCCTGGTGCTAAGGGCATTCTTCTCTCACTGAGGCCCTTGCCCCTGCAACCAGCTCTGCTGGGCTTGACTGGAACATCTTTTTCTCTTGCTCGTTCTGGGCCCGGCTGTTGTCGTTCGGCCTGATGCTACTGGAAAGTGGCATTTTAATATTTAACTCCTTCTCTAGAAAGAGGCAGACTCTCTCATCTTCAGTAAAAAGCTCTCCTAAGTTCCCCTACCTACTGCAGTCAGTGTGGGCCTCCTGGAAAAGGTAGACTTGGAGATACAAAATGTTATAAGCAGTGAAAGCTTCCTCTCCGTTGCAGTTTAAAGTATAACAATCACCACACACACACACACACACACACACACACACACACACACACACATTGGCTATCTATCCCAAATCCTATAATGATCATCAAGGTCCATTTCCTAGTCTATGAGGACTTTAATTAGTGGAGAAAGACAGTTTGTCACTTAATCTTAGGAAGCATGTTTTATCCCTTTAAACTTCCCCTCATAGCAGACAAGACATTTACTTGACCTTTCTTAGCCTCAGTATGCTCATCCATAAAATAGGGATAGATAGCAATGCTTTACCTGCAGGGTTGCAAGAATTTAAGAACATGTGAAAGTCAAGTAAGGTCAGAGGCTTGGCACCTACTCAGTGCTCAGGAAGTAGTATTTTTTTTTTTTTTTTTTTTACTATGATTAGATTCAGAAAAACCTGCTCTTCTTGCTGGCAGTTTGACCTTGGATGGGTTATAGTTTTCCCAAGACTTAGTTTTTGCATCTGTGAAGTGTGACTGATAATTTCTGCCTTGTCAGTTAAGTGTAGGTTTGGCAACAATGTGCAGAAAACCTAGCCATAAATGGTTTCAACAAGAAAGAATGCATTTGTCTCACTTAGCTCAACTTCCAGGGAGATGCCGCAAGAGTCGATTCCCCAGCGTTAACTGCCTCAGGACCAGCATCTCTGTAACTCTCTTGGGCCCGCTTGGCCTTTCCTACCTTGCTCTTCCTTCACCACACCAATAGGACCCCTGTTCTTTCAAAGCACATCCTGCTTCCAGCATAGAGAAGTGGGGAAAGGAAGAGACTGACTATCTGCCTCTTTGTATCTGAAAAGCAAATGCTTTCCCCAAAGCTCCCCTCCCTACCCCAGCCCATTTATGCTCATGCCTCCTTGACCAGAACTGGGACAGCTACTAAGCCTGTCAGCCAGCGTCTGCCACTTCTGATGATGGAGTTGCTGTAAGAATAGACATGCTAGTGTTATGTTAAAGCACTATGTAAGTGCTCTACAAAAGTAAGTTGTTATCCCTGTCCAGGCCCTGGTACCAACGAGAGGCCGGTCAAGTGGTAAGTGATAACTATATTGTTCAGACCTTTTAACCCACACTGAGATAAATGGAAGGTAGTGGAAAGGCTGTGGTTGTTTTTACTCCGAGCTGACAGGTCATATCCTCTTTCTGGCTAAGCTGGAGGTTATCCTGTTTCATTCTGCCAGTGAGATGATGCTTGGATTGGACCTGTGGCTTCAATCGTCTCTGCTTGATGTAAGTGTGAGGCTATGTCCTAGATAAATACGGCGACTTTCGAGGAACAGCAGGAGGTATTCCTGAAAGACTCATTCACCAGTAATGGGATTATGTTAAATTAATGATAGGAAGTGTCCTCAGTGTGTGCCCTCCCCGTTGATGCAGCCTCCTAACGTCCTTAATAAACATCTGCTATTTTTTAACAGCTTTATTGAGGTATAATTTATGTACCATAAAATGCACTGTTTTAAATTTACAATTGAATGGATCTTAGTAAATTTACACAGTTGTGAGACTATCACTACAATGCAGTTTTAGAACAGTCCCATCTCCCCAGAAAAAAAAACCTTCTTGCCAATTTGCAGACAGTCCCCATTCCCGCCCTGGCTGCAGAAAATGATGATTCTACTTTCTATCACTAAAGATTGGTCTTTTCTGGACATTTTATATCATTGAAGTTGTACAATACATGGCTTTTTGTATCTGATTTCTTTCACTTTGCATGTTTTTGAGGGATATCCATGTTGTAGTGCAGCAGTCGTTGTTTTGGATTGCAGAACTATTCTGCTGTATAGATATACCACATTTTGCTTATCCTTTCACAAGCTGATAAGCATTCAGATTTTTTCCATTTATGGCTATTATAGATAATGCAGCTGTGACATTTATGTATGTGTCTTTGTGTGGACATATGTTTTCATTTCTCTTGAATAGATATCTAGGACTACAATTGCTCAGTGGTAAATTTATGTTAAATCTTTTTGGGGGGAGTTGGGGGGCACTGAGCATTGAACCCTGGGATGCTTTACCACTGAACTACACCTCCAGTCCTTTTATTTTTTTTATTTTGAGATTGGGTTTTGTTAAGTTGCCCTGGCTGGCCTCAAACTTGGGTTTCTCTTTCCTCATCTTACAGAGTCACTGGGATTATAGGTGTGCACTATGCACCCAGCTATGGTTCACATTTTAAGAAACTGCCTGACAATTTCCCAAAGTAGCTGGGACATTTTACCTTCCCACCAGCAATAGATGAATGAGGGTTCCAGTTACTTTACATAGTCACCAACACTGTTATTATTTGTCTTTTTTCACATTTTTTATTTGTTTCTTTTAGATATACGTGAAAGTACAGTGAATTTTGACATATTAAACATACATGGAGTATACCTTCCCATTCTTGTGGTTGTACATGATGTGGAGTTACACTGGTCGTGTTTTCATATATGAATGTAGGAAAGCTATGTCCAATTCATTCTATTGTCTTTCCTATTCCCATGACCCCTCCCTTCCCTTCATTCCCCTTTGTCTAATCCAATGAACTTCTATTATTCATTTCCCTTATTGATATGCATCTGCATATCAGAGAAAACATTCATCCTTTGGTTTTGGGGATTGGTTTATTTCACTTAGCACAATATTCTCCAGTTATATCCATTTACTGGCAAATGCCATAATTTCATTATTCTTTATGGCTGAGTAATATTCCATTGTGTATATAGGTCACATTTTCTTTATCCATTCATCTGTTGAAGGGCACCTAGACTTTTTGATTACAAGCCATTCTAGTGGGTGCGAAGCCATAACTCATTGTGGTTTTAATTTGATTTCCCTAATAACTAATGATGTTAAACATTTTTCCATGTGCTTATTAGCTATTGGCATATCTTATTTGGTGAAATGTCTCTTTAAGACTTATATCCGGGGCTGGGGTTGTGGCTCAGCGGCAGAGCGCTCGCCTCGCACCTGTGCGGCCCGGGTTCGATCCTCAGCACCACGTAAACATAAACACATTGCATTGTGTACAACTAAAGTAAATAAATAAATATTAAAAAAAAAAAAGACTTATATCCATTTTAAAAGTAGATTTTATTTTTTAGAGCAGCTTTAGATTCACACCAAAATTGAGCAGAAAGTACAAAGTTGCCATATATGCTCCATCCCCATACAGACACAGCCTTCCCCACTAGCAGTATCCCCCGCCCCCCTCCCCCACGAGAATGGTATGTTTGTTACAATATGAGCCCATTGATGAGCCTGCGTTGACAATCTTTATCATCAGTTTGGGGTTCACTCTTGCTGCTGTACATTTTCTGGGTCTGGACAAACATTATGACAGGTATCCGCCATTCCAGCACTACTGTGGTAGTTTCACCACCCTGAAAATCTTATTCTTTCCTCTCCACTAACCCCTACCACCACTGACTTGTTTTACTGTTTCCATAGTTTTGCCTTTTCTAAAATTTTATGAAGTTGAAATCATATCACATGTAGCCTTTTCAGGTTGACTTCTGTCACTCACTGACATACACTTAAATTTCCTCCATGTGGTTTTCACAGTTTGATAAGCTCACTTCTTTTGCCACTGAGTGATATTCCATTGTCTAGGTGTATTCAGTTTGTTTATCTGCCCACCTACTAGAGGACATTTAAGTTGCTTCCGAGTGTTGGCAATCATGAACAAAATTGCTATGAATGTCCGTGTGTAGGTTTTGTATTTGGGTAAACACCAAGGAAGTTAATTACTGCATCTTACAGAAAGAATATGTTCAATTTTACCGGAAACTGCCCAACTGCCTTCCAAGTGACTGGACCATTGTATATCCAACAGCAGTAAATGAGAGTTCATGTTGCTCCATATCCTTGTCGGCATTTACCACTGTCAGTGTTGGCCACTTTAATAGGTGTGTAGTGGTATCTTTTTGTTCAGTATGAAAATCCTTCTTGACATCTGATGCTGAGCATCTTTTCATGTTTATATGCCGTCTATTAATCTTCTTTAGTGAGGCATCTATTAAGACGTGGCTCTTTTTTTTTTTTTTTTTTTTTTTTTTTTAGTGGGGTGTTTGTGTTCTTATTGTCAAGTATTCACAATTCTTTATATAGTTTGGAAACCGTTTTTTATCAGATAGAACTTTTGCAAATATTTTCTCTCAGTCTGTGACTTATCTTCTCATTCTCTTGACTTTTGTCTATTTTTGAATTATGATGTTAGCTTTCTTATTATTGAGCTTTAAAAGTTCTTTATAAGCTCTGAATACAAGTGATTCATCAAGTATATAATTTACAAAATGATCTCCCAGTGTGTGGCTTCTCTTTTCATTTTCTTTATAGTGTCTTTTCGAGAATGTACAAAAAGTTTTTAATTTTGATGAAGTCCAAGTTCTGAATATTTTTCTATGACTTGTACTTTGGGTGTGTATTGAAACACCCAAGGTTACAATGGTCTTCTATTATATTTTCATCTAAATGTTTTATTCTTGTAGCTCTTTCATTTATATTAATATCAGTTTTTGGTAATTTGTCTGTGTGGTATGAGACTATGGTCTACATTCATATTTTTCTATGTGAGTAGCTGGTTGCCAGAACAGCACAGTCCTTGCTGAGAAAATTGTTCTCCTTTTGAATTAATTGCCTTGGTACCTTCTTTAAAAAGATTAGTTGCCCATAGGTGTAAGAATTTGTTTCTGACTTCATTTCTGCTCTCTTGACCTGTATATCTTCATTATGTTAATAACACACCAGGAGGATTATTATAGCTTTATAACATGATTGAAAAACAGGAAATATAAATCTTCCTACTTTGTTTTTCCCAATGTTTTTTCTATTCTGGTCCCTTTGTATTTTCATATAAATCTTGGGTTGGATTGTCAATTTCTGGGGGGGAAAATAATAAACTTTGGTGAAGTTTTGAAAGGACTTGTGTTGAATCCAAAGCTGATTTGGGAGGAATTGCCATCTTAACATTTTTGAATTTTCCTAACTATTAGGAAAATGTACCATTTTGCAGTCCCACCAGCAATGTATGAGTGTGCCTTTTCCCCCACATCCTCTCCAACATTTATTGTTGTTTGTGTTCCTGATAGCTGCCATTCTGACTGGAGTAAAATGAAATCTTAGAGTAGTTTTGATTTGCATTTCTCTAATTGCCAGCAATGTTGAGCATTTTTTCATGTATTTGTTGATTAATCGTGTATCTTCTTCTGAGAAGTGTCTTTTCAATTCCTTAGCCCATTAATTGATTGGGTTATTTGTTTTTTGGTGTCAAGTTTTTTGAGTTCTTTATATATTCTAGAAATTAGTGCTCTATCCGATGTGCATGTATTAAATATTTGTTCCCACTTAGTTGGCTCTCTATTCACCTCACTGATTGTTTCTTTTTCTTTTTTCTTTCTTTCTTTTTTTTTTTTTTTTTTTTGGTACCAGGAATTGAACTCAGGGTCACTCGACCACTGGGCCACATCCCCAGCCCTTTTTTGTATTTTATTTAGAGACAGGGTCTCACTGAGTTGCTAAGTTCCTCGCCATTGCTGAGGCTGGCTTTGAACTCGCGATCCTCCTGCCTCAGCCTCCCAAAGTGCTGGGATTACAGGTGTGCGCCACCGCGCCCAACTTGATTGTTTCTTTTGCTGAGAAGAAGCTTTTTAGCTTAAATCTATCCCATTCATTAATTCTTGGTATTAATTCTTGCGCTACTGGATTCTTATTAAGGAACTTGGAGACTAATCCGACATGTTGGAAATTGTAGCTTACTTTTTCTTCTATTAGGTGTATTGTCTCTGGTCTAATTCCTAAGTCCTTGATCCACTTTGAATTGAATTTTGTGCATGGTGAGAGATATGGGTTTAATTTCATTTTGTTGAATATGGATTTCCAGTTTTCCCAGCACCATTTGTTGAAGAGGCTATCCTTTCTCCACTGTACATTTTTGGCACCTTTGTCTAATATAAGATAGCTGAAATTATATGTATTAGTCTCTGTGTCCTCAATTCTGTACCATTGGTCTACAAGTCTGTTTTGGTGCCAATACCATGCTGTTTTTGTTACTATTGCTCTATAGTATAATTTAAAGTCTGGTGTGGTGATGCCACCTGCTTCACTTTTCTTGCTCAGGATTGCTTTAGCTATTCTGGGTCTCTTATTTTTCCAGATGAATTTCATGACTGCTTTTTCTATTTCTTTGAGAAATGTCATTGGGATTTTGATTGGAATTGCATTAAATCTGTATAATGCTTTTGGTAGTATGGGCATTTTGACAATATTAATTCTACCTATCCAAAAACAAGGTAGGTCTTTCCATCTTCTGAGGTCTTCTATGATTTCTTTCTTTAGTGTTCTATAGTTTTCATTATAGAAGTCTTTCACCTCTTTTGTTAAGTTGATTCTATTTTAGAGCTTCTTTAATTTCTCTCAACAATGATTTTTCTAGTAAGAAATGTATAAACATTTCATTTCTTTGTTCAATTTATTTCTATTATTTTATTTTTATGTTATTGTGAATAGATTTTTTTTCTTAATTTCATTTTTGGATCATTGCCTCTATACAGAAATGAAATTAATAAAATTAATTATTGCATATTGAACTTATGTCTTGTGACCGTGCTGAACTCATTTATTATAGTATTTTTCTTTTTGGTAGATTTCTTGTTTTTTTTTTTGTTTTGTTTTGTTTGTTTTTTGGTTTTGGTTTTGGTTTTTTTACATATAGGAGCATCTATAAATAGAGACAATTTTCCTTCTTCCTTCCTCTCATCCTGGTTGCCAGGTATCTGTTATTGAATTTGAGATTTTATAAAACACTCAGAAAGAGTACAGAAGAGGTCCCAGGGGCAGATAATGTGATGACTTGCAGAGGGAATGGTTTGCCAATTGGGCTGGGATGGTAGAAAGGACCAGAAAATCCAACCAGGTTGCAACGAGATCAGGCTCACTTGTTCATTTTCCAAGGACCTATGATAAAGGAACTGCCACAGAAAAGACATGCTGAGGTTAGACCACATGCTGAGGTTAGACCACAGGACTTTGAAGACAGAAGATGTGTGATCATTGAGCCCATTTCAGAGAAGTTGAATTGCCTGTATTTTCACTCTGTTCTGTGAAGAAATGCTTTGCTCCCTTCCCATTAATTTGGATATCCTTTTCTCTTAATCAGACACTGGCTACCCACCCCTTTCAAATGCAAACAGGGCAGTCATGACACAAGCTAGCCATTTGAACAACCAAGAAGCCTTGTATACTTGAGCTCATTTACCATCACACTAGCAAAATTCCCAGCTCTAACAGCCACACCTTCTCTCAGCAAAGTGCCTTTTTAATAATCCCTCATTATTTAACAGGCAATGGCTATTATGGCTATGTGACAGTTATCTGTTTATGTTGACTATTAATAAATTATTAGACCATATTGTGTGGGTTTTAATAACTCCATAGGAAGAGGAGTGTGGCCAGGAGGTGAAATCTCAAGCAATTACACATTCGTAGTTTGAGTTTATTTTGTTTTAACACATAGAAGCTGTTCACTTACAAGCAAATTAAATACATAGGCCTTTTGCCCTCACTTAGGATTCTGGCCATGCGCAGGGAAGGAACTCAGAGCAGATGCACAGCTCCTGGTGGGAATAGCCTGCTGGGGGTAGCTGTAGCAGGGACTGCCCAAGGCATGAGTACCATGCTTATGAGGTTGAATGCATTGAGTCTTGCCTTTTCTGCATGGGCAGAAAACCTCAATAAGGACAGGAATGTTGGCGGTCATATCGGTGTGCAGCTAAGCGAGGCTTTAAAATGCATCATTCTCAATCAGCCTTGAAATGGGACCCCCCCACAATTGGACCGCTTGACTGCTTCCCAGATGAGACCCAGGAAGCCACACTACACCCCTCACATGCATGTCCTTGCTTTTTGGAGACAAACAGGGGACATGCTGTTTGGAAACCAGGGTGAGAGTGTGAGTGGAGGGAATTCTTGATGAACTCTGCTCCGGGAGGTCAGGCAGAGGCAGAGAATACACCAGGCTTCAGCGGCAAAATAGAAATGGACTCAAATCATTTTCGTGTCAGCCAGGATTTTAAAATCAATACTGAGCCTCCTTGATACATTCTTATTCGTTTTCTTCTTTTCTTGCTGTCTACTGAGGGTGATGATGAATTTCCTTCTCCAGGTAGCTGTGGAAGTAAAATCCTTATCCTCTCCTTGGTACAAGTGCACCTCCCCTGTCCTCTCCCATCCAGCTGAGGATGCTCCTTACTAGTGCATGCAGGGTGTCAAGGTGCCTTGCTACTCTGCATCACTTGTCACCTTGTTTTCCCATTGCTAGAAGGGGACCAGATCTACTGTCCCTGCCTCATTGCTGCCATCTCAAGACAGGTAGCCATCTTTCCTAGGATGTTACAAGGGGGAGTGGATACAGGTATCTGACTGCCTCTGCTCTACCATTGAATTACTTAGACAATACTACCCCTTAGAATCCTCATTCTTACACTGCTGCTATAAATCTAGAGTTGGACATAAAACAGCTTCTTCCTCTATGATGGCAATCCCAGAGGGTTGACTTAGGGCAGTGTTCAGAAGAAAATATTTAAGTTTGTCCCAAACTCAGAATTCCACAAAACTGTGTGTTCCTAGAGGACAAGGAAGTCCTTCTTTGTATCCTTTTTATCTTTCACATAACCAACAGTGAGTGCTTGTGAAGTAATAGACAGGAGGGGAGGGAAGCGTGAGAAAGGAAAAGAGGAAGGGATGGAGGAAGGAAGAGGTGAAGGAAAGAAGAAAGGAAGGAGGGAGGGAAGAAGAGAAAATGGAGGGAGGGAGGAAAGGTTAGTTCTAGATTCCTGTCATTCATTCATTCAGTCAGTCTTGCTTCCAACACACGCCCTGTGTCTGCAGTCTACAAGGGGTGGGCCCTGTGCTGGCTCTTGAAGACCCAGCAATGCCCGTGAAACAGGCCTTTCCCTTGAGGAGCCTGTTGATGAGCTGGAGAGGCAGACATGAGCTGACAGACAGATGGAAACCATAAGCTCTGTGCTGGGAGAAGCGTAGAGGGCAGTGGGAGCTCAAAGATAGGGTGCTCAACCCCCCAAAGCTGCCTGAGAGCTGTCTATACTCACCTTGTGTACGAGTGGGAGATGTTGGGGGTGGGGGGCTACTTAGACAGAGAGAACAGATGTGCCAAGCCTGGAGAGAAACCACTGTCTGGTGAGCCTAGGATGTCAGGATGGCTAGGAAAGAGCATGTGCAGAGGAGGCTGGTGGGCCGTGAGGTGAGGGTGCTGCCTGTCTGTGGATCTTCAGAGCCTGCTAAACCGGGACACAATCCTGAGAGCAAGGAGGAGCGCTGAGGGCGATGACATAGAGAGTAGAGAAGCAACATGAGCAATACGCAGTGTGGTAAGACCCCTGTGACGGCAGTGGGCATGGAATGGGTTGGGGGGACAGGGTGGAATGCAGGGAAACCATTGTGAAGAAGACAGTGGCCTGGACCATGGTGGTGGTCTGGGGATGAAGAGAATCCAGTGGCCCACCCTCCTCCACAGTGGGCTTCCTTAGCTCAGGGTTCAAGATTGATGGCAGAGAAGGGTGGAAGATTTAAGCTAAGAAAACACATGTGTAATAAAAAAAGGTTTTAAGTTTGGAGAAGACTTGAGGAAGGAAAGGAGCACTCCTGCCACAGAGTCTCGGGGGCTTAGGAAAGGTGAGGAGGGATCAGCAGCAAACTCTGCATTAGGGCAAGGAGGTGAGGGCACGAAGCAGGGACTTGGACCCTCCTGGAGCAGCCCCATTCCAGTGCACTGAACACAGGGCTCCAGGGGCAGGAGCGAGGTAAACATTACAAAGACCGGTGGAAGAGAGGGCTTTGGAGAGCACAATGAGGTTCATTCATGAACTTACCAAGTTGCTCCTGTTGCCACAGTAACACGTCAAGGGTTTTGCAGATCTGGGAGAGAGTGGGAAAAAAAAAAAAAAAAAAAAAACAAAACCAAAACAAAAAACCCTGAGTTACAGTACTCAAAGCAAATTAGGTCACTGTTACGAGTTATTAATTTTAATGCATTAAGAAAAGTGTGCAGAGGGGAGTGAAGGGTTTTTTTTTTTTAACACAGCAAATGGGAAACAGCAAAAAGTACAACAATAATTATGCTGAAAGCAAAGTGAAGTGTTCCATAAAATGTAAGAAATGAACAAATTACATGCCCCTCCTTCCTCTTCCCTCAAGTGTAGTTAGGAGTTGGTGAGGTGGGGGTGGGGCGGCTCCCCCACCACCCCCTGATGCAATTACAAGCTCTCATCTCTCTTCTTTGTGTATGTCGCGTGGTGTTACTTAAGCCAGGCTGGAATTCAGCAATGGAAAGAAAGCACAGAGGGCCATTTTTCTGGGCTGAGTTATGTTTAGCACAGAATTGCTCTTAGGCAAATGTGCAGCCTGATGAGGGGAAATTGGAAGCCATGAATAGATTCTCCAGGAACTTTCGTACCCAAGGGGACTCCGGGCAGCCTGGTGTTTTGGTTTCTGGGCCCGTTGACTCACTGCAGCAGCCTACTTCCCCGATGGAGCTCTGGGTCTCGCTGCTGCAAAACTGGGTCATGTGTCGCTCTGACTTGGAGAGGCTTTGTTTGGTTTCATTCAGCCTCATTTTACTTTCTTCTTTTGTTGTCTTATTTTTATTTGTTGGCTTTCTGTCTGTTTGGTTTTGTTTTGCATTATTTTTTGGGAGGGCAAGTCAGAAAATTTTGCATTCTGCGTGGCATCCTGTGTGGAATTGACCTCCTTTATCCCATACATGAAAAGGTCTCCCTCTCATCCAGACTCTGTCCGTCTTCCTGTGCACACCCTCATCTCCAATGCCCACATCTTACTCCTTGACTCCCTGTATGGGTGGTGTTCAGACCATTGGGTACATTTTGGGTGGAGGAAGAGGTGCTGGGACTTAACCCTATGCTATGGCCACATCATGCCCTTGACTTTCTGGAGTATTAACCACCCTGTCCTCCTTAAAACTCCCTTCTTTGGCTTCTAACATAAGTTGTTCTCTTGTGCCTTTCTTCTTTTGCTGTCCACACTCAGCCTCAATCACAGTTGGCTTTTAAACCATTTCCCACTCTCTGAACCCAGTTCCTTGTCCATGTTTTTCCTTTTTTTCTATTTTCTTTCTTTCATTTTTTATTGCCTTACTAGGAATGGAACCTAGGACTTTGCACATGTTAGGCAAGTGCTCTACCACTGAGCTGCATCCCCAGCTCCTCCTTGTCCACATTCTTAGAAGTTCCCAAGGGACATGTACATCTTTCTTTTCTCTCTCCTCTCTCTCTCTCTCTCTCTCTCCCCTCCCCTCTCTCTTCTCTCTCTCTCTCTTCTCTTTCTTCTCTCTCTCTCCCTCCATTCTTCACTCCTTTTTCTCTTCTCTTATTCTCTCTCATTCCCTCTTCATGCCAACTTATTTATTTCATTTATTGTCATAGTTTAGCCAATCATGGATTTGCTCATGACTCCCAAGTTCAAACTTTGCCCACAACCTTTTTTTATTTTTATTTTTTTATTTGTTCTAATTAGTTATACATGATAGTAGAATGTATTTTGAACAGTATACATATATGGAGTATATTTTCTCATTCTTCTGGTTGTACATGATGTAGAATTGCATTGGTTGTGTAATCACATATGCACATAGGAAAGTACTGTCTGATTCATTCTACTATGTCTCCTATTCCCATTCCTCCTTCCTTCCCTTCATTCCCCTTTGTCTAATCCAAAGTACTTCTATTCTTCCCTACCCCCACCACTTATTGTCAGTTAGCATCCGCATATCGGAGAACACATTTGGCCTTTGGTTTTCTGGGATTGACTTATTTCACTTAACACAATATACCTAAACTCAGAGAAACCTACTAGATATCACCAAACATGTAGCTCATAAACATCCATTTGTTTAAAAACTAAATTTAACCTCTCTCTCTCTCCTCAGTGGTCTCTTCCACTACCAACACAACAAACAAAACAAACCAACATTAAAAAGAAAATTTTTTTAAAAGCTTGACTTCTCTGTTCCTATCGCCATTAAAACTCAGCCTCTTCCAGCCAGTTGTGCAGGTGAAGGCACTTGAGTTTTGTGGACCTCGCTCTCCCCTGAGCATGGAGAGCACTTCTGAAGGAGCCTCCTGCTCCCTCTCGTCCCTCACCATGCTGCTGGGCCCCCAGTCTCCGTCCTCCCATCTGTTTACACCTCTCACAGAAACAGTGTCTGTCTGCAACACTTCCCTTCTCTAATCTGTTCTCAATTTCAGAGTTGTCTTTCCAAAATCCAGACCTTATCAGAGCATCCCCAGCATGTGGACCTTTGCTCTGGGAATATCTTCCCATTGCCGAAAGGATGAAGTAGGAGACATTTCAAGACCCCATGAAATCTGACCTCCAGTCAACTTTTCCACTTCCCTTTCTAACCTTTCCTCCCCACCCCATGATCTGGTCACACAGCTGCCATTCTCTAAATGTTCTGTGCGTGGCCATAGGTCTGAGCCTTGGCTTCTAGTCTCCCCTCTGCTGGGATCCATCCCATCTCTTCTCTGCCTAGCAAACTCCTGCTCAGCCTCAAGGTCACTGACACCCCCATGTGAAGCAAAGCTCCCTTCTCTGGGCTTTGTTGAAAAATATCCCCACTGTAGCACACATAGCAGTGCCTTGTGTTCAGCTGTGCTCTTTAGAATCCAAATCCCTGGAGAGGCACCATCTTTGAAACCCCATCCACCAAGAGGAAGTACAGGGGCTCTCCACAAATAGTTGTTTTATTCATTTCCTCACCTAAATTCTCCACTTAAAAATGGAATAGCTCTAAGGCTTCATCATAACCCATTTAAAATTTTAGATCCTAAAGTGGCAACTCCTAAGTGAATTGTGAGGTTGAAGTGCTAGAAATCTTGCCGGGGCAGTCTTCTTGGATAATGTTCTTTCTCTCTCCAAGGTCATACATCCCAAAAATGGCTACTCAATATTTCTAAAACACAGGAGAGCCCCAGCTTGATGACAATGCAAACTTGGCTCTTACGT
The DNA here is from genome assembly GCA_025594165.1 of Tamias sibiricus. Lineage (NCBI taxonomy): Eukaryota > Metazoa > Chordata > Mammalia > Rodentia > Sciuridae > Tamias > Tamias sibiricus. Next base: position 121,146,504 of record CM046657.1, on the reverse strand, counting down.
GAATGTCACTGGAAGTTTGGGAGGTGGGGTCAGGGAGAAGGTAGAAAATACATTTGAAATCCTGGTTTGTTTTCTACTCTGTTGTTAGGTGGCTATAATAAAGGTCATGTCCACCTTTTCCTGTAAATGCAGTTCAAAGGGGGGAGGGTGGCTAAAGGAGACCTTTTTTCATATATTAAAATAATGTATTATTTTTAGGATAGGAGAGAAAGAAAAAATGTAAGTCTGATACAGCCTCATTGCAGTCTGACAGATCTTGTGCATAGCATCGCAAAGTAGGAACGGATATGAAATGGTGTGTAGGAAACTGGGTAGCACATATAAATGTATGAGTGTGTACATATGCAATCATAAATTGAACCAATATTTATTAAGTCACCACTATGTACCAAGTAAGCAGTGTGTGTGCGCATGTGTGTGTACGTGCACACTACAGTGGGAGCTTTTTTGTTGTTGTTGTCTTTTAGATGACCCACCTCAGCTGTCTTTAGAACAATCCAGACACTGGTGGGAAAGGCAGGTATTTTTTCCAGAAGCTAATTTACCTGGTGAGCGGAAAGCTCCATTTTAATTGATTCCTATCTTTCAAGATCCAAGTAACCTATAATCTCAGCTCAATTGTCAATATTTTGCCTGCATCATCCCTCAGCCTTTAGCATGCAGATGGGGCAGGCAGAGAGCTGCTGTCATGGCGCAGGATGAAAAAGAAGAGCAGCTCAGGGTAATAATCCGCTTTTGATTTTTTTTTTTTCCCTTCCTTTACCTACACCCTCTCTCAAATCCACTAAAACGGGGGAAAATCCATAGTGATTAGAAAAACTTCTGACTGAGACATCTTTCTCTCTTTTCTTTTCATTTTCTCCCCACCCTCTTTAGTATTCAGAAGCCAACTGAATATCAGAGGTTTCCATGATGCTTGGCTGTGCACAGCATCCCAACCACAGACTGGGAAAAGAAATGCTCATTGGAGATTTTGCAGTTCTTTTCAGACTGATGCCAGGTGGCTTTGGTCACACTTGTAGGCAGAGTTCTGGCAGAAGTCCCTGGGGCAGTGCTGGTGCAGTGAAGGGGCTTCTGTGACAGCAAAGAACATGTACATATGAATTAAGCATGTCCCAGCTATTCAGATGACTCTTGCTGTGGTCTCTCACAGCCATTTTACCTCAGCAGAGCCCGGGAAGAAAGTGCAGAGAAGACTGTAGCATGTCTCTAAAGACCTCCATACTGATTACCACCTGACAAGAAAACATTCCAGTGGACCTAGCTGTATTCACCAGCAATATCAGGTACTGCATAAGGAATGTTCACGCTTGACTTCCGTAACTCCCCTTCTTACAACCCAGTGATGAGATGACCCCCACCTTATGGAAGAAGAAGCTGAATTACTTAGTGGAGGTCTCACACTTCATAGGTTCAGGGCAGGGTGCACCTCTGATGCTCTGTTTACCAATAATCTCTTTCTCACCTGGCTCAGTAGGAAATGGGACAATGTGGCTGAGGAATTCAAGGCATGAGTGCACACAGGCAAGCTTAGGATCTTCTTATTGATGTCCCACATCCAGGTGTGTCTGCTAGCTGTCACTTTGAACCTAGTGAAGAGCCCCCATTCTCTTGACTGCCAGAGATGAAGGAAGGAGGAAGGAGGTCTGGAGACACATAAAGTCAGGATGGGAGAAGGAGACAGGTGTCTGCACTCATGGGGAAGCTGCTGCAGCCCAGTCACACTGCCTGGGGCCTCATTCCATAGAGGATGCAAGAGATGGGAGGTGGGAGGAGGCAGCTCTCACCTCGCCCCATCCCTGGGCCAGGGGTTCATCTGGGGTGCCCGTGATCCTGGGCCCAGTGGAGAATGAAGCTGAATGACCAGCAGCCATGGACAACAGGAAGTCACAATGCAAAGGAGGAGAAGGCAGGACTTTGTAAGCTCCCAGGCCCTGACATCCGCTCTCCCACTCAGCCCACTCAGGTGCTGAGCCCAGCTGGAGCCTGACAGCCTCTTCTGTTTAATCCGTAAATCCCCCCAATCTGCAGCAGGCAGCCTGTGTGACTCCTTGCCTGTATCACGGGGCGGCCACTCCACCCCTTCTCCATTCCCAGACTCTCCTACTCCTGTAACCTGGGCTGCTGGCCAGGAAAGCCTCCTTGAGCTATATGCCCTTCTCATCCTGTCGGGACACTTGCGAGTCAGATGCCAGGCCCATCAGCAGCCTGGGGAAGGGCAGGGGAACCTTTCGGCTACCAATGGACTGTGATAGTGTGTGGCAGGTGGAGATATGGCAGAGGAGGTACATCTGCCAAACCTTTGCAAGGGCTTGCAGGGTTCTGTAACCCACCCCCTCCTCTTTTTTATGGAGAGGAGGGAGCTGTGGAAAAGTGTGTATTCTCTCTAGGATAAGATTGTGTGCACCTCCTTTCCCTTTGGCCTAAGGACATAGCTCTTTTCTGAATTTTGAGTTCTTTCCCTCCTCCTCCTCCACAGTACACACACACACACACACACACATACACACACACACACAAACACACTGGATATCCATGCTGTTGGGAAATGAATCAAGCTAATGACAACTTCCATTCTCAACATCAGAAAAGCTAACCAGGAGGGTTGAGAAAATGGGGGAGGGTGTTAATGGAACAGGATGAGCACACAGCGGGCATCCAGTTAATCAGCATAGTTGAGCAATGATAGAAGCAAGGGTGAGTGAGCATGGGAGCCACCATGTTTGCCTGGAAAGGCAGGGATTTAAACTCTGGTGCTGGTTCTGGGAGAGAGCCAGCAGAGGCTGAAGAGTGGTCCGTGGGTCTGATATGTGAAGTCAAATACATCCTAATTGCAAATGAGCAAACACAATAATGGCACAGAGTTAATGAACATTAGACTTTCTGTGTGCTTAGAAATCCTCTTTATTTTAGATCCCAATCATTTTTTTTTTCCATTGAACAAATATTTTTTGAGTACTTAAGTGTCTCATACTATGATAGGGACTGGGAGAAAGCTCTCCGAAGGATATAAGCAGGAGAAAGAGAAGACCTCACTTGTTTTGAGAGACCACTCCCACTCCCTCTCAGAGTGGCCACTGAAGAGGAGACTGGGGGCAGGACAACCAAGTAGATGGACTCATCCAGGTGAGAGATGGTAGTGGCTTGAAACAGGAAAGGGAAGGAGTGGAGAGGACAGAGTCAAGGGGTATCTAGTCTGCCAGCCATAACGTACCTGTTTGGTTTTTGTCTACCTACAAGCACTATAAATACATTTCTGAGAATAGAGTAAGCACCCACCTTTAGGAGTAAGAAAAAGATTTTAGTGATTGGTCACAGGGGCCGAAGGCAAGAAAGGAGCCATGGATGACATTGTGTGAGTAAGTGGGTAGATGGAGGAGTTACTCACAATAAGTAGGATCATGAGAGGAGGAGGTTTGGGGGGAAACCCACTGGGTTCCATTCTGGACACACTAAGCTGGAATTTCTTAAGGAGCTTCTAAATGAAAATGTCTGGTAAAATTTGAATACATACATCCAAAACCAAGAGAATCCTGCTTGACAGTTGAGGAAAGAATCTGGGCAGATCTCTCAAGAAATCAACATTGAAGAAATGGGCAAAAGAAGAGGTATCCACAAGGCAAATGAGCAGAAACCTCCAGAAAAGTGGAAAGAAAACTAGCAGAGCATGCTATCATGGAAACCTAGGCAAGAAGGACAGTGAGAGGGAGCTGACAGTGAGGAAGAGCTCACTACAGGGATGCAAAGACTGGCCAGGGGCATTGGAACTTAGAGCAGTGAGGTCACTAGTGACCTCAGAGAAAGTCGTTTAGGAGGAAGGGCAGGCTTGAACACCAGAATGCTAGGGTTGGTGGGAGGAGTTGAAAGTAAGAAGTGAATACAGTGAATATAAACAACTCTTTCAGGAATTTGAGTAATAAATACTGAAAATAGGGAATTAGTCACAGAGTAGTGTAGACTGAAGGCAGAATTTACAATGCTGCTTTTTAATTTTTCTAGGATAGGAGACCCTTTCACTTAGTTTAATCATGTTAGGAAGAAGATGGGGGCAAAATGGACAGAACAAGACCGCTAGCAGTGAGAGAGAAGGGTATCCACAGTGCATCCAGAGAGATGACCTCTGCTATGGTTTGGACATAGACTGAGTGTGTATCCCAGAGGTTTATGTACTGAAACTTACTGCCCATTATAAGGTGTTAGGAGGATGGAAATTTAATCAGCCATGTTTAGAAATGGGGCCTTTGGGAGATGATTAGGATTAGATAAGGTCGTTAGGGTGGGGCTTCCACGATTGAATCCTTTATAAGAAAAGAGAGAGACCAGAACATACACACATGCTCCCTGTCTCTTACTATGTGATACCCTGTAGCGACTTAGGACTCTGCCAGCAAGGCTATCGCTAGATGTGGCTCCTCAACCTTGGACCAGAATCTTAACCAAAGTAAACCTCTTTTCTTTATAAGTACCCAGCCTCCTACTATTTTGAGATAATGATGAAAAATGTACTAATACCATCTCATATGGGCAGAGATATTACACTCTTCTCATGTCTCAGGAGGAAAGATGGAAAGAAGGAATACAGATAAGTGTAAGATGATGAGTTCAGAGATGGGACACCAAGGAAATACTCACCTGTTGGCTTCTATTTTCTCTGAGAAGTAGAAAGAGATCATCTGCTGAGGGTGTAAGCAGGGAAGACAATGGCAAGGTTTAAAAAGGGACAAAAAGATTCAATTCAGTCTTTGTAGAGAATGGAAGATGATTGGACCACAGAAGCACAGAGGGCTTGGGGTGGCATGGGGATGCTGGTTGAGGTGGGAGATCATATAGGACAACTGGGGCTGTATTCATCAGGGGTCTCAGAACTAATAGGCTATATAGATATAAACATATGAGAGGGGATTTATTAGTGGAATCAGCTCATATAATTATGGAGGCTAAGAAGTCCCATGGTATGCTAGCTGCAACCTAGAGAACCAGGGATTTCAGTATTGTGGCTCAGTCCAAGCCAAGGGATTCAGAGCCAGAGTTGTCAGTAGCATAATTCCCAGTCTGAGACCAAAGGTCTGAGAACCTGGAGGCCCATAGTGCAAGTCCCAGAGTCTAAAGTCTGGAGAAGCTGGAGGTCCAAGGGTAGCTGCAGAAGGGTGTTTCAGTTCCAGGGAGAAAGAATTGGCCTTTCCTCTGACATTTTCCTCTGTCTGGGTCCCAGCAGGTGGGATGGTGCCCACCCACACCAAAGCAGATATTCCTTATTTAGTCTAATGTCATAGATACACCCAGAAATAATGCTTTATTAACTACCTGGGCATCCCTTACCCCAATCAAGTTGATACCTACAGTTAAGCATCACTGGGGCCAATGGAGTACTTGTGTGGTTTTGTCCAGCATATCTCCATATCCCAAAATTAGGTAGAGAGGAGGCAAATCACGAAGTGACCTGGTCTTGAGGATTTTTAGTAAGATCATGTGTAAAGACAATGGGGAAAAAAACTGAAGTTAAAGTGATGGATCAGACTCTGAACTGATTAGGGAAGAAAGTGTACATACAGGGTCTGAAGGGCAGGGAGAAAGTGAAGGGCTCAGAGAGAGGAGGCTTCAGTGAAGTCAAAGAATGCATCTCTCCAAAACACATTCTGAGAAACAGTCAAGTACAACAGAGAAGTTAGGAAGTGTGGGCATAAAAGAAAACACTTGAATTGATCCTTTCAAAGCAAAGGGTACCTCCAGAAAAACAAAATGAGCAATAGCAGTATCCCTTCACAGAAAGTCTTTAGCTGGAATCCCAAGTCAGGATCAAATGGACTAAAGTCCAAGTACCAAGAGGATCTTCTTTTGCATTTAGGGATACTTAGCTCTATTTTTTGTTCATTGCTTCACTGATTTGATAGCATCATTAGAGTGCTGTGTATTAGCTTTGTCTAATCAATAGGTCTCTTGGGATCTACAGATGCATCTTATGATAATGAAAAACTAGGGCACCTTATAGGTGGAGTCAACCAGTGGGTAACAGATCAGACTGCCAAGGAATTAAAGCATGGTTGGTAGCAACATGAGTTTTAGGGTCAGATTCCTAACCTAGCCACTCATTGTCTGTTTGACTCTAGAAAGTTATTTAATCTGTCAAAGCTTTGAGCTCTATAAGAGAGAGAATAAGGATTTCATGGGATTGATGTGATTAAATGACATAATTTATATGATAACATTAAATGGTATCATTATAAACACATTTAGTATTATGTCAAGCATGGGGTTACTGCTCAGTAAAGACACGATTAGTGATAGTTAGTAGTATTGTTACTGCGTCAGTTGGAAAAGTTAGACTGGAGGACATCTCTAGGTACATCAGCACCATGCCTGTACTTGCTGTTGCCAGCTTGAGCCAGCCCCACATGTATTCAACTTGATCCCAAGCCTGATCCAGTAGCAGCTTCTGTCTGTTCTCTTTTGAAGATTTCAACTCTGAAATGTCCATGCATCTCATCTGAAAACCATGCCTGCCTATGCAGCCCTATGTTCATGCACATATCAGGGAAGGGGCTCCCTTCAGACTACAAGGACGTCAACGGGCTTTGAGTTCAAAATAAATTATGTGCAACTGGCAGCACTAGAAGGAAGCAAGTTCTCTGCCACTGTGGTTTGAGCAACAAGAAGAGCCCAATTCCAGCTCTGTGATCTACTCCAGCCAGAGAATCAGGCTTGCTGCAGATGTGGTACAGGCCTTGGGTGGTGACTCTACATCAAGGACTCAGTTATCAATTATTCTAATTGTTATTCCTCTCCATGGCCAGAACTGCCAAGCTTTAAAGTAGTTTCCATCCTCCAGATCCATAAACTTGCCCTTGGCTTATTGAGCCAACCACGCTCGTTTAACAGAAGTGATTTTAATTACTCAACAGGAACTACAGAAAAGTGGAAATGAGGAGAGTATGTGGCTGTGATCAGTGTTTAACTGAGGGGCCCAGCCTTCTCCTATCTTAGGAGCAAAGCCTTTAATGAAGGCTCCATCTACCACAGGGCTCTCTCCTACCCCAACACGGGAGCATAGACACTCTGAGAACCACAAAAGGTCTATGCCTTGATCCTACAGATAAACACATGCATTTGCTACCAGAAGCCATGAGAACCCAAGTTGATGATATAAATTTCCCTTTGGTCTGCAACAGTGCACTCCCCTCCACCCCCCGCCATCTGGGTGTCAGAGGAGTGTCCAGTGTGTATAGCATAGAGCGGGTCTTGCACACACTGTAGTCAATTGGTAGTGGCTGCCTGGCACGGGTGCAGGAAAAATTCTGAAAAAGGACACAATTCTCTGTTAGTAATGTCTGCCATGGCGCAGGGATGAAGAATGGAATGCCTTTGTGTATATTTGCAATCTTTATCTTAGATTATAAACTCCCAGGAGGTAGGGAATGTATCATTTTAGTTTTCTATGTAAATGTACCTAACATATGTCATGAGTTGTTGATGGAGAAGAATACTTACGCAGAAATCAAATAATTTAACCATTTAACTAAAATCTGACCATTGCTCTCTGCCCCAGAAGCTGGCTCATCACCTTGACAGAGAATAAGCAGCTTGGTTTACGGAGACTTCCTTACACTAAAACTACTTGAATAGTCTACAACAGTGCCATAAATATTAGGCACCAAATTGTCAAAATAAATGAAGGGGGAAGTTTTGTGGTGTGGCAAATTCTTCTCTTCTACTATTAAATCATGTTTATTTGCTTACTTGCAATGCACGGGATCTCCCCAGCATCCAGGGATGTTATTGAAACCCAACTGGACATGCATGGGGGGAGAGGGAACAGTGTTATGAATAAGGAGATGATAAACTTTTGTTTTGCCTCCTCAACATCCATCTTACTCAAGCCGTGTGTCCTTCAACTGCTGCACCAAGAGTCCCCGTCCTCCCTCGGAGAGGCGTGTATATCATTATGTGCTCACCTCATAATTCTGAGAATGCACAAAACCAGTTTCCAGGCAGCAATAAACATGCCAACAATCAGTGTGGAGTTGTGGAAGCCCAGCTTGGAGAGATGAGTCACAGAATCTAAATCCTGCCCTGTCACCCTAAGAGGTATGATGGCATACCAAGTGAAATGGGAGCTCAGCATTTTCTAGATGCACAGCCAGGTACCTGGGCTAGGCACAGCTTGGTTGTAGGAAAGGACAAAAACATGACTTCCCTACTACTCCATTCTCCAGAAACTTCACCCCAACTCTGAACCTACCCTTGAGTTTAGGAAGTAAGGACAGAGGCACAAAAGAAAGTATCTGTTGCCACCAGCAATCATGGCAGCCACCAAAAATCTCATAATGGGAACCAGATTGCACCATTTCATCAGTACTCATGACCCACAAAACTCACAAGTGAACAGTGCTGTGTGGGAGACAGATTAGGGATTGAGGTGCTAAGCAGTTTGGAAAGATTTTTTATTTGTAGGTTTTTCATATTTATTAATTTTTCTTGCATTTTTATTGTAGTAAATATATATGGAACATTAATTTTTACATTGTAACCATTTTAATGTCCAATTCAATGGCATTAATTACATTCACAATATTATACAACTTTTACCACTATTTCCAGAACTTTTTCATCACTGCAAACAAAAACTCTGTCCCCACTAAGTAATAACTTCCTAATAGCTCTAGGTAACTGTTCATTTATTATCTGTTGTTACACATTTGACTGTTCTAGATATTCCACAGAAATGGGATCATACACTATTAGTACTTTTGTATCTGGCTAATTTGATTTAGCCTAGTATTTTTATGGTTCATTTTTTTTATTGAATTCTGTATATCAGAGCTTCATTCCTTCTTATAACTGAATAATATTCCATGTATGGATGGACCACATTTTGTTTACCTAATCATCTTTTGCACACTTGAATTGTTTCCACCTTTTGGCTATTGTGAATCGTGATGCCATGAACATTGGCATACAAGTTAAAAATAAAAACTTACATCCATAGGTGTCCCTGCAGGAGCAGATGTGGGAAAAGCAGACTAGGAGGACATCCTACCTCCCTTTGATTTTGGCCTGAAGCTGGAGAATCAGGCATATGGATAAAGTGGGATGCTGGGTTAGGCATATTACCTCTTTAATCTTTTATTTTATTTTTACAAGTATGAGAAGGTTGGATTAGGTCGCTTCTAATGTACTATGCAACTCCAAAATCTCTATTCAAAACATAAATTCATACTTAGGAAAATACAGATGATGTTCATTCCAAGTTGGAATATCCCTAAATTGTAACATCCCATTGTATGATCTATATTAGAAGCATTTTCCGATTGTTTTACTTTATAATGAAGAACAAAGTCTTCTGCAACTAAGCCTCAGAGCCTGGCTTTCTATGCTGAAGAGTTGAGTCTGAAGCTCCAGCCAACTGTCTCAGAGAATACAATGTCCCCCCCCCACTCCATGCCTTTCCATGTTATATCTTTAATGAATGGTTCTCAGAGTGTGGCCCCAAGACCAGCAGTACCAGCATCACCAGGGAACTTGTTAGAATGCATATTCCAGACCCTAGACCTATTAAATTGACATTTTGGGGATGGCAGTAATTTGTTTCTAATAGATCCTCCAGCTAGTATGCTAAACCTTCAGAAACACTAATCTATATGAAAATAGCACATGCTAAGAATCAGGTGATCCAAAATCTCCAGTTTCACCAATGATGAGTCACAAATTCTTAAATTAATGTGCTTAATCTCCAGGCCTCACCTGCTTTAAAAGTGAACTAAGGATCGCTCCTCCTTTGCTACTCAGAATATCATTAGAGTATTATTCATCAGTAGGTGTGAAAGTGCTGTGAAAATGTGACTGTATTTTAAAAATGACTAGAATTTTTATTCATTCATTCATTCAATAAATGTTCATCATATACTGTGGGCCCAGGACTGCCCAGGTCTGGGGATAGAGCAGGAAGAGGCTAGACGAGGCACCTGCTGTTATGCAGCCTATATGTAAACTGGAACCTTTGTAAAGCATTTTCTTTGTGTATTTGCGAATGGTTGTATGATCCATTTCAAGATTAGGTTCAGATCTGTCAAGAGACTGAGAAAATGTGAAATGCTCTTACCTGAGAGTAAGATCAGGCTATGTAAGACTTAACAAAGAATGGGTTGACTGCCGTGTGACAAAAACAATATCAGCTACCAGGAGAGAATTTATGGAGAGATTTAAGCGGGGGCCTTGCCTTGATGAGGGCAGGAGACGTGGATGAATGGTACCTATGTCTCATCCAGCTTATAATACTGCAGTTCTACCCTCTTCATGCAAGTCAACAATTCTGGCTTCCTTAGACAAAATTGTATACTGCAAAGAGTGAAGTAAAACGTATAACTCCTGAGCTTTTTTTTTTTTTTTTTCGGAATCGTGATTGGCCAGATCTCTGCCATCAGAGATATGGGTCTAATGACAACAGGCACTTCTCCGATTGATGGACCCCAAAACAAACTTTTAGAATTAGGGTTTTAATCCTCAGCCACTGTCAAGGCACTTCTCCGATTGATGGACCCCAAAACAAACTTTTAGAATTAGGGTTTTAATCCTCAGCCACTGTCATTGACAAGTAGCTGCCATTTTTTTTCCTTTTGAATCCAGAGCTAAAAATTCAATTTCCTAATTTTTATGAAGAGAAATGAAAAACATGCTGGGGGGAAAAAAGAGTGGCTCAGGAGAGTTATTGGACTTCAAAAAACCCTCAAAAATCTTTTAATGATTTAAGTGTAAAGGAATCAGAAACATACTGATGAAATTCCCCTTGATAACCACATGGTGCTTACAGATTCTGGAAGGAAGATTCCAGCAATGAAATCTGTTTTTTTTTTTTTTTTTTTCTTTTTTTATCAAACCCAAACCATTTGAGATGCCTGGTGAACTTCAATATGGTGTAATCACATCTTTTCATAACAATCCCTTCTCCCCAAAGGCAGAAGAGGAAGCGAAGGCATCGGTTTTTAAGGTCAGTCTTTGGGGGTGTCAATTTCTAATCCACTGAGTTGTTTGTGATGTTTATGCTGACCCACAGATGTGCTGTGAATGCACGAAATTAAAATATTAACTGTCTGATCTCGAGTTACTTTTTAAAACATACGTTTGGTGAGACTTGTTGCACGTTCAATTCGAAAACAGTAAATTTCCAAGCTGTCACAATATTGAGGTCTCATATGTATTACTTGCTCTGCATAATTAATTGTAAAGTGATAATTTGTAGACTAAGATATTCTCATTCAAACGTGAAAGTGAGTGTCTCAGCATCTTTGCCTCTGGTAGGCAGAAGAAAAAGCGAAATGTCCTGTGCTACCAGGCCCTTTCAAGGCCTCTCCTTCCGTGAGGCCGGCTGACAAGCCAAGTGGGGAATCTTCAGCTGTCTAGGCCTAGCTGTTGTTACCCTACCCACCACTCTCCAAGGCTCATCTGTTCTTGAAGGTCGTCCTGGCTGTTGGCCTCCTTCCCTCTAAATTCCAGCAGTCCCCACAGTAACCCTGAATTCTGCAGTCTCTATAATTCTTTCTGGTGCTTACTGTGACTGTAAACTCTCTGAGAACAGAGACCATGTTTCATCATTCTGTATCTTCCAAGTCATCCTGTAGAATCCTAGGAATATAACAATGCGTGGTATGTATTAGAATCCCAGTGGTCTACAGCACGAACTATTTCTCTCATTCATGTCACAAATAGGCCACAGGTCAGCTGTGACTCTACTCCAGATGCCTTTTCAATTAAGGGGTCTGGTTGCAGGAATAATACCTATCTCACGCATTTCCTTTCTCACAATGGCAGAAATTGGCCAAACCAAATCAGACTCAAAGCACCTGCTCAAATGTTGTATATGTCACGTTTTCTTATATTCCATTGGCCAAAGCAGAGCAAAGGTCAATGCCAGCCTGAAAAGCAGTTGGGAACAAAATCCAGTCAATCAGAGTACTGCTGATCCAGGGTACTATAGGTGTACTCTTCCTCATTAGCATGCTGTCTAGCAAGTAGTACATGAGGTGTCAGTCACAATAGGGCTCCTCTGCTTTGCTGGCCTCCTGATCCACGTGCACTCTGCTCTGCTAGGGACTTCTAATGTTCCTCTGCTTGGCCTCTTCCCAAACAGACTTGAGAGGAGCTGTTTGTTTTTCTTTCAAAAAACATAATTTGAGGTTCCAATAACAAAACCAGACTCCAGTTGGCTAAAAAATTGCTGGTTGATGTAAGCAGACGAAAGCAGAAATCTAGAGATAGACACCGTCCAATGAAGGTAATCCCCCAATTTGTCCTTGTCTTAGTCCCTTCCTCTTTCATGGGTTGCCTTTTTTCCCAGGCTAGGCTCCTTGTGACCAGCAACAACCTAGATGAGACACTTCTGGGTTTACATCCAGTGGGATAGAGCATGTGACTTTCCATCCTTTCTCTTAAGAGCAAGAAGTTCCCACACAGCTTTCAGCAATCCTCTCTTGCATCTCATTGGTCTAAATGAGTCACTAGCCCCATTCTGAATTAATCATCAAGAGGGGTTGAGTAGTCCTTAAGCCAATCAGGCTTGTCCAGTATGCTGATTTTCCTAAACATTATTGCTTCCATTCAATGAGGGGAGAGATAGAATGGATTTAAAGGAATAGACCATACTCCCCGGTCATGTTTGAAAAATGTGGTGTCACTTGCAGTAAATAGTGATCGAATAATGTTTGATGGTGATGAACTGGGGCTAATTCGTGAGGATTCGATGGGGGTTGCGGCAACCACCCCATGGAGAAAGGACATCAGACATTGTGAAAGGTGAACCCATTTGTTCAGCCTGTGGTTCAGGCATAGGAGAAGAGCAGTTTTGTAATCTTTGGCTAGTTAAGGCTAGAGGTCCATTCTAAATATCACCTGCCTAAGAATATCATTTCTGTTGACTACATGTGCTTGGCTGAGAGTCTCTTCAAGGGAGCTGAGGTTCATTAAGGCACTGTTGTCATGGCTGCTTTGAGTGACTGGTGCACCCCCAGATGTCACCAGTCAGCACCCCTCCTGTGTCATCACCATCAAATAGCATTACTATTTATGATAATGAATGGCTAGAGTGACCAAGGAAACTCATTGCTAGGTTTCATTATCACAACAAGTACCTATTGGCTATGCTTCACCTGCCAGGCTGGTGGGAATGGAGGGAGAAGCTAGTAATTAGGTGGATGCAGCAGGCAGCTTTGTGGCGCCTCAGATTGGAAACTAAGGCCCCAGAAATGTAATGAATGTCACAGGCAGGAGCCCCACGGATACCCAGCATGGTATCTTGAAGGAAGGCAAAGCTCTTCTCCCTTTTCCTGTTCATCAGGTTCTTATTTCAAACTAATAGACAAGATGAGTTATTTCTATCTCAGAACTCATGGTGAGTTGCTTGTTTTGTATGTGCGTATGATGTATTCTTGCTTGATGCCTAGTGTGAGAGGCACTCAGGACTGGGGCCCTCAGAAGTGCTGAAATCTTTACCTGAATCTGCTGGAGGAGTGTGAGCTGGCAAGGGGTGATCAGTGTGGAGAGAAATGGAGGTCACAGATGTTGGGAGGTGAAGGGACAAGAGAGGGTGGTGAGTCAGGACTAGTCAGGGCATGTGTGGGCAACACCTACATGTACTCAGGATAGCTTGCTCAGAGGTATGGAACATCTGCATATCTCCAGGGAAAATGGCCGCACTCTTCATGTTTGAGCTTCTGAAAGGCCTTTCTCTGACCTTCCCAGGGTTTTTATCTAGGCCTCTGGACTTGGCCTAGCTCTTGCCCAAATCATCATTTGGATCTCTGTGGGTATGTGAGGTTGGTAGCAGTTCTTCAGAGCTTCTTTCCAAATCTCTACTGAGCTGCCCCAGACGTTCTTACTAACACACCCCACCATCCTCTGGGGTCCACAAGAGCGGTGTCCTTCCCAATAGTACCTCTTCTTTCCTCCTCTCCCTTCCTACTCCAACACTTCCTGGGGCGTTGTCCACATGTCAGATCCTTACTCTTGTGAAGAGGAAGAAGGGGCAAGACAGAAATCTGTGCCAAGCCTTCCCTTCTCTGGCAGCCAGTGGCCAGCCGGACCATGGGAGGTAATTTAATGGCTGGGCAGTTTTAATACTGGAGTCCCTGCTCCCTCTCTGCAACAGAGCACACATTGCATTGGGCCATATGGAGACTTCACCAGCAGATGCACTGGCGGCTTCCCTCTGTCTGCAAAATCTCTATTAGGTTTTTTAATTAGACAAATGTCAGTGTTTTATTCGGGGTGGGAAACTGTGTTCTGAGTTTGACAACAATGCCATTTTCAAAGAATCTCGACATGGAGACTGCCTTTTCTTTGCTTGCCTTCTTCCCACCTTGTTCCTCCTACTTGGGGAAGCCATATCTGAAAATATATCACCAGCCCTGTCATTGCCAGTTCCACCCTCTCTCCCTCTGTCATCCCTTGGAGCTTCATGCTTCTTCTTGCTCCTCATGTCTCCATCCCCTTCTGCCTCATCTCCTCCTGTTTAGGAGGAACCTGCTTCCCCATGGAAGATAAGATGCAGGAAGAGTCAGTGGCCCAGGACAGCTGCAGAGGGCTGTTTCAAAGCTTACCTCTCTTTCCTGCTGGCAGTAGGAACATGCATCTTTATGTCATGTTCATTGTTAAGCCCAAGGACCTAGTCTAGGGTCAGTCTTGTTTTTTTCTGCTATTGACATCATCTACCAGGAAGGATACTTAGCAGTGTGTGACCCTCTACCAGATGCATGGGGCCTAAAGTATTGAGGGTTCACTGCATCGTCAGAATAAATATGCAGATTCCTGGGAAAATGGTATTTTATGGCTTACACATTAGAATAGATTGTTTTGTTGGGGTTTTGACCTTAGCCCAGCTGTCTTATTAGTTATGTGATTTTTTTTTAATTTTTTTAGATTATTTATTTACTTATTCATAGTGCACAAGTATATCATCTTTTTACATACAACTGCTTGTATACAAAGTATCTAAGTACCATTCAGATCTTTAATCATGCATTTAGGATAGTGATATCCATCTCATTCAACCACCATTTTTCCCCCCTTTTCCCCGCTGCTCCCTCCCGTGATTTTGAGTCTTGGAGTGACTGAAATAAAGTGCCCTTATCTATAAAATGGGGATATTATGGTTTACTTCATGGAATCATCTTAAGAATTAATGAGTTAGTTTATGAAAATCCCAACATGGAGCCTGGGCCTTAGTGAGCTCTTTGTAAACAGCAGCCAGACTTTTCATTAGAACTACTCACTAACTCACGAGTCTGACCATAAACCTTCCCGAATCCTTGTTATGCCCTTTGTTGCCCATACAGACCAACCACAAAGCCCCAATCAGGGATTTAGTAGTCTTTTTTTCCCTGCCAGCTCCCAACACCAAAAAGGCCTTATGATTCCCCAGGTGGGCTCTCCTCTGCAGCCAGCCAAAGTGCTCCTTGGTCGAGCCCTGCCTCTTGTAGATTAAAGCCTTTCTTCTCCACGGGCTGGGTATCGATCACACAGCTGCCCCTTTCCCTCTTAAGCACTCAAAGTCACCTCCTCCAGGAAGGCCTGGGACTGATCTTTTCAATGCCCTGGTGCCCCTGGGAGTGCAAGATTGAGTCATCTGTCAGGATTAGGAGAGGTGAAGCACTGTAAAGAAATAGATGTCTAGTGATAGACTTGGAGCTGAGTTAGGTTTGTTGCTTTGAGTTCAGATAGACAATTTAGGCAGATTTTAATGACTCTGAAATGTTTTATCTTTTACAACCCCTGGAACTGCTGCTCTGCAACCTTAACAAATTGCCAGCTCTCTATCCCTCGCTCCCTGTCATCTTCAGTTAATACAGGGTCCATTAGGAGTTGAGAAACTTATTATTGCAATAAAAAAATATACCCTATCCATATCACAGACCATATATCTGAATCTTGCATAACAACCTCCCAGGGATTAATCCATATTTTAGCCAAGTGTTTCATAATGGCAATGCTTTGGCCCCATGTGTAGCCACTTCCGTGAATGCTGAGGCCATAATGGTGAAAGGTCACCCCTGAGGTCAAGGTCCTGTGTCTCCTGGATTTATGGAGAACAGAGGGAATTTCCCCATCCTCTGACAGACTTCCCAGGAGACTCCTGTCCTGCTGAAAGAGTCAGTGACATCAGAGACTGGTGCTATTGTGACTACATTCACAGGAGCTTGTTCTCCATTACAGATTACTCCTGGGTGCACTGTGGGGTGCATTTCTAAGCTTGGAACACCAAATCATCATCAGAATCACATCCTGTGAGTTGGACCTGAAGGAACAGGTTGTTGCCTTCACTCTGTGGGCATCCTGGGTGCTGGACATTATTCCAGGGGCAGAGATTAAGAGATAGAGGATCTCTATCCTTGATTGCTGCCTCTCTTGCCTTGGGAAATCCCAGGCTAGTAAAGAAGTTCTTACTCAATCCCACAGCCACACAGCTAAGATGTGAAAAGCCCTAGGCTGGGACCTAGGTTAGTGCCACACCTCCCATGGATTCTTTCATCCCCACCCCTTCCCTAGATAATTTCTACTCAGCCTTCAGGTCTTAATGTGCATGCCATTTCTTCAGAGATGCCGTCCTGTTTCTCTCATTCCCCTGAAATACAAATTAAGTCCCCGATTCTTTATGGCCATAGTATCCTACATCTTCATAGTGCTCCTCCAGATTGCAACTGTGTATTTGTGTGATTTCTTGTCCAGCATTCATCTCCCTATGTAGATTACAGATTCAGTAAAAGCAGGAACTATTCTGTTTCACCTGTTTTGGAATCCTCGATTTCTGGTATAGAGATAGTGCTTAAGTACTTATTGAATGAATAAATGAATGTGTGATTTTGAGCAAGTCACTGATCTCTTGTGTCTTCAGTTTTCTTAATAGCAATAATAATAGCCAATGCTTCAAGAATGTTTACACTAAGCCGGGCGCGGTGGCGCACGCCTGTAATCCCAGCACTTTGGGAGGCTGAGACAGGAGGATCGCGAGTTCAAAGCCAGCCTCAGCAATGGCGAGGCACTTAGTAACTCAGTGAGACCCTGTCTCTAATAAAAAAATGCAAAAAAGGGCTGGGGATGTGGCCCAGTGGTCGAGTGCCCCTGAGTTCAATCCCCGGGGTACCACAAAAAAAAAAAAAAAAAGAATGTTTACACTATGCCATAAAGTACTTTATATAACAATTATAATTAGCCTTTGCAACAACCCTATAGGAGGGTCACTGTTTTCTCCCTATATTATGCATGAGAAAACTGAGGCACAGAAAAGTTAAGTGATTTGTCCAAGGTCACATGTCTAGTAAGTGATAGACCCCAGGTTTGTACCCAAAGGCTGACTCCGGAGCCTTTACTTTGATCAGACAAAATGATCATAAGGACCACTTTAGCTCTTGGTTTCTGTGAATTTAGAAGCTACTAGTTGGAATGTCTACCTAGATTTGCTAAATGCATTTTATGTGCACTGGAGATACAGCAGGAAATTAAAAAAACACACACACACACACACACACACACACACACATATAACCCCCTTTCATGGAATTGACATTTAGATGGGGGAAGCAGAATAATTAGTAGCATATTTTGTCTGTTAGATTCTGATGGAGAATCAGATGGGGACAAAGCAGGAAAGAGGTCTGGGAGTCTTGCTGGTGGTAGTGAGTCTCATCTGAGGTGGTCAAGGAAGGCTCCATTATAAAGGTGAAAGTGTAAAGATCTGATGAGAGCTGGGAGCATGCCTCTACATGCTAGAAGAAAAGTAACCCAGGAAGAGAGCAAGCCAGTGCCAAGATCCTCAGAAGGAAAGGACTGGGCTTGATGGAGAAACCAAGTCCCATGTGGCTGAAGCAAATGTAAAGAGAGAAAGGTGAAGCAAAAGCCAGAACCTACTGGCTTTGTGTGTATGCAGCTCCATCAGTCATTCCCATTTCCCATTTATTAGACCTGTGCATCTTCCCATTAGATCAAGAAAGGGATGCACTCACCTCTGTATCTCCAGGCTCTAGCTCTGAGCCTTGCCATAGTTGGTAGCCAGAATGCTTTTTGAACAAATCATAGAAGAGCTCCACTTTTTTTTTTTTTTTTTTTTTTTTAGTCTTGCTGCAGAAGTTCTCTGCTTCCCCACCTGTCCAGTGAAATGCTCCTTGCCTGGCCTCCCATCTGCAGGTCATCTTTTTCTTACAGTACCCCGTGTTATGTGCCATTTGAAATGATCTTGCCATTCAATTTCCTCTCTATCACAGCCATCACAAAGTGTGGAAGAAACTATGAGATTCTTTGATGAAAATAATCATAACTGTATTTGACACAGATAATGATTGATAAACTTCAGACCTCTGCCTCTACTAGGGGGTGACGGGTGTCCTCACAGTGAACTTGGGAGACAGCTGGAGCTCCAACACACTGACCGTAATTGATCAGTAAGGGTTCTGGGAGAGGGTTAAGGGACATTTCCAACCAGAAGAGAGGTATCTTCACTCTCTGATAAAGTCTCAATTAGAAATCCAAATATGATGACGATAGCCTGATACCATCTATTGATAAACACATTATTATGTGTCCCAAGGAGCAGGTTGATGTGTATGACAAAATAAGGTAGCTCAGGACTCCTTACTGAATGTGATTCCCTCCTCTCTTTGCATGTCCAAATGGTCAACCTTTTTTCATGGTTTTCCTCTATCACATAGAAATAATCACAAGCAGAAAATACAGGATAGCCAAACCACTCTGACTATACTTTGTGGACCTTAGAGGGCAGAACAATCCATGATGAGCAAAGCAGACATCCCAGAAAAAAGCCAAAAGCAGCCTGACACTTCCTGCTACAGAAGAGAACTTTAAGCATCTAAAGGGATTCCAAACTTTCAGGATTTAGTTTGTTTCATAATGTGTACAACTTCACATCTTTTGTTTTGGGTTTTTTTTTTTTTTTTTTTTTTTTTTTTTGAGATAGGGTCTCACTAAGTTGGTTAAGGCCTTGCTAAGTTGCTGAGGCTGGCCTCAAACTTGTGATCCTCCTTCCTCAGCCTCCTGAGTTCCTGGGATTCCAGATGTGTGCCACCACATCTGGCGCATCTTGTTTTTAATACTACTCCTGATTCCTAGTGAATATAATGCTTCCATACCTGCTGAAAAACAGTGGAAGGAAAGGAAATGTAAGGCAAAAATGCTGTTTTTCATTTCAAGAGAATCCCCATCCTCTTATCTGATGAGAGACAGTGAAAGTTAGTAGGCAGTAGCAACTGGGAAATAATTTTTAAGGTCCTTACCATCTGGCAGGGTCTGTAATGTGCCTTTTTTGGAGTCGTCTTGCCATTGATGCAGATGGCCCCTGACTTACAATGTTTTGACTTAAAACTTTTCCACTTTACAGTGGCACAGAAATGATGTGCAGTCAGAAAAGAACCTACTTCAAATTTTGAATTTGGTTCTTTTTCCAGGCTGAGAATATGATAAGGTCCTCTGTCGAGATGGCAGGCAATGCAACCAACACCACAGTGTGCTGTGTTGCTAAGCTAGGATGTCCAGTAAGTTAGATGCATTCAATGCATTTTTAACTTATTGTATTTTAAATGCATGATGGATGTCACCCATCGTAAGTCAAGCAGCATTTGCGCTTCTTTTTCCTCAACCTGTTTCCCTCTCTTGATAAATGCCTAAAGATCCTGGTTCTTTCCCCATCCCTGCCTGCCCCCCTTTTAATGCTTCATTTTAACAAAACAAACAACAGCAGAAAGTGGCTTTGCAACCATGCAAGGCAGGATGATTTTGATTTCAGTGACTGGGAGCCACATCTTTGAATATCCTGTCTCTTGAGTGGTCAGCAGGCAAAAAGGGGGCGCATCAGAAAGTCTTCAAAGGCAGTGGGGTGCATGGAGAGAAAAGAGAGCCTGTGTCTGAGGGAGGGATTCAGAGAAGAGCTGGACGGGCTGGCGCCTGCTGCCTTATGATGGCAGCCCGGGGCTCCGCACACCTCCCGGCCTTGAAGTCGGCCTGCCATTTTGTTCTACAAAGCATCTGCTTCAGCAGATAAAGTGATTTTTGACCTGGAGACCTGAACTGACAACTCTGTAGACAAACCTCTAGCACAATGGCTCTGCCTCTCAGCTCGTTTCATCTCCTGTGTGCGCTCTCACTTTGCTCTGCAGCACCAGGGATTTTGCACAGCTGGCTGTGGACCAGTTGACCCCTGGAGCACTTTGGGGGGCCACATCCCCACTGCAGCCTCTCCCTGTGAGCTCCTTAGCCATCAGCACTGACTGACAGCCAGCAGACAGGGCTCTGTGTTGTCAGGCTGTGGTGGTGGGTGATAAGTCCATCCCACAAATGCCTCTGGTGTTTTTAAAGGGTTTGTGGCCAGGCAGATTAGACAAAGGTGAGATGTCTTTAATGCCATTCCAGGGTGTGGATTGAGGCTTGCAATGTACATGCAAATCTCACATGGGACAGGTCTGATAAGACCTGCAAAGAAAAAAGCCCCTCTTCCCACTCTCTAATCTGTGAATAACAAATGCTCTGAATTGCTTCAGAGGCTTCAGATCTCAATGAGAAGGACATCACGGAAAGGCCTACCAGTTGGGTGTCACTCTGCCAGGTTGATGCATTGCAGTTCCTTAGGGATGCCTACCTTACAATATCGTTTTGCAAATGAGGAAACAAGGCAACTGAAAGTTTGGGACTTGCCATTACTTCCTGGCAGAACTGTTTCAGTATTTGTAGCCCCTCAGCTTGCAGCCCTTTCTAGGGGAATATCTCCTTCATTAAGAACCATGAACCCCCATTCGATTCAATCCCCTTTGTAAGTAGGGTCACATGGCTTCAGAGCCCTCCATTGATGGCATGCAGATGTCTTCACCATACTTCATACACACCATGCACAGAGTAGTCCTTGGTGCTAGGGACAATCCCACCTCCCCAAAATGGCTTTGTCCTCTAAAGTATTGCCACAAATTCCCATCTCAAGATGGGTTTTTATACTGTTCACCATTTCTCTATCATTACCATCACAGTTACCACCATCATTTGTAGTCAATTATTATCCTTTTAGGTATTCTTGGAGCTGTTCTAGATACCTTAAAAGAACGTGTTTACAGTTTCTATTCTCTGGGGTCTTAATGTCTCAGAGGAATAATAGCATTGATGCTTGTAGACACAAAAAGAATGCTACAAGTATTTAGTGAACATGGAATAAAAATAGATTAGACAAGATTAAATATGTGCATTATGCATACCTTCTAGCTTGACCCCTGGCCCCAAGCTAAAGCTGTGCTAAGCTGTAGCAGGAGGCAGGTTTTTCTTGGTACAAGTAAGAACAGTCTTATAAGACAGATTATTTCTTTTCCTGCTGTCAAAAACATACACTTAAAGTCATCAGTAGGAAGCCATCAGTGACTGAGCTAAGAATTGTTGCTAAGAAGTTTTAAGGAAATGCTATTAACAATGACCTCTTATTCATAAAAGATGTTGTGACTGAGTGTCTGCTGTGCTTGTGATGCTTTAGAGCAAGTCCCTTTTACCAGCTGCACTATCACTACTAGTAGTTGGTCTGATTGGAGTCAGAGATGTAGTAAACATCAAGACACAATTGAGCCAGCAATAGCAAAACAGCAAATAATCATGAGTTTGGGGGCCTTTGGTCATAAAAATGTAAACATGTACCTTGCATGCTAATCTAAACCATCTAGGTTTTGTGCCAAATGAAGCTTGCAATGGATTGTCTGAGATACAGCATCCAAAAGATAAAAAAATAGTCCTAAAAACTTTACCTTCATATTAAAAAGAAGCTTCAAAGGGAGCAGTTCTCTTAGAACAAGGCAGTTTGCTCTATGCTATCTTTATAAAATCATAGTATTTTCGAGTGGGAAAGGACCTTCAGGGTCTTGGAACCTAGCATTCCCTTAATGCAGAAATCCCTGCTTGAGACTCACCTCTAGGCTGGGTTTGAAATGTGCTCTCCACCAAAGGCACATTCATTACAGGTCACTCTCTGAAGGGTCAGTTCTGTTCGTGGGTGAACCAAGGGATTGCTTTCATTGCTGAGCATCTGAAGCTAATGCAAGTCTACCAAGCAAGGTCCCCAAATAATCCAGTCTCCCCGGAGGAAGGAGCATTAAGACTTTTAATGTATTAAATTTTCTTTGATTTAGGACCATCTTCTTATTTTTCCAGCCAGGAGCCTCTATTGTTATGGTGACCTATTAAGGTGATTACAGAAAGCATTGGTGGCCTAACATATCTCATTTTCATCATCGTCAGCCTCCTGCAATTGCAACCTTCTGAGTATATCATAAATCCAATAGACCGAGTGTCTCCAGAAGCTCAGCAAAGAGGCAACAGTTTTTTTTTTTTTTTTTCCACTTAGGCCAGGGATATGAGTAGTAATAAACTCAGCAGTCAAGGCCAGAAATGTGATAATAGTTGGAAATGAGAAGAGGGTTAGAGGAAGAAAAGCAAAGCCAGAAAAATGCCCTGCTCTCCTTGCTTTGCTGAGTTTTCAAATTCATTAGCAACCTCAATTATTCAATTCCTCAGTTTTAATCTCTAATTAAACACTGCCACAGACATTGTATCTATGGAGGGTTGAATTTAAGTGGCCTCTTTTTAATAATTGTGCAACTATGATCCCTGCATTGTTAACCCAGAGGGGAAAAGGAGGAAAAAAATTATAAAAAGAAAAGAAAGAAAAATGTGAGTGCCTAAACTTCATACCAAATGGTAATTGCAGGGGGATGTTATTTTCCCTCTAAATATAGCAAAGATGACTACAAGGCTTCCAGCATTTTTCTATAATAATTTCCTAAATCAAAAGCATATTTGCTGACAAGAGAGTGCCTTACCACAGCTATTCTTTTTGGAATAATTAGACAAGCAAGAAAACAACAGGCAGGTACAATCTGTTGCTGAGTGAATGATATTGTTTTTTGCTTATTTCACAAGGTTGTAGGACCCTGGGCTTCCTTTTTTTAAAAAAATATTGTTTTGATGAAGTAATGCAATAAATATAGACAAAAACATTGGATGGTAGCATTTGGGAAACCAGATTTCTGTTTATTTAACAAAAGGCCTTTCTGAAAGATGAAGGCATCTCCACATAGCCTCAGAAGGAGATATGACTAAGACAGGTAGGAGGGAAACAGAATACAAGATTGTATATCTTCCATGATCATTCCATCCCAAATACTGGAAGGGACCTGTGCCCCAGTGCTTCCCCAGCATTCTGTACACTTCCTGATACCCTGCCTTATAGTTGTTGTTTTTGCTATTTATCTGCCTCAATGGATTGTGGACTCAGGAGCAAAAGGAGTATGCCTTCTCCTGAACCCATGAGAATTAGAACCTTGCCGCAGAGAGCAAGTACCAAACAAATATTTGTGAAGCAAGTTTGTTACATGAGTGCATTCTTTTAACTTCCTTTCCATAAAGCCTTAAATAAGTTTCATAAGAAGCATACATTTTCAAGTCATGAACAAATATATGTGGCATAAATATATGTATGTATGTGTGGGCAGACACATATTTCAAATAGTCATATTAATTTGCTCCAAAGAATCAGACTGAGTGGAAGCCAGAAATTGTAAGAAATGGGAACCTCTTGCTATATAACAAAGTCACAAAAATACATCCCATCTGACCAGGAACTAGGTCTCTTTTGTGAATTATCTAGACTCCTCACCACAATGTTTTTTTTTTTTTTTTTTTTTTTTTTTCCTGCCAGTGCCAAGGATAGTATCTTCAGGTGAGCCACATGATGAGCCAAGTGGTCCCAAAGTCCTGTGCATGCTCTAGTAAGTGACACCACTGCAGCAAGACTCTGGGAGTCTTTCTGACTAAAGGGTAACACTTTGGAGCTAGGATGTGCTTTGCAGATGCCAGATCAATGGGCACTGGGGGATGGAAGAGAAGAAAGCAGCAGCAAGGCCTGCCCCACTGCTCCTGATACTATACTGCAGTGGGAGTACAGGTGTCTCCACCCCAACCCCACAAACTGGTGTCACTTTAGCTGCAAACTCTAGGATGACATTAGTTGCAAGCAAACTCTTGGTTTCTTGTTTCAAAGAGGAAAACCAGCTCTTGAAGGAAATTGTACTGAGCATTCTCCAGAGACATGAATTTGAGACTATCAAATAACAGTTTTTCAATCTCTGCCCTGAAGAAGGTTACAACCATGTAGCAGAGATGAATTAGAATTTACAAACCACGTTCAGCATTAGTCATCAGTATGTCAGCATCATACATGATGGCTTTAGACACCCAAGTAGTGAACGAAATAGGATAATGATTCAGATGGTTGGATGAGGTGTCAAGAACTTCTGGCTTCTCCAAGAGGTTCCCAGCAGGGCCACCCAAGCCATCACCCAGGTCACCCAGGCTCCATCCTCCTTTCTTGCTTATCAAGTGTCCATGAGCTCTATCTGGCTCTTTGAGTCCCCCTCTTGAGAGAATGGATATGGATTTGCTAAGACCGTGCAGATTTTTCAGACTAGCAACTAACTATCTGTACTTCAAATAGCCCCCTGCTCCCCAAGTGAAAGGGCACATCTTCTTGACACAAGGGTGAAGAGGAATCAGCTCTTCCCACAGAAAAGAAAAGGCACGAGAGCTGAACACTAAAAGGACTCTTCAACTTGAAGCAGATACCATGAACTGATCAGCCTGGTTGTTCATGCTGTAGTTTGGTCTTTGTCATTGATTTCTACCTTGAGTTTCTACTAGGTTCCTATATCCCCTCTCCTTCTTCTTTTCCAACTTGCCCTTTTTCCTATAGTTTGTTTTTTTTGTTTTTTTTTTAATCAGTTACTTGAGTTAACTTGCAACTGTTTTGAAAGTGCCTTTAAATAAGTGCAATGCTTTCCCTCAAATACAATGCCTTGAAAGGGCCCAGCAGCCCTGAAGATATACAATCAATACTTTGCCTGAACCATTGATACCCTTGCCCATCACTTAAATATCATTACAGGAAAGATTTCAACAAGATCACGGCACATTATACTTTAAAGTTTGACTTTAAAGGATGCCTGGGCTTTGCTGAAAGGCATTAGTAATGGAATTCTTTATCTCTGAGCTTAATTTATTCTGAGGAGAATAGGGCCATTATCTTAAATCTATTTTTTTTCCAACAGAGAAAACAGGCCTCAGAAGTCCAGCACTTATAAAGAAATCATTGTTTAATTACCTTTATGTTTAACCCTTTGCAGAAAGAGAGGGAATGAAAGTGTATTCTTAAAAATGAATATGCATTCCTCTCAGGCTGCATAAACTTGCTACCTCTTTTCCTTTTCCTTTTTTGGGGGGCAGCAGGGGTCATTGCTTTTCCTATGCTTCTTGCATTTTTCACATGCAGCCAAGGAAATCTTTGAGTAGTTCTGAACCTCAATTGAATTCACTTTCCCTTTGACCATAAGTGAGGAAGGGGTTTGGGGTTTGAAGAATGCAGGAGACCCATTGCTGAAGGGATTCCAGTATTTGACTACTTGCTGGATAGTAGACATATGAGAGCTGTATGTTTATATGTGTGGAAATAGACACCCTCACACACTCATAGTTAGCTTCCTGACCCAAACAGTATATTTCCTCTGTGCAAAACAACTGGTGTGAAGAGTAGAGAAAGTGATCTATGAACTGGCTTTTTTTACAAAATGCCAACCACCAAGCCATTTATAGACTATTTGTCACCTCTACCTATCAGCACATTTGCTTATCTGAAGGATGACACTGGTTTTGTAGATTTGGGCACTGGACAAATCTCTAAGAAGATGCCTTAGGTCTGGGACTACTCCCGGGTCTCACCTTGTTTGCTTCTTCTGTTCTAATATGTGAAACTCAAACCCCAGTTTTGGCCAGGCTCGGGGCTCCCTTGTGAACTAAATGGTACATTGGATTGTTGTAGAACTTCAGGGGCAGCTGTTTTGCCAACCCTGGTCTTTATCAGCCTCCCTCTCACCTTTGTCACCATAGAGCACTTGTCACTACTATTGCTTCCAGAACCTCAACCCTAGGACTCATCTGGTCGCATATGCCAATTGGTAACAACTGGTGAGAATGACCTGGCTCCAGAGGTTGGGGGACCCAGCTTCAAGGAAGTTTTGTCTTCTACTGCATTGTCTCAAACTGGTTAGCCAGAAGAGGAAAAGTAGGCACCATTATAATTCCAGGAATGCTAAGCCAATCAGCCTTCCTAATCGGCCGTGGGCTCTTCCCTTTCCTTTGTCAGGTAAGATAGGGGTGATAGGCTTTTTTTTCCCCCCTTAACTGCTGTTATCAGAGATTTTCTGTTTAGTTGTTACTGGGTCACACTTTACAAGTGCAAATGACTTTGATGACCTCCATTCACTGCTTCTGAGCCACCTTCATGTCTACTAGGAGTGAAAATCCGTAAAGAATTCAGGCAGAGGCTGGGGTTGTAGCTCAATTGGTAGAGTGCTTGCCTAGCATGTGTTCGATCCTCAGCACCACATAAAAATTAAATAAAGGTATTGTATCCATCTACTACAAAAATATTTTAAAAAAAGAAAAAATTCAAGCAGGCTCCTGTTTTGATCAGTCTCTCTCAATGATCATTATTCCTAAGTCAAAAAGTCTATGCACGTTCCAAATTAGAAACACACACACACACACACACACACACACACACACACACACATAGAGCACAGAAAATCTCCATTTTATGTGATTGGAGTGTATTTCCTGTTTGTTTGTTTTTCCATCCTTGTGGGTCAGTTAGTCTGTAACTGACTTTAATTGGCCTTCCACCTTCCCTGAGCCTTTATTACCTACAGTCACAGGGACATCAGGAATAGGAGAGATTTTTACCGCCTTTTAAGTTCCCTCATCTTACAGTATTCCCACTGATTGTACAAGAAGGTTCAGAGGACTGCTGGGAAAGGGAGCCTGGACTGTAACCATCAAAATCACCACTTACCTTGTCATTTACTCCATGTTCTGAGTTATATGATAGTTTTTAAAAATTGTATAAACTTCAAAGACTTGGATTAGTCATATTTCTCAGTTTATGGCACATCATCACCCATCTAAGAACTCTTTTATATATATATATATATATTTCCACCTTTATCCTTGGTCCTAACTCCTATTTTCCTTCCTTTACCCACAGGTAACCATTCTAATGTTTTATATATGTTTTTGAATAGATAGATAGATATAATATGCAATATTATATATACACATTATATGTGTTATATGTATTGCATATATAAAATATAATATATATCTAAAGACCTATAAAAATACTAGAATAGTTACTCATGCATAAAAAAAGAAACACACACACATACACATACATTTTATATATAATATGTGACATTTTCTATGTGAATAATTTTAATTTATCCACACAGTATTGTGCTGCAGATATAACTCTTACTTCCCCGTCCAAAACTGCTTTTAAGAATTGTTGGTTTTAGATATCTTTTCTGTTCGTTGCTTCTTATTTATTTATTTTAATACATTTTTTTTATTTTAACTTTTTATACATGTTTACAGAGTACATTTCATTTCATATTACATATAAAGAGCACAATTTCTCAAGTTGCTGGTTTTATATAAGGTATTTTTACAACAATTGTGTTTCTAATTGTTGCACACACAGAGTTTTATTCATTCACTCCCTTTTGGTAGATCTCTAAGTTGCTTCTAAACCCCCATTCCTGTGGAACTGTGAGAGAATCCTAGCATTCACACCGCCTGACAAAATTTCTGCATCTTAAGATATTTGCACAGATAATTTCATTAAGCACCACCAGGTATTTACACTGACCAGTTTACATTATGAACACTGGTTTGTGGGACTTCCAGTTTCCCCACATGCTCAACAATCCTTGGTATTCACCAATTTTCTAATTCTTCTAAACCCAATTGGCAAAAAGTAGTGTTTCATGTTTTTTTTAATTTTCCTCATCACTAATAAGTTCACTCCTGACTTTACTCTCAACTCTCTACAAGATTGGAAGTAGTGGCATCACAGACGAGAACCAGGGCTGATACAACCTGAGACTGCCCAACATTAAATACTTGATTCTATAAGGCAGTTGTCCAAACCTCCTAACTGACACGAGCTGTGGCCATGCAATGCCTGGTAAAAGTCTGAAGGAATTCAGTGACTCCATATGTTGGATCGGTAGTGACAACCCAAGCACCCACCCCATTCCCAAGCAGTGACAAAACTGTAAGTCCTTCCCAGTCCCAGCTGCCAATGGAGGTGCTGCACATCAGTGGAGCTATGCAGACTCACTGATTTAACATTTCTGTCAAAGTAGCCCACAAGTGCCATCTTATCAGAGGATCAATTTTATATCAGAGGGTCATTAAATTCTTTTTTATGAGAATCAAATGGGCTTTTGCTGCTGCATGTTGTACTGCCGCTCGTCCGAAACTGGAGATGAAATCAAAGTGGAAGAGATTTAACCAAATTATCCATCTTCAGAAAATAAGCTCCACTGCAAATGTATTTTTGATGTGGTATTGTGCAACACAAAGAGAGGAGAAATAAAAATACTCTAATGGTCCTGTTATATACAAACAGGAGGATGCTGTAAAGTTAACCCTCTGTGTGAGCAGTTTCTCTCTCTTTCCCTTTGAGAGCAAGGGGCTTTAGGAGTTGGAGAGTTTAATGACAAAGATACAGAGCTCCTAATGGACTGTGATGAATCCACATGAGTTGCACATTCATTTTTTTTCCAAAGTAAGAGAACACTTGAGAATGGCTTTTAATTTTCTATGAAGGTTTGAATACCTGACATGGAAGCCTCTCCCAAAGTGTGTCTTGCACCCTCACCTTGCAAGACTGACTTTCCCATAATAAAACTTCCCACCAGCCTAGAAAGAAGAGTCAGCAGGCTCCCAGGGTAGTCCTGCAGCCAGATCAAGGCTCTTCTCAATGTGCTCATCCAATCAAGTGTGGCCAGAGGGTTTGCTTTTTTGTGGAGTTATTTGCAGTACATATTCATGAAACATTTTTTCTTTTTTTTTGTATTTTGATAACTTGGATAGTAGGAAGAACAGGGAAGAAGAAATCTAGGGAGCATGCTTGAGATTGCTCAGCATCTTGAAGGTACTTAGAGAACATTATCTGCTCCTGCTATGTCCCTGGCCTCTTCTTAGAATCCTTTGAGGAGCAAAAGAAAGGAGTCAAAAATATCAAAAGAAAGAAATGGCAGTGATTATTAAATTAGACACTGTGTAGAGCTTATGATTATGTGATTGGGGCTACAGAGGAATGCAATAATTAATAAGGAGGAAATGTGTTTGGTTGAGACCTAAGTAGATCATTCTAGGGATGAAATGCATGGTGAGAGTGATTGATACCCATGTGATCGCCCCAGTGCATGCTGTGAACATGATAGGTCTCACCTGGGGAGCTGTGCAGAGAGTCAGGTTACTGGGCAGAATTAAAGTCATAGTCATCTCACTCAGTCTCCTGTGCCCTGAATGGTGGACATTGGGCCCATGAATAGGCCCCACATATGGCTTTTCAGGGCATCCATTCCCTAGAATACCCTTAGTTCCTGCTTCTCAGATTTTGATGTTTTCCCCATTCTGAATAAGGATCAGAAGTCTTTAAAAGCATGCCTTCCAGTGGTTTTGCAAAGGACACTGGTACCTCAGGAGGATGCAGAGGAGAGCTATGAAGCACATCTCAGAGGCCAAAGTCTAATGTTAGGAGGACTCAAAAGGCCCCCCTGCCCATTCTGGTTTGCTCTCTGATGCCATTTCTCAGAGATCATTTTCCCCTTGCAGACCAGCAAAGATGCCGCTCTGCATCGGATGATATGGGGTTAGTTTCTTAGGTGTCCAACTGCCTAGCAGTGGATTAGAAGACTCTCTGGGTCCTGGGGAGGGTGACTTCTCTCTGACTACTGGAGCCCTTGCCTCTCAAAGGTTGAGCTATGTTTTATATTTGCCATAAGCCATGCATATGCTCTTCAGGGTAAAAAGAATAAAAAGAAAACTATTTGCAAGATAAGTAAAGAGAAATGTAATCCCTGAGTGGGATGAAGGGTGCTTTGAAATGAATGGGGGATAATCCTTTTGTTGTCTATTACAAATGTACTTTATTTCTGCATTATCTGGCTATAAGAATATGCCATTCACTTTAGTGACAAAGCCATTGCAGTTTCTTCTCTTTATGTCATCTTAAGTGTGGCTACAAGGAGGTTTATTGACTGGGGTCTGAGGCAGCCAGCCCAATGGAGGCAGCTGGGTCGTGTGGCCACTGTGGATTCTGACAGATTGAGTTTTGTACCAGGCTCAGGATAGCAGTAAAAGGAGGTTAGGCAAGTGACTACACCAGTGTCCAACCCCTACTGGCTTCAGAGCCTGCAGAACCCAGTGCTCTGTGCACAGGGATTTTCAATAACCAGAAAAGTCATAACTCTGTCCCTTGCTCTGTCTGAGACCTGGACTAAAGTCTTTCTTTCATGTTCTGGCATTTGGTTCCCTTAAAGGTATGACAGGAAAATTCTAAGGGCTCGTCAGCCAGCATTACTTCAAATGTTCCATTCTTCTTTCTGCTTCTCCCCTCAAGCCCTCTCTGCTTTCCTTCTTCCATTTTCTTCTTTCTTTTCAAGAAGGAAGCTCCCTGGGGGAAGCAAATACGTTAGTCAACTTTTTGTCACTATGACAAAACACCTGAGAAAAACAACTTACAGGAAGAAAGACTTATTTTGGTTCATGGTTTGAACAATTTCAGTCCCTGCTCATCTGGCTTCATTGTTTCTGGGCCTGAGGCGAGGCGGAATATCATGGTGGAAGGGTGTAGTGGAGGAAAGCTGCTTGCCTCATGGTGGCCTGGAAGCAAAGAGAGTGAGGAAGGGGCCAGGGACAACACAAACCCTTCCAAGGCACACCCCTAGGGACCTACTTCCCCAAAGAGACCCCCCCTCCTAGTTTCCACCACCTCTTGAAAGTTCATTCAATAGTGAACCTATAATCCATTGAAAAGATCAGAGCCCTCATGAGCCAATCACTTTCCTACCTCTGAATATTGTTGCATTGGGAGCCAAGCCTTCAACACATGAGCCTTTGGAGGACAATTCATATCTAAACCATAACAACAGGTATCATGGGAGTACTAGGACTGGTCAGAGGCTGCAACCTTTGGGAATGGAGAATCATTATTCCTGGGAGGTACTTACTTTAAAGCTCAGTCTTGGGTCTGGGTTTGTAGATCAGTGGTAAAGCACATGCCTAGCATGCAAGAGACCCTGGGTTCAATACCCAACAACAACAACAGAAAAAAGCCTGGTCTTTCAGCTGTTAATCCGTCAATTATCCAATTGCAAACCCTCCAGGGACAACGGGGTGGGGGGGGACATTATGAATTATCTTGATATTCACCGGTGTCAGTGGCTACAATCACTCCCAGTTTAGTACCTAGAAAGCTTAAAAGTGTTTCTCTGACCATTGATCAAGAAAATATAGATGATGGGGGAAGGGACATAAGTAATCTTGTCACTGTCTTTCTTAAAAGACTCCCCGTAACTTCCCATGGTTAAGGATACAAATGGCACTTTGTAACATGACCTGCAGAGTCCAGCCCCAGTCTGGCCAGCCGTCATCATCCAGCCCTACCCTCTCTTGTTCCGTTAGCTCTTTGCTGTCTTTGCCTTGGGACTTCTACATGCTACTGTCTGTCTAGAACGTCCTTTCCTCCCCCAACTGCCTAGCCATCCTCATCAGAGCTCAGCTGACATATCACTGCCTCAGGGAATCCCCTGGGCCCCACTGAATAAATAGGACCAACCATTCACTCACAACATCCTGGATATCTTTATTATGCTTAACAGGTTTAAAATAAGAACCAGCAGGAGAATTAAGTGCTTGTTATGGGTGCTCCAAACTGGAAGGTAAGCTCAAGAGACTGGGATAATGCCAGTCTTGTTCAGCACGATAGCCCTACACCTAACACTGAGCTGGCTCATAGCTCAGAGGGCATAGACATTTGCAGAGCAAAGAAATGAAATTAAGACAACTCCTGCTTTCTCTTGTTTGCATATTTATTTCCTCATTCATCACCTCCCTTCACTTCCTTAGAAGGGAAGCAGGAAGCTTGAATCCCAACAGACCTATGAAAACACATTATCCTCATCCTATCAGGCCACCCAGATATCATGATATAGACATGTCAGCCACCGAAATAAATATTGTCAAGTTTTCTAACTGCACTGGGAAGAATTCTGCTTAGGCTGCTTGAACCTCAGCACTGTCATGCCCCTCATCTCATTATCTGTAGTTCATCCAAGAGCCCCCAGAAAATACTGAGTCATACATGGTCTTGGGGTAGACATTTATTGAGAGAGCCCATTGTAAGGGTTTGCAGTGTGCCTCCTGAGAGCTTACCGTTTCAGAGATAGAAAACTGATTCCAGCAAAAATAACCATAGTATGCTGTCGGCAAGATTAAAACATGGAACTGTAAAGTATTTGTGACATACATAGTTTAATAATTGTCTGAGTCCATTTGCTGTTGCTAATTGAATACCAAAGACCAGGTAATTTATAAAGAATGTAAATTTATTTAGTTCAAAGTTCTAGAGGCTGGGAAATCTCCAACAGCTTGTCGCTGGCATCTGGTGAGGGCCTTCTGGCCACTTCCTAAAACGGTGGAGGACATCACATGTTATGAGCAAGTTACTAGCTCAGATCTCTCTTCCTCTTCTTAGAAAGCCGCGAATGCCATTATGAGGGCCCCACAATTATGCTCTTGTCTAATCCTAATTTCCTCCCAAAAGCCCCACCTCCAAATACCATTTACATATCAATTTGATGATTAGCTGTCCAGCACATGAACTTAGGGGGAATACATTCAAACCATAGCAATAACATTTTTTTAAGTGGGAAGGAGCATGTTTAAGTACATTCAGAAGAGGGAAATGGAGGTTGGCCAGTTAAGAAGATTTGACAATGAGAATGTGAAGCTTCTACATTTCCGGGGCCGGGGGGGGGGGGTGGGGGGGGGGGATTATCTCATGATAATCTGGATAGCCAGACCTTAGGTGGGATTGATTACACTGAAGTCTAAAACTTCTAGGCTTTCATGTGGCTGGTTCACTGTTTCCATTTAGGACATGAGCTCAGCAACAAATTA
This sequence comes from Tamias sibiricus, assembly GCA_025594165.1. Classification (NCBI taxonomy): domain Eukaryota; kingdom Metazoa; phylum Chordata; class Mammalia; order Rodentia; family Sciuridae; genus Tamias; species Tamias sibiricus. Next base: position 121,113,405 of record CM046657.1, on the reverse strand, counting down.
AGTAAAGTGTCCCCAATAAATGCTAATAAGTCCCAAGAGGAAACAGGGGCATCCCCATGCATACCAAATGCACTCATTAACATCCCTGCTATTATGAAGAACAGCAAAATGACCTTGCAATCATTAGAAGCTTAAAATGCTATGACTTAAGTTTAGAGGGACACAAAATACATTGTAAAACCTAATTAGTGTTACCTTTGTTAATTGTTGCCTAGCACTGAGTTGGATAAAATAAATGCATGATGGACATTCCAGGGCATCAGATGTAACCCCATCACTATTTTTAAAGGAAGTGAAATTACAGAAGAGCTATTTAGAAAGGTGTTTTTCTGAGTTGCTGTGAGTGGATTGAGGGAAGGGGTGGGGAGCATGAGCAGTCGGTGTGTTTATTTGCATGAATCCTAAATGCTGAAATTTTCTCCTGAGAACACTGTTCTTCTCCTATCCCTCTCGAATGTGAATGCAGAGATACCAGACAATGGGGGAAAATTACTATAGTGCCCAAATCCAATCCCAGCATGAAAACAGCTGTGCTGCGGGGGGGATGGTGAAATCATATCCCATAGGCAATTAGAATCTCCAGCATTATCCCCACCTGAATCTGCAGTGAAGATGGCAGGCACCAGTCTGTGTCCAGGTGCAGATTTGTCCACTAGATAAGCTCTACCTGTGTGTGCCTTTTGTTCACTCTTGAGGGGGCCCAGTAAGCTGCATGCACTGCCGTGGAGACATGAGAAAACTTTCCCATCTGGGGATGTCACGGCCATGGTGCCAGGGCACAGAACTCAGGTCATGGAGCAGTTGCCCTTTACTCTGCTACTGTAGATGAAACCAACAACAGCAACAAGGTTGAACCTCCAACCACACCCCGCAGTGCATATATACACACACACACATACACACACACACACACAGCTGGGCCTTACTCCCAGCTGTGCTCAGCATTTGTAATAAGGTTGTAAAAGTGAAATCATTTTCTCAGGGTTGTCATTTTTTCCTCCTTAAGGATAAATGATAGCTGATTCTTCAAGGAAAAAAGCCTGCCACTTATACCTCTCTCTGGGCCCCTCCCGAGTAGATCCTAACTGGTAAAGATTAAAATCAAGCCATAAAATTCTACAGCCAGCAGTCATAAAGATCGTTGAGAGCTTTGTTTTCATGCTGGGTTCTGAGAGGACTAGGGGTCCTGTGAGGTCCCTTGACTTCTGCCTGGGCACGAGGCTCAAGGCTCGAAGGAGACAATGAAAGCAGAGCCGGAAGATACCGCCCTCAGTCAGGGCAGCCCCTTTTAGCGACTTTAAATATTGAAGTTCCATGTAGAATTTCACTTGGGAAAAAGAAGAAGTTTTCTCTGCCAAAAATTATTGGAAGATCACCAAGAGGCCACGGAGGACAGGGGAGGCCATGTGACTTCCCTCGAGCTGCACTGGGACACTGAGAGAGCCAGGACCAGAATGCAGGCCTCCTGAGTGCAGCTGGAGCATGAAAGGAAAGGGGACACAGTCCAGCTGTTCATAAAGTTGGTAATGGCTTAGAATTCATGACAAGAGATGTTAAACTCTGACCTTATTCTTGCAGATATTCTTAGGTATTCTTAGATTCATTTCCTTGGGCTAGATTTCTCAGGGACCATGCTCCTCTGAAATATTCAAGGATAACAGGGAACTCACTGGTGCAGGGGGTGGGAGGCTTAGATGGTGCTTCTGCTGCTGCTGCTCCAACATGACCTCCACCACTGCCCACACTCTAGGGACAGCAGACCCTCGTGAAGTCATTCTTCTTTCATTCAGCCAGCCAGGACTGGATTCTAGAAGCTAAATTATTTCTATGCGATTACTAGAGTCTGTTCATTTGTCTTAATTGCTAGATCACTTGGCTTCTCCGGGATAGGTTTCTGCCATTTGCTACCAACAGTGACAGGGCTAGCAAGACAGACCTACAGCTGGAACACCCCATGTCTCCAGCCAAGCAGTCCCTTGCAGAGGCAGTGGGACCCTGTCAAAGACAGCAGCTGCGCAGGACTTTAGTAGAATTGCTAGTTCACTTCCCTCCTCCTCTTCCTCCTCTGCCCTTCCTTCCAGCTTCTCCGCCCTTTACAATAGCTGAAGATTTAAAAAAAAAAAAAAAAGGAAAGGAAGAAAAAGAAACTGCTGATAATTAAAGTTAAATCTTTGTTGCCCCAATGTCTGAAACTCTGGGAAGTCATTATCAGAGTCAGACAGTGATATTTTGATATACCAGAATCTTTTTGATATAAGGAATAAAGTTCTAAGGCATAAGAAGATAGAGAGCCATGCTATTTCCTAATCACCCTTTATAATTTGCAGTGTCTTGGGATGCTTCTCAGATGTTTCCACTGTGGCTTATGTATACTTCAAACCCATGTGCCGTTAAATGCAGAAGCTAGGTACTGAATTAATGAAGGGAACTTCAAAAGCCCACCTCTTTGGCAGGCTGAAGATCTAAGGGCAAATTCAAAGAGGGTGATGGGCCTTTGAAAATTACTAAGCACAAACAATAAACCTCATTAAATAAAGTCAGCAGAGTGGGCTCAGAAATGCAGTGAGACAAGTTGGGGACAGAAGGGACCAGAACCAGCCTGAGAACTGACGCTTGTCAGGGAGCTGAGGTAAGGGTTGAAGGGGCGGATTGTATTTGGGAATATCATGTGACCTGAATAGAAGCAATGCTAAGAAAAAGTAGTCGGGAGAATGCCAAGGGGCACAGGGCAGGCTGCTGAGGGGGTTAGGGCTGTCCTCGTGACATGAGAGGGTGCTCTGGGCTGGCAGGCATTCCATTTAAACCGTCAGGATCACTGACCATCTTTTACTATTTGCAGCTCTGCAGAAGGCGGAGCTTTTGAGAGAGAAACAGAAGCTGCATGGTCATCAAAATAACCCCCAGCCCTGAGCCCTTGGTAAGGATATGCATTCATTATGTCCAACAGAGGCTGGTCAGGGACTCCCATGGTACCCAGTCCAGGCACCTCTGTCTGCCTGCGGGTGGGGAAGTTGAGGATTCAGTTGCTATTAAATGGCAAAGTTCTTGATGAGATCCGGTTGAAAACTGACCAGCAGATTGGAAAATCATTGTGCCAGACCAGCATGTGTAGTTTCCAGAAATAGATTGGGGTTGCTGGATGCCATCTGGAGAGATCACATTAGGCCACAGCAGGACATGGAAAGGAATGCTCAGCTGGGGGGGCCATGCTCTCCTTCTATCTCCAGGGTGGCCTGTGAAGCCCTTCCTGACTCCTGTCTCCAGTCAGGGCTATCTGTCATAGATACGCAGCGCTCTCTAAAGACTGCAGTGATGACACCAGTTCTCTTTTGTGAACCTGCCTTTTCTCACTCCTACCTTCATCCCTCTTGTCCTTCTCCCTCCTCTAAAAATTACATCTTCATTTTAATTCAAGAATTTAACTACTGAGATTACACTGACCCTTTCCCCTAGAATGAAAGGATGCAGGATCCTCCACCAGATAGTTATTTGTGATTGTGGCTGGGGATTTATTTAAACTAATTTTTTATTATTCATGACACCAACAATTTATGCAGTGAATGCAATTAGAGCCTATGATTGGCTGCCACAGCTAAGGGCTAGAAGTGCCACTTCCTTGGATATGCAGGGAAGAAAGGCGAAGAATATTAGAAAAATAATCAGTCGCAGTGATATTTTTTATGAAGTGATCCCCACAAACCTTCATTTAAAAGAAAAAAAGCTAATTTAATTTCCCAAACACCCTGCAAAAGATATCTAATTATCCACTCTTAAATTGCTCTCATAATTTTTGCAAAGTTCTCTATTGTTTATGCCTTTGCGGGTCCTCCTTTTCTACAAGCAGAGAAGCTGCCACCTTGTTAATGCAGGTCCCAATAAAACCTCCTTGAGATGATTCCTCCCCACACTGTTCATGCAGAAACTCTGATGCAGCCTCTAATGTGTTTGTCCATTTCATCAGGAAATATTTGATGAACGAGATTTGAGTTGTAATCACTTACAGTCGTGAGCAAAGAAGAGGGAATTGACCTCCCCACTCCTCTTTTCCTTTTTTCTTTTCTCTAAGAGGAGCAGTTCAAAAAAATCATTGGACATCAAATCAAAACAAATCATGGCACATCCACACAATGGGCTATTCCTCAGCAACAGTAGAAGGGAATGAGCTACTGACACTGTGCAGTAATGCGATGCCTCTCAAGATAATTATGCTAAGTGAAAGAAGCCAGACAAAAAGGAGTTTATACTTTGTTATTCCACTTATGGAAAGTACTAGAAAAAGCAAATTAATCTCTAGAGACAGAAAGCAGATCTCTGGGTACTTGCTGGGAATTGCAGGGAGAGAAAGTGGGTGGGCAAAAGGGAGTGATCCCAAAGGGGCATGGGAAAGCTTTGGGTGGGGGATGATGGACGTGCTCACTGTCACTGTGGTCATTGTTTTGAGAGTGTACACGTGTCAAAACTTGTCATATTGCAGACTACTTTAAATATGTGTGGTTCATTGTGTGCCAGTTATACTTCAGTAAAATTGTTAAAGCAAACACAGGTTTTGGCTCCATCATTTACCTAGATATGGGACCTCAGTCTCTCTGGACTTTAGTTCACTCACCTGTAAAATGGGAATGATGAGGCCACTATGATTTAGATATGAACTGTCCCCCAAAAGCTCATGCATGAGACAATGCAAGAGACTGTTGAGAAGAAATGATGGGTTCATGTGAACCTTAACCTATCCAGTACATTAATCCACTTGAATGGATTAACTGAATGGCAACTGTAGGCAGGTAGGGTATAGCTTGAGGAGGTGGGTCCTGAGGACATGGCTTTGGGGTATATATTTTGTCCTGTTGAGCACTCTCTCTGCTTCCTGGTGGCCATGTCCTAAATTTCTTTCCTCCACCACACCCTTCTGCCATGATGTTCTGCCTCACTTTGGGCCCAGAGCAGTGGAATCAGCCATCAATGGACTGTGACCTCTGAAACCATGAGCCAATTAAACTTTTCCTTCTCTGAATTGTTTTTGTCAGGTCTCTCGGTCACATAGGTAGGAAAGCTGAATAAAATTTTGCTCCGCAAGGCATGTGTTATAAATATCAGCACACAAAAAAGTACAACAATACAGGACCCTACATACATTAATAAATTTACCAGTGAACTTCATTCACTTGAACCACTGTGTATGTGAAAGGAATGGGTACTGTTTTTCAGGAGCCTAGTCTGTTGCCTGGGAAGCCAGTGCTCAATGTTGTGCACTTGAGCTGAAAGAGGTCACTTTGTGAACCTTAGTGCGTACCACACAGTTTCATCTGTTTATTGAACTTCTGGCTGAGAACCACAGAGTTCTGAAATGGTACCTCTTGGAGTAGGAGGACCTGGAGAAAGCCTCCACCTCACATCCTGTCTTCAGGTAGATGAGACAGATGGAGTCTAGCATCTGACTGGGGCCTCCAGCCTAGCCCTGAAAAGAATGATTAATGAAGGACAGAATAGTGCATAGTGATCAAGACAGAAGTTCCAGAACTCTGAGTGAGCTCTTCTGCACTCTTCCCTGTTGCAAGAAGGATCTGGAAAGGGCCCTGTAAATTCACAGCACAGCAGAGTGGGATTGAGGTGGAAGAGCCAAAGGAGCTTCCTCACTTCAAAGACTCTCTCAGGCTCCTGAGAGCTCTGCATTGTCAACTGTCTGATGTCAGCCTTTGTGGCTGCTATCGAGCATCCTGGACTCTCAGAATTTTTTCCTGACCATCATTTCAGGCCACTTAATGACACACCTGTGTCACTCCAGAATGTACTGTGTGTTTGTTTCTCTCTCCCTTTGTAGATTCCAAGTAGTTTCACATAATTATTACCTGTAATTCTCACCTAGGTACTAGGCAGTATATGGGATGGGTCCTCCTATGATTCTTATTTATGGTGTAAGGAATCAATATCCACATCAAATTAAGATTTTCCCAGGATCTCCTGAACAAAGAGTCAAGGTAGAAAGGTCAAGCCTCTTTGTTCTAACCATTGTTTCTATCCTACTCTTTCTCCTATACCATGCTATGGCATTCTATCACCAGGGAAAAGGGTGACCTCACCTCTGGTTAATTGATGGGAATATGGCTTACATAAAGTCATGTTGTGGTTGAGTAGAGACTAGATCTTGCAAATGCAGCCTTCTTCCTACTGTACTGATTTCATCCTCCGAATTTGGTTGATTTCAAACATAATTTCAGCCGCATGTGTCATTCTGTTGTTTTGACATTCCCGGGCATGGTAGGGGACCCCTAGGGGAATGGGGAGGAGGAGTTGAGCATGCTTAGTGGGTTAGCCCAGATCCCTGTCACTCCCAGCTCCTCCCTGCAGTGATTGATGGGTTACAGAATAAACGTGCCTCACTGCTTAAGGAGAAAAGAGCGGTGACCCATCTGACTTCATGAATTTGGAAAAAGAAGAGCACGGAAGCTATACCTGGGCAGAAAGGAGAATCCTCCTTGGAAAGCGTACTGACCGTGACCATAATCAGTAATGCTCCTTGCTCCTTAGTCTCCAATCCCCAAAGCATCTCCCTACCATTCCACTGACAAGACACGCTTGTCTTTGAGTCTTAAAGTGATGAATGCATGCTTGCTCTAATCCTCTTGAGCTACATTCAGAATGGAACCTGGGCAATCATCAGGAGTTTTGGACATTCAGGCTCAGACACTGCAGATGACATGGTACCTCAATTATTCAGAAGCTATCATTTCCAAATTGCCTCCTATGTTTCTGTGTGCAGTTCACCTTGCAAGGATCCCTACACGCACCCTCCATCTGGGAGGGCAGTCAAGGTGAAGCAGTGTGGGACAGGGAGACCAGTCCCTAACTCATGTCTTAACCTTAGATTTTGACTTCCGTCAGCCCACTCAGAACCATTATCCTTTTTTCTTGAACACTGAAGCTTTCTTTTTTCCCCTGAGGAGACATTTCTGAAACTGATCACCACTGGAATGTGAATTTTCCTGTCAAGGATGGGACAGAATAAGGAATGTGACCATTATTCTCTGCCCATAAAAGAGGCCTCCCTCCAGCTGTTATTCAAAAGACAATCTAACCCCTCCTGGCACTGGGTCACCCTGTGGGCTGGCATTCCCTAGTCAAGGACCAGCCCGATGCTTAGGCCGTGGGACCAAGCTGTCGACTGATTGTAGAGCTTGGCTCTCCAGCCCAACTCTTCAATAATGCTCTAATTAACTACTGCAAACTTCAGAGGACCCTGCTAAATATAATTGAGAGATCAACAGAGGCTGCATGGAGTTAGATGTGCATACTAATTACGGAATTATCCAACACCTGTTTTGGAATGTAACGCTGAAACATGGCAGTATTTTCCGGCAGAAGACCTGCAGTTTAAGAAAAAAGTTTTTCTTTAGTGAGCAAAATGAAACCCACTTCTTATCTGATGAGCTGTCCTCTTTTATTGGCACTGGTAGGAGATAGAGTGGGGGCAAGGCAGGACAGATGAAGCTAGTAAATGAAATATCCATGCACTTAGATCTGGGGTGAGATTCTGAATGGGGCAGCATGAGGCTGCTGGAAATAGACATTAATGAGTACATTATCATCATGGAGGGAGCAGCGCTCGGGATTTGTACATTTAGGGCTCTCTTTGGATATTGACAGGTTTCTACATTGTTTGCATCTGGCTCCCTCCCTTGGAACTGGATTGGCACCACCATCTAAAAGCTATCAATGGGTCAAAACCACTTAGCATCGTCACTAAAAGTAGCATGAGAGTGATGCAAGCGGGAGTATCAAAGGACAGTAAAGAGGAAAGAGCGTAACAGAGTCAGGATTTTGAGCTAGAGAAGGGCAGGAGAGCAAGAGAGCATAAAATTAAAGTGGGAAACAGATTAAACATGGAAAGAAAAGAAACTTCCTTAGCCTCATTCCTCATTTATACTGATTTGGTTCAATAACCTATAATCAGTAGATTCAGACCATGGTAAAATCATGCCTACCTGTGAGCCTCACAATTTTTTAGATGAAGCATTTGTCACCAAATAGAAAAATGAAACCTCTTTTCAAAGTACCCTAGAATTAGACTGCACAATGGGGCATGCCCGAGGCATACAACCCAAGATAGCTTGGGAACCAGACGGGCTGCCCTCTGCTCTGTCCTCCAGCTAACTAATGCTGTCTTATAAAAAACGAAGACACTCCTTGTCTCCCTGAAAGAATTACCTACAAGAAAATAATAAGGCAGATTCAGTATTGCTGGCTTTTTCTCAGTTGGAAAAAGGATTTTGATGATGATAATGATCATGAGGTTGGCAATAATGGTGGTAGTGATTAATATGATCATTGGTAATCACAAACAATGAAAACAAAACTTAAATAGATCCTAGGTGTGCTGAGATTCTAGGATGTTCTCTACTTAAGCTGTCTTTCCTAGAAATTCAATACATTTGTCAATAAATTTGACGAGAAAATTTCTCAGTGTATCCATATCAAGAAAACATTTTATGATTTCCTGTTGCCACCCTTCTCTCTCTGGGAAGTCTGTACTGATCATGAACCCAACATGTACACTGACTGTAGATACCACCATACTGAGATTCCTTCTGTTGCCCACCATATTCCTACTTTGGAATCCAGTTATACATGAAAGTGAATCTTTCCTGATTTGACATGCTTCTGCATTTGAAATCTTTCTCATTGTTGAAATGTCAAAATGAAAAAGTGAAAAGGTAGTCCAAGAATGAAAAATATAGTACCCATAGCCATTCTTTGGTATCAGATTCCTCTCCCATGTACAAGGCCTTACCATTCTTGGAAATAACCCTATTTCCTGTCACTGTCAAATCCAAATCTGTGGGCATTTTGTAGGAACATCAAATTTGTGGAACTTCAAAATTGTTTTGCATGTGCAAACAATACAGGAACATCTTGACATGTTACCCTTTTACCCAACATTTTAGTCACAATGCGTTTGGTTAAATTCTCAACTCCAAATATGTGCAACTTTGTGAACATTGTCATGTATCAACTGTCTAATTTGAAGATGCCCCACTGCCAAGCAACCTTTGGTGTATTTCTCAGGTACCTGCCACCACCCCTCCTCAGTGCTGAAATACAGCTGCTGTGCCTTTCCAGAGGCCTTGACCTTTTCCACTTCATTAGCCTCTCTTGAGAGGTGACATCATTACCTTCTAGCTTTCCCACAATCTTGGCAAAGCTCCTTGTCTCATTTCTCTTGGAAGATGCCTCAGAACCTGTTGTCTAGTGCGTGAATTGATGAGTTTCCTGGGTCATGGTCCTGGCTTGCTTGCACATTTGCTGTTTAACCCCATGGGGACTGTTTTGTCTTTGACTTCAGAGATGCAAGACTTGCATCATTTTTTAGCATGTGTCTGTCGTGAACCTGCCCAGCCATTCTCAGAACTCTCCAAGTGTTTTTCCTGGCAATCAGGCTTTCTCAACTTGAAGTTTTCCCTGTGCTTAGACTTAGAGCCCAAATTATAACCTTATAACTTGTTCACACACATGTATTGGAAGATACCTGCAGGTTGGGTCATCTTCATGTCAACATAAAGAAAGATGTGTTGAATAACAGAGCTTCAGGTCTCATTGATTGATATGCTCCAGAACAACATGTCTTCCATGATAGTCCTAGAGCTACTTCCAACAGAATCACCTGGAGGGTTGTTTAAAATGCAGATTCCCAGGGATTTCCTTGACAATACTAAACAGATTCTCTGGGTGTGGAGCTAAATATTTCTAGGAAGTTACACAAATAAATTCTATACATGCTGAGAACTATGGTACTAGAATTTTTTTCTGATAGATTTAATTTATTAATTTATTAATCCATAAAAGCTGAACATTGCACAGTCATCATAAGGATCATTGAGGTCATTTGTGAATCTCCTCACACCTGAGGAGACATCTTCTGTTTTAATTCCTGCACTGATAGAGCTTCAAAAGGCTTCCATTACTAAATTGCTCCAATGATTAGACAGTTCTTTGTGTTTATTCTAAACCTCTAGCTTCACTCTTCCCTTCTATACTTTAGACTGACACAGCATACTTTCTAATACTGTATCTTTAATTCAAATCAACAAGCATTTTTGATCACTTTTCATGAACTCATCATCTAACCTGTTAGACCCATGAATTCCAAACCAAAGCTTTGGTCCTATGCTTGTCCATGAGATCCTCATGGTGTAATATGGAGAACAGAAAAGTATATGTGTAAGGAAACTGATGCTAAAAATAGAAGTATTTTGGAAGTGCTAAGAAAAATGAATAAGTTCTTTCTGGAACATTGAGGGAGATGCCCCAGAAAAAGTAAACTTTTCAAAAATTTTAAAGTGTCAGAAACCTATTTTCCCAGGAATAGAACTAAGTAGAGCACATTCCAGAGGTATGGCATGAGAGGAGCCATTGAAATTATCACAAGGACCAAGTCCTGTGTGTGTAGAACCTAGGTAGATAGGGATGCAGGATAGGGAGGTAGCAGGAAGTTAGATGAGAAGATGAGACTTGGAGATAGGCTGGAAATGGCTACACATGCTGTGAAGTTGGAAGACCTCTCTCTTACCACCTCTGATGACTGCTTTGCATTCCCAAGTTGTCTCACTTTCTCCTTAGCTGCATCTCATCATCATAGAGGACTTTGCATTCATTCCAGAGTGATAATTTCCATGACCCTATGTATACTAACACCTCTGTTTGAAATGTCCTCTACTCATTTCTTCACCTTGAAATGGACTCTCAAAATGGTTTTCCTATCTCTTGCTCAATTAGTATGGAATTAGGCCCCAGATTCTCCCTTTGCAGAGAAGGACAGAGTAAATGAACACAACAAATCCTACCCACTGTCACTTAAATAAGAGGAGGAATATTATTTTTTACTACAATAATATTGGCTACAATAGGAGAACCATGCAGATCTATTGAACTCAGGGTACTATCAGATGGGTTCAGCAGACAGATATTAAGGGTCTGTTGTCTCCACTGCACAGTCATTGACAGTCCAATAAGTTGTATTCAAGGAGGTCAGAGTCTCTGAATTCCTGGTCTGTAAACCAGAAACTCTAAAGTTTCCTGTGTTTGAGTGAATTTTTACAGTTTCTCCAGAGCTGGGAGCCTGCCATTCAACATGTACTCATTCATCAGTCTGAGGGTAGGATAGAAAAAATTCCTCCACTCATTGCTGTCACCCAAAAGAGATGACATCAGCTCTTCACTGAGCTTCAGGCAGCCAGGAATGTCAAAGACTGTTGCCTTTGCAAAACTGGTTGGCATCACCAGAAAGCATGAAAAATAATGGAAATAAAATTGCTGAAGAGCAGTGGACTCGAGGACCTGATGTTTCCCTACCTTCTGCTTTCCACTAGGATACTTTCCCACTCTCTTCATACCAAGAACAAGGGCATTTCCCCTGGTTATGAATGCCTTACGGAAAGGGCAGGGTGGACAAGCCATCCCAGCATTTGGTACCAGCAAAGTACAAATATGTAGGTATGTTTTGCACTGTGAGTTCAGTTAACCAAGTAAGTGAATTGGAGAAAGTGGAGATTCAGCAATAGATTTAATTCTGTCCACCAGCCCCATTTACACAAACAAGGTGAAATTCCAAAATGGGCCACATACTAAAAAGAAGGTCTGTAATTATAATCTAAAAGAGAAGGTGATGAATGCACCTGCTCACACTTTAACAAGTGGTTGGCAATTTTTATACACATCTGAAAGGATCCTTCAGTGAAAAGTGTCCTCAGAGAAAGTCAAGAAGGCATGAGTCAGGGCAAACACAAAGTTTCCAGATCCAAAGTGTTCATTTCCTTGATGGTCCACAATACAAGGAAATGATCATGGAAAATGACGTTATCAGGGCCCTATTTAGGATTCGACCTACCCTCAGGAAGGCTGCAGGGCCTTGTATTCTCCAAGCACTGATTGATTCATCCTGATTCCCTTGTAGTTGGGCACTTGTTCTTCAAAACCAGGCACCTGTTTGGTGTGTTTGGTTTGGGGGGGGGGGGGTTGTTTGTTTGGTTGGTTTTTAAGTTGCATGAAGAGCTTTAAGCAAAACCCACTCAGCCAATTGCTGCAATAGTCCTAGCCTAGAACTTCTTATGTGCCTGACCACAAGCGCTTCCACAAGCATAGCAGGGTTTTCTGCTAACTGATTGAACCAAGTCAGCTGGCGGAGAAGCCTGATCTGAATCGAATATTCATAACGCCAGCCCATTTGTAGGCTCTGCAGCTTTTCTCAAGGGCACTGTTCCTAAGGAGTGTGGAGAAAGGAAACAGGATGGGGTCGGCTGGCCCCCAAGAGAGAGGCCCCATTAGCAGAACACAAGGTGGGGAGGGGAGCCACACACAAAGTTCAACCCATTTATGCCACTTGGTTCCATTCCAGCTAATAAAAGATATACTCCTCCTATTAGGTACATTACAGTGACACTGTGATTGGTGGAGGGGAGCGGAGGACTTGTCAGCTGAGTGAGTATTGGCTGTCACTCCTGTTCTCAAGCTGCCTGCTTATTTGCGATTTTATTTTCAGATGTGATTGACAGCTGGATGGCTCTGACATTCTCGGTGCAAACATACAGCCTGTTATTATGCTTGCATTAACATTTTGATAAACACACGGTGCAGCATTGGAAAAGTAATTACATGTCATCACTTCAGTGCTTCATCAAAGAAAAGTTTACTGTGTAATTGCTCTGTGATTTACCTAGGTAGAATGTGTTACACTCCACAAAGGCTCTCTCTATTTAATAGTTTACATTTACTCTTTAAAATACACAATATCCCTTCCCAGGGGCTTCTTTGGTCTAAAATAAACTTGGCAATATAATTTAGCTTTCCATAAATATACTTAGATATTACTGTGGAGTACTTTTTGCATAATAGTTATTTAATGCTAAGCGTAAATATGCAGTGCATTATATTGGCTGAGCTATCAAAAAAAAAAAAGTAAAGAACTTTTTGACGACAAAGAAAAATAGGATATTGTTACCTTGGTTTCTGCATTAAGAAAAGGGCCTTTTGCTCTTATATTTATATCCATGCTTTTCACAATGACATCTAATTTTACAATAAAGTGACTTGAGCTGAAGCGCCTAGCAGTAGAATCTAAAATATTGGTTCTTGTTAGCGTTTAAAGAGCTCTTCTGATGTGGCACTGAAAGAGGTTTCTGGAGAAAAGTACAAATGATTGCAGGGTACTTGGGAACCGGAGACGAAGGGACGATTTGACTGATGTTCACTCAGTGGGATCCTTCTGAACAGTTGGATATCTAGGAAGTAAAAGGTGGGGGGGGAAAGAGGGTGAAGCATCAGTCGCTGAAGAGCCCCCAGCAGGATCTCACATGATAAACTGCTTTTATGACTGATATTAGGTGGGCACCTTCAATTGCCATGTGCTTTATAATTATTAATGAGCAAGCCCTTACAGCAGCAGCCAAGGTCAAGTGGACCAAGTCTTCCTAGGATTCTTAGTGATGATTCGCACATCTGGATTAGCCTCCATCCAGGAAAGGAGAGACACAAGAGAAGGAATAGAGAAGAATAAGGTGGCCAGATTGTTTTCACAATGTAGCTCAAACCTTTAGCCTCTCTAACTCAAGGAATCTCCATAAGTACAACATTTCCCAACAAATACCAAAGCTTCCTCCTTGAATGACCGAGATGGTGGGGCAGGAGGAGGGGAGGAGCAATGTCCATTACAAAGTGTGCCAGCCACTCAGTAAGGGAACATGGTGGTATAAGGTTTTGGAAATAGAAACTCTGGGTCAGGAGATCCTTTGAGTCCTTTAGATGTCCTTTACCATTCCTCTAAGTGATCTCTTTGCCACAGGGCTTTTCTCCCAATGACCCACTCACTACTGCATGAAAGTTAAATGACTGACCTACAGAAGTGGAGGTGAAATCCAAAGCCTTCTGATTCTCCCATTCCTGTGGAGAATGGAAATGGCTGCATGGAAAGTGGCTTGACTGGGGGAGGATGGGGACCAATGAAGCAGACTGCAGCCAGATCCCGAAAATGAAGATGAAAAACTCACACAGGCAAGGAAAGAGGAGTAGTGAAAGGATCTGTGGGGATGAGGACCGTGGTCTTCATCAGAAAGGCCTATGGTCATCTTGATAGCACCATATCTATTCTCTGAGCCTAGAGAGTAATAGTAACCTCATCAGCTGCTTCTCCAGTGCATCTGGCAGCTGCAAAAAAGAAATGGTTAAAAACGTGCATTTCCAGATGTGTGGAACAGTTCAATAATTCCACGTTAGTGTATATTAATCCTCTCTGGAAATTGGCATTAACTCAGCTTTAGCACTAGTCTAAATAAACACATCAGCTCTGAGAACAGGAGCTCCTTTGCATAACAGCTGCATATAGCATCTGCATCCTGGTTGTAGGTTCCCTGTGCATTACCTCTGGAATGGGCTCCCGTTTCCCTCTTTATATGTGGCTGGACTCAGAATATTTCCTCCTTTTGCTGTCAGTGATGGGAAGAATGATGCCATTGTAATTGCCAGTTGGCCTGCAGAGTAATGCCCTGTAATTGACAAAGATTGCTTAGCTGCAAGGAAGAAAGATACACTGATTAGGAGAGATCGTCTTTAATATTGCATTTAACCTGTACTCTTTTTTCCCCTTTTCTTTTCACCTGAGCCCTGCAAGGGATGGCTCACATTCTTTGCCATGCCATTTCTCTTGGAGGGAGAAAAAAAAGAAGGGCAGCAAGGTCCACATGGGGACACTTGGTTCCTCCACAGTAATTCCACTGAGTTGGGAGGTTTAAAAGCTTCGATATGAATATATGCTGAACTATCCAAAAACAAAATTTGTTCCCTATCACATTTAATGTACCCTTTGACCTGCCAGTCTCAGAGGTGGCCAGGGCTGATACCATTTTTCATCTATGCTTCAAATTACTAGGTCAGATCTTTAGATCTTCATTATTCTTGTTTTTTTTTTTTTTCCTCTTTGCTCCCAAATTCAGGGTTATGCTGCATTTTTTTCCTTGAGAATCACATTGACTTTTTTTTTTTAGAAAGCTCTAAAAAAATTGCACTGTTAGAAAAAATATATGGGTTAAAATGCATTTTTCATGTCCTTTCATGCTCTATTGATTTTTTTTTCCTCTCGTTTTTCTTACAAAAGAAGTTTTAATGCAGTTTTGGGGGAAAAATAGTCAGCATTTGTTCCCTCCCCCAGGAATGAAAAGGCCAGACATCTTGCTTATAAATGCAATGCTGTCTATCTAAGTATCTGTCTACATGTCTATTTATGTATCTATATATAATGGGGGCAAGAGATGATAAAACCCAATTAGTCACCTGTATACCAACTATTCTCACTACTACCTATTATTTTAATAGCTACAGGGGAATTTTAACTGTCCACAGTTTTAACTTTGCAGTAAAGTTTAAATGTCCTACAGGGAATGTCCTATGAGATATTAAATGTCCTATGAGATATTCACTCTGAGATAAACAATCGTGCCTAAAAACTTAACACTGTCTAGAGAATATGTGTTTGTTTGTCTGTCTACCTTCCAACTATCTACTTGTTTGTTTCTATGAATGAAATGTCATATGGTGGAATGGAAAAGCACTGTATCAGAAGTCAGGGTATCCAGGTTTTAATTCCAGCTCTAAGACCTTAGGCCAGTCACTTTTGCCTCTTTGAGTTTAGTTCCCATCATCTGTGAAATGAGAAGCTTGGATGATATTTCTAAGGAGAAATCCAATCCTAGTGCTTTTCACTGTTTTTTTTTTTTTACCTCCTATATTAATGTGCTATTTTCCTATGCATAAAAAATTGTGAATGATACATTCAATAGCTCTTTGTTCTTGCATACTACTGTATGTGGATTCTTCTATGTTACATGGTTTTGGTCACTCCTGTGTTTTTCTGCACCATCCTATACTCAGAGATATTTTAGCAACAATTCAAACAAGATCTCTCCCTGTTCAAACAAGTTCTCTTCCTGTTCAAAGTTTTACTTGCACACAGACAATCCTACCCAATCATAAATGGAGATAATTTTCTAAATAGGCCAAGTCAAAAATGTTTTACATCTAAATCAATTAATGCTGAAATCATTTTAGCTCTAAATATAACTTTCTTGATTTTAGGGAGTAGACCCTGCATGCATGTGGGTGTGTCTGGGACGTTGGGGAGGGCAGTGAATGAAGGAGAGACAGATATAGTCATTCACTGCATAATAATGTTTTGGTCAACTGCATATACCACAGTGGTCCCATAAGAGTTTGATACCTAGTGACATCATAGCTATGTCAGTTTGTAAAAGTGCACTCTATGATAGTTGTGCAGCAACAAAACCACTTAATAACACATTTCTCAGACTGTGTCTCCATCATTAGGAGGCACATGACTGTACCTTTCAATTGCAAACATTGGCTATAGACTGGGTTTCAGAAATCAGATGATCTTCCCTGGCCTCTTTACTGACCAAACCGAGTCCATTCACACTCATATTTGACTTGAACATACAGAAGCCACAGGGAGATAAATACATGTACAGATGCAAACCAATTTTCCTGCTTGAACCTATTTCCAGGAGTTATTCAGCTCTTTGCTGGCTGTCCAGGAAAAGGACTTTTCTCACCAGTGGATCCATGCCTCTTGCTGTCAGCTAAGAAGCATGACGGTGCTCCTGCTCAATCAATGATCTCTTAGAGCTGGACATCTGCTCCACTTCCCTTCTTCCCATTCAGAACATCTGCCAGGCCTCCTAGCTGCCCAGCAAGGAGTCCCCAGCCCTGCCTTGGCTGAGTGCCACAACAAACTTCTGTGCTTATGCAAACCCAAGGAAGTTTCCCACTACTTTCTTTTTCTCTTTTTCCTTTTGGTTAGTCCCCATTGATAAAACTCTTTTTCAGTGATCTATCAAATGGGTAGTAGTATTTGGGCCAGGTGGTTCTGAAGGGTAGAGAGGAAAACAAATGCACTTTGAAGTGGTTATTTCCATCATGAGGTCACTTCTCCTGCCCCCTTTGGGCCCCTTCTGTCACCAAAATCAGGCAATACTCTGCTGTGCTCACTGTCTCCAGGGAATCAGGGAATCAGGGATTTAATTTGTTTCCCCTCCAAGTCTTTGCCTGTTTCTAACATCTTAGGATACAGGGACAAGTTATCCCATGGGATGCCATGTTTTCTCTCACAGTCTTCATTTCATTAATGATCATACTGTGGTGTTATGTTTTCCCACTACTGTTCTATAGATCATCTTTATTATGTAGATACAAACTCTTTGATATTGTAATTGTGAAGTACATATTATGAAGACAAATGCATTGGGCATAATGAGAATGGATTGCCAATAAAAGTTGAAAAACAATGAACCGTTTTTAAAAGCTAACCCTTATCCAGAGCACTGTCACTTTGAATGCTCTGTAGAAAGGCCCTTGGATGGAAGTAGCTTATTTTTAGTCCAATGTTGATAAAGGTTTGACTTTGGTAGCATCTTAATTATCTGATAAAAGCCAGAGTCTTCTGCCTTGCTCACCTCTAATGTCGAATGCCTTCTGCTGGCATTAAAATTATTGCTATGACTCCAGAGAGAGAAACGAGAGATAGCAGCATTGTATTTCTGAGATGTGAATTAGAGTTTAAAGAGTCACTTGGTTTTGTTTAAACAAATTACAAAAATAATGGGTTGCCCTTAAAAGGTCTGTTTCATATATTGTTATCCTTCACTTGTGACACCCATGACAGTGCCTTTCCCCATATTATATCTTCCATTAGTTACTAGAGGAGAAGAGGGATTCCTGAGGGTCCCATTGGTGCTTTTCCATTTTGTCCTTGAATGAAGAACAGAGAAAGGCTGAGAAAAACGGGATCCAATGGTCCTGGACTCTGGACTCAGGTCACAAATAGAGGGTGTGCTGAAGAATATACTGGCTGATTGATTGATCAGTTGATTGACATAAAATCATTATCTCTGAAATCATAGGGGGTTGGGGGAATGTGAAAAAAGACCAGAAATTGAGATGCTGGCCCCCCAGAGGGCAGTGGGTATTCCTAAACATAGGGAGAAAATGAAAAGAGCAGACGCAGACCTCTGCCCATGTAGGGGCAGGAGACACAGAGAAGCATGACACAGACTCTGAGATTGACCGGTCCACCTCGCTCAGGTCACTTCACCTCACTGGACTTCTGTGTCCTGCTATAAGATGAGGAGGCTGGGCCAAGTGACCTCTGAGGTTGCTTCATTTTTAAACATTTCCTGAGCCTCTGGAGGCTGGAAACTCTACAGCTATGATTCCAAGCACAGCCAACTGGGACTCTTGATTCTGTAAACCTCCCCTCTCACAAAGAAAATGTGCCAGTTTAAGTATTTGAGGAAACATTTTGTAGGGCTGACCCAGTTCCCACATTAAGAAAATAATGCCCAAGCCCATATGGCTAATTCCTTCCCAAACTGTTTGTTTGCCATCATGCAGACCTACCCTGAAAATAAAGCGTCTAGAAGAGATTCAGAATCCAAATGGAGCAGAATGCAAATGAGTGAAATAATAGTGAAAAGCACATTTACTTTGAAAATTCTTCCGGGTGCCGTCACCAGCCACAGAGATGCCAATAGTGTTGAGTTTAAAACTATGCTGCTTGTTGATTCCAGCTTGTAATGTTTGCCCTGAATAAGATGCACCTTTTGTCATGAGCCTTTCCCACTCCATGCTTGCACTATTTTGCTTTGGCAGCACCTATCCTTGCCACAAGCATGGTCACAGAGCTGAAGTACCAGGATTTTCTAATGCATCTCAAGGGAAAGAACCTTTGACCTCACTCTATACTATGACCTCTAAAACATGACCAAAAACAAGGTCAGGAGAGTTCAGGAAGCCAAATCAATTGCTACTTTATCTTAACATCCTATCTGAAATTGATGCCATTTGGGAAAAAGAAAATGAGACAAAATGAAGGATTGGCAGATGCTATCAGGACGGAGGGTTTTATGAGTGATGGTTGGGGATAGGTACCCTTGTTTCATGTTGGTATGTCAGATCTATATCAGAAGGGAAGATGTGAGCATTATTGAGTTAATCTTGGTAGTAAAAACCACCAGGTTGGAGAAATAGGATTCCTAAGGATTTTTTTTTTTTTTTTTAAATCTGGGGAAGTGAAGGTGGGAAGTGACCTGGAGGCTCCAATCTGTGGCCTTGCTGATTGGATTAATATTATAATTTCATACCATGTTGTCTTTTATACTAAGTTGATAGCTAGTGCATCTTTGCTTGAAAAAGCTTCTCTATCCAAGCACCCAGGTAGCTAAGTGAGGGATGTCATGGCTGAGCATATGGATGAGGTGGACAGATGCTTTGATTCTTGCTCATCTGGAGGCAGCTGGTCCTTGAGTGTGTGGTTGTGTCCCAGAGGCCTTTGTGCTGGGGTGTGACTCACTCACCCCTCTCTGTAGCTTTTAGGAGGTTGAAAAATAATTTTCCATGAGCTGGTAATTATATAAAAATTGCTTTTGCTTTAAACAAGAATTATGTTTGAACCTTTTGAGCAAAAAGAAAAATGTACAGAGGGAATCATTAATTTTGAATAAAAACAGGTACTTTCCTGTAGCCAACAAGGGAGGGAAATGTGAAATTGGTGTTTTCTATAAACAGCACAGCATCGCTCCCTAATCTGTTTGCTTGATCTATTATCCATCACCTGCAAAGTTGAATGTCTTGTTTGGCCTGAATCTGACTTTTATTCTTTTCCCTCTACCTATTTTTTAAGGACTGTGTTATATGCATACCTCAGCCTTCATTTGCATCACATTAAAGTAAAACATTTTAAATTTCTTCACAGCAGAAGTAAATCTGACAGACTTTATGAAGCTATTATACCTGCAGGTATTTTATACTTTTAAAATACATTCTTGTCAAGCTATCTTAATTATATTATTATATGTACTTTTGAACTTGTATCCGCTATTCTATGATATATTACACTTTTGACAGAGACGTCCTAAAAAGCTACAATTTATACCCAAGTTAGTTGGCTGAACAAAGATGTATCTGTTATGGATTCTAGGGGGATCTGTTAATTTACACACTGGAATGCATAACCATTGTTGGAGCAGGCTGCTTTAATTTTCCATCCGGGTGATTATGGAAAGAGGATGTGACCTCTGGGCTACTTAAGAACTTGATACCAGCCAATGAATGCTGGCCCTCACTTGGGCGTCTGGGAGGCCACCATGGAGCCAGGCTAACTTTCAAACAACTACAGTTGTTGTTCAGGTATTATTCAGCACACCAAGAAAATGGAGAGCAGACCAGTATCAAATTGACTTCCTCATTCATATTCAGCACCATTCTGGCAGAGCTAAGCAAGAAAGTGCCCACACGCGGAGAGATGGAAACCAGGCTGGGCCAGGGTGGGATGCAAGAGGAGGGAGACCGAGAAAGAATCCTGAGCACTCAAACACTTTTCTTAAAGGTACCAAGGTCTGAATACCTTAGAGGGGGTGTTTGATGTTGCTCCTCTCTGCATACAATGCAAAGTGAGGGAACTGTGTGGACTGGGCAGCCCAATCAAATAGGGGAATTCCCTGAATGACTCCTGAGCATGCTCCCTGATGACAGGGTGTTCAAGTGCTGCCAGCTCTGTGGAGGTGGGTACTGGAAGGTTCTTTGTCCACTGATATCTCCAATGTCCAGGCCCTTGATGAGACAATGTGTGCAATGAAGGCAGAGCTAGTTTCTAGGCGCACAGTGCTCTCTGTGTTGGGCTCGTTTATAAATGATGTAACAAGGGGATTGCCTGATTTGTTCATTCTTCCTGATTTGGTCATTCTTCCTTCCTAACTCATGCCCTGAACCCAGGCATAGAGCAGACAGAAGATGCTCAGCATGCCCTGAGTGGCAACACACAACTCCTGAGGGAATGGGTTACTCCTGAAGCATCCATTTGGACTGTTTTAGGCATCACCATTTTATTTTATCAAAGGGGTTCCACGGAAGCTCTTGATGTTTGCTTCTTGCCCCAGAGCCCACTCTGGGCCAGTTTCCAGGGCCTGGGCAGGCCTGCTCATCTGGAGAAATGGGCTCCATGCAGCTTAAGGCCAGTATAACAGTTTTGGTCCGATCTCTCTCTGAGATATGGTGGGGGGGATGGATTAATCCCCATTGCCTAAGCAGAGAACATACTTCCCAGTTCCCACCACACGCATGGTATGGCGAATGCAGTACCATGCCTGCAAGCCCCTTTATTCCCTACAGAGCTTCACATTCGGTGAGCAGCAAGCCAAGGTCTCAACTGAGCATCTACTTTGGAGGTGGGTGGTGGCCAAGGATGTGTGCCAGCATGTGCTCTGGGCAGCTCTCCTCCTTTGTCACAGCAGGAGGTGGACTGCCTCAAGGCCTCCTGGAGTGCTTGCTCATATGCTTGCCACTACCTTCCTAGATGATCTGTGCAAATAGATGCAGTCTGTGAGCAGAATTGGAAGAGAGGTCAGAGGGAGCATCTGTCCACCCAATTTGGGGCCTGCCAAGCCTGGCAGCTGAAGGGCATGGTGAAGCCAGGAGGCCCTGCTGGTGGCATGGGCTGGCCAGGAGCCTGCATTCTACTGAGTCATTTGCCTCTTACAGTGTGCCCTATGATTTATCCCTAGAGGTTATCTCGACTTGCATCTCTAAAGGCCAGAAATGGAAGCCTCAAGGACAGTTTTCCAGCTTCAGTTTAGCATTTTGGTTCTGCCCCAGGCATGTTGGAGTGTTGTTCCATTTGACAGGATGAGGCCTTTAGCTTCCTTCAGTGTGGAAAACGGTCTGGCTCAGGTGCCACCTTTGATAATTATATCCTCAGTTGTTTTCTGGATCAACTGTCAAGTGGGTGTTGCAAGTTGCTCCAGCATCTCAAGGAGGGTGGTCAGTGTGGGTCGTACTTCTAAAGAATGGAGAAGGACAAGAGTGGACCATGGACAGGAGCCCTGCCCTGAGATATAACCATCTGTGCCACACACTATCCCACACTCCTAATTAATCATGTGTCCTTAGCCCCAGTTTCAAAGGAGTTGCCAGTCTTCCCATGGACTCAATGAGCTTTACTCAAGATCAGAGGACTATTTAGGGACATTTGGAATGGATTTCAGCAAGTATGCTCATGAAACTATTTGAAAGGTCACTTGGGGCTAATGCAAAAGGATAAGTAAAATAACGAACCCATTACAAGGCCCTAGTGAACACTGTCTTTGGGACTGATCATCACCTTGGAAGCCAGAGAAAGGTAAAGGGATGAGCTTGCCTTTGGACAGAAGGCTTTTTGCTTAGTAATCTAATGTAAAGATAATTCATTGAGCACCATTCTGTGCAAGGGATTTATGGTATAAAGACTCAGTGTGACACAGCCCCTGCTTTCAAGGACTTTATGATCCTAGTTTGGAGTGGAGCAAAGAAGGGGTGGATGAGCCAAACAACAGAATGAGTGTTCTGTGGGGAGAAAAGAGCCTTAGGATGCTTAGTGCCAAGTTTAGATGTTGGGAGTGAGTTGACCTGGTTTACTATACCTGAGCAGTACCCATTTGGACAGTTTGGGGAATCTATTCTCAAGTATGCATATATCTACAATTAGTAAAGACAACAAGGTCTTACTTTGGTTCCTTCCAGAAATCAACTCCGTAATTCCAGTGCCAGTGATTCATGTGGGAGGTGATTCCTGGAGACACCGCAGGAGACTAAGAGGGAACACAGGGAGGGAAGGCAACCAGTAAAAAGTCCATTACTGGCAAGTCACCACAGTAGCAGCCAGACTTCATTCTACACAGAACAGACTTCAGAATCATCCCAAACAAGGGGCAAAGAAGTGCAGTGTTTATCTATCACCCCCAACTATCACTGGCTGAGAACCACTTCTCAGGCATTAACTCCCAAGCCTACTACTTTGTCCTTCTAGAAATAGAAGAGACAGGATCACCCATATTTATCACAAGCAGATTTCCAGATATAGATGCAATAGGATGAATGTTCACATATACTCCCATTCATATGTTGAAATCTAACCCCAAAGTGGTGGTATTAGGTAGCAGCAAGGTTTTTGAAGGTCATGATGGTGGAGCCCTCAAGAATGGGATTAATGACCTTGTAGAAGAAACCTCCTGTAGCTCCCTCCAGTTCCACCATGCAAAGACAGAGTGGGTAGAGAGCTGCGTATGGACCAAGAAGTAGACCCTCACCAGACACTGAATCTGCCTTGATCTTGGACATTCCAGCCTCCAAAGCTGTAAGAAATAAATTTCTGTTGTTTATAAGCCATATAGTCTATGCTACTCTATTTTAGCAGCCCATCTGGCCAAGACAGTAGAGTTGAACCTTGTTCTAACTAAGGCCGGGCACCAATGGCATCAAAGAACATTGATGATCAAATCATACATATGATAACATTCTTGTAGAACTTCCACTGTGCCCTCTACTTTATTAGACTTTACCCTCCTGACCAACCTATAAGAAAGACTGAGTGGGCGCCAGCTTAGGAGCCATCAAGAATAGTGGCAAAGATTTATTAGACACTAATCCCACCATGACATGGTCATTACAGAGGGAGGGTAGAAATCAGGGTGATTCTCTTTCTCATGACTTGGAGCCTCATCTTCTCTAGTCCAATGTCACCCATCCTCAAAGCTCCACTGGCCCCACCTTCTCCTGAAGCTGTCTTCAAGCCATGCTGGTGAGCTACATCGACCTGCAGGGACCTATAAACCCCCTTTCTCGTGCTCTGTTCTCACCCAGGCCTTCTTGCTTCACTCTCTGTTGCATCTTTCTCCAGTTGAAGTTTTGCCATCTTGCTAACAAGAAGGTTTTCAGTTCTCCCCCATTCTCTGTATGCCTAGTATGCAGTAGTACGTGCTTCATGTTCATCTGATTGATTATTCAACGTAGTCCAATATGAGATTCTCATGATGAGAGACTGGTTATGCTTGTCCACCCTACCCCAGCCTTCCCTGAGAGCTGTACTACTTAGGCCTTTCCATAATGAGAAGAGAGAGAGAAGTGCCTGAGTCTGGGAACTGTCCGGCCAATCAATGAATGGCCAAGTTTATATTGAATGCCTATCGCATATCTAGCTCTGAGGTTATGTGCTGTAGGGGATACAGATATATAAGACTTGTGTGGCATCCTTGGGGAGTCCATAGTTTTATTGCGGAACTAAACTAAAACCTAAAAATCAATTACCTTAGAAGTAATACTGGACTGAAAGGCAGTAAAAAATAGTGGTTAAAGGCTCATAAAAAAAAAAAGGCAGAAAGTCTGAGTTCAGATTCTGGCCAAGTTACTTACATCCTAGCTGAATATAGCTTTAAATAATTACCTAAGACAGGCTGAGCCTCCATTTCCCCCATCTGGAAGCACTAACAGCACATCCTGGTGAGGTTACTGTGAGAGCAGAAAGAGGCATCGTGCATAAACCACACAGCACTCAGCAGTCACTCTGTGAAATGTATTAATATCGTAATGTAATATTATTATCATTTATTATCTAGTTCAAGTCATTGCTGGCCCAAAGCACCATGGAAATTTGGGGACATGAATAAGCAGGCAAGTCTGGCTTGGTCACTGTGGGTGTCAGGTTGGTCTTGGAAAGAATTTTATCAGTGGGAGAGAAGGGAAAGAACAGCCCCGGCTGGGAACAGCAGCATGGGCAGCTTGGTGGCTAATGCATGCACAGTGTGGCACCTTCCGTCACCTGGACCCACAGGAGTTCAGGTTCAGTGTGAAGAGAGTCAGGAATATAGATCCTGAGTCCTGGCACGGCTGGAAAGGAATGACTCAATTACCCTTGGGAAAGGTTTAGGGTATTACGCGGGGAATAGTATGACAATGGTAAGGATTGGAGAAGACAAATCTTATCAAGGTCCAGAATGGATCCAATTGCAAGGACCTGCAAGGAAGGAGACCACATAGGCTGAGGGGCTGGAGCTCCTCTGCCTGTCCAGGACGGGTAAAAAGGGAAGTCATATCTCCCTGTGAAACACAAACCACTGTCCTTTCATTCTCTTTCCTTCTTAATGCTGGGCAGCCTTTGGCCTCTTCATAGCATTTAGACAAGAAATAAAACTCAGCCCACCTCCTTCCTTCCATGGCTCTCCTAGGATCCCAGTCCTGTTACACAACGGAAGCATGCATATTTCTCTTTCTTCTCTTTTTGTACTCCAAAGACACGCTGACATTGGTAAATCACTGTAGCAGGCTTTAAATGATGTATGAAATGAAAAATCTCTTCTCTGTGTATTGGGAGCCTCCTGCCTAGCCATGGGCTGTCTCTGCTGGGCTGGCTACTGTATTATTCAGCTCCAAAGAGGCAGCTAGAAACTCCACGGAGGTGAGAATCTTGGGATCACAAAGAAAAACAAAGCTAAAATTTAAAAAGAAGAAGAAGAAGAAAGAAAAATAGACAAGTCTCTCTCTGGCCTCTGGCTCTTGCTTTTTTTTTTTTTTAATTTCTGGTGAAATATTGTAGAAACAAAAAATTTTCTGTTCTCTGTGCATTTTTTTCCCACCCAAGTCCATGTTTTCATTAACTTCATCATTCACAGCAAAGACTTTGCCAAACCCTTCAGGGTCCTGTACAATTGGGAGTCTTTCTGAACATTTCTCAATGACCCTCTTTAGTTTGGCCCTTCCTTGTGAGAAGGAACGTCCACTGTGGTCAAGGTCTGCTGGACATCGGTGATGCGTCAGCCTACATCAACTCGCCACTCCAGGGAACCCTACAGTGGGGTCCTGCAGGGTTCACAGGCACGGGGCTTGTTGAGAAGATAACCTGGGTCAGCTTTAAGAAACCCATCAGACCTATACCACAGTATCTGCTGATCACAGACTAAACACATCAATGACCCACTCTGCAAACACTGTCAGTACAGAAAGCAGCAGGCAGCCTCGACTCAGAGCGGCTGCCTCTTGCACATCAGACTGAGCTACAAATAGACTGAGAGCCTCCTTAGTCTGCAGGGAGGGCGAGCTTGATCAATTTGCTTTTAGCCGATGAAATAATCATTGACGTTTAGACAGACTTCTAATCTTGGCTCAGAGGAGTCAAGAGGCATTTTAGCTGCAGATGGTAAATGGGTTCATACAGGGATATATTTAGCAATGTGGCCTGGGGGCAGAAGGGAAAGAGGCCTTGGAATCCAGGAAACTGGCGGGACCTGGAGCTGTGTTAGTGCCTGGAGGCAAGTCACATAATTCCCTGAACCTCATCTCAGGTGTGCATCCTGGGTTTGTTCACACATGTGCACAGGGAGGAGCAGGAAGGGGCTCTGTGCTGGGGGTGTGGAATCATAATCACAGTGTGCACATTCTCTGTGACAGGAAAGTGAGTAGAGAATGTGGGCGAGAAACTTGGGAAGGACTTTGTGGTTGGTACATGCAGTAATGGAGAAGAAGGGTCCAGGTGGCCCAGTGTGCCTGGATTTGAATCCCAGCTCCATGAGTTTCAGCGGCATGCACTTGAGGCAATTTATTTCTGCTCTTCCTCTTCAGCTTCCTCCTCTGTAAATCAAGGAAAATTCTATACCAAATCCCTAGACATATGATGAGGGACAAATACATGTAAAGCACATTCTTCAATTTACTGTTGGTTACTATGTCTTGCAGGAGAAGATGTGGTGGATTGATAAGTCAGAGTGAAGTAGGTAGAAATAGAGTCTGCTCAAGACCACATCACACATAGTCAGCTCCAGTCTCATGTTTGCTTCTAAAAGGAAAGGTACAATTTACCTTCCCAGGCAGTAAGAATCATGAAACTCAGTGGATGCCCTCTCAGTGGATGTTCTCACCTCTAATTATGTGGTAATCACATGTCACTGTGACCAGGCAGACCATAACCCCTTCTGGCCTCACACCTGCCTTTTTCCAGATGCACAGAAGAAAAGTGAGAGAAGATGCACCATTACTAGCATTCTTGGGATCATGTTGGAAGCCATTATCTTGTAGTCGCCGGAAAGGGATTGCAGCCTGGAACGGCAGCGCCGCGGGAAGGAGTCCGGAGACAGGATGGAGACGAAAATATTCTTTAATCTTACAAGAAACTACAATATATCTATACAATAGTGATAACCCTGTCTTTTCTCTCTCTGGTCTCTTCCCATGCGCCCGAGCAGCAATGGCGCTAGCTCGATCTGCTGAGTCACCGTTCAAATCTCTCGAGATCCTCGACCAAGTCCCGCGAGATCCCAGACCAAGTCCTGTGAGACTACGGAAGGCGGAAATGCCCAAAAATGTCTATGGCCCAATAGTCAACCGCAATCTTAGCTATCTCCCCAAACAGGGCTCCTGCATTATCCCTTATGCAGAAGATAGAGATCCTGGGATGGAGTGAGAGACTGGGTTTGAATGAGTCCCTCTCTGGGACTTAGTTTCTTCAACCATTAAATGGAATAATAACCTTACTTTATAGACTTCACTTCACATGAAAAACTGATCAGTTAAGGCTTTTATACACTTCAATGAGCCCTAACTTTGTAACTTGTATTGTCTGGTCAGACCCTCTCTTCAGCCAAGCCAACTTCAGCCAGGAAGCCCAAAGAGGAAGGAGGGAGAGAGAAAGAGCATCCACTTTACTACCTATGTCGTCTGAACCAACCTGGCTGTCAGTGGGTTAACAATGTGCAGCTAGGTTACAGGTCCATGAAAAACTTGCTCTTGGGCCCCTGGCTCCAGGAAAACTTTGCAGCCTCCCTTTGTTATGTGAGCTTTGGCAAAGAGTGAGGCAGGGTAGAGCAACAGCAGCTACTTGGGGTTGCCCAGAAGCCAGTAAATCCAACTTTACATAACCTCACTGACTTCATTTGTCTTCCTCTCCTCTCTCTACACTACTACACACATACACATGCATGTACACATACCTGTGCATGCATACATGGGGCATGCACATGCACACACACACACACACACACACACACACACACACACACTTCTGGAACCCTGACTTGGACCTCACTGTCTTTTTTCCAAGGCAGCCAGGCCAGGCTCTCAGCAAACAACAGCAGCTGAGCAGTCTTCTGTCTTCCCCACAGGTAGCAGGTTCCAAACCAGCAGCCCAGAAACACCTCCATACTTTGTTCCACACCTCCACGTAAGGGAAGAAGGAGATGAGGCTGTAGCAGCCAGCCATCAGCAAAAGCTGCTGACAGCCTTTCATATGGGAGGGAGAGAACGGGAAGGGGTGGGATGGTCCCTAACCATCACACTTCCTAAGCCTTGAATTAACGCCTTGTCACTCACAGCTCAGATCTCCCTGTGCTGGCTGTCATGGCCATGGAGCAGGTGTGATGCTCAGGCTCTCCATGGTCAGAGAGTCACAGCGAGCAACTGCCAGCAAAGCTCCCACTCTCTCTGCTTCTTGAGTGCCTGGCAGTGCAGATGGACAGCGCCTCGAGGGTCTGCACTGTCAAATGTATCACTCTCCAGCAGACTGGTCTCTCTGTATATGTTCTGTCTTTCATGATCATAGAATGTCAGAACTGGAAGAGAACTTCAGTGTTACTGAAGGAATGAGACCCTTATGGAGTCATGGTGAGAGTGGCCCTTAGTAGCTAGGGAAGCCGGATATCCTGTCTCCTGGTGCAGGGCTTGCTCTGTTACCTCCCCATGAAAGCACTGAACCTCTTCTTTGTTCAGGGCTACTTACTGTCAAGAAGGGACAGAGTCCCTTCCCAAGCCTGCTGCTCATGTGCCCATGCATGTTAAACTAGCGCACTGGGTATCCGCTCAGATGGGTTCTGATTTACCCAGAGGAAGAAAAGCAGTTCCCGGGAGGAATGGAGTTTTGTCAATACCCACAGCAGAGAGCTGGCTTGATTTCCAGTAAGAGTCAGTGAAGCTGGGAAAATTACTCATTACAATTTTATTGATATTCACTTCACTCTGCAAATGACGTGGGATGGTTCTGACAGGATGTCTTAATGGGACTGGCTGAGAATCCATTTGGGTGGATGTGGGTTAATGGGGCTGAAGAGTAAAAAGGGCTCAACAGCATCAGCCCCATTACCCAAGCATCTCCTGCGTTGTCAGAAGCAAACAGCATGTGAAGAGTGACCAGCGTGATGCTGGTGGCAGAGCTGCCACTCAAGACCTTCACAGGTGTCTTTTCTGTTCCCTCCCTCTGACACCTGGATAGCTTTGAACTTCTTCACTCAACAGTGGCTTCACACGTCAGGACTACTCACTGCCAAGAAGGGTAGGAGCTGGAGATGTCCCCTATCCAAGACATGTGACCATGAGCCACACCCATGTTCAGGAAGCTAGTCTGATATCGAAGGTCTAGAAACAGACACTAGAGCTCATTGTCTACTGGGAAATGTCCTATCACCTGGTACAGTCCAGACATCTGTGACAGCTTGTTGGATGGACATGCCCCAAGCACTAGCCCCAGAGAAACAGTCCATACTCAACTCCAGACCCAGACAGGCAGAGAATGCATGACTGAACAGTTCCATGTGGATTTTCTTGACTGACAGACAAGACTCTAATATAAGCACACATTTCAGGAACTCTTTGTGATTTGCAAAGGGCTCTCCCATACACAGTTCCATTTGATTCTCATTGATATCCTGAGAACTAGAGTCAGAGACATTTTCGTGAATGCCCTGTGTTGGTCAGTTGCCTGTTTATGAGTTCATTTCCTGTGCTTCTCTTACAAACTACACCTCCCCAAATTCCTTGCCAACTGGATTCTGTTCAGCCAATGGTAGGCACCATCAGGGTTTAGAGGGTAGAGACCTGGAGAGGTGTGGTGAAGAAGCCAGTTTATCCTCTGTGTCTACTCTAGGTGGCCTCTCAGAGAGTAATTGTGTCTCCTAGGTGGTCTCAGTTCCCCTGGGGCAGCTTTTGCTCCTGAGTTCAGAAAATGCCACTTCCTTTATTTGTGCCTCTAGCCCCTGTTGCTAACCTCTCCCCTGATTCTCATTCTCCCTGTTAGACGACCTGCATGGCTCTGTATTCCTGACAGCAGCCTCAGTGGTACATTCCCAGAAATGACAAACCCAGGCCTCAAAGGAGGTAAATTGATTTGCCCAGGGAAATGCAACTACTGAGTACTGTGTCCTTAGCACAAGTTTTCAAACTTCCAAAACTCGGCTCTTTCTGCTACCCATGTGAGGGCACAGAACATGAGTATCTCAATTAATATAGATTTA
This sequence comes from Tamias sibiricus, assembly GCA_025594165.1. Lineage (NCBI taxonomy): Eukaryota > Metazoa > Chordata > Mammalia > Rodentia > Sciuridae > Tamias > Tamias sibiricus. Next base: position 121,083,274 of record CM046657.1, on the reverse strand, counting down.
GGAACCCCAAGGAAAAAAACACAGGCACAGAGCAGGGGAGCACAGTAGAAGAATTCATTTGTCACTGGGAGCTCAACGAAGGCTTTGCAGAAGAGATGGCACATGAGCTGGGTAGGAGGTGACATTAGAGTAAAGGAGGTGACATTGCTTAAGCCACAGAGAAGGATGAAGTGTAGGACCATTCAACTTTTAGAGTGTCCTTGGGTGCTGTCCTATCTTTGTGTCTGACTTCCTCCTTGTGGCTTCAAAGCTTTGCATCCTCTTTCCCTTGGACCACGGTAGTAACCTCCTCTCTGGCCTGCCTGTCCATTCTTCACTCCACTGTTAGAAGGAGTCTCTAAAGCAAGCCATCCTCTCACCTTTGACAATTCCCCAGGGTCTACAAGGTTGTCCCAGCTCCTAGACCCTGAATCCCAGGGCCCTGACAATCTAGCTCCTCTGCCATCACACAGCATTCTGTCTAGCCATATCCGGACAACTGCTAAGCCTCAAGTAGGTCATGCACTTCTTTCTTTGCTCATGCTCTTCCCCCTGACTGAACACCCTTCCTCCTTTCCTCATTCAGAAAATCCTTCCCATCATTTCTTAAATCATATCTCTTCTGTAACTTTTCATAGCACCTTTGAAACATAAATCTGGTGTTCCCAGACCAGATTATCCAATCATTATGCAGTCACACGTTAGTTCCAACACTCCAGGAATTCCCAGTTTGGTTAGCGATAACTAGTCTTCCGTATTCCTGGCACCAAGTGCCAGGCAACTGGCATAGCGTACATGCTTGTTAAAGGTATGTTGTTTTGAAATGAATTCCAATGACATCTCCCTCCTCATCTCCTTCCTCTCCTTGATCCCTTTCCTGAAATCTCTCTACTTAAACTTTCAGTCAGAAATGCCTGTCCCCTTTCACAATGTGTGGGGCTTTTTCAGAAGTGTCTGTACAGCTGGGTGATAAGAATGATCTGAATGCAGAGTAACAAGTGACACAGGTTGTGTTTCTCACACAACGATACATTGTCAGAGTTAGTATAGCTATTAAGGTGAAGAATAGCAGGGAAGAACTAAATCGGGAAGGAATTCCAAGAAAAAAAAAATCTATATTCTACTGAGATCTGTAGAGAGGGCCTACAGGGATGGCAAACAGAAACAGCAAGATTCAGGTGAAGTTTGGTGCTGTAAGGAACAATCTCAACTTCTGTAACCTCTTGATTCATCTTCTTTCATCTTCTCCAACTTGGTTCATTTGAATGTTGCTTTCTGTTCCAAGGAGCTGGACTCCCCCCTCGGGGAGAAACATCTTTCTACAACTGTGTTTCTTTTCTGGATCCAGTTACAGTTTACTCTTTAATGGCCATGAGATTTATATGTTTTGGTCAACATTTCATGTCTTTTCCATGTGGACATATGTGTGATTTCTCTCATTCAATTATTATTGAGCTCCTCAAGTTCAGGTGCCCTCGGGGTCATCCTCTCCTTCTCTTCCTCTTAACACGGCTCCTGCCTATCCTTTGGGATTGCTGTCCGCTGTCTAGTCCAAATGCCTCTTCATCTTCAGAAAGGCTTATATAGGACCATGGTTAAAAGCATAGACTGGAGCTGAACACAGTGGCTCACACCCCTACCCTCAGCTACTTGAGAGTCTGAGGGAAGAAGATTGCAAGTTTGAGGCCAACCTGAACAACTTAGTGAGCCCCTTTCCCAAAATTAAAAATATGTGTACATATATATATATATACAAAAGATACATATATACGTAAATATGTGTGTGTGTGTATGTATATGCACACACATACACAGAGAGAGAGAGAGAGAGAGAGAGAGAGAGAGAGCTTAGTGGTAGAGTGATTGTTTAGCATATACAAGGCCTTGGATCCCATCCCCAGTACTGAAGGAAAAAAAAAAAGTATAGACTGGAACCAGATTGCCTGGGTTCTAATCTATTTCCAATTGTTATCATGGTTTTCACCTACGAAGAGCCTGTGTTCCTCTCCCTTCAGTTCTGAGGGCCAGGGACAGGACTCCTATTTCTCTAATGTGTTAGAAAATCTCCTTTATGCTCTGTCTACCAAGGAAGCTCAGCAGTGATCTACTGTCATCCTTGCAGAACTTCTTTAGGAAGGTGTTTATGCCTCAGCAACTCATCAGGTCAATTTGAGGGGAATCAGAAGCCCCTCATGTAACTTGGGTCCTCCTTCAGTGACTGACACCTCGTCATCAGGGCCCCAGCCGGGAACTGTGTGGCAGCCTTGTTTAAACTGTGCTTGCCTCTGTAAGTATTCTTTTCCCCAGGAAAAACCACAGTCCCTTCTAGCAGTCAGCCATCTAGCTAAACAATGTCCTGCCATTCCAGCCATAAATAGAACTCCAACTGAGATGGCTGTGAGGACCATCTTTCCTTTGGTGTCATTTTGCAGAAGATCCTGCCTGTCAGCTGTCTCTATGCAGAGCTGTTTGCATGTCCTCCAACACACCAGGCCCATCCCCACTCCTCCTTCTCAGATTCTCACAGCCCAAGCAGAAAACAACACACACACACACACACACACACACACACACACACACACATACAGTCAGTGCTGTTGGCTTCTTATGAGATCAAAGCCAAAATATGTCTCTGCCCTATGGATGACAGATGAAGACTCACACTGGATGTGTGTGTGCATGTACGAGAGAGACTGCTAACCTCTTAGGAGATCAGAACTGAGAATTAATCTCCTTCGCCAATGACAAACAGCACCCAGTGGCAAGCAATATGCACCTTACCACATCATCCTGTCCTTTCTACCCCTCCTGCACACCCGCTTCTCAGTCTTTAGGATAGATCTGTAGTATATTAAGAGAGAAGACACATTTGGCAGTGCTAACATCTGCTGTTTAAGTCCTATTGCTTCATTGAACCTTGCCTCCTATAATCACAGACTGAAGCTGCCATCAACAGGATGGGCATCCTCCTTCAAGGTTAATGAAAGAAAAGCTCCTCTGGACACATCTAGCCTATGTTTGTGTATTCCCTGCCATGACATGAGAGCTGAGATGGACCCAGTTGTGAGCAGGAGCTCACAGTCATATTTCTCTGGCTTTCACACATGAGCCTCCTGGCTTTTTTGGCTGGGGTGGTTTGTGCGGTAAGTGGAGCCCTGGCTGCGATCCAGTGCATTAGAGTTGTGTGTCTATTGTTTCTTTCATCTTCAGCATGAGCACTGTACCCTTTTACTCTCTGGGCCACGGATGCAGGTTGATTTTTCTGAGTGTTGTGTGTGTGAGGGGCAGCGAGGGCATCCCTTGAGTCCTTCTGGATGCCTTCCACGGCCTACAGTCCCTTCCTGTCCTTGTCCTAGTCACATCCCAGGCAGCTGGTGGGTCCAGCCTCATTCTGCAGCCCTGAGACTCTCCTCCCACATACACCTGTTGCCTCACTTGGAATCAGGCAAGGGACAAGAATGGAAACCTGTCAACTCTGCTTCTGAGAGAAGTGACCATCCAGAAAGTGCCTGTCTAAGGTCACATTCCCAAAGGCAGACCCTGAGCAAGGATTGCTGGGAGAAACAGGAAGGAGAAAGGGAAGCAGAATAGAGACGGGGAAGAAGCCCGAGCAATAATGTGATTTTAAATTCTGCCCCATTCTCAGCTTGATCCTGCAGGGAAGCTCTGGAATGCAAATTACACACTGGAGTTGATCTGGCTCTCAGCAAACACTCATCCTCCCATGCTAGTCATTGGCTAAATAAACTCTCAAGCAGTTCCCACTCTGTGCAAGTCAGGGCAGAAGTGGTGCAAAGCTGCTTGTAGGGCCACTGGGCAATAGCTTAGAGTTCCAGCTGTGGGCTATTAGAAGCAGAACAGAGGATGAGACAGGGGCTGACACCAGGACCAATGGAAGAGATGCATGGGGTTGGGTGGAGCATCAGTTGTGTTCCCTCTACCCAATGGCCTCACAGAACTTCAGGTCCCTCAGTGTAATTGGAGGGTGCCAATATATATACCATGAAGTCACTGTGAGAACCAAAGGCCATCACAAAGGCAAATGAGTCACCACTCTGTAAGTGCACATAAATGTTGCCTCCTTTCTTTTCCATATTCCTGCCAGCTTTCCTGCCTCCCAGGGACAGTTCCACTCAGTTAAAACACCAAATTCTCATATATGCAAAGTGGGGGAAAATAAAAAATATGAGATGGTATCCCCCTCTTGCCATTTTATAAAAATAGAATATAGATGCACTGTATCTGAGTGTATATGTGTATATCCATTTAGAAAAAATATTGTCAGAAAATATTCAACATGCTATTAGTGGTTATCTCTGGGTACTGGGATGGTGGGTGATTTTTCATTTTATCTTTAGACTTTTCTGAATTTCCTACCATGAGCAAGTGTAATTTTTATGTTGAAAAGATACTTTAAAACACCAAGGCTTAGAAAGATCAAGTAGTTTAATTAAATACTGTGAGAAAAAAACTTAAAGGCCATCTTGTCTTCACTTGTTCCCAATTCCTACATTTAGACGCAGAGGCAAAGTTGTCAGGTAGCTAGATGTTATCTTTGGTTCTTGATTCCTATCCTAGTTTTAGTTTGCATTTTAACAGAGATAATGGTGAATAGTATGACTGAAATAAAATTAAATGGGTTTCAGACTATAGAATTTTCCAGCATCTGTACTGCATTAATGTATGTTATGACTCTCCTACAGATAGGTAACCACAAACTGCCTGGCTTTCCATGGAGCACCTGAGGAACTTTTATCCCAGGAACCAACTTTGGAAAATACCAGCCTTAAGATGAAGAGAACCCTGAATAGCACTTGACATAAGGCGTTAAATAAATTTAGCTGAAAAACTTTTTTAAAAAAGACAAAAGGAAGGAGGAGGGCTCTCAGGTGCTCATTCAGGGAATATTTGAGGAAAGGGACATCTTTTGGTGTCTCTGAATCTTCCCATGTGAGGCCTGCAGGGCCCACAAACCTTCTCTCCCCTTGCAACCTAGACCAGGTCCAGTAAAGTTCAGCCCTGATGGATGAGCCTAGAGATGGTGCTGGGAGAGAAGATGGCCCAGGGCACCATCCACAGGTATGGGCTGATGCAGCCATGTCCAACATTAGTTTTCACCCAAAGGTGGCCATAGACACTCTGGAGATCGATCCTGAGGACTGGAAAGGCTGTTGGTAGGACTAATTGGAGAACCTGACCCACTTGGCAGTCAACCGCGGCCTTCAACAGCTCTACCACAAATGGTGGGTCTAACACTACTCAGCATAAACTGGTTCTGAGATGTAAAATATCAAATTTTGGAAAATAAGGTAGCAAGATGGGCTGCCCTAAGAGCAATTTCCCTGAGAGATTTTATAACACCCTGATGAAGTGTCCAAGCTCCTAGGCAGATTGCCCCTAGGATAAAGCCTGCTCTGTTCTGCTCCAGACTCTCCCCTGGGGCTGACCCAGCACTGTGCCTCAGACTCATCTGTAACATGGGCATCACTTAGAGACCATGATGAATCTACTACTATAGAGGATTGTTTTATTTATTTATTTATTGCTGATGCTTTTGTTAAAATTTAATTTCTTATACATGCTTGCAGAGTGCAATTCCTTTCATATTACATATAAAGAGCACAGTTTTCCAAATTATTGGTTTTATACAAAACATTTTCATACCATTTTAGTTTTTATACGTGCACTTAGTATATTGATGTCCAACACATTCTGCCATTATTCCTATCCCCCTGTCCCCTCTCCTCCCCTCCCCTCCCTCCCCTTTGTTCTATTTAACATTCCTTCATTAATGAGGGCTGTCCATAGTTACAAGTGGAGAGAAAGATTGAAATGACTGAAGAGGAAAAATTGGAACTTTTGTGCAATGTTGGTGGAAATGTAAAATGGTGCAGCCATTATAAAACAGTATGGCTGTTCCTAAAAAATGAAACCTTGAATTATCACAACGTCCAGCAATTCTACTTCTACATATTTACCCAAAAGAATTAAAAGAAGGGATTCCTGCAGATGTTTATACACCCATGTTTATAGCATCATTATTCACAAGAGCTAAAAGGTGGAAGCAAACCAAGAGTCCAGGGATGGATGAATGGATAAACAAATACTTCATACCATGTAATATTATTTGACCTTAAAAGGAAAGGAAATTATGACACATGCTCCAACAGAGATGAACCTAGAGGACATTATATATGACACAAAACACAAACACTGTGCGATTGCACTTATAAGAGGTGCCTAGAGTAGTCAAATTCAGGCACAGAAAATAGAAGGGTGGTTGCCAGGGCTTGGGGAGGGGAGATGGGCAGCTACTGTTTAACAAGTACATGGTTTCAACTGGGAGGGTGAAAGAGTTCCAAAGACAGATATTGGTGATAGGTGCACAGAGGTGTGTATTTACTTAACGCCACTGAACTGTACAATTAAAAAATGATTAGAATGATCAATTTTATGTTGGTATATTTTGACATGATAAAATGTATCAATGATCAAAAAGAAAAATAGAATTTTTTAAATGAAAAATAGAAATGGGTGACAAGAATTGAGGCCATGTGTTAGGAAGGACTTTAGTACTAGGAAAAGGTTCATAGTCAAGGCTGGAAAGCCTTTTTTCCTTGAATATTTTAAAAGGAGACTTCTGTGAGACGATTCATGTGCATTTTTTGTTGATGTAGAGGGTTGGTGATTAACCTTGAGATCGGTCACCATGTATTTATTTTCTGCTTCACTATGAGTATCGTTAAGAGAGATTGAGAAATGCATTCTTCACCTCTGAAACATGAAGTTCCTGTCATATGTTTAGGATGAAATATAGAGAAAAGTTTCCTGCAAAACAGGTCCAGAGATTTTGAAAGGCATTCAAGTAACTTTCAAGCTTGCGTAAAAATTATTTTGAAAATTATTTTTACAGAATTATTGCAACTCCTTAAAGCCATATGCATAGTGACAAAACTTGCCTGGAGCCTAGGTAGATGTGAAGAGCTGTCTTCGACTGGTGAAGCCGTGGGTGGATGTTTCTTGAATTTCAATTTCTTTTGTGGCATCAAATATTGTTTTAATAATAAGAAAAATTGACAAAATTGTAAGAATAAGATTTGAAAAACTAAACCCATGAAAAGCATATTCAGACTGACATCACTTCTTTTACCCATTGAAAAACCCAGATATGAGGGTGGGGTTACATAAAAGCAGAATGTACTGATTATTACAAATGAAAACATTCTCCTCCTATTAGAAAGAAACTCAAATTAAGGCCACAAGATAACTCCATGAGATGGCAGCTCACAGAATCAATAAAACTCCAGTTTGTTTGGAAAGCTAAGTTGCCTATATTCCAAAATACATATTTTGTAAATTGCTTAATTTACATTTGAAAGGACCAGATCTTAATTCTTCAAGAAGCTGAGTGGAAGTATTGAGAGGAATTGAAGGAAACACATGTGCCCCGCGCGCGCGCGCACACACGCACACACACACACAGAACAACTGAAGCGTCTGTTTTTGGTCCTGCAATTTACATACTTTGATCGAAATTGATAGCATTTGGAAAAAGGAAATATTTTTCCCATTAAAGAAATAAGACGTAGCAACAGACAAAAAAAAAAAAAAAAAAAATGTACGACACACACAAATGAAATCTTTAACTACATGAAGTCCTTGTTGTCAATGAACTTTTACTGACTCTGGAGGAATAAAATTCTCAGCCCCGCCCATGAGCCTGCCTCTGTTCACATATGCACTTGGCAGAAGATGCAGAAGAAGCTTGGTTTTCTTAGACTTTCTCTGAAGGTCTTTTGGTTCCATTCCAGCCTAGGGCAGCAAGGCTTTCACCCAGGGCATCCATTGCCTTCTAGAACCCAGCAAGCAGGAAAGGGCTAGGAGACCAGGGCATGGTAGAGCATGCCAGAGCATGCCATTGCCTGGCTAGAGGATCTTCAGTATAGTTCCTGGACACCCATGTTTCAGTTTCCCCTTTGAAAATTAGTTTGATGAAGGAACAACATTATTTTGAGCTCAGATTTAGTGTCTTAAATCTGGATTGGGATTTATAACTCATAAATTGCTTTCTCTGCTATAACTTGGTCATGACGCTTCCAACTCACATCATATTCAAATGGAGAAAGATCAGGCTTTGGAGTCACAAAGCTGGATGACGATTCCGGAATGACTCCTTATCTGAAGACATGAGTTCCCGGTTGTGACAAGAAGTGGGAAAATACACGTGTACAAGTATGTGACGTCAAACACAGAGTAGGAGCTCAGGAATGGCCAGTGCTCTTCTTTCTTGCCATGCTTATTGGTATGAATAGCATTTTATTCTGCAGATGCATTTAAGAGAGATTAGATAATTTGTGTCAGGCTAGATAGGTAATAAAATAGCAGAGCTAAGATTAAAACCATGATTTTCTGAATCCAACCAAGCCCAGGGGTTGTTCCTCTCATTTTCTCTCCTCCCTTTTCTCTATAATTTCTGACAAGCTGTGCTTCATGGAGCAAATGGAAAGCCACTGGGGTCAGGCGGGGTGGTGGGAGGCAAAGGCCTCTGTGCATGACCCCTGCCAGCGCCACCCTTCCCACAGCGAGAGGCCGTGGCCTGCCTTACAGCAGCTAGTGAGTCCCTGGCCTGTTTATTGGAGTCACCTGCCCATGTGGACTTTGATGGCCCCGAGGGAGCTCAGAGAAACGATCCAGCTTTATGCTGTCCCATCAAAAATGAGCAAATAAAGAGCTTGCCTCCCTGCCAGGATGTCTTAATCACTCTCACTGGGGGCCTGAATCCACAGTTCACGTCCTGCAGTCCAGAAAAGAGAACCACATTGGAGAGATAGGGCAGGTGACCTAAATAAAGGGACCACGGGTTTGGTCAGAGCTAAGGAGGCAGTTCCAGGGTCAAGCAGACAGGGTGTTCTGGATGTTCCGTCTGAAACATGCTGTGCAGCTGAGGACTGGGGAAGGGAGTTGACATTTCCCAGAGGGACTCCCATAGCACTCCCCTCAGTGGTTCTGACGATCACATCCTCTCATTTCAACAGGACTATTTGAGTGTGCAGCACTTAGTGGCATTGCTGAGAGAGTTTCCAGGCAGACATTTAAGGAGCTCCCTCCCCTGCATGGACTCGGTCTCGTATGTAGCTCAAATGCCTGAACAGTCTTTTCAGGGCCAGCAGTTTTTAAGTGATGTTCTGATTTCTAATCCAGGACTTTTTCCAGTGAACCACCAGCACTTCATCTAAGGTACTACAGTCCAGTGACCCACATGCTCATGTATCTCAAACATGGCTCTTTCATTCAGTAAGCCACCTTCAAACACAATATGCACATACACACTGGTAGTCTTGACCTGTGTGTAGCTGGACATTAGCAAAATGATTTGGGATCAAAGCCACCTCTGTACACAGTTCTTCTCCTCCCCAACCCTTGGAACTCCTAGCAAAGGCAGTCCAAGGCCCTGTCATCTCCAGAGCATGGCCAGTCAGACCCATGTGTGCTGACCATCCTAATTATCTCCACTTCCAACAGCTAGAACTGCTCTGCATTTGGTTCCATTTGAGGTAAGGCTTTCCTTTGCAGTCTTTTTGTGGCCTGGGGTCTATTCTATCTGCTTGTCTTCTGGTCAGACTGCCCTTTGGCCTGGCTTTGGACCAAATGAACCAGATGAAGGTTTCTCACAGGCAGAAACTTCCAGGATCCCAGTCTGCTCTCCTCAGCTCCCCTGCATAGCTGAGGCCCCCTACAGGGTAGATTGCCAGGTGTAACTTTCAACCAGTTGAGTCCTTTCTGTGATTTTAGTGATGGAAATTGTTTGAAACACCATGTTCTGAAGTTCCTGGCTGAAGTGTTCCTCCATTGACAGCAGAGATGACAACCAAGAGCAGCCAAGAAGTCCATTCACTTTCACCCCTTGGCCCTTACTAGTTTCATGACTTAGCTCATGGTCACTGTGGAAGGTATAGGAAGACTGACCCCGAGCAATGAGATATAGAGGGAAGGTTTGGGAACATCCATGAGGCTGAGGCTAGATTAGCTTTGCCTCCAACCCCAACTCCAGACCTAGCTCCGCCAATCAAAGGACCTCCCCCAGGAGGGCTCACTCCAGCCCACCAGGAGGGAGGTAGCTGATGGCATGCTCTTCGGCTACACACCATCCCTGGAAGACCAGCGGCCACATATTCAGAGCACAAGCACATTCTCTCCACCTGCACTTCCTCTTCAGAAAACTGGAGATAATAAAATCCACCTGACAGGGTACTTGTGCAGCTCAAATGAGACCATATGGGTGAAATCGCTGGAGATTCCAATGGCTCTGCTGACAGGGGCTGCAGTAACTTTCCTTTACTGTTTGACTCCTAACACACCAGGCCCAGTCTGTACCGGATTCCAGGGGCCTCCCCTTTGACTGGTGGCTAAAGAAAGATGTTCCGTTGTTACCTGACAAAAATGGATTATTTGTGATTGCTATTCACCTCTTATTTTAGAAAGTGAAATGAATAAAACGTATGCAGGTCATGGACACTAAAGAGCCTTTTCGTATCAATTTGGGAAGCAGTGTCAGCTTTGATTTATTAAGTAAAGTTCTGAGACAGGCTGTGGGTGTGTTGTCAGTCTCCTGATAATAGATGGACCTCACAGCTGGCGGCGTCATGATGATTACACATCCAGGCCCCTCAATCTCCAGTAGAGGCTTCCATTGGAAAAGCAGTGCATGCGTTAAGATGGCCTCACCTCCAGGGGCTGCCCACTTCCCATCAGCCTTCCATCTCTGGTCTCTTTACTTTTTACTAGTGCCCACCACTACCACCACATGCCAGCTTTTCTCCCTCACACACTTCTCTTTAGTCAAGAGATTGGGCAACATCTCTGGGTTTTCTAGGCCTGCACTCCTGATTCCATCTGAGGAGGAGCCAATCTGAGCAGGCTGACTTGCAACACTGTTTGGTTGCCAGGCTGCATGTCCTTGCTCACTAGACATCTGAGCTCCAGTTATCAATTTGACATGCTTTGTGTGATCATACTGGGCTGTAAAGTCCTTATGGGATGAGACTGGACAGATCAAACCTGAGTGTAGGACTTTGGGGTTGGGGTTTCTACCTGTTAGGATGAATGGTAGACTGAATGAGCTCACTGCAACACCTGCCATGAAATCTTTCTCACTGTAAGCATTTCACAAGCACCTTTACACTTGGACATCTTCCAAATTCCCTTTAACTTTGAGGCAAGATCAAAGCCTATCTCTAGGCCTGCTTGCTTGCCTTTCATACTGATGGGGACGCAGTTTGAACTGCACCAGTGAGTTTTCCATTAGTGTTTTTTCTTGTTTTTGTCTTGCTCAGAGACCATATCTTCCTCCCAGAGAGCTACTCTGTGTCATCTCTTGCTGCTCTGATCATGCAGGATATTGTCCTAAGGGGCAGGAAGAGCAAGGACACTGTTATACAGACATGTGGACTGGCCCCTCAGTTTGATTTTGGATTGTTTGCAGTTAGGCAGGGAGTCCAGGGATCAGATGAACTTAAACTCTCCAATTCTTCATAGCACCAAGCAAAGGCCCTGCATTCACAGAAAGGGGAGAAAAAAAAAAACACGATGCTTGGTCTCTCTGAACTTGAGCCACATTCTCTCTATATTGAGAGGTCAACTCTCAATCTAAGAGGATGTCATATTGAACCAAACTGTGGTCTGTCAAGTGTTCTATGATGGGACCAAAGGGACATGGACCCCCTTTTCTGAGAATAAGTATGAATCCTCATCACCAATTATAATCATTTGCTCCTCATGGCCCTTACATGTGGCTCCATCATCTTTGGGGCTAGTTGAGAGAAACTCAGGAAGACCTCTGTCAACGAGAACACAGAAGGATGCCTAGATGCTGAGCACAGTTCTGAAGAACAGGGTGATACTGTAGGTATGCTGGAGCCAATGAGGCCCAGTTTTATTGCCACAATTAATTGCATTGTAATGGATAGAACTTTGTTTCCTTCAATAAACAAACATTTATCAAATACTTACTGCATTTGGTACTGGGAATACACGATCAATAAAATAGGACCTCTGCTTTTGAGAGCCTGGCATATAGCAAGCCAAAGTAACATGTAAACAAATAATTAATTACAGTTGTCCTCCTTATCTATGAGGGATACATCCCAAGATTTTCCACAAAGGCCTGAAACCATGAATAGTACTAAACCTTATGAATACATTTTTTCCTATGTATACATACCTATAATGAAGCTTAATTTAGAAATTAGGCACAGTAAGGTATTAACAATAATAGCTAATAATAAAATAGAACAATTATAAACAGTATTCCATAATTAAAGTCATTTAAAAGCATGAATTTTTTATTTATAGAATTTTCCACATAATATTTTTGGACTGTGGATGTCTGCATATAACTGAAACTGTAGAAAATGAAGCCACAGATAATGGGGACTACTATACAGCAATCTTATAAGTGTCATAGAGAGATTGACTTGATAAGCAACAGACACCAGAGGAAAGATTCAGTTTTGAATGCATCCTGCATGATTGGCATTGTGCTAGAGGCTGGGGAGACCTGGTGAAGAAGGAGACACAGGTCTTGTCCTGTGGGGCTTCAAAGCAGGTGACCACAGCTCACTCTGCCCAGGGAGCTTGGACAAGACAGTGTGAGAGAGCAGACCCAAGACTTGAAGGAAGAGAGAGAGCTTTGTGCCACAGACAAAGAGAATGAGAAGGGCTCTCTAGACAGAAGGAACAGAATACTCAAAAATGCAGAAGTATGAAATCCTGGGCTTTGGGGGAAAAGTTTGAAAAACTTAACCATTTGTTATTTAGAACCTACCTAAATCATCCCATTTCCGGTGTAGTCAAATTCTCGGATTCTATGGGTAAGAGAAAATAAGACTGTGTTGCAGAGATGAGATCTGAAAACATGAGCTGAGTTCTACTAGGCTTGACCCTGGGAGCCAATGTTCTTGAAAACTTAGATGAGGATGGGCCAATCCTTTTGTTCAGGAGATTCCTATAGAAACTTTATACTACAATTTGAATCATAAGTGTCCTTCAAAGGCACACATGGTAAAGGCTGGGTCCCCAGCATGTCATTATTGGGAATGCGGGAACATTTAAGAGGTGGGCCTAGTGAGAGGCCTTGGGTCACTGGGGACATGCCCTTGAAGGGAATATTGGGATCCTAGCCCCTTCTTCTTCCTCTCCTTCCTTTCTGGGCCATGAGGTTCTGCTCCAACACTGGCTCCCACCATGACGTGCTGCCTCGCCACAGGCCTAAAAGCAATGCAGCCAATCAATCATGATTGAAACCTCCATACTCTGGGCCAAAATAAACCTTTCAGCTTCAAAAGTTGATTATTTCTGGTATTTGTTATAATGACGGAAGCTGACTAACACACCATATGTAAACTGATAAGAAGCTAGTCTGGATTTCAGTAAGTTCTAGAGTTTCAATTTGTATGAGATGCTTCTTCCCACTCAAAGATAAAAATGATGGCTCTCCCTTGAAATTCTGAGTATCCAAAATTGAGTGAAAAGGCAGCAATTACCAGTGTCTGTAGACACCCCGTATAATTTAATCTCCATAATGGATCTGTTTTAGATGTATCACTTTTGAAGGCCAAATTTCTCAATAGTATGTCCCTAGTGAGGAATCAATTTTGTTTCTCTAGTCTTTGTGCTCTATCCTTCCTGAAAAATTAAAAATATAGAATGATTCTGTAAGAAACAGCAGGAAGAGGATTCATCCTTGTCTGCTTAAATATTCATGACAGCTTGCATTTTGGTTCAAAAAGACACTTGTTTATTTAGATAAGATTTAATTTATTCATAATTTACCTAAATTTGCAGGAGCATGCATGTACTTTTTAGCGTATAAGTAGCATAATACATAAAACATTACCAAAGCATGCAAATTGTACAGTGGCAGCACTGGAAACAGCCTGGTTGTTTTAGGGAGATAACATATTTCCACCAGAGCAGAGACCTTAGCACACTGGCCTGGTATTGTTTGCTGACTCATCACTATCTTTTTACCCTAGGCAAACTTCTCATTAAAAGCAAAATGTATATAATAATATAAAGTGATGCTGAAGAATAGCTTTATGGAACCATTGTTGTATTTCCTCCTCTTCTCTCTGGTCAGGAGTCACTTCCTTCATTGTTACACATCCAACCCCTTCAGTCTCCCAAACAAAACAAAATTTTCCCTGCCTTCCACATTCCCAGAGTGAATTAAAGGTAACCTTACATTACATTGGTAGTTCACTCAACTGCTAGACATTTTCATTTATTGCATGGAAAGACTATTCGAGGCTATTTCATCTGACTTCTGTTTCATTTCTTGCAGTACTGGGGATTGAACACAGGATCTCCTACATGTTAGACAGGCACTCTACCACTGAGCTACATCCCCAGCCCTTTTCTAGACTATGTCAGCAGGCTCGGAGGGTGCCTTATCCAAAAGAGACTAAGGACTCTGAGGGTACCATGTCTTATTCATCTCTACATTTGCAGCACCCAACACTGGCCCTGGAATATCTTGTATGATCAATAAATGTTGATGATATTGATCATTATTTTTCAGCAGCATATGGACATTTTTGTAAATGGAGACAAAAAGTTAACTCTCCATGAAACTAGTTTTCATGAAAAACTTTCTTACAACTTAGAGCCAGCTATGAGTTTGACATGTTCTTCACCTTGACCCTTATGAAAGAAGAAAAGCCAAGTTGGCCTGTAGAGTCAGCTCAGGGCATGAAGGCCTTTTCTTTCTTCATATTCAGGGTCTCTCCCACCAGGAGCACCACCGTTTATAGGCTTTGGAGCAAGTATGTGAGAGACACATCTGAAGAGAGAGTAAGATTTAAAGGAAAGGGATTTGTTTGGAGTCTTTGCTACCTAAAGGTATTAAAACTTTATAATGCCAAACAAGTCCCGTTTTTCTTTATTTATGGATCATATATTTCCCCCTTTATTACAACTATACATTTTTCCAGTCTGACAGCTGATAACACCAAAAATTCACTGCTAGCAAAAAATTCCATTTGCGACTCTCCAAGATAATAATTTTGGAATTAAAAAGAAAAATATGTATACATGTATATGCAAAAATATCCATGTTTATTTTTAGCCCCTGAACTTAAGCTCCACAATGAATATGGATTTGGGGTTTGACATCACACATTTTGATCAGAGTTCAGGGGGTTGTTTAAAAAAAAAAATATAGCCCTCAGGCTTCCTCTTTTACCTGTTAACTCTTGACAGGGAAGAAATATCAAAGCAAGTCATCTTGGATTCTCCAAAGTTGGTGCAATTTAATTTCAATTTGTCAAGTGTATCATGATGGCAGAGATTTTCCCCCCCTTGATTTATTAGAATTATTCTAAGAAGAACCCTCTGTCACTCAGGTTTATTTCAGCTATTTTCTTGAAGTTTCTTTTCCTTTGGCTTACTATCGAAATCCACAGGAAGTAGGAAAACAACCTAAGAAACATCAACCACAAGAGGGAAAAGAAAGAGAGAGATCAATGTGTTTTAAACATGATGACAGGATGGGTTGTTTAAATTGCTTCTGCACATTGATTTAAAGCATGCCCAGTAGAAACCTCTATTATATTAACAATCTTTTCCCTTCATTTCAATCATTGTAGTTGCTGTATCTTATTACCTTTCAGACAGATGATGTCTAAATATAATGTTGAGTAAGATATTTTTTATTATTATTTGTTAGAGGGATGATAGGCAATGACTTCCAAGTCTGGGGACAAGATTAGTAACATCAGTAATGTGAATTCCAAATAACCCAAGATAATGGCAAATCCACTATGTGCTTAACTACAGATTATATCCTAAACACATTTCTGTAAAATGCAGTTCTCTCCAGCTTCAGGAGTGTAGGGGGATAGAGTGGATTCTTGGCCATAGTCTGCATATTTAGAAATGGAAAGCAAGTTGTTGTCCCATGTGAAATAAAGAAAGCTCCCAGTGTGAGAAGTGTTGTGTTTTGACAAAATCACCTTTAACTGCAATAGTTTCTCATGCAGATACCATGGCCACACCACTGACACCTTTTGTAAAATTCCTTCTAGTTAGCCCACCTGTACTTTGGTTCAGAGGAAAAGGAGCCATTATCTTCCTGTTGCAGTTTTCACAGCAGAGCACATCCCCCAGTGCTCACGAGAAATGAAAAGTGTAGGAAGGGAAGCTCTTCCAAATCTGGAGCCATGTCCTCAATGAGAACTGGTCCCATAAAACATTCCTGGAAATAATCCCATGATAGAGAATCCAACGTACCAAAACCCTAGATTCCTATTCCCACAGAATCTAGAAGCATCCTTAACTAATAGGTTCATAATTTTTAATTTGGGGTTTTGAAATACTACCTGAGCTGTGTTTGAAATTTTTATTTTTTATTCTTAAGGCAAAAGGAAAAGAATAAATATTTGTTGTGCATCAGACCCTGAGCAAGTGTTTTCACCTATGTTGCTTCCCTGTCTTATAAGACTGGTTATGTTGAACCCATTTCATAGTTGAACAAACTGGGTTTTAGACAAAGTTGTCATTCATCCAAGGTCATGCACCTGCTCAAAAATCACTTGGTTTGGGTTTGAACCCAAGTGATTTTTTTTGTACTCCAAAACTTCTTTTCTCTACACCATACTACTCCAAAGCTGTTGTTTTGTTAATTAATTCAACCAAAGATACTCACTGAGTGCTTTCTCTGGATCAGGTACATTAATGTCCCAAATGCTGAGAATACCAAAGCAAGGACCACACTAACCCTAACACATGTCTCAGAGGTTGTCAGAGGCAGCACACAGGTAAGTTTGCTGTTCTGTTAGAAGAACCGCAGCAGAGGTGAGCACAAGGTGTCTTGAGAACATAGATGCAGTCTCCACAACCACCAGTTTCAAGGAGATCTTACTGGAGGGGGTAGCCTTACATTAAGCATTAGCATAAAACACTTGCATGCTTCATCCATTGGACAGTGTCCATCTTATTGACTCATTCTGCAATGAGGAGATCAAGGAAAAGTCTCTCTGAACATTTTCTCTTCTTTCCACAAGTCATACACACAAAGAGAAGAATTCTTTCTACCATATCCTTTCATTCAGTGAAAAGGAAAAACAACTCCACTCTCTAGGAGTCTCAGACACATAGTAGGTATTTAATAGGCATCTTTCATTGAATTGTCAATATAGTAAAGACTGTTTGAACTTTTCTATTGAACTTCATTCAGGCAGTCTGTTCATCTGCCTCATATCTGCTTGGCTCAAATTCTTACCATATACCCTAGAATCCTGATAGGAAAAACAAGGACTATTTATCAAGACTTTGTTGGTCTTGGAATTTATACAGGCAAGAACCTTAAAGACATTAGATTTAACAGTTATCCCATAGCATGTTATTATCTCCCTGGGAAACTCCCATTCATCCTTGAGTGAGTCAGACTAACTGTATGTTCCTCCCAAGAGATCACCTCACTCCTAACATTAGCTGCAAGTACAGGAGGGGTCCAAAACCACCTTAGGTTTGATAAGTTTCTGGAAGGACTCACAGAACTCACTGAAAGCTATTATACTCACAGTTAAGGTTTATTACAGGGAAATAATTAAAATCAACCAAAGTGGAGAGAAAACACAGGGCAGAGTCTGGAGAGGTACAGAACATGGAGCGTTCAGTTGTTCTCTTTCCAAAGAGTCAGGGCAGGTTGCTTTCCTGGCATCAATGCACAGTGTATTGCCCACCAGGGAAGCTCACCTGAGCCTCAGTATTCAGAGTTTTAATTGGGACTCCACTACAGAGGCATGATTGGTTGATTGGCCTACTGCCTACATGGTTGGTCTCAGTCTCCAGTCCACTGATGCTACATGACCCTAACTCTCACCTTAAATCGCTTTGTTGAACTATACAAGTGTGAACCTAGGCCCCTAGGCAGACGAAGTCACTACAGACACTAACAAAGACACTGGGGAAAGCCAGACTGCTTTCTGGGCAAGGTAAAATTCTTTTCAATGCTATCCATCAATACCCAGCTCATTTCTAAGCCTCACCATGCAGGATCTGTGCCTGCCCCCCCTGGATCCCCAGAGCACTTTGTCCATGCCTTATTTTTTTTGTCTTGATCATAATGTAAATTTGGGGGGCCTGAGGACCACATCTGAATACTCATTCTGCTTCCAACACTGAGCACCCATAGGGTCAAGCACATGGGTGTTTAATAAGTTTTAGTTGGATTGAATTTTTTTATTTGATGGGGAAATCCATCTTTGTTTCAGTTTTTAAGGAGTTTGGGTCTTCCTGGGCTGCTTTTGTTTTCCTTTCTCACTGACGTTTAGTTTATTTCAGTGTAATTCTTCCCTTACCTTGGAGTCCAGGGCATCACATATTTTTTTAAATTTTCTACCACACTATAAACTCCTTGGCTGAATCTTAGCTTCCAGGAAGTTAAAGAAGTTTCCTGGGTATGCCAATGATGTTTACAGGAGAAAATTATTTTCAAACCTGGGAGGTATAGGGCCCAAAGCAGTCATTTTTGCTTTGTATTTTTTCTCCATTGATGACATTATTAAAGATAAGTTTGCTGGAGAATTCAACCCACTGAGGATTAGTCACAGGTCTCTAGTTGGGAAACTCCACTATGGCAGAAACAGAAAATTTCAAGCAAAATTATGGAAAGGAGGAAAGTGGCTTCCACCAGTGCAAAATGCACAACTGGATGCACCTGTTTTTCCCTCTGATATCTGTTTGTTGTGGTGTGTTTGTTGTCATGGGGGTGGAGCTGCTATGCTCTGAGCATGATCAGTAGGAGGAACACTCACAAAAAAGCAATGATTTGCTTGCTCTGAGCTTCTAATTATGTGCCAGCTGTGGAGTGTTTCTTGCGTGTCTGGAATGGCGGCCTAGACTTGCGGCCACTCTGCCAGCTGTGCATGTGAGAGTGTGACTGGCAAGGCGCTCCTGTGCAGCCTGGCGTGGTGTACAGAAGTGGTGAAGGACTCCAAGGAAGTGCTTTCTGAGACTTGTATGTTCAGAATTCTTCTCCTTTACAAATTGAGATGGGGCAAGACTCTTAGATGGCAGAATTTCACGCCAACACCATCTCAGGATAATACTTTGTAATGACATTCTTAATGCTCCAGAGTGATCTGATTTCTAATTTTCCCTCCATAATGAGCAGCTGAGATAATCTATAATGTCATTTTGTTCCCTTGCCTGGCAAGAAGCCAGAGTCTGATAGGATTCTTGGGGCTTCCAAAAAGGAAAATAACTTCCACATTTCCTGTATGACTTGGGTTGGTGTCTTGGCCCCGAACTGGAAAAGGTGTTAATCATTATCCTAATTAGTAGTTTCACTCTAGCATTGACCCATTCTGGTGACACTAATCTTCTGGAAGGTGAAAGCTGGAGAGAATCAAATGCTGACCCAAAGCCTGGGTCACTTGAACTATGGCAACCTTAGTCCCCAGCTTGCAAAAGTGGGGGTCTCTTGCTGGGATCAAAAGGTCCTGCAAACTGGCTCCAGGAATTATAGGGGAGCTGTCCTCAAACCACAATCTAAAATTCTGAATGCATTGCAGTAGATTCAATGGTGGCATTTAGTCTATTTCTGGCACATAATTATAAAGAAGGAAAAAAATCCTTCAAGAAACATGAAACAAATTCCCAAACACTTGTATATTTAGGTGAATGCATTTGAAGGCTCAGGCACTGAGAGCAATAGAATTCACAGGGAAAATGGTGGACCCCAAAGGCTGAAACAAAAAGGAGACATTGGCATAAAGGCTCAGGAAGCAGCAGGGTGTTAATTCTTCCTCACAAGTCTGGAGTCTGATCTAGGCTGAACCTCATTTTCAGACATGTAAGACCTAATGAGATCTGCAAGAACAATGAGCAAAGAGAAATGTGAACCTCAGGAAGATGGGGCTGTGTGTGTATGATTTCAAATTGGAGTTTGTCGAACAATGGCAGGGAGCCCCAGGTGTCAGCAGCCTGTCCATCTGCCTGGAGACACACTGGGCTCTGGGACTAAAGGTGCGAGGACATACATTCCTCGTACGTGTTAGTATGTCACTGCTGTCTTCACAAAGCAATTCCAATTTGCATGTTTTAGTCGGAGGAAATGCTTTTCATGACTCCCATTCCAGATCTCTCCAAGTAGAATGCTGCTGATATCCAAAGGGTGCTGATTAAGTGGGGAGCCACACATGAGCAGATAATGAGACATGCATTTAGCTAATACAGCAAATGCTGAGCAGGTAGAAGCAATCAAATGCATTCCTCTGTCAATGGGGATGTTCGTGCAGACCCTCAGTGTGCAAACTGGTCTGGGAACTACCAGTGAACCCAGTTTGCCATAAATTGTTTTAACTTGCACTTGGGTGTACTTTTTGGTAATGTGTGGGTATGCCTATTCCATGCTTCTAAAGGCTCATTACCTCTGTACATAAAGTACTTGACTGAAAAAAGGGAGGACTGGGTCCCCATTAAGCAAGCTGGCTCCATCCTTGTGCCATTTGCAGCAGGAAGGGTGCTACTCTGTGACAAATCACTTCTGTTTGAAATAGTTGGAAAGGAGCATCTAGGAGACCAGATAAGAGAACTTGAATGATCCTATTATGAGGATAACAGCAGTGAGAAGAGTCTATGGACAGCCGTACACGGGCACATTCACTTGATTTAGCGGTGGCGTGGCAGCCTGAAACTCAGAATTCTCTGCTTTGGATTGCTTCAATGCAGACCTTTAACATTATTTTAATATAGCTGGTTTTGTGCATCACAGTGAAGTCTACTTGAACAAATCCATGTTAAAAGAAATATGCCTTCTGTGCACCAAACAGAAACACAAAATCAAGGACTGTTAGATTCTTGAAGAATACAAGTACAGGGAAGGAGTCCAGACCAAAAAGGGATAGATTTTCTATTTAGGTGATTTCTGTATCCTGGGCCATGCTGACCCTTTTGGAATCCACATCTGCTCATTAATACATTACCACTGAGCAATCCCAGGGCCACCTCTGAGAGTAGAGGCCTTTGAAAGGAAGACCATTTCGGAGCATACAATTTGCAAGGGCAATGCTGTGGCACCGCAAGTCTACCTCTCAGTCTGGTTCTACCATAATGAAAGATAGAGCTTTGACTATAAGTAGTTTTGAATGTGCAGGGAAACCTGCTATCATGTCATATCAAGACATCCTGTCTCAAACTTTGCTCAGGATAATCTCAGCTAGTGTAAGATGCCTGGTACCGAAACCCGGGAGGAAATTTCTCGGAGGCAGAGTTATGCTTTTACTACTTTTACTTCTACTTTCTTAGAGCTTAGAGAGGGAAAGAAAGATTTTTAGAGAGAAAGATTAAAGCGAGCTTTTCTTCTTGTCTTCTTAGCTTAGAGTTAGAGTTAGAAAGATAGAGCTTAGCTTAGAGCTTAGAGTTAGAAAGATAGAGCTTAGCTTAGCGAAAGATTAGAGCTTCTTTCTTCTCTCTTCTTTCTTCCCTCTTCTTTCTTCCCTCTTCTGTCTTCCTCAGGAGTCTCGGCCTAACTCTGACCAGTCATTACTTCTTCTATCTGGTTTCTCTTCTGTAACCGCTCTGCCTACGTTCTGGCCGCTCTGATTCTTCTGACCGACCGAGTGACTGCCCGGCTGACTGAATTCTCCGTTCTCCTAACTCGGACCGCTTTCACCCGGTTATATACCTTCAGGTTTGCGGGTGCCTACAGGTGCGTCACATACATATCAGGTGGAACCCATGGCTTCCAGCTAGCTACAACAGCCCTTCCTAATTAGGGCTCCTTCAAGCTAGTGGTAGGAAGAGGAGGTTGTGGGTGCATACACTTCCAGGCATCTCCTTACAGGAACAGGTTTATCTTAAATCAATTATAGTTTTCCCATCGTTATTTATTTTGTCTATCACATTTAACTCCCAAGCTTACAATCATGGTGAAAGCTTAACTTTTTACTTTTTAAAATGTTTTTTTAGATGTTAATGGACCTTTATTTTGTTCATTTATTTATATGCGGTGCTGAGAACTGAACCCAGTGCCTCACACATGCTAGGCAAGTATTCTACCACTGAGCCACAGTCCCAGCTCCGAGAGCTTAACTTTCAAAATGAACATACATTGACCCTTTGGCTTCACAATAGGAGGTATTATTGTTCATGCACATTTAATATAGCACTAAGCTAAAGGGAGAATCATCTATTCTCCACATCCACACTCATGCCTTCCAGGGTGACAATGACTTGACCCTATTGTCCTGTTGCCCCATTTGGACTCCTGCTTGTTGTGTAATCTGGGACAAGAGGCCCCCTTTTCTCATCTTAAAACTAAGTGTAGAAACACCTGATAGGCAAATAACATTAATTTTTCAGAATTTCCAAGGTGCATATAGTATAAAATCCATGAAATATAAAAACTTAACTGTTTAGATAGATAGGTGTGTTAATAGCTGCATGTCAACCAGTTACAAGCCATGGAGGCAATTTCGAAGCAATGTTTTACAAATAATAAGACATTTCACAAGCTCAGCCCATTGTATGAACTCATCATTAGTTCATTAGTCACCTCCTATGTCTAACTATTCCCTCTTCCTATATCTCCTATGTGTAACTCCTATGTCTAACTTCTGTATCTCCTATGTCTAACTTTTTCTCTAAACTTAGAACTTCAGATTAAGGAGCTGGGGATATAGCTCAGTTGGTAGAGTACTTGCCCCATGTGCATAAGGCCCTGGGTTCAATCCCAAGCACCACCCCCTGCAAAAAAAAACCAGGAACTTCAGATTAGTGTTTTAATAGGAAGGTATTGGAATTCCCTCAGAAAGTATTGTAAGCCCAAAACATTTCAAAAATATATACATATTTTCTATTTTCTGTTATTATATAAACCCTTTTCAACCTACAAATTCAGGGTAAAATCATTCAGGGATACAGTCCATGATGGCTCAGTCAGTCAAGGATGGTTGCAGGTGTTGCTTCTCAGAATTACATAAACTTGTTTGCTTGAAGAAAATAATTTCAAATGTTTTAGGGCTGTGTTGAAATCACCTGCTGCGCTAGATGGCCATTCAAAATAGGAGAGGATGAAGGGAGAGAAAGAGAAAGCAGGGGGCAGGGAGGATTGAAATATAATGAATAGTGAACATAGCCCACACAAAGGCTACGTCCTGGATTAATTCATTGAGTGCATCATTTTTTCTGGCCATCTCTCTCCTACTGGAACTTTCCCTTGGTGAAGGGGATCTTGCACCATTGCATAGACAGAATAATGGTGAATCTAAAATAAGAGCTGTCAGTAAATATCATGCCAAGTGTTTGATTCTTACCCAACAACCTGAAAATAAATGTCATTGTCCCCATTTTACAAATTCAGTGAGGCCTTTACAGATTAAACCATTTCCTTAAGACCAGCGAGCTAATAAAAGCACTGCCAGGATTCAGCCATCCACAGTCTACGCTCTTAACCACTATGCTGAGGTTTAGCATTTGTAACATCCAGGTTGTAATAATAACCAGGATAGTATTGCACATAAAGGTAATAATGTTGCCTTACCCATAAGGCAACATTCTGGTTATTATAAGGTGATCTTTCTTCAAATGCTGTAATAGAGAGCCAGGGTTGACAAAATGTATGGAGGCCCAGGATCTAGTCATTAGAGACATAAAGAATGATGCAACTCCTTGGCACAGAGACTCCACTGTTTGAGAAGAAATCATTTTGAGAGCTCTCACACTCAGCTGCTCTGCTAAGTTAGTTTTGCATCCAGGCAGTTAGACAATGAATGCTTCAGGCACTAACACCTCTCTAAATGCCTGCCTGTCCAACCCCTGCTTAGCTGGCTCTTAACAGCCACACTAAAATCGAAACACTAAGAGATGACTGTCACCAAGCCACCTGTAGAATCCAGGGATGCAAAGGATAAGTCCCTCATTTAATTGCAAATGTGAGCTCCTTGCTGTCCAATTCAGAGGCCTGTCACTTAGAAATGTTAATGGTATTTATTGTAGCATGCACAGGATAATGGCATTTCTCAACATCTGTTTTCATTTAAAATTTCCAAGTTGCCTTTGTGTTCTGTGGGTGCCTTTTGGTAATGTTGCTGTTCATACTCATGAAGAGGGAGGGTGGAAAATGGCAAGTGGGAACCCAAACAAAATATTATTAATGAATATTTGCAGCTGCTGGTGGGACTTGGTGAGAAGCTGCCAGCACTGGTGACAGAATTCATCTTGTAAAATGTACCTATGATAAATATCAACGAGGAGTGATTAGCAGAGATTGCTAATTCATGAATGGCTTTGAAACAAGCCAGCAATTTGATTTCCACCAGTCACAAGTTGATTTTTTTTTTTCCTTTTACAAGGCAACCAAAGGGTTAGGATTGTAATGTGCCTGTCATTGCCACACTCTTGGCTTTCTTTTTGTACTTTGAAAGGTTTTTGTCTCAAATCCTTTTTAAAAGAAGAGGCAAAAGTGTCCACATGTTTGGGAAAATTAACTGTGGAAAGATGACACACAATTTCAACACTCAGGTCAAATTGTGTCTTCCCAGCAGCCTCTCTTGGCAATCCCAGCCTTCTGGAACCTTCCCTGAGTTCCCACTCAACTTGTCTGACTCTGTTACTCTTGTTAAGCATTTAATCATAGCTTTCTTGCTTATGGATAAAACCTTTCAAAAGTGTATTTCCTTTCCTCCTCTGTCTACTGCAAGTTCTTTGGGGCATCCATTCCTACCTCTTTCCCCCATGTTTTGACCCCATCTTAGCCCCATGCTTGGTCCCAGGCACCTAGTAGATTTCCATTCACAATTTTGTAATGAATAACTATGTGACTGATAGGTAGCCTTCCCAAAGCCAAGCATTGATGTACAAAGCCAAGGATTTTAAGTAACTCCAGAGCAAATTGGAAAGGCCCATGGGACCACCTTGAAGACCTTGAAGTCACATCTGGGAGGCAAATAGCTTTACCCTACCTCTGTGCTGGATTCTTTAAGCCTGTGATCTAATGGGTGAATCTTGGTCAAAAAGAATAACCTAGCTCTTTTTTTTTAATTGTTTCTTTTTAGTTTATATGACAGTAGAATTCATTTTGACATAATCATAAAAGCATGGAATATATCTTGTTCTAATTCAGTCCCCAGTACCTCCCTTCTCTTCCCCACCCCCATACTAGGAATGATTAGCAAAAGCTGTTAATTCATGGATTCTGGCACACAAATTCCTTTCACATCTGTTTCTTGAGTTTTGTGACTTTTACCCTTTATCTTTTATGAGATGCAGAAAAAATCCTCTTGGCTCTGCAGTTAGTGCTCTATTACATACCCACTGATCCACCTCTGATGTTAGCCTGAACAGGGCTGGACAGTTCCCTGGGAACTCAGAATCTTCTCCTGTGTCCACTGTACTACTTTCCGCCTCCCTCAGAGGCTCTGCCAATGCTGTGGAAGTCTCCTCTGCCACAAAACAAGCATGCCCTGAAAGTGTCAGGAAGCTGCCACTGCTGGGGGTGCCCTCAACCAATGGAGTACAGGGACAAACTGTCCAGGGATTAATCCTCCAGCCTCTGTCCTTTTGGATAAATCCGGAAGTCACTCCACACCCTTCGCTAGAGGGGAATCACAGAAGTAGCCTGAAGAGCATTTTTCCTCCTGGTCTTTCCTCTCCCCCACCTCAGTCTTACCCTCTCCTTCACATCTACATCCTGGAACAAACCATCCCAGTCAACCACCTCAAGTCCTGGTCCCAGCCACAACTTTCAGAGGAACCAAACTGCTCAATCTGGCTAAGCTCTGAACTTTAAAAAAAAAAAAAAAAAAATGAAATTCTCAGAACATAAACATCTAAATGGGGATCCCTTCAAAGTGGCCCTTTTTAAAGTCTGTGCACTCATTCCAGAAGGGGGCCTTGACCCCAGCACTCTTCAGAGTCCCTGCAGAGCTGGTTTGTTTGCTGAAGCATGGATGCGGAATGCAAGGTCTGGGGGTCGGACAAGGGCAGGTGGGCACCTGAGAGTCACTTCAAGGCTGCTGCCTGGGCGCCCGCTTGCTTTCCCCTATTCCTGCTGCTGGTATTTATAAATCACATTAGACAACCACTCTCATTTTCAGAATCCCTTTTTTATTTTAAACTGTCACATTCTAAGAAATGCAGACCTCTTATGCAATGACATCCAAGATGCCTTCATAGGTGAGAGCAAGGCTCCAGGCAGGGAAAGCCACCCCAGTGGAGGCCAGGAGAAACTGCCTTGTGTGACCGGCCTCCCAGCTACCACCCACTACCTCATGCATGTCTCACTAGCACCTCCTACACTCAGAATGGAGGAAATAATGCCCATGCTATGGAGGGAATGTTGGTATTAATTGGAGGTTAACACTCCATATAAGTAGTAAACCCGACTACACGATCAAGCATTGGATGAATTACTCCTTTTTTAAATTGCCACCACTTAATGAATGTTTACCATGTGTCATCCACTATACCAAAGGCTTTGCATACTTTGCTTCATTTAATGCCCATAACAATCCTTTGAGAAAAGTAATATTATCCCCATTTTACAGATAAGAAACTATGTCAGAGAAGATAAGGACTACCACCCCCAAAGTCACAAATAAGCTAAGACCAAACCCATCAATTTAATTCTGAAACCCAAGGCTCTCACCATTGTATAATCCATTGGAACTTTATCCAGTAGAGAGAATGTGACAAGGTAGCATGGGCTCCTGTTTCAGAGAAGTTTAAGTAAAGATGGGAAGAAAATTGCTCCCCTCCACTCCCTGCAATTTGAGGAGCTTCTTCCCATGCCTGGGGGAAAAAATGATGCATTCCTAAATTTCTTGCACCAATAAGTGTTATCAACTTTAAAGCAGTCACTTTGGAATATGCCCTCCATTTAATAGCATAGCCATACACTTATATGATTTTGGAAATCTTTTAGAATTATTTTCAAAACTGGTTCAAATGAATAGCCCCCAAATTACATTGCTATTTTCCTCACCCTCAGGAAGAAGCAACACTATCATTCTCTAAAGTAACACAAATTGCCCAAAGCAAGAAATTTAATAAAACATCTGAATCTGGAAAGACCTCTCTATAGGTTCTTAATATTTTGGGGCACAAAGGGGTGGATGACATTTGGTTCTTCTGAATTATTGATCTAAATACCAAGCAATAATGCAGAAAAATACAGACTGAATGAAAAGCAGTGGGGGGAGCACCTCAAAACACAGACTGAGGAAAGCCCCTACTCCCACCCCAACCCCAATAGCTGAGAAGAGAGAGCAAATTCCATTAAACATCTTCATTTTCAACCTAGCAACAAAGAAGCTGAAGCAGGAATTCATTCTTGTGCAGAAGGAAAGGGTCAGAAATTAAATGTCCTTGTGAAAACCTGTTATTTGGGGGAAAACACTTCAGGCATCGTGATAGATACCCGTTTGTCACCAGCCTACACTTTTATTGCCAGACTTAACAGCTCATTCCTAAGCGAGTAGAAATGACGGGATGGGGTGGAAACCCCAGAGGCTTCCACCTTGCAGCACACTAGACACATGACTTGGAAGACAGCCAGCCTGTGTACTGAGTGCTGTCTCCCAACACATCCAACTGATATTTCCCAGAACATTTGAGTCCTAGAAGTTCAAAGTAGAAATAACGTTTGAAAACATTGGAGGAGATTCAGAGGAGAGAAAGAATGATGATCCAAAGGCCAGGGAGACAAAGGGACCCATTTAATAAACAGCAATGAAATAATTTAGCTAATGATAAGAGGGTAGCATGGGGTGCAGGGGAATTGAGTCAGTCAGTCATCATAATGAGGAAGTAGGTTATATCTCTAGAATTATAATGCATTCATTCTCCATTCATTCATTCTGCAGATATTGAGCCAGGCACTCAGATGGTGGGCATATAAAGGTGATCAAAATGAGGCACAGTTCTGCTGCATGCACTCACTCATATTATAAGGTGTCAATGATTACACAGGTACTGTATTTTGTTGCCTAGTTGTGGCAGATTTTATGCCAAATTACTTACAAAAAAGTTGAGTGCATCCACTACATGAAGACTTCTTCTTTTTTCATTTTTTTGAATTGTGCTAGTATTACTTAAAAATCATTTTTGCTAAACTATCTTTTGTGCAAGATCAGGATGCATGAAAACTCGTGGACATAGGTCAGTGTGGTGGCAACAACTATTGGTGCAACACTGTAGAGGCTCAAATGACTATGAGGAACAGAAACCTAGAGCTCTGGGCCAATGTACTGGGTGGGGTCTATTCAGGGAAGACCTCCTCAAGGAGGAGGCAACAGATGGGTGACCAACAGTTAAAAACAAAACAAACAAACAAAAAAAAAAGTGCAAGAAAAAGGTAATTCATACTGGGAAAAATCCCAAGGAAAGATTCTCTTTGACATGTAACTCCCTAAAGGGCTCCATGATCTCTACTTATAGAGACAGGAAGTAAAACTGACTAACCTATCAACTGAATGACCTTGCATTACCTTGGGCAGGTTACTTAATCTCTTTGTGCCAGAATTTTTTCATCTGTGAAATGGGAATAGTGAATGAAAATATCCATCTCACTGGTTTGGGGGTTAATTATGCAAAAATATGTAAAGTGCTCAACCTGTAAGAATTCTAAAAAGCCAAAGAACTTGGATAGTAAGGGGGAGGGATCACATTTTATTTTCATTAGACTCTAACAAGAATTTAGTATTCCCTTTAATTATGAATAAACACAACAGATCCAGTGCTAACAGCAGTTTTGTGACTTTGCCTCCAATTAAAATCTCAGATATTTTCATATCATATTGCTGTTTTTGCAGAAATCCCAAAATATTATTTATGCTCGTCACCACTTGAATTACAATAGTTAGACCTTTGCTAGATCTTGTTGCTCATGGATTAATAAAAAAGCATGTACATGAGTATGCCACAAATTTGTTTTTTAATGTTTTTGTAATTGCATTCCAGTGTGATTCCTTCCACTTGTGATCCTGTGTATTCTTGTTTTCTATTTTAAAACATTCTGAAATGGGATCCTTAGAGTCACCTGATTGCCAAAGTTCAAGAATTCCCATAATTCTACATTATGTTAATCAAAATAAGCCAAACTCAGAAGGTTAAGGTCATATGTTTTCTCTCATATTTGGAAGCTAGAGAGGAAAAAAGAAAGAAAAGGTGGGGAACAGATCTCATGAAAATTGAAGGGATATCAGTAGAGGAAAGGATTACAGAGGGGTGTTGAGGAAGGGAGGGAAAGGTAAAGTAATGGAGAATTATATTGGCTTAATTATATGGTTATATTGTGTGCATGTACCATATGTAACAAGAACCCCTACTATTATGTACAACTATAATGCATCAATAAAAAATATAAAAAGAAGAAATAAAGAACTGCTGTTCTAGCACAAGTGTCCAGACTCTAAGCATAATTTAAAGCAGCATTTTGTACCCAAGAGCCCCATTTTTATTGTTCTAACTAGCACATTATGTGTTGGAGCTCAAATAAGAGACAGAAAACAGACCTAAACCTGGAAACTTCTGCTCACAGCTACCTGTGTGACTTTAGACAGGTCGTTAACCCTCTCTGAACTCTAGTGCGTCCTAACAAATCTTAGGTAACTTAATAACCAGCTGGGTTGCTTATGAAATGAGATCATTGATTGAAAGCACCTGGGACAGGTAGGCCCTCAGTGAACCTTTTTTGAATCCATTGAAAGCTGGAGGCTTTTCAGCCCACTTGCATTTGCAGACAGGAGCTTGTAGGATGAGAAGACTTTTTTGTCTCCCTCCTGCGGGGATGCTTTGGGGACAGCTTTGACAGCTAGGTGCCAAGAGGAAACCTGGACTTCCATTTCCAGTCCTGTCCCCATGAGCGAGCCAGACTGAGCCAAAGAGTTCACAAGGATCGGCATGAAAAGGGAAAACAATTTGTTCAGGGGCCCTAGAGTCAGATACTCAGCATGCTGGGCTTGTGGGGTTTTTTCAGCTTTAATCAGCATCAATTTGATCTTATTTTGAGAGATGCTAACGAATCCAGAAAAATCTACAGGTATCTCCAAGCCAGATACTCCCACCCCCAGCTCTGCATCTGGTCCCTGCCCACTCCTCCCTACCCTCCTGGAGCCTGCTTGGCACCAGGGTGCCTGGACTACCAACTGCCAGTGTATGCCCCCATGTGTCATCTGGGGTCCAACTTGGCAGTAGAAATGTTTTCCTTTTGTCAGATTGGCTGCATGTCGTCCCACCGCCCCCCACCCCCGTCAACACACAACCACACTGCCACCTTCTTTTCTTTTGTTGAGTTCCATTTTTCTGAAAATTAATTGATATGGCTAAAAAGACAGCAGAGAAACCTAAAGACTGATTAGCCCCTATTTATCCAAGACACCAACCTGGTGCCAGCAGTGACAATGCATGCTCCCTGTGGCAGAAACCCACCAAGGAGACCAGCCAGGCTCCAGAGTTCAATAGCTTAGCTCTCTGAGGAGCTCAGAGCTCTTTAGAAACATGAGCTCATTTCAGGTCCATTCTGACCTGGATTCAAAATACTCCAGGTTCCTCCCAGGACACAGATGTCTAAGAGAGTCTGCATCCCTGCAGAGGCCATCCTGAATGCTTGGAATCAGAAAAATGGAAGCACAAAGCCCACTATTCCTTAAACCTGTCATGAAAAGCAAATGCCCTGAGGTTAGATGAGCAACATTCAATCATCCCATGTCCCCAGGCTTTGGTTTATCTCTTGGCTGAAGCATGGTGCTTTCTTTTCAAAGAATCCAAATTAATCATGAATATGAAGGTATCTAGCACTGCTCTTTCTAAATAGTAGATACTCTAAAACAGGTTAGCTGACCCCAGATGGTGCAAGGGAGGCTGGCCAGTGGACTCAGGATTTGTTGTATTACCTTGGAGGGACAATTGAATCTCTTAAGTTTAGTCTCTGTTTTTCACTCCCCGAGTTCTCTCCAGTGAACACAGTCACAAATTATTTGACACTCCTCCCATGAAGAGGTGGGGTCATTGGACCCCACTGAGTCTAGGTGGGATCTCAGACTGTTTAGACCTATAAGATGTGGTGCACTTCTTGGCTCCACCTTTCATGCAATGCCTCTGGAAACATTTTCCAGAACCCTGTTTTGAAAAAGGCCAAGGTAGGGATCTGGAGAGAAAAAAAAAACCTCAATACAATGTCAGTTACAAAGAGTAACCAGGCTCAGTCCACCTTCCTTGAGAAGTCATATAAATTCTTATTAAAACAGAAACTAGGCACAACATTTAAGGGCAAGTTCCCCTGGAATATGTGATATATGCCTGGATGGTAATCAGATCTACCAAGATTAGGGGAAGTCCTAGAGCAGTAGTCAAAGCCCCTTCTCCTTTCTCCTTCTCATATAACAAAAAATAATCATAGTTATTATGTTTGAGAACATGCTACATGGCCAAGCTAATTGCTACACATTATGGTAATGCCAACAGCCAACACTTACATGGCCTTTAACACATATCAGCATTCTAATATTTGATGCATATTAGCCATTTAAGTCTGAAGTAAATCCCCTAAGATAACTGTTGGTATCATCCCCATTTTATAATTAAGAAACCGAGGGACAAAGAAGTCATGTGTCTTGCCCAGGGTTACAAATCTAAAAGTATATTATAATATCTCACTCGTTAATTCTACGTATTAGATTCCTGTTGTTGATATAACCATTTACCACACACTTAGTGGCCCAAAATAACAGATTTATTATCTTATAGCTCTGGAGGTCAGAAGTCCACAATGGATCTCACTGGTTTAAAACCAAGGTGTTGGCAGGACTATGTTTCTTCTGGGGTGTCTAGAGAGACTGTGTTTCCTTCTCCAGCTTCCAGAGGCTGCCCATTTTCCTTGGCATATGGACCCTTTCTCCAACTTCAAAGCCAAAAATGGCCCACAGAGTTTTTCTCACACTTCATCATTCTGACATTTCATTCTTCCGTTTGCAAAGACCCCATGAT
Source organism: Tamias sibiricus (assembly GCA_025594165.1). Classification (NCBI taxonomy): domain Eukaryota; kingdom Metazoa; phylum Chordata; class Mammalia; order Rodentia; family Sciuridae; genus Tamias; species Tamias sibiricus. The sequence continues at coordinate 121,051,306 of CM046657.1, read as the reverse complement.
TACAGTTGGCCATTCAGATAACCCAGGATGCTCTTCCCACCTCCAAATCAATGAGGAGTGACCTTAACTCTATCTGCAACCTTCATCATCCCCTTGCAATGTGGCATAACACATTCACTTGCTCATCTTTTGGGGTGGGGGGGGGGGGTGACATTTTTCTGCTTACTAGAGCTTACAAGATGGGAATAATTGTCCTCTCCTCTATCATGAGAGAACTAAAGACCATTGTAGTTAAAATTTTTCCATGGTCACACACAGAAAATGTCACTTCTGAAAACTGTAGGGTCTCAGATTAAGAAGCAGGAATATCCTGGAAGGGGTTCTGTTAATCCCTTCCAAAAATGCAGGAATATTGTTTGGAAGTGAACTTAAAAAAAAAAAAAAAAAAAAAGGAAGACAAAGGATCACCACTGTGCCCTCACACCAATCCATGGAAATAATACTTTCTATCAGTTTTATGGGGGCTAAAAGCATTATTGGGGTTTCCCCCCTGTCAACTTCTCCAGCCCTAACAAAAAGGAGAAAAATCATGTCCAGGAAAACCCTCCTGAGATGGCTTGCTTATCTGTCCCCAGGATTTGAAGAATCAACATTTTTCATATCCACCAAAGCCTTCTGATAGTGAACTCTCTGATAAGGAGACTCTGTTCGCAATGAAGCCACAAATCGTTCCAGTGCATCAACCCTTCAGTCCCAAGAGAGATAAAGAGAGAAGGTTTCGGAGTTCTTTAAAAACATTTGTGTGCTTATGGTATCTCAGACCTGGAAAGCTGGAAATGTCCCATATAGCGCCTCACTTGCCTGCCCCAGGTGCAAGGCCCCTCCTTACTCCACTGCTCGTAGCTGTGTATTGAGCCCTGTGGCTAAAGACAAACGACCTGTGATTCCCCTCACAGTACCTGTTAACCCCCCTTTACCTTTACTTTTCACATCTGAACATGAACTTATCCCTAGAAGAAACCTATCCAGAGTTATCACAGCCAGCGAGGGACAAAAGTACGATGCAAGCCCAGCCAGGTCTGTTTGGTCCCAGCATTAGGATCAGGCATTCTCCCTCCAACCTTCTTGCTCTGTGCCCAGTCTCTGCTCATTACTTGTCCTCCCAGATGGTCCTCGCCACATCTCCCATCTGTCCAGAACAACTCATCCTTCCAGTCCTGGATCAACCCCCCAACCCCACCCACCATGAAGCTTGCCCCTGCTGCTCCACCTTTTCTCCCTCCTTTGACAAAATCCTATGCCTCTTACAATGCATTTTATTCTCCTCTATTCTTGGTTTTTGTTCATTTTCCCAGGATAGATGATAAAAGCCTCTGAGTCAGAATCCACACACTTGGGACTATCATGGAGCCTACCATCACATGAGCTGCACAGGTGTTCCATAAGTGTATGTTCCTCTGCAGATTGACTTACTTCCTCTTCAGACCTTCTGGATTATTATTTTTTTTAAAGAGGATCACCATGAAGCTTTGTTCAGAAAATTAAGGAGCCTGGCTGGTTCATTGCTGGGTTACACCTGAAACTCAGGTCTCCTGACTCCCTCTGCAGTGTTCTCTCCAAACTGTGGGCTAATCCATCTAATTAAAAAAAAAAAAAAAAAAAAAAAAAAAAAAAAAAAACTGAACATATGAATAAAATGAGTAGGGCAGAGATTTTTGTCTCTTTTGCTCGTTGGTGTACCTCCAGCACCTAGAACGGTGCTTGGCAATGGCAGGTGTTCTAAGAATGTTGTATGAATAAATGAGAGAATGAATGAGCAATGTTGAAAGCATTTCAAATGTGAATTCCAGATGACTACTTTAATGAACTATGGATTAGACAACTAACTTAATGATCCAGGGTCAGATGGAATCCAGGTGTTCTGGGCCCTGATCAACAGCAGAGTCCAACTCTGAGTGAAGTCAGAGAGTGGTACTCTACACACCCTCTCTGCATTGTTCAGATGCTCCCAAAGTTCAAGAGCCACTGCCTTAGGAGAATTGCTGGCTGTTGGTTCTGAATCTGGCCAAGACTTACATACATTGATAGATTGTCTGCAGGTAAACTCCTCTTGACAGGTTCAGGGGTTGGCCCTTCACCCTCTGCTCCCAGAGGGAGGGAGAGTCCCTGCCTCCTCTAGTCAATCTTCCAAAGCCTGATGTAAGCCCCATCCAGAGGCCCCTATGCCATTGTCACTGTAGGAGCAGGTCCTCTGAGTGCTCTTCATTGTGGCAGCTGCACACATGTAATTGGGAACCCTCCTGGAAGAATCATCTATCAGTTCTGCCAGTGACAAATGGCAGGAAGGAGCAGCCTCCTGCACAATGGGCCTGCCCGCTCCTGCTCTTCCACACCTCATTATGCCCTAGAAATTAATATTCATGTTGTTTTGTCTTGATCGGTAGGGCGGAGTGAGGTCAGGTAGTTGCTTCCTGTTTCTTTGTCCTTTCTCTGCATGTTCTCCTGAGTGGCACATGAGCCTACACCTCTGCTCAAAAAGCTTTAGCCCCTTTCAGCTTGGGAGAGAACCATGTTGTTGAGAGACACCCTTCAGGGCAGGGCTCATGCCAGCAAACTAGCCTGTCACCCCAGGCTTTCCAGGATGCTAGGGACCCCTGGTTTCCTTGCCACCCCCTGCTGTTGCCAGTCTCTGGGAGCCTGCCTCTTTCTCCCTATTTACACTCTTTCCCTGAGAATGATGGGGAGTCTAGGCATGTTCTCAGTATTTACTCCACTGCCATCTTCCTTCCCTACTCTTCATACCCCAAGTATCCTAGTCCATCAACTAGGTTCAGTTCAACCAAATCCATAGAGTGTTTACCATGGCCCAGGCATGGACCAGGGTGGGAGTGTAGGAGATACCACCTAATAAAAGTCTCACAGCTAAGGAGCCAAATGGTTGTAAAAATCCCTACAGAACTTGTAAAACAGACACCAAGCAATGGACTCAATGTTGACACAGACCTAGAATCAACAATGCCAATAACTTTGTAGAGTGCATGTGATGGGCAGAAGTCAGAGTGTTTGAAGGGGGATACCAGCCAAGTGACAAAGACTTATTTCTCTCTAGTATTTCCTAAGCTTTCAGATGAGCCTAAAGCATCCTGTACTCCACACCTGAAAAATACTACTGCATAATTTCTACTTTAAACTACATAGTAAAGTGACATGGTTTACATTTTAGTGAAACCCAATAATATTCTAGGTATTTTACACACATGCTTTTATTTAATATATGTGGCAGCTCTGTGAAAAAGATGTCATCACAATTAATCAAGGAAACTGAGACTCAAAGAAAAAAGGAAATTGCCCCAAAACACACACCTAGCAGATGGCAGGACCAGGATTCAAGTTCTTTTGCATTTCTCCAAAGCCTGTTCAGCTTCTTATACTGTGCCACCCTGCCTTCCTAAAAACATACACTTTCTTCTCCATTCACTTTCCTAAGTCATCTTCTTGCCTTTTTGATGAACCAGAAGCAATTGCAAAGAGCTGGTCTATAATCTGTGCCTTTCCTTCGCCCAACTGTGAAAACACTTCATCTGGCACACGGCTGACGGCTCCCCTGGATGTGCGGTGTCCCTGGCCCTAGACATTTATACTCGCCTCACAGGCTGATCTCTGACAGATGCTCCTGCGCACCTGAGAGAGCTGGCGTGCCAGCCGTCTGCTAAGATGAGGCATCCTCAAAAGGTTCCTAATACTCTAATCAAGATTGATCCACACTTCTGTGGAGCACAGTGACTGTCCTTAATCAGTGTGTGGGCTCTTTTGAGCCTCTCCTCCCACTGAAGTCACTGATTTGACAGCCAGCTGGCTCGGCGGAGGCATTCGTGAAGGGAGCCACCCTAGAGCCAGGTGGAAGGGGTGCCACGATCTGGAGTCAGGACTCCTGGGCAGTTAGAGGCCAGTGATCATAGCTTCCCACCTGTGGGTTACAGTGAGTTCCCATTGTGACCCCTCAGTCCTCAGATCAGGGTGAGGTGGAACAGCCAAAGCCCCAGAGTCACCTGCAGATGTGGGTCTGGTACCTGGTACCTTTTGCTCCAGCTGTCCTAGAAATGTTACCATTTTCAACAAGTGTTGGGACATTAAATGAGGTAGGGAACCCAGTGGAGCATCCTGACCTGTCTGAGACCTAGCACTGGGTCTGATCGATCTTCGTATCATTTTGTGTGTGTCATTTTGCTGCCACTTAGACTAGAAGGATGAAAAAGCATAGCATCGCCTCTGGGAGCAGACACTCTGAGCAGGGCTTCCCTGGTCCAAGGGGTGAACAGGCACTGACCTGCCAGCAGCTTTGCTGCCCTTGGAAGCCACAAGTTCCCAGTCACCTGCAATCATCTGCCGACATGTCCGCTAAGTCACCATCAGCTTTCGTTGACTGGCTCTGCCAGCGCCACCACCCTTGGCATGCTGTGTCCTCCCTCCCTGGAAACCCATTCTGACTCAGGCAGATCCTCATTTCCTTCCTTTCCAGTTAACAGATACAAAAGTAAACATCCTCAACACAGTGTGAGCTGTTTATCCCTCTGCTTCCTCTAGTCCTGGAGGGGCTGTTTCATACACTTGGCGTATTTTTTTGTTTGTTATGGTTTGGGGGTTTTGTTTGTTTTTTTTTTTTTGTTTTGTTTTGTTTTGTTTTTCCTCATATCCAAGGTCCATCTTCATTCTTTTCTTCTTTTCTGTTAATTTCAGTAGAGTTGACTTTTCCCTGTTCGGCCTTTCCCCCTGCACTCCTATACTTACACACTATTTACCTTACCCTATTTTCCAATGCAGCAGGTTCTCCCTTTCATCAAATAACATGTTCCCTTTAAATGCACTTGATTGTGTTGTGCCCAGGATATCCACATTTACTTAACGAGGATCTGCTCAGCTGCTCCCCGTAGGTGTTCTGCTTATGATTAGAAGGAATGCTTTATGCCATTTCTGGGTGCCTTTTTTGTGAACCACTTATTTCTCTTTTCTAAGTTTGTTTCCTGGACAATTATTGATTATGGTGAGCCTCCCACAGCTCCCAGAGGGGCTTCAGCCTAAACAGCATGGCAAGTGGGCTTCGGGTCAATAGACGAGCCTTAGATTTTGCTTTCTTGTGACCACTGACCTCTCTACTCGGTGGGAGGAGGTTGATGAGCATCCCTGGAACTTTGTGAGCCCTTAAGAGATTCCTGGTGTAGATATTTGTTCTCAGGTCTCACCTTAAAATTCCACTGGAAGGGTTATATAAAGGACTTTTAGGGGGCTACATTACAAAACAGCCAGGTCTCTATTTTTCCACAGTGGAAAAATAAGCTGTTCCAACACAATTCAGTGCTGAGGCAGTGAATCCAGAGCACAGAGAGATACAACATGTGTCAACCCTTCCTAGGTAACAGTGCTGGTTGTGACACTGCTAGTGTGCCACACAATAGACTCCTCACTCAAGCTCAGGAAACGTAAACTGAGAAGGAAGCCTTCCCCAAAAGGGAAGAAAACAATTTGCCTATTGTCTGTGCAGTTTTAGGATAATTAAGCTAACATGCATTTGAATTATAATGAATAAATGCTGTTCTTATTTGTTATTTACCTACTTTCTAATTTTAACATGTAGCACTAGTGATAATTATCACATTCTATATTTATAGAACACTGACTCTTTCTTAAGAATCCAATGGGGCAATTATCTCCAATACAGTATGTGCTGTTTTTCTATAAATGTTGAAAATTCAATAATTATCACAAGACTGAGCTGTGGCATTTTGAATACAGATATGTAACAAGGAGAGAGATCATTTATTCATTAATATTCAAAACACACGCTACTTCCTCCCCCTTTGTGATGGTTGAACTCAGCTTTGGGTTTTGGAAGAATTCTACTTAAGCCAGTTAAAACTCCTTTATTGTGTGGTTTTTGTTTATTAAGAATCAGTGAGAACTGTCGCAAAGAGAAAAGAGAACAAGTGTACCTCATAATAAAAATAATAGCTCACATTTATGGAAGGCTTTTGTGCCAGGTATGGTGTGACTTCAAAACTGTCCTATTCCTTCCCTCAACAACTTTACAAAGTGGTTACTAAACCTCCCCATGTCACAGAGAAGTTGAGAGCTTAAAGAAGTTAGTTGTGTGGCTGAGGTCCCACAGTGAGAGAAGAGAGAACTGAAAACTGAGGCCACATCGGGCCGAGTTCCCTGGCTTTGTCCCTCCCACTCGGAATCTAGAGTAGGCTCAGGCCATCTCAGTGGCTGAGCTGGAGCTCATGGACACCCCCACCCCCCCACCCCTCACTCCCTGCCCCCACTCAAGCCAGAAACACAGTGTGCCAAAGGTCATGTGGCAGTAAACTCTCAAGAACGCCTTGCTTCTAATGGTCCTAGACAATGATGATAACTCTGCAATCCAGGAGATGCTTATTATCTATTTTTAAAAACACTGAGACTGTGGGTGTACACTTTCTATTTCTTAAGGCTTTAGAGCTGAAAAACTGGATCAACAAGTTTAGTTGCCTTCATGTCAAAGAGGAGCACTCAAGTTTCATGTACAAAGGCAAGAGGGGGACCTAACAGAGCTCTTCTTTCTCTTTCTTTGCTTTATTACTTCACAGATTCTGAATGAGAGGAGTTAAGGGCCCCATTTTTTTACTCGTGTTTGAGACCTCTTTGTTTGAAATTCGTCATATATGTGAACCCTAACATCAGTTGTCTCTGCTCATGGGTCCTGAGGGCTAAAAGGTTAATGTTAGTTGAGACACTGACGATATGAAGCTCTCAGTAAGCAAGGGAATTCATTTTTCAGTAATTCTTTGGGAAATATACTCCCTTCCTTCAGTGAACGTCAGGTGGAGAAAATCTCAAGGTGATATTTTGGTCCAAAATATTTATAAGTTTTTAACCAAAATTATCATCCTGGCACAGTAAATGTGTGATGAGGTAAATGAGGGACTACCCCAGGAGCACCAAGCTACAGGGATCAGAGGTTCCACCAATTTATTTGCTTCATACACAGGTGGTGAGAGGTGGTTTGGACTAATGAACATGTTTTTAATGATTTTGAAGTGAATCCCAAAGCCTTGTTAATGCTCCAGTCACAAAGGAAAACAAGGTTGCAAATGCCTTCATCTCCGTGAGTCCCGGGTATCTGAAAGCGCAGTCCATGAATCAAGTTATTTTCAGCTTAAACGAGTTGCTGAATTATTTTCACTCAATTTCTACCACCTCCCTAAAGTCTTGCAGTTATTACAAGGAGAGGCAAGTCCTATTTCAATGATGGAAATCTATTTCTGAGTCTGAACTGGGGAAAACAGGACCTGACACAGGGTGAGCTGTGGCTAATGAAATGGAGAAACAGGCATCATTGCCTTGACCTGCTCATTATGTTCTGCAGTGTGGTCCCATCTGCACTCTGAACCAAAGCCTGAGGTCCTCCAGTTGGAGCAGAGGTGATGAACTTCCCTAGGTCTCTTTCTTTAGACAGAGCCATGTTTCTAGCAAGTGAATGGGAAATGGAGAGACAGTGCCCTGATTGCCAGAACCTATGTCTCAGCACCACAGTGACATAGCTGCTCATTCCAACCAACAGAACCTTAACTTCCAGCACGGTGCCACGGACAGAGGCCCAAGGTCAAGACAGGCTAAGAAAGCAAATTACCCTGCATCTGAAATCCACTGATTGGAATCTGGGCCTCAACTCATTGTTAGAATTTGTCAAGTGTCTAGTCGTGCCAAGCATGGTGCAGAATTGACATGTCACCTTACCTTTAGATGGGAAGGATTCTTAGCATGCATCATCCTCTTCTGTGGACATTTCATTGTGAAGTAGTATCAGAGTTTATCAAGAAGCACTGTCATAGAGACTGAATAAATTCTGAAAGGAGTTTTGTCTGCCCAAAGCAGAAATGGTCAGCCTGTATAGTATGCGTCATCCCCCTCTGCCCCCAGCCCCACCATCCCGCCCATGATCAACATCAGCTGCATCTACAAAACAATATTGAATGTATGCTCTATATACAGAGCTATCATAAGTGCCCCCCAGTTCCATAGTAGAAAGAATAAACATCTGTGGCCTTCTGTTTCTTAAGATCACGATAGAGAGAATAGGTTAAATGGTAGCAAATGGCAAGTGGTTTACTTAATGGACTGCATCTATTAGAGCTGGGCATCGGGATAAATGGTTTTACGTAAATTGAGTTTGGAAATTCTCTAATCCTCAAAAGTGCCTTAACCTCCTCATATTTACCACTGATAATAGAAGATGTGTAGTGCATCAATAGCCATGCCAGGGTAGTGGGAGGACCGGATTCAGACATAATCTCTTGACTGCAAACTAACATTTTGAAGTCTTGGTCTGATTTCTTTTGGAAGTGCATCGCTAATGTTGATGTGGTAAAAGAAGATTTAGCTGTAGCTGGATCTGGCCCTATTCAATGCACACTCATCCCTATTAATTTACTCATCCATCCATCCCTCCAGTCCATCAGCAACTGCTGATTGAGAATTTTCTGTGTGCCAGACACTGTTTAAGATTCTAAGGGATATAGCAATAAACAATCCAGGTGCAGTTCCCTACCCTCTGGAGTTGACAGGCCACAACCACATGCACATTCAGACAAGGAGCTCATGGCTCCTCATAACATCACTTGGTGACTGGGTCAAAGTTCCCCCTGAAGAAAGAGGAGGATGGAAGGAAAAAGAAGAGAGTGCTAGGGAGCTCCTTCTGGAGATGAGGCAGGTTTCTCAGAGCAGGAGAAAAGAGGCAATTGTGAGCTCCCATGTAGGGCAACAAGCCATGGAGCTGTTTGCCGGCTGCCGAAGAGCCTGGCTGCAGCAGGAGCTTAGGATGGGGATTTAAACACTCCTGTTTGGCCCTAGGCAGGGACTACCAGGTGCCCAGGGGCACAGTGGGGCAGGCAGAGAGCCTGGGTGGCCAATAGAATGAAGCAGATGGGGTTGTCAGACAGGCTGCATGGCTCATTAACGTGCTACCTCTTCGCCACACATACTCCAATATGCACACAAACGTCCACAGCTGTTGGGGAGAGAGTAAGGGGTTTGGGGGGCTTAAGACAATCTCCAGAACAGTCATCATATTCTCAGAGTTGCAGCCAGGGCTTCAACCAAAGGTGCAAGCTGCTCTCTGTTGCTCAGCCTCCCGGATTAATTTGGTGTTTCAGACTCAGTAGTCCATGAGGTCTTCATCTCTTTCAGTTACTCCTCCAAACAGATGTCCGTTTTATGAGCCATTCCTGAGCATTTCCTTGGGAGCCAATTTCCCTTTCTCAACATAAATGCCTCTGGCTTCAGCAGCCTCTAAAATGCTAGCGATGCCCAGGTGTAGGACCTGAGCTCAGAGAAGATCTCCAAGCTTTTGGTTTTTCCTTGTGGTTCCATATCCCCATTTTGGGGATGTTTGCAAGCTATTTACCATAACGAGAGGAAACAAGTTACAGATTGGAAGCCTGTGGAGATCAGAGATTCTCTAGGGGCCCAAAGGGACCTGGGGCTTCACAGAAAATATTTTTAAAGCACTGTCCAGAAAGAAGGCCTCCCAGAAAGTCCCCCTTGGTCCGCAGAGAGCTAATATATGGTAATCAACGCAGTGTGGAGCTGCTGTAAGTTTCAACAACATAACAAGAAACTTATCGCTGTTTTCCGCTGTTGCTGCATATTCCTGGAATCCTTGCTTGCTGGAGAGGCGTGAATAGAAGATTTATTTTGTATTGTTAGACTGTCAAGGCACTCTAGAGCAACAACTTTCAAATGATAACTTCCCAAGCTTACAGAAGTTGTGAATTACATGCTTTTAGTCTGGTGTGAGCGAGGGGCTGACAGCTCCCCTCCTCCCGTCAGCCTTCACTTCGCTGCTTCAGTGCCCCGCGTGGTCAGCAGCTCAGCACGCTGCCCTTCCCAAACCAAATGGGGCCATTATTAAGAATGACAGAAATCTATTTCTAGCCACGAAGCAAGCTGAGGTGACCGACATGGCACCAGGGAAGAAGAACTTTTCACGCCTAAGTCCCCAAAGCCCCAGGAAAACTTCATTTGCCAAAAATCAGACCATCTCAAGTTAACTGGATTTAAGAAAGGATTCCAGAGGTTGGTGGGGGAGGAAGGGAGGGATGTGAAAGAGGTGGGAGGCAGTGTTCCAGTGTTTTGTCTCTTGTCCACCTTCGCTGGCCACTTGCATCTTATTTCCTAGAAGTGGGGAGGAGAGAGAGTAAACCCTTGCATGGGGAAGGACCCCAGGCTTTTTGCCCTTACCCTCTAAGCAACTGGTGACCTCTAACCTCTCCAGGTAGCATAGAGGGATTGAATTAAATAATTAATGAGCCGGGCGCGGTGGCACACGCCTGTAATCCCAACACTTTGGGAGGCTGAGGCAGGAGGATCGCGAGTTCAAAGCCAGCCTCAGCAATGGCGAGGCACTTAGCAACTCAGTGAGACCCTGTCTCTAATAAAATACAAAAAAAAAAAAAAAAAAGGGCTGGGGATGTGGCCCAGTGGTCTAGTGCCGCTGAGTTCAATCCCCGGTACCAAAAAAAAAATAAATAAATAATTAATTAATTAATTAATGAACAGACCTCTCCAATAAGATTGCCAATAGATCATTGGTCTAAAGACAGGGACGGGGGCCTTTCATTTTTACTTGTTACCTCTCCCTTCTTAGCATATGCATATTTCTGGTAACCCATGTTATTCCACCCCGCACACAGTTACTTAAGTCCCTGTCTTCCCTATCTGCCTACCTGATTGTAGGATCTTTAGGGACATGCTCAGGGCCTTATTTGTCTTCTGTGTCACCTAACATACATTGCATTTAGTGTGCACCTAAATAAATGGTTATCAGACTGGATTAGGGACCCACCTGATAATAAGATATTTGACTTTAAAAATGCCTCTCCTGGAGCACAGAGGAGCACATATTCCATTTTCTCTCCAGATTCCCACCCAATTTCATTTGCTCGTAAGGCATGTGAGTCAGGGCTTATTTTCTAGACCTTGTGAACCCCCTGTCCTCCACCACCCCTTAATGAAAGTTCTGCTGAAGCCAAAGGCTCCAGGTCGTGAGACTCTGTTATTGTAGGTTGCGCATGACTGTGAATAACTGGCCATGCATCGGAGTTTATTATTAGAGGCCTGTACACAAGGACTGGCTCTCTGCTCTTTCTTTTTTTTCTTTCTTTCCTAAGGTGGAGAAAACAGAATAGATGCATTTGTTTTGGGGGCGGGGGAGAAAAGAATAAGAGATTTTGCAAACAGTTATGAATAAAGCAGAATTGGTCCATTTTGGAACCTCCCGACCTTGACAGTGTCCCTCTAATGCTATATAAACATTTGTTTGGGGTATTTAATAAGCTGCCAGCTGACAAATTGCGGAACTTTTTGCAAGAGCTCCTTATCTTTTCTAGAACCACTGAGATGGCAAAATATATTCTCCGTCTCAACAATTCACTCTATATTTGCATGTGGAAATTGGAAAGCAAGTTGTTTTTCTTCGTTTGCATGACAAAACTCAGACCCCAAAATACAATTCAGCATTTAATTTGAGCTAGTTAGAGAGTGCAGGAAAGGGCCCCAGCCCATTTGGCTCCATTTTGCTGCTGATGTTTCTGTTGTTACAATTAAAATTGATTTATAAGACCAAGGACATAAAATACCTCCAGGAACAGCACTGCAGAGAGCCTATGGGTCTGCTCCCTCAGGAGGTCACTGGGGAAAAAAACACTCCATGAAAAACTTGATCTGATGGCCTTAATGATTGTTACACCTTACAGAGTCCTTGAACCCCCACTCACAGCATTAGAAGGGGGACAGTCAGCCCTGGGTCAAGGGTGAAGTTGCTGTAGGAATCTGTGAAACCTTCTCCCTCAATCACAATTTACCAAAAACAGGTCGTGGAGCCTCCTGAGAAAGAACTTAAGACATTTAGTATTTAAGTAAATATTCTTTCCTGATGTCTTGCCTGCATGGATGTCTTATGACATGAATGTGTCTTTCCAGCCTCCAAACTGCACAAAATTGTTCTTCATCCCCAGGGTCAGTACCTGCATCCCTGCTGCTTGCTGGGGAGCATCTGCAGTTTGCTGTGAATCCTCTTTGCTCAACTTTCTCCTGATCCACATAAATTTGGACATTAATTCATTCCATATTTATATTTATTTGCCAACCGCAAGCCATGAACTATGCCCAGCACTCAGGGAATAAGCTCAAAAGCTTTCTAGAAATGTGTTAAAAGACAATTTTGTAAAACTCAGGTGAAGGGTGAGAGGAAAAGATGTTCCAGGCAGAAGAAGGAACAAGTTGAAAGATATGAAGATGAAAATAAACAGACCGTAACTGGAGACTTGTAGTCCCAAGACTGTGAGTGGGTGAAACCTAGGCTCTGTATCATGGTATACAAACCACTTGGAGATTCTGGGGATTCTGGGTGACTGTTTACATTAAGACATATTTGGGGGGCGGTACTGAGGATTGAACTCAGGAGCACTCAACCACTGAGCTACATCCCCAGCCCTATTTTGTATTTTATTTACAGACAAGGTCTCACTGAGTTTCTTAGAGCCTTGATTTTGCTGAGGCTGGCTTTGAACTCTCAATCCTCCTGCCTCAGCCTCCCAAGCTACTGGGGTTATAGGCATGTGCCATCACACCCAGCCAGTGAGACATATTTTTAAATGTTAATAGTTATATATATATATATGTATATATATATATATGTGTGTGTGTGTGTGTTATATGTTATTATATATGTCATTATATATATTAATAGTTATATATGTTCTATATAAATGTTATATGTGTAACATTTAAAAATGTTGTATACGTATTCAAATGGATAAACATATAACTAATGCAAAGGTCTCAATCATTGGAAGCTGAGGGACTGGTTAGAACATTGGTGCACTCCAGGAATATTTTTTTCCTAATATCTTTTTTTTTAATATCGTAACATTTTAAAATGTCCTTTTCCTAATGTCTTTCCCACTGCATGAAAATGGGATCCTAATTCACCCTAACAATCCAATAGGACCCTGTACTAAAATCTAACATTTCAGTGCATAAAAGTTTCTTTATTGCATGAGAAGTGTAGGATGTTATCAGTGGTGATCAGTGTGGTCAGAAGAAATAAAATCTGACAGGGGGTGGGGTCTGGAGCAGTCAGCCCATCTGCTTAGTGGGCCACATCTTGCTCACAAATGTGCTTGGGACTTGCAAATGGAGAAAGTTACCCTGTACATGTCTCAGATGCATCCCCTTTTCAAGAAACTGATCCTTACCTAAGAATGCTCTTATATTCCCCAAATGGTAGGTAAGGAGTTGGAGCCTGAGTGAGATACAGGATACACCTAGAAGTTCAACTAAGCACTCAGTAGCCCATGAAGAGCAACTGGTACCCCAAGCTGCCATGTCTGGCTCAATAAAAGACTTCCACAATTACTAAAACTTTGTTGGAATCCCTGTCGTGGAATTGTAGACTCTTAGGGCTAGAAAGGATTAATTCTCCTACCAACCCATCTAGTTCCCAGACAGATATGCAAGAAGTGGCTGCTAACCCAGGGTCCCAAGGCTACTTTGGGGCAATGCTAGTCAAAGGATGGTATTTGAAGGCAATATATTCATTTTATTACCATCACTATTAGTACTCATATTGTTGTGAGTACATGAGGGAGAATATTATTCATGTTTTTATTATCTCCATGAGGCTCATCAAGGCTGCAAAATCAAGACAATAGCTGTCCCTGAAGATCTTAGTTGGGCTTTCATCTTATTGATTCCCCAGTCTCTCTCTCTCTCTCTCTCTCTCTCTCTCTCTCTCTCTCTCTCTGTCTGTCTTGTTGCAGTTTGAACTCAAATTGGGATTCAAGGTCTGAATGTTTGTACAACTGTCAGGCTGGTGACTTTTCAGGCATTTAACTGACACGTGGCAGGCTTGGTGTTGCTTTTTCCAATGTGCTGGTGTCGTTAAAGGGAGGAGTCGGGGCACAGGCACATTCAGAGGACAGCCAGGGAGCAGGCAGCACCAGGATGGTGGAGAGGATGGCTGGGTGCCTTCTAGACTGCCCCGTGGGTTGGGTGGAATGGGGTCTTGGAGAGAGAAGCTGAGGAGGATACAAATACTTCCTCCCTTCTCCTCCTCCCCTCCCTCCCTTGGTTTTCCTTCCTTTCTTCTTTCCCTCCCACCTCCCCTCCTCCCTCTGTTTTTATTAGTTATATAGTAAATAAATATTTAATATCTATTACATGCTCATACTGTGAAGATTCACAATCACCCTGAAAATAAAAGCTCTTCAGGTGACAAGATGACAGAGTGAGGAAGTACTGTTTAATTTATTCATTAATTAATGAATGGCAACTCAGAGGCAGCCTGCAATCAGATCAAGGTTTCTTTCTTCTGCCAGGACACTGCGCCTCACTGAACACTGGAGTTCAGAGCCAACCAGATGAGATGGGGTGAAGCCGCTGGGGAACTGCCCAACCAGGTGCACTAGGATCTCTGAGGAGACTGGGAAGAGACTTTGAGTCACTGAGGCACCGCCACCCACCCAGGAGGGCTTGTAACAGGTTCATGGCCTTTCTCCTCCAAATAGATGCCTGCTGGTGAGCGGGAGCCCTTCTCCTGACTCAGTATGAGACCTAATTTTATGAACAAGTCCCAAACACATGTCATCACCGCATTGTTTTATGCACTCATTTAGGAGGAAACTAATCTGATACAAAGATGGCATTTTAATGCATGAATAAATACATAAATACCTGCATGCACACAAATGTGAGTCTTTTATTACAAGTTAAGACCCAGCTGTTAAAATACCTCAGACCTTATGAACTATGCTCCTTAAAAAATAAGCAACTGTTTTGAGTCATAATCACCTCATAACCTCTCTTACAAACATCCACTCTTAGCTATTGGGCATTCTGGTGTTGCGAGCCCCTGCCTGTGGGGAAACAGTGGGGCTAGGAGTGTTATATAGCAAAGACTTTCCATTGCTGTTAGTAAATGTTGTTGAAGATGTGATCTTTCTATGACTTTTAGTTCCTTTCAGCCTATAAATGCCCAAGAATGCTTTAAGCAAAGGGAAGTAAAAAATTAAAGCAGGGTAGCATATTTCATTGATTCTTGCTTCTTCACTAAAACACTCTTGTCAAGACATATTTACCCATATGCACCTCCTTCTTCTCCTCCCCAACCAAAACCCTGCTTCAGAAATATATTCCAAGGTGACGTTCAACAGAGAATCTGCACTGGCTTCCTCTGACATCTCACCATAAATTCCTAACTGGATTGTCATCCTTTACCTTCCACAAATAAGAGGAGATTGGCCATAGGAGAGCATCTTTCAGTTCATAGACATTTCCCTTCCACCCTTATGTATTTAAGGAAGAAAATTGCCACTTATTTGTACAAAGTAAATTGGCTTATGCTCCATAATAGGCTTCTCCACTCTCGCCTCTGCCAGGAAAAGGTCATCTTCAGACTTTTGCTCTCCACAGAACTCACGGATTCTTGACAGCAAGTAGAGAAATCACATGCTCCTAAACTGTAATTTCCTTCTCTGATTAAGACCTCAATGGTCACAGGTTTTTGGTTTCAGCAGGTTTATTCCCTAGCATGTTGCTGGCTCTTGACATGGGCCCTTATTGAAATACAGCCAGAGTGTGTGGAACACACACACACACACACACACACACACACACACACACACGTACTCCCAGGCAGACGTGCATGCATGTGTACTTACAAACACAGACACCCATACATGCACACAAATATAGATGCACAAGAACACACACCACCTCTTCCCTCTTCAGTTTGGATCACTCTTCAGTGTACCATTCTGCCATGTCCTACCTCACAGGGTCCTGTTCCAATTTGATGTTATTACCATTGCCTTGGAAACAGATATAGTTATATGTATGGCATTAGGTCCCTGAGGAGCTCTTACCCTTGAGTGTATATCTAGTTGATGGCTGAAACACAGTGCACATAAAACAAGAAGGTCAGAAAAGACGTAAAGCCCCACGTTCTATCCGGGGATGCCTCAGTTGACAGCCAGCAATTGCCCCCATGTGTTTGGAAAGTTAGGTCAGTCATCCTGAGTGAAAGTCGTCTGTCTCAGTTAGCCCTAATCTGGTGATTGAGTACTTTACAGGTGAATACTATAATTTTTATATTTTACAAATCCCACTCACAGTTAGTGAGATTTATAATATTATAATATTCTCCCAAATTTTAGGAGAAGGCAAGAGTTCCCTAACTTCAATCCTTTCTTGATGTTTATAGAACTAGGCATCTCTCCAAGAGCAGATTGGGTATTTGCATAAGTTGTTCCATTCATCTTTATTTTATCTTATTTTATTTTATGTCACTTAATTTCATTTAGTTGTTTAGTTTAGATTTTTGATACTGGGGATTGAGCCCAACGGCACTTTACTACTGAATTACATCCCCAGTCCTTCTTATCTTTTTATTTTGAGATAGGTCTCACCAAAGTGCTGAGAGTCTTACAAAGTTGCTGAGGCTGGCCTCAAACTTACATCCTCCCACTTCTGCCTCCCAAGTCACTGGGATTACATGTGTGTACCACCTTGCCTGGCTGTTCCCTCTATTGTTAATGCTGTTCCTTCATTACTGTGTTGGTGATCTCTGTTTCTCATGTTGAGGGCCCAGCTGGGTTGTGCTCAGCTCTGTGAAGCCTGTATACCTGTATCTAAACAGAACTGATGAAAGTCACTTTCTTATGAGATCCCACTGCCTGAGGAGCATGCCACAGTTGGAGCATATGTTACATTTAATCAGTTGAAACTGGTCTCCTTGGACTGGGTGCTTCAGAGTGCCACATGTGCCCATCAGTGTCCTTCTGCTTCTCAGAGTACCTGGTGACATGTTTGGGCTGGCACTTTATTTTCACATACTCAGTGTTTCTGAATTAATGAATGAAGGTGTCAATTAGGTAAGTCTGTAATACCCCATTTAGGAAGCACCCAGGGAATACAGCTCCCTCCTGTGGAGAAATTATTTCTCCATGCCATTTGAGGGATGCCTGGTGCAAATGCCATCTCTCTAGGACGCTCTGACCTTGTGTCTGCTGTGAACCATAGCCATCCACATACAGGACATGTGACTCCTCTCCAGCTGAGGTAGGGCTGAGGCAAAGAGAGCAAGAAGAACTGCTACCAGATGATTAAGGTGCTGGGACTCAGGAGTGGTGATCTGTGGCATTGTAACAACGTCCGAAAGTCTATTGTCTCCATTCTCCTTCTCTCTCACATCCACAAACAACTGGAAGGGCCACATCATTCATCTATGGAATAGCAATTAATCAGGTTGTAACCACCTGACTTGGGATTTGGGGTGTTTGGAGGCAGTGGGATGGAAACTTGTTTTATTTTTGCTTTTCTTATATTCTGGGAGAATGATCTGATGATTTTATTTATGTATTTATTTATGTATGTATGTATTTTTTATTTACTTTGTGGGCTAGGGATCGAACCCAGGGTCTTGTACCTGCCTGGCAAGCACTCTAACACTGAGCTATATCCCCAGCCTTCAACTTTTTTATTTAAAAGAATATTTATTTAAAACAAAGAATTTGTTCCACAGCAGGTGCCCCACTGGGCATTTGTGGGTTTGTTCCTCATTTGTAGGGTAGGTGTTGGGATTCTATCTTACAGGCGAGTAAACAGATCAAGGAGATAAATCACCAGGTCCCACTGCTGGTGAATGGCAGAGTGAGGGTTTGAACTTGGAACCTCTTGCTCTGAATCTTGCTCTCTTTGCGCTTGCGCTGTACGCCCATGCTAACATGACTCACTTGGGTGGAATTTTCCTCTCATCTGACTTTCCCTTGTTGGAGACTTGGGGATGGTTACACAGCATTGAAATTCTGCATGAATCAGGGCATTTGTCTTGGGACCTGTGCTCAGGTGCTACATCAGCCACAACCACGACTGTCCCCACAGCAGCACTGTTCTAGCAGCTTGCAGGGTACTCGATTGAAAGTGGAAATTCAAGAAATGCCTGAGTAAATGAGTCCACAAAAAATGATCTATCTGTCTGATGTCCCCAAAGACTCTGAAATCATCAATTAACTATAATTCTTAGGATAGAAAAGAAAGCTGGTACATTTAAAGACTATTTTCTATAAAAATTGAAATGTAAGAGGGGTGGAGTTTCTAGTTAATCCTCAATTATGCAGAGTACACTTAGTTAACCATAAATCTACATCTTTTTCAAGCACTCAAGTTAATCAAGGTTTTCCTAAAAATCAGAAAGCCCAATGGAATTGAATTTTTTGCAAATATCAGGTCTGTGGGCATGCATGCACCAGAGATATTAGCTACTAAAGCAGTGTGCCCAATGCCCTCCCTCACAGCCCCCACCACCAGCAGACATCCTATTAACTGGAGCTTCCTAAAATGGACTTAGAACCAGTCAGTCTGCTCTGCCATCCCATTATCCCCATCACAGCTGCATCCACTGTCTAATGATACCTGAGCTTCCCGTTCGCTCCCTCATTGTCCAGGGGTTGAATAGTCCAGTTCAGTCAGAAAGGCTAAAGTCCCCTCCTGGCCTCAGAGGTGTCCTGTTTGTATGCTGGGGACAGAGCATTGCATCTTTCTTACTAATGGGCCTGCAAAGGTGCCTGGAGCTCATTATTCCTAAAGTAATCCTGAAGGTCGCACAACCACAAATGCTGTTTGCAGGCAGAAAAGTGAGGAGAGAAGCGTATTTGAGAATCCTGGCACTGTTTTACATACAAGAGGTCTAAGGTTGCTGATGTTCCTCTGCAGCTGAATCTTAATCTAGGGAAAAGCCTCACGGGGAGATCTGAGTAGACTCTGTTTGTGCCACTTGTACTAATGCCCTAATGGGGTTTTGTCTCCCTAGCCCCCAGGTTCTGTCACCCAGTACATCACAGTAAAAGTAGCTGATGTATTGTGAGACCCTACCTTTCCCCAGACTAGAAAGTGGAGCGGGATCTTAGGCAGGTGGCTAAGAGTTCAAATGAAGACCCGGGGATGCACCAAGGTTCTGGCGAGAGGAGATGGAGGCTCGTGGTCCCACTGGTCAGATTCTAAATGGCCTAACTTCATTAGTTTTCAGTTGGTGTAGGCTACTTCCTTGAGATCTCCCAGGGAATTCTAGAAATGCCAGACCCAGTGTCATAATGGATGTGCACCAGATACAGTTGAGGCCCTGACCCTTTGAGATCTGGTTCCATTGGCCAGCGACAGTGTAAAGAGTGATATTCAACCTTGGTCCACTTTTGGGTCTCAGGTGGAACTTCAAAGTAATTCCAAAGCTTGGAGCCTCACCCACGGAGATTCTGATTGATTGGGCTGATTATTTGTTATTTGTTCTAACTCAGATGATTCTAAAGAACAACCAGAGTTCAGACCAATCATTGAAGCCTTCCTCTAAACCCAGCCACTTGCTTCCTATGCTGAGCTTCTGTGCTCTTAGGAGCTGTCTGCCTTGGACTCCTCCGAGGGCTTTGACATTTCTATAAGAAACCACTGGCAGCCAGCCTCAAACCCTTTTATTAAAAGAAATTAATAAAAATTGGGGAATTGGGAATTGAGGGGTTTCCAGGGAGTTCCCTCCCTGGTTCTGCCAACAAACTCTCTGGCTATCCCCCTCCATCCTGCCCAATCCCTTTCTTTTTCTCTGGCTCCCCCTCTTTTCAGAACAATGCTAGATCTGGCCCTAGTTTTGTATAGAGCAGTTGGTTCCATCTATGCTCAAGTTCTAAGGGACTCATCTTTTCCCCAACTCTTTATAATCTCATTTTCTCAACAAATACTCAGGAAAATATGCATATTCAAGAAATCTAGGGGACAGCAGTTAATGTGATAGTTTTTCAAACTTCTCTTTCTCTCTCTCTCCCTCCCCCCCATCTCTCTCTTTCTCTCTCTTTATTTTTTGGTATTAGGGATTGAATCCAGGGGTATTTCACCACTGAGTCACATCACCAACCTTTTTTATTTTTTTATTTTGAGGCAGGGTCTCACTAAGTTGTGTAGGGCCTCACTCAGTTTCTGAGGCTAGCCTCAAACTTGTGATCCTCTTGCCTCAGTCTCCTCAGTTGCTGGGATTTCAGGTGTGTGCCACTGTGCCTGGCTCAACCTTCTTTTACACACACACACACACACACACACACACACACACACACATACTCCCCCCCCCCTTTGCTGTTCAGAAAACATTTTCATGTAAATCTTTTCATGTGCTCCTCTGTGGAAGACCCTATTGTGACCTTCATTTTACACATGAAGAAACTGAGGCACAGTGTGATTAAAATCACAGAGCCACTGAGGACTAAAACCCAGTCTTAGACCCCATAACCATACTCTTGCCTTTTATGGCATGTTGCCTCCTCATTCAGTAAGTGTTGTGTAGGCTGATACTCCTAAAGAGATCTACAAATGCTAATCCTGAATATGTGTCCACCCATCAGAACTATAGAATCCAGAAGGACCTAGAAGGACTGGAAGGGCCGGGTCATAGTGGCATACTCAGAGGCTAAATGTGTTTTAAAGACTATATGAAGCCTCTCCACATTCCCCTTGAACCTAAGGCCATTATAAGTTTATAAAAAATTATAATCCATAAGTCAGCAAAAGAAAACGCATTCACTTTTCCTAATGACAATATCTTCAGTTTTTTAATGAAATATCAAATACTAAATTCTTTCCAAAATGTGTTTTCCCAATTCTTTGGTCGCCTCTGCTTTTCTTGGGCCCATTACATTTATCTCTACCACCTGGTAGACACCCAACCTTGAATAAGCCTTAAAGGAGGTACCTGAACATCAGGGAGCAGGTTAGGAATCCCAATCAGCAGGGGCCTGGCAAAGGAGAAGGCTGGGAGAGAAAGGGGAGAATTGGCATGTTTTAAGGGAGAATGGAGTAGTGCACCTAGCCGCTTAGAGGGGTCCACCTTGCATCTCTCCAGGGCACTCTTGGGTGCTCCTGCGTCAGAGGAGCAGAAAGGGACCTCACAGGTGCCTACCCAGGGCCCCCCAGCACAGGCCAGGTTTCCCCTCCACTTGGCTGTGGTGGATGCAATGAGCCATCGCTTCCTCAGTCACCAGATTCTCACAGTCAGGGAGAATTCCACCCGACTCCAAAATATCAGCTTTCCTTCTCCTTTCCAGGCACTCGGGAGAATTGGAAAAAAACAGCCCCAGGCATTACTTTACAGTGTCCACAGGCCCTCAGGAGTGGCATGTACATGCAGATGAATTGTTTGGAGCGAGTCAGAATGCAATTATTTCATTTTCCTTCCAATTCCGAATTGTTGATGTTTAGAAATAAATTGCTCCCGGTGCTTCTGATTTACAAGGACAAAATGCGAATACAGAAAACAGGTTCAGTGGAGTGATTTGAATTTCCATTACAATTACAGTTCTTTTCAACCATATGATTCTGTGCTTTCCTCATATACATCAACCCAGTGCTGATTGTGCTTGGATGCTGAGTCTCACGCTGCCAGGGCCCCATCAGCATCCCCATCACACAACCCCAGCTGCCACAGGCCACTGGGTAGATTAGGACTAAGCTCCATGGTAAGCCACTAATGAAACCAGAGTGCCCATCAGGGCTTGCTTCTGGGGCTCAGCAGGGAAGGAAGGTGTGGTGAAGTCAGCCGCACAGGGAACAGATGAGTGGGGGTGGAGAGGACTCTGCAGGCAGAAGTTGGAGGGACCCAGAAACTGACCAGCACATTCTTTCTAATAACAGCTGCACCAGTAAAGCTGTATCAGGTACATCTCTATGCCAGATGCTACGCTAAAAACTTGGTGCATTTGATTCTTCTAATAGCTCTATGAAATAAGGTTATTATTAGTCTCTTTTATAGGTGAAAAACTGAGACTCAGGTCAATAAGTGACAGGGGCAAGGGCTAAATCTGAATTGATTCAATACTCAGAGCCCTAAACCCTGCACAATATCGCAGCTCCCAAATTCAGTGACATAAGGTTCAGAAAGCTTACAACATCTTCAAGGTTCTGGTTTGCTAATTCCAGGTGGTCCTGAATGTGCACTTTAGGGAGTCTGAATGATGATTTTTTTCCCTCCCTCCCTTGAAAGACACCGCTGCCCCACAACAGCATACAGAGAATCTGCACAGCTCAAGTCCACAAATACTGTGTTCGGTATCTTTCTCACTTTCCAACTCCATGCTAATTCACCCCACTATCAGGCAAGGGTCTCCTGAAGTCCAGAGCTCTGCTAATAAGTCACAGATACTCCTGTGCTCTAAGTGCATCCCTGCTAGGAGCATCAGTATTTGTAAAGAGCAGGCAAGGGCAATGCTTAACATAGAGGGAGCCAGCACCAGCATCTAGAGCCCTCTTGCCTATGGAGTACCTGCTGGGGTCATCACACAGAAAGAAGAATTTCAGGCCTCAGCAGCAGAGACCCCAGAGGCTTTTCGGATGACACTACTTCAACAACCTTCTGTGTTTAAGGTGAAGACCAGCTCTACTACCCACAGCTGTGAAATCCCCTCCTCTGACATTTCTCAACAGACTCTACATGCACTCCTGACCTTCCCTCTGGGCTCAGCCAATGTCCACTCCCTGTGCATCAGGACAGGCCCTGCAGAATGAGATCCCTCCATCCAGAGGGATGGTGATCTCCAACCCTGATATATAGGCTTAGCACAGGTGGGGCCAGGAAGCCGGGGAATCGACATGATGGACTGCCTCTCTAGCTTGGTATCCCCCTGACATATCCTTTGGGGTTTTTCTGTTTGTTTGTTGTTGTTGTTGTTGTTGTTGTTGTTGTTGTTGTTTCACCAGTCAACATTTAGTCTGATCTTATTCTGGGTCTGGCCAGCCACCTCCTCACTCTTGCTATTCCCCCATCACCTCTGAAAACTGAAGAATGTCTTTAGAATTCCAGCTTTATTGCATTAGTGAAAGACAAAATAAAATTTACGCCCCCCCCCCCATGAATACAAAAGTGCCCCAATGAAAGGTTAGTCTAAATAATAAATTAAATGAAGACAAGATAGCAGAGTGCCTTACTATTGACAATATGAATAGGAAAATAATTAGACAAGGTAATGGTTCAACATGAAAAATGTGCTGTCACTTTTGATTCATGGTTTTCCTAATACCGGAGTGAGCCTTCACCCAGGGTGGCAATGAGCCTGGCAATGCAGAGGCCAGACTGACGTGAGGTAACTGACGTGCTTCCTCCTGACAGTCGATTCTCTTGGCATACGTGGTGGGGAAGAAGAGCCAGTGGTTCAGGCAGCTCTGTAATTAAATTTCTTTTAATTAATAACTTGATTTCTTAGAGCAGTTTTAGGTTTACAGAAAAATTGAACAGAAATTGCAGATAATTCCCACATACACCCTCTCCCTCTCTGCCCTTACCCTGCCTGTTGCCTCTGTTGTTAGCATCTTGCATTAGTCTGGTATATTGATACAGTGTTATTCATTAAAGTCCTTAGTTTACATTAGGGTTCACTCTTTTTAAAAATATTTTTAGCTGCAGATGGACACAGTATCTTTATTTTGTTTTTTCATGTGGTGCTGAGAATCGAACCCAGTGCTTCACATATGCTAGGCAAGTGCTCTACCATTGAGCCACAACCCCAGGTTCACTCTTTGTATTGTACATTCATTCCGTGAGTTTGAAGAAAAGTATAATGACGGGTATCCACTGTTACAGAATCACACAGAATTACTTTCAGTGCCCTAAAAATCCCTGTGCTCCAGTAGTCATCTCTCCTGTTCTTCCTCCTCCTGCCTGACCCCCAGCAAATACAAATCATTTTGCTGTCTCTGTGGCTTTGCATTTTCCAGAATGTAATATCATTTGGAATCATTCAGTACTTATTTAGCTTTTTTGTTTGTTTGTTTGTTTGTTTTGACTGACTTCCTTCATTTAACAATGAGCGCTTAAGCTTTCTCCATACCTTTTTGTGGCTGGGGGCTCATTTCTTTTTATTGCTGAATAATATCCCACTGCATGGATGCGCCACAATTTGTTTATCTCTTCACCTATTGAAAGACATCTTAGATGCTTCCAAGTTTTTGGCAATTCTGAGTAAAGCTGCTATAAATATTCATATGCAGGAATTCAGGTGGACCTAAGCTTTCAACTTCTTTGCATACCCATTTTGTAAGAAATGCCCACTTTAAAATATTTTTACAATCATACAAACCAACATTATTTGACATTTTCACATCTATTCTCTCATTTAATCTTTGTTACCATCTTATGAGGAAATTTTGTTATCCCCATTTCATAGATGAAGAAACTGAGGCACAGGTGATTATATGGAAAACCCAAGGTCACGCGTGAAGTGCAGAGAACAGGGGCTGGAACCTAATCTTCTGACTACAAAGTCCTTGTCCACTGAATTTATCCCATCATGCCAACCCTCACAGATGCAGAGTAGATAATACTGAGGAAGAGATATTGCCCAGGCTCTCAGGCCTTGCTAAGGAATTACTCAGTAGATTGACTATGTCCTAAAGATATCTAAAATATCTTTTGGAGAAAAATCTAATATTTCACATTAAATTAATCTCAGCCATCATGAGAAATACCAGGACTCTGTTGGACTCCCTTAACATTATCTTACATCTTAGGATCATTTCATTTTTTTTTAAATAATGTAGGACGGTATCCTGTAACATTTTCAGTATTTCCTACCTCTTCAGTGTTTTTAATCCAGGCCTGTTCTCACCCCATCCAAGGTATCTGTCAGCCTATTGCCAGCACCAGAGATTCGACTAACGGAAATGCATTGCTTTAGGCCTTGCCATAGCTTTCTGGATTTTCAACAGGCACCTTTTAAAATGCAGGTCCTGGGAAAAAGTGGAGAGAAGCAACATGTGTATTTAGATTGCTAATCGAGTCACTGTGGAGTTGAGATATGCAGAGGTACTAGAGTTATTCATATCTGTCTACTCTTTATCTGAGCTTCTCATGAGCATGAGCAGGCTTTTGGTCCACTCCAGTAAACCCCATCCAATGCAGTAATTTACAAATCCTCCTCAATTCTCAAGTCTCCTTGGGTGAAATTCTTTAGTGTCTCAAATTCCAGCCTCCTCCCCTGAGGCAGGATGTACCTGGCCTTCCACTGGCTCCTCTGCAGGACTTGCTACTAGAGATTTGTCATCCTGCAAGCCCTGGCCATGAAGCTGGAGTACCCTGGTGACATCGGGGCTGTATACCCATTGTCGTCTGTCACTCTTTCTCTTTCTCCTTTACTCTCTAGCTCATCAGACCCTTGATTCAGCATTACTGTCCAAGGGTAGTAAGAGGGATTCAAAAGGGGGAATTAGCCCTTCCTCAGCCCCACCACTCGCCCCTCCCAGAGATTGTCTGCGCTGTGGCTTTCTCGCAGAGCCTAAAGGAATGTTGAGAGTTCCCTACATGCTCTGGCCTGCTGTCTCACTAGAAAAGTAAATTCATTTTCTTGCCTTCTGCTGCTTTGGGGCAATAAAACACATAAGTTTTTATTAGAGTGGACAGGGATGAGGAGCTAAAACATTACCAGTTTGTACATGCAAAATATCAAATGCTTTAATTTATTGTGTAATATTTGGAATATTGAAAGCAATACACACAGCAGGGGTATAAACTTCATAATGATGTGGTCGCCTGTGAGGCCCCCCAGGTGAGAAACAGAACTTGCCCGTCACACCCCATTCCTATGTCATCCTCCACCTTCGCAAGAAAAAAGCTTTACTATTTCTCTTTTGCTGTGTTTCCCTCAGTGGTTTTATCTCCTATGTTTATCCCTAAATAATATATTTTAGTTCTGCTTGTTCTTGAGCTTTATAAAAATGGATTCAGACTTTATATGGTATCTTGCAACTTGGCTTTTTTCCACTCAACATTGCATTCTAAGATTTATCGGTCTTGCTGCTGGTAACTGTCATTCATAGCATTGTATGCATATGCCATAATTTATTTATCTCTTCTCCTATTAGTAGACAATTGGGTTGAGTCCAGTTTGGAGGGTGTTAATAAACAATGCTGTTGTGAACTGCCTTGCATGAGTGTGCTGAGGCACTTAGATTTGTGCTTGGAAGAACTGCTGGGCCATTAAGAAGACCCAAGTTCACAACTTAGTGGAGTGGAGTGGCTAAGTATGTGGGTTTTAGCACTAACCTGCCTGGCTTCTGTCCAGGCTCTCTCATCAACCAACTGTGTGACTTGGGATGAATTAGTCACTTTCTCTGCATCTCCATTTTCTTAACTGTAGAATGAGGATAATAATAGTACTGATCTCATTGAGTTGCTTTAAGGATTAAATGAGTACAACATTGCTTAAACCACTCATGAGCTACTCTAATAATACCTACTTCATGAAGTGGTGATAATTGTTCCCATTTTACAGATATTGGAAAGCACTGAGGGTAAATAACTTACAATGGTCAGCTAGCAGATAAGTGACAGAGCAGGGATCTGACTCTTGGCCCACCTACCTCAGAGCTGGGTTTTTGTGTACATCATCATGTTACACACACACCCACTCCTACCTACCCCCTGACATTTTCAAGACTTTACTGGCTTGATTCCTTCACTAGCCAGCTAAGAACAAGTTTCAGATAAAGGGGGGGGGGGGTGGAGTTGGGAGGAGCAGCAGGAGGACCAGGAATTAAAGAAGGGTGGCCCGGAGAGAGGAGGAGGACACCATACATGAACTTCCCCTGCTCTTCTCTGAGAGCAGCCCCCTCCCTCCCCCTTGGGTCCCTTCTGTTGCCTCCAAACTGTTTTGAAAGCAGAAAGCAAGTGTGAATTGGTGACAGAACCATATTTCCACATCTCACACTCTGAGAGCCCTTTGCCACAGACTTCACCTATCTGTCCACTTGCTAAGAGGCTTCTAGAAAGAAAAGGAGACTTCCCGTAGACAAAAGAAAGCAAGGCCTGGCCACCCCTCCATCTCCTGTCCCTTCCCCAGGTTTGAATTCACTCACACCTGGCCTGGGCCTGGGTGACAGGTCCCAGGGCAGGTGAGGCCCACTGGGCCAGGGCCACAGCCCAGCCCACTTGCTCAGAAACTACACCCAGACCCCTTTTCTCTAGAAGTCTTTGCTCCAGCCGCCTTTCATGAGTCACTCGTTTTCATAAGCACCCAGTGAATTCACTGCTTTCAAAAGAAAGGTAAAAATGGCAAAAGATCTACATGATACATACAGTTTTCTGCAAATCCCACAAAGGTTCAGAGTGGCCAGGTTTTATTTTCCCTTAAGTGAAGGCCAAGATGAAGCTCCTGTGAGCTGAATCCTGGTGAATTGGTAACCAGCTATATCAGGCTGGGGGCAGGGGTGATGAATCGGGGTTTTGTTATGCCCTCCCTTCAGGATTTAATACCTCAACTCTTTCTCATCTCATCAGGTCCAAAATATCAACCAAACTGTCAATACAGGTCCCCCAAAATGTGCTCTTTCCTCAATAAGAGATTTCCTCAACTCATAAATTTTTCTTCTGAATAGCCGGGGATGCTCAGGAAGCAATTTTAGATCTTTTGTGAGTAAAGATGGTTTTCCCTTACTACCCAACAGAAGGCAAAGAACATTTCAGGGGCCACTTGCTTTTTTCTTCCCAAACCTAAGAAGTGACCTTGTTCTCATTTGCATTCTCATTTGCAAGTCTTCCTCACCACCCAATTTAGTCAGTATATTATTTTATTCATAATTTTTGAAAGAACACAGGCCGTTTCTAAGCAAAGCACAATAGACATTGTTCTGGTTTATGATGTTTCCACCCATTATGGGCCCTCTGGGAGCCGGAACAGGAGACAGTAGCAAAGAGGGGACTAATGGTGGACACAGGGACAGAGGTGGTGCACCAGGGTCCCCACCCACGCCTGACATGGCTACTCTGCAGTGCTGAGCTCTGGTCATTCCAGGGCGCACCCCACATCTGGTATTAGGGTTGAAATAACTTTTCCCTCTAACTCACAGGTAATGTTCCCTGCTCATTTATTCGCGTGTTCACATGCTGTTTAGCTGGGTGTGACACAGACCAAAAGTAGGGAGAAACAATGATCAAAAGGTTGGGTTGTCTTACAGGTATTTTTTCCCTCAAATTAAGCATGAACCAAGCATTAACTATGTGCTAGGTATGAAATTCTTACACTAACTGTACACATCAGATGTTATTGGTCTCATTTTATTGATCAAGAAACAGAATGTTAGAAAGATTTACTTCTATGACTAATGTCACCAAACTAATCAGGCAGGGTCTTTTTTCATTGAGGACCAGGAGGATATATATATATTATGAATTAGATATATAAAATATATTTTAAAATATATCTGATTATTATATATGATGATATGTAATAATTATAATACATAATAATTATGTAATATATAATCATATATCCTCCTTAATTATACATATAATTAAGAGTCTGAGGCTGGGGTTGTGGCTCAGTGGTAGAGTGCTTGCCTAGCACATGTGTGGCGCGGGTTCGATCCTCAGCACCACGTAAAAATAAAGGCATTGTGTACAACTAAAACAAATAAATATTTTTTAAAATCCCTTTTAAAAAAGAGTCTGACACTCTGGGCCTTTCCTTTTATTATTTACCCAGTCTTTTTTTCCATTTATTCATCGGATAGGTATTTTCCATGAATGTGGATTGAGTCTGTTCAATTAATGAGTGTGCAGCTAGGACCCAGTTGCAATGCCCAGCTGTCTAAGCTTGGGGGAGGAGAGACAAGCGAACAAATCCATGGGCTTGGTGAGACCACCCCAGTGGAGAGGGCAAGAGGAGGAGGCGTGATGGTCAGATTCCCAGCCTGAGCAGCCAGCTGGACAGAGTTTTAGCTCCTAAGGTGAGGAAGAAGAGAAGACATTATGTGGGAGTGAGGGTAATGAAAAATCGGGAGCCTGTGGGGAATCTGGTCACTCTGAGGTCCTGTGAGCCAGCCAAGAAAACGTGTCAAGTGGGCAGTTGGATGTAATGGAAAGGTTTGAGCAGGAGACATAAATCAATATAGGAATTGTCAACTGTATGGGAGGGAATTGATGAGATTATGTATGAGGGAGAGTACAGAATGAGAAAGGTCAAGAGCAGAGTTCTCTAAGGAGTGGGAAAGAAGACAGAGGAGACTGGAAAGAAGCTGAAGCAGAGATGGAAAACAACCAAGTACATACTACACTGTCTTCAAAGCTGAAGAGAAGTGTATTTGGAGAAGCTGGCAGTGGGCAATCATATGGAATGCTTCCTCTAGCTCAGATAAGGCAGAGACAGAAGGAACCCAAGACTTGGCAGCTTAAGATGTTGACAGTGGGATTGACCAGAACAAATCATTTTTGGAACTAAAGAGTACAAACAAGAAATAATGGGCTCAAAAATGGGAGAATGTGGAGTCTGTGTATGGACAACTTCTTCAGAGGTTTCCTAATAAAAGATACTGAACAATAGAATAATAGCTAGGGATAATAGATTTCAAGAGCTGGAGATAATTGAGTATGGGGCTGCTTGCTTTTTGCCCTATGGGAAAGATCCAGGGAAGAGAGAAAGAGCTTTGGTATGTGTGTTAGCTTTCTGTTGCTGTAACAAATAAGCCTGAGATAATCAGCTTATAAAGATAAAAGGTTTATTTTGACTCACAGTTTTGAAGGCTTCAATTCAGAGTGAGTTGGCCACATTGCTTTTGGGAAAGTGGAGGACAGCATAGCAGGGAACACATGGTAGGAAAAACTGTTCATCCATGGTGGCTGGGAAACAAACAAAAAAAAAAAAAAAAAAGAGAGAGAGAGAGAAGAAGGGACCTTCTGGGTCCACTATCCCCATCAAGGGCATGCCCTCAGTGACTTGAAAACCTCCCACTAGTCACCACCCTTAATGTTTCCACCACCTCCCAATAGCTACAACCTGGAGGTCAAGGATTTATTTAGCACATGTGCCTTACAGGGAAATTTGAGGTCCAAACTACAGCAGTATGCAGGAAGGAGAGGAGATGGCTGGAAGGATGGAGTTCTTGAGAAGGTAGCAAGAGCTGGAACACAGAGCACATGATGAGGGTTGGCTTTGACCATGAGCAACACTAAATACAAGAGAACAAAAGAAGGAAAAGGAATGCAAATGTAGAAGGGGCCTAGATTTGGTGGTGGAAATATGAGTCATCAATATTTAACAAATCTGTATTAAGCACCTACTGCGTACCTGGATTTCTGGGCCCTGGGGATGCAAAGGTGATAAAGGCTAGTCCCTACCCCAGCTGCCCCTAAAGAACTCACGATCACACAGGGGAGACAGACACCTGTTACAACATCATCACAGGCAACGATAGAGCTATTCACATGATGTCATGGGAGTCAGGCACAGGGGCTCAACCGAGCTGATATCAGATCAAAGAAAGCTTAACAAGGATTTGCTTAACAGGGGGCCCAGTCTCATCTCACCCTCCAATAGGGACATTGTAAATGGAACCATTTGTTGATAGTGGTTATTTAGAATGCTAATTTCCTGTAAATAGAGGTCATGATTTGGAAACAGAAATCTACAGAACAGCCCCTTGTTTCTCTTTGCCTTATGATGCAGATAGTATAACGTGAAGCTGCCTTAATGACTACAGATTGAACTCTGACTGTCTCTGAGGATGGTGATTGTAAGACCTTTGTGGTCAGTACTGTGGAGAACTGGTGATAACGGGTCTGGTGAGGCCAAGCAGGGTTTTCACCTGAGCAACATAGAAGCTACTGTGCAGACTGGCAGTACCCAGCCCTCCGCTCCATCCTGAAGACAGACCTGGCAGAGATGAGCTTGATGCTAGAGGTTTCTTACCCAGGGATTCCCTGGGAAGTGGCCATACTGTTTCCTTGAACTTCTTTGGTGGGAGTGTCTGTCACCCTGCAGCGCTTCTATTAGGAAACAGACTGGGAGGTAAAAGAGGAACACGGCCCTGTCTCAGGCTCAAAGCTGAGGGCTGCAGACCCTGCAGAAAGGCAGAATGCTATTTGCCTATCATCTCTGAGTGGACTAGTGAGAGCAACAGGTGGAAGCTGAAGCCCAGTGAGAACAAGACAAATGCAAAAGAACTGGGACTCAGAGAGCAGCCCGGCAGGCAGTACCCATATGAATGGGAAAAGGACAGTTAGAAACAATTTCCTTCCAGATCCTGCACTTGTCATCTCTGTCCCCACCCCAGCTCCACCCCCACGACCCCCGACACACAGTGCCTAGCAGGTGTTAGGTGCTATGGGAGGCAGAATATTGTCATGAGTGAGCCTGTGGCCAAGCTTCTCATGCAGCAGAGGTTAAGTTACCTGACCTCTCTGTGCTTCAGTTTCCCCATCTGTAAAATGGGGTTGATGATAGCAATAATAGTTATCGTGCAGGGTCATTGTGAGGATTAATTAGAAGAGCACCTGCTGGATTGCAGATATTTAAATAAATAAAAACTTGACAAACGCCAAGAAGAAACAGAGCGAAGAGTAGGCGTGTCAGGGTAGACCCACTTCTGTTGTTAGAAGACAATCCAGTGAGGCCAACTCATCAGGAATGTTCCCTTCTAAGACAAGCTGTCTCTGCTGGCTCAGGGTATGGCAAGCTCAGAAACAAAGGCATAAGCACAGAACATCTGTGCTTCAGTGGGTAATGAAAAGGAAACGAAATAACAAGAAGCAAGGCAATTGTGTTCCTAAGACTGGCTGTCCAAGATGTACCGTCCCTTCCGCCAAACTCAGGAACTGAAAGAACATTTACATTCATTAAAAATTTATCTTTCCAGGAAAAAAGAACCAGTCTGCTTTTGCTTGAGTAGAAAACGTGAAAAGAAGATGCCAGAAGTTCTCATGAAAACTTGGGTCTCCCTTCTTTAGCTTTGGCAAGAGAAACAATATTGGGGAAGTTCTGTTGTGTGTTTGGGATGTGTTTTTGTTGATTTGGGGTGAGGCGGATTCTACTTTTTCTAGTGTTTGGCGAGGATTGAAATTATGTGAAAAGTAAATGCCACCAGGTTACTATCACAGGCCCTTGTGATATCACTAATTGTGCAAATTCCCCACACCCAAAGCAGACTGTTTCCTTGTGGCCCACATATTGCAAATCAAAGAGAGTCCCATAAACATGTACAGCAGGGGATGAGAAAGCCCATCCAACTGGAGGTTGATTGGCTCCATCATCTCGTCCTTCTTCCATTTATTCCATCAGCTGTTCTTTCCTGCGAGTGGCCCCCCGCCTCAGCTAAAATTATTTTCAGCCCACACTCCTACTGATAACATAACTGGCCCCCTGGCCGGCCCCTTCCTCACTATTAATGCAGGCAAAAGTCCAAAGCCCACCGTGGTTCACCAGCTAAGATTTCCTCTAATTTAGATAAAGGAATGCAGAGCCACTGCATGTCCCTTCAGACCCCCTCTTGCAGGCATAGCAGCTACTGATTGCTCATTAGGAGAGACCAGCTCCTCTTCCCGGCCCACTTTTCTACTGGCCTTCCCTTCCTTTGCAACAGACTGCCTGTCCAGCAGCTCTGGCCCAATTAGGAATCAAATGACGGCTTCGTCCAAAGTGCCTTCCAAGCCAGACCAGCCAAGAAGCCCAGACCAGCCCAACCAGCACTCCGTAGTGTCAGCAGGAGGAGCCTGGTGTGGGGAACATTGGCAGAGGGTTCAGCAGGGCATTTGCTACTTGGCTGCCAATCTGTGAGCAGCATGCACGCCTAGAGCTGCCCTCCTTTCCTAATCAGCTGAAGTTGATAAAGCTCCAGCCACTTTGATAAGAAAAAGGCCCTAAACCTGATCCTGGAGGAAGTCAGTATCTCTGTGTTAGGAAATCATTGCCCCATTATTTCTTGGGTTGTGTTTTTCCTAAGGTTATTAATTTTTATTAAGGTTATTTTATTATTGATGACCATTATTACATTTTTCTAACAAATACAATGGAACTCTGTTCTATTATTCATATGCATTTGGGGACAGGACTTGACACATTTTAAAAATATTTTTTTCCATTATGATGCAATATTACCACATCATAGAAAATTTGGAAACTAGTAGGGGGGCAAAAAAATCTACTCGAATCCCACTAGTCTAATACAAACACTGTTAGCGTTTTGGTGAATTTCCTTTGAGTCTTTTTCTTATGCATATTTTAACATGGTAGTAATTATCTCTACTTATATTTTTTATCTTCCCCTTTTTTTCACTTAGCGTAGTTATCATATGCAATTTCCCTATTATATAATTCTCATAAATGATCATTTTAATGGTTCTATAATATTCCATCAAGTCTATGAACCCTAATTTATTTAACCATTTCTCAATTGTTGAATATTTAGTCTGCTTTTGCTATTACACTTAATGAAATTTGGGGGAGTTTAGAATTATTTTCTTAGATTGACAAAAGTAGCATTACTGAGTTAAATGATATGAATGTATTTTTTTGGCTGTAGATACACGATATCAACTTGCTTTCTGGCCTGAACATATTCTGTAGGCCTTCCCCAACCACCCCACCCCGACTGGGGATCGAACCCAGGGGCACTTTACCATAGAGTTACATCCTCAGCATTTTTTATTGTTTATTTCAAGACAGGGTCTCACCAAGTTTCTGAGGCTGGTCTCAAACTTGCAATCCTCCTGCCTCAGCTTCTCAAGTCTGTAGGGTTTTAAATCAGGGCTGTTGCTTTTGTATTTGGGGGACATGATAAGACTGCTGCATTCTATCACATGGTAACACTCTAGGCTCTGTTGCCTCTTCGAAGGCCCCTAGAGAAGCCCCTCCCACTACTAGGAGCACTTGTCACCTCAGGGCACTTGATGAACAAGTAAGGGACAAATGAGGCTTCTGACCCTGCTGGAGGTGGATGCAGCCTTGGGAAGAAACATCAGTGCATTAATATCAGATTTGTCATGCATAACACAAAATGTTTATTTCTGTTGTATTAAGAGATTTCCATACTGAGCGATGCCTGGCTCACTGTCACTGGCCCCATGTAAATAATGGAAAACAATCCTCTAAGGGGAAGTGTACAACAAGCTTTCAGTCAAATAGTGATAAAGGGGAGGTCTAACTTTAAGACTGCCACACAGGTTGTTCACTGCACAGGGGAGGGACCTGGCTGAGGAGGTATATGGAGACTGACACCCAGTATACTAATCACTAGCCATGCCATGTGCCCCATTACGAGGCTATGTCCACTTATTTTTATTATTCTAAGAGTACCACTTTAAAATATCTTTATTTTAAAATGGTTTTATACTTATAGAAAAATTGCAGAACAGTAAAGAGTTCCTATATACCCCACACCCAGTTCCCTTATTGTTATTATCTTATATTGGCATGCTACCTTTGTTCCAATTAATGAACCAATATTGATGTATTATTATTAAAGTCTGTACTTTATTCAGATTCCCTTGGTTTTTACTCAATGTCTTTTTTTCTGTCTCAGTAGCCCATCCAGTGTACCAAATTTCATTTAGCAGTCTTGTCTCCTTAAGCTTCAGTTAGCTGGGACCATCTCTCAGATTTTGTTTTTGAAGAACTTCATTGTTTCAAAGAGGACTGGTGGGCATCTGTAAGATATCCCCTGACTAGCAGTTGTCTAGAGTTTTTCTCATGATCAGACTGGGATCCTGGGTTTGCTGGAAGAGGAGGAGGGTCACTAAGGTGAAGTTCTACTGTCATCACATTCACCAAGGGTGCGTACTATGACCATGACAACACCACTGACGGTGACCTTGATTTCCTGGCTGAGGTCGTGTTCATCAGATTTCCCTGCTGCAGTTACTCTTTCCCTGCACTTATCACACCACATTCCTTGGAAGGAAGGAATGTGTGCATCCCACATTTAAGGAATGGAGAGTTACGCTTCACCTCCTTGAGGGCAGAAAATCTACACTATTTGGAATTCTTCTGCACTGATGCTTTGTCCATTCTCCTCCATTTATCTTTTACTTATTTGTTGATCCAATCATTTACTTATATCAGTAAGAGCTGGTGCTTTGGGTTATAATTTAATATTAGTTCACTTTGTTGCTCAAAGTGTTCCATCTTCGAGGGATCTTCCCATTGGCTTCTGGGTCACTTTGTCATACCTTCATCATTATGAATTTTTTCCCTTTTTCACAGTATGTTTAGGATTGAATTGTACCCCTCAAATAAAATACATTAAGGTGTTAGCCCCAAAACCTCAAAATATGACCTTATTTCAAATAGGGCTATTTCAGATATAACTGGTTAAGACAAAGTCATACTGGAGTAAGGTTGGACCTTACCTGGTGTTCTTAGAAGAAGAGAAGTAACAACACTCAAGGGAGATCCTGTGATAACAGAGCCAGAGTTGCAACTATTCGCTTACAAGCCAAGGAATACCAAGGATTGCCTGGATAAACACCAAAACCCAGCAAGACACAAGGAAGGACTCTTCCCTCCAGAGTCCAGAGGAAGACGGTTTTGCAGATAGCTTAATTTTAAGCTCCTAGCCTTGAGTATTGTGAGTGAATAAATTTTTGTTGTTTTAAGACCCCTGGTTATAGTAATTTGTTATGGAAGCCCTGGGAAAATAACACAGAGAACTTCCTTATTTTCTGGCACATCCCATATTATTTCCTGCACTAGTCCTAAAATCAGCCATGGTTTTTCAAGGAGTCCTGATTCCTTTTATTAGAAATGACATTAGAAACCAAAATCTGGGTGTTAAGTGTACTTATTGCTCCAAGAGTGCCATGGCTTCTAGGCCCTGTCAGCAGACAGAGCAGGGAAGTGCATGTGTGTGTACTAGCCCTCACATATATGCACATGTGAAAACATTTCCATGGGTATCCATCTGTATCTAAATTATGCTAAATACAATTTAATACTGATGTCTCCAACTCTTATTCATTACCACATGGATCCTTGCTGCCTCCTCCTTTTGATCCTCTGTAACCTCCCACTCCAACTCCTCCTCCAAGTGAGAAACCTGCCTCCTACCATCTGCCTTGCATTCACTTAACTGCTTGGTTCCCATGTTCATGGATAGCATATAGAGTCATTAGCTCGGGATTCCTTTTAGAAATCCACACAAAAGGTGTTATACAAACCGGAGCATCCCTGTGCCCTCTCCAAACTGAATGTCCACCCAATCAAGTGTAAGACCCTGTACTTTCTCTCTCCCCTTACCCAAAACTGGTGTCACAAAAGGATCTGTTATCAGTTATTGATATCTCTGTATTAGCCTGAATAAGCTAGGCTAAGCTGCCAGAACAAATAGACTCCAAAATTTCAGCTAGCTTAATGCAGCAAAGCTTTATTTCTCATTCATATCAGATTCTGAGGCAACTTGGGCAAACCTACCCTGCTTGGAGCTCTATTATCTTGAACCTGTGGCCCCCAAGGTGGGGACAGAAGGGGAAGAGAGGACTGAAATATGATGCAGGATTGTTTTTTAGGCCAAGCCTAGAAGTCCCTTATATTCCCTCTACCTCATTCAGTCTCACTACCTAAACCCAGTTTCTATGAAGGCTAAGCAGTGGTCATCCTGTGATCCCAGGGAGAGAAAAACACATGCTGAGTGTGTCCCGTGGTCCATACCTGTAACCTTAAAGTGAACATTAGTCCTTGTGTTAACTTTCTCAAAATTAATTTTATTTTAAATTGTACCTTCACTTTGTAAGAAGAAGCCTTGTTGATAATAAAGGCATTTGAACATTCACAGCCAGGGGGAAAGGGAAAAGGAAAGGGGAGTTTAGAAAAAACTTAACTCTAGCCTTGAAATTCTATTTATAGGTAGCCCCTTCTTCTGCCAACGTGTAAGGTCATTCTCGATGATGTTTTTTTAAGCACCATCCCTGTTGATGGCTCTTCCAGGGCAGCTCTGCATCCCCCTTTATTCTCAAGAGCTAAGGTGCTAAATCAATGTGGGTAAGCCAGGTGGCCCAAGGAGCCCTTTGGTGTCCTTGCATGATACATAGGCCAAAGGGAATTGAGAGCCACCATCCAAGGGCACCTTCCTCCATATGATGTCTGCTGCTGTAGGAGAACAAATGGTTTTTAATAGCAAAGGAGATGAGCCCCATTCTTCATAGAATTTCAGTGTCAGAAGGAACCTTAAAAATGAAGTCCAGATAATTCCTTAATGATATGGGGAGAATGCTTATGATAATTTTACATTGGCGGGGGGAAGTGTGGTACAAAATTGTAAACACAGTATGATTTTCCTCTCTAATACACTATGCCCAGGGAAGGCAGAACACACCAAAATATGAACAGTGGTTTTTCTCTGAGTAGCAGGATCTTAATTATCTTGTTTATACTTTTGTGTGTATTTTCCAAGCTTTCTGTGGTGCTATCCATGACTTTAGTAATCATAAAAGAAAGGCTAAAAAAAAAATTAAAGCATCCAATTCGACTCACCTCCCCATGGTAGAGATGAAGAAACCAATACACAGAGAGATCAAACAATTTGTTCAACATCATGCCAATATTAACTTGAAAGGTAAGAGCCAAAGTTCTAGCATTGAGCATGTTCTTCCTCATAGCTCCAGTTCGAAAGTCTGGCAGATAGATGTAGGCTAAGCCCTGGGGACAAGTCACCCCTGCTGACACCCACACCACATGCTCATCTACACCACCCTTTCATCTTGATCCAAAATTCCCAGACTTAAAAATGCTTGTCAGCCCTTCCTTCCGTTTCAGCCCAGAGGCTTGGAGCGCTTAAAACCTCTAGGTTTCTAGCCTGGAAGGGAAAGGATCTTTCATTTAGTATCCGTCTTAGGCCAGGCATTGTGCTAGAACTTAATAACTCTCTGAAACCCAGTAGTGAGAATGAGAAAGCCAGAGCAGAGAGAGGATGACTGACATTTGAACTCACAGCAAAGGAAGACGTGAGGCTGTGTCATCCCATTTTGCGGGTGAAGAAACTGAGGCACGCTCAGGACTTCCAATGGCAGAGCTCAGAAGTAGACTCAGCCCAGGTTTTCTGGGCTCACACCTCACCTTACACAGACACAGTCACCAGGAAGTCTCCTCGCCGTATCATGTTTCTGATACATACTGAAAGCACAATGTATATTAGCTGAGTTCGTGGGACGTCCACACTTGTTTCCTATCCCTGAGATTGCAGCAGGCTCTCAAGCCAGCCCTGGATACACCTGTCAACCAGCACAGGTGGCTTGGCCTGTGTCCCAAGGTGATGGATCTGTTGCCAGATGTAGACATCTGGGCACTTCTGGATACCCGCTTACCTGCGCACAGGACATCCCCACGCTCACGGCCCTGTCACGAGGCTGCTCGGGGAAGATATATACTGATGAGAAATCTCAACCCCCAAATTCATTTTTCAAAGAAGCCAAGCAAATCTGGTGATTTATTCTCTGTCATTCTGATCCCAGCATATGTTCCACATCAGGTAAGTGAGATAGAAGGGATGGTTCAGCAAACATTAAGTTAAAAGAAACCCTGTCAGGCTTCTCTGCGAATAGCTGGTTTTTATTTAAAGCCACAAAGTAATTAATTACACTGAGTAAGAAGCTAAGCCTGTCTCCTCCACAACAATTCTCCAGTACTCTACTCACACAATCGGGGTGCGCACGCCCACACTAACTTGGGCTTATGTTTCTTCCTCATTTCTCCCCTCTTATCTGCAGTCTCCCCCTGTTTTCCCTTGGTGGACTCTGAATCCCTGTACTTCCGTGTCCATCTCCCCCTCTCCTAGTCGCACTCATTCTCTTTGCACTATGTCTTCTGTCTCTGGTTCCCAAAGCGCAGCCCTCCCCTCCACACAGAGCCCTGTGCTTCCATCCAAGCAGGGAGGGAATGCAGCCGGTTCCCCTCCAGCTGCTCACATTTGCTGAGCCTCTGAAGGACCTACCTAGACCTTGTTCTCTCCATCCCCTACCAGCTGGGTCTCCTCTTGAAGATCTAGATGATGGCAAAGCATTTGGTTGGGTTAATTTGCCTGAGCCTAAGAAGAGAGCATTATGGGGTGTCATCAATCACTCCGTGAAACCTGGAACACCATCTGAATAAGAGAAGATGTCGTGATGACTCTAGTATGTTACCAAGAGTGACATTATGGACAGAGCCCTGCAGATGGATAGACAGATGGAAGGAAGGAAGGAAGGAAGGAAGGAAGGAAGGAAGGAAGGAAGGAAGGAAGGAAGGAAGGAAGGCAGAGAGAGAGAGAGAGGACATTATCATTTTATTCATGCATGCAAGAAGTATTTATTAATCATCAACTATGTGCTTAGCTTGCTGATGGTGTTGAGAATATAGACATAAGTAAAACAAGGTTCTGTTTCTAAGTAGTCAGGCTAGGGAGATGCATGTGAGAACAATAATGATGATGCAATGAAAGACTCAAAACAGCCATTGGGCAAGATTTTCTGGCAATATAGGAGAGGATAACACTGCTTGGGTGGGATAGGTAGAAAAGGCTGTCAACACAGGTTTCCCTGGAGACAATTCTACAGACAAACAAGTAGGAAAGGAGATAAATGTGTTTCAAGGAGAGAGAATAGCCTCATGCCAAATCACAGGGGAATAAAAGATAGAATCCTCCAGAAGACCCATGGCTAGGGTGGCTGGGACATGGGCAAGTAGAGATCTCTGGGAGATAAAGCTGTGGGGTTTTCAGGGGAAGTCATGGAGCCTTATGAGCATTACCAAGAAGTTCAGACCTTAGTATATGGATAGTGGGTACAACTGAGCTTAAACTATGTTTAAACTAGGAAGTGACACAGTCCACCTTGAATTCTAAATAAATCACTCTGGCACATGCTGTAGATTGGCTTGTTGATTTCTGAGACAGAAAGCTGGAGACGGCATCCAGATAAGGCAGGAAAAGGCTATAAGCATAGCAGCAATTACAGACATAGGAGGCCCAGGCATTTGTTGAGTCCCTGCTATGTACCGGGCACTGTGCTAGGTACTTTTCTGTGTATTTCCTCATTGGTATGTTCAGAAGCATGGCTACAACTACATGATTCATCATGCCAAAACTAAGCACAGGCATCTGTTAGGCTGTAAAATAGCAAGATGGCTCTTCTTCCATGCTGAGATAACAGAGATGGGGCCTTGAATGAATGGAAATGGTTTGTCTGGGTGTTTCCACCGGTCCCACGCAATAGCTTTTGTTCAGAAAGAGCTAACATGGCACTCTCCATACAGCACTGGCAGGGATGTTTGTTGACAAATCCTTTGTGGAGAGTCACGTGATCAAACTTTTCAAAAGCTGTAAAATATGCATTTTTTTTTTTTTTTTTTGGTGCCAGCAATTTCTACTCTACAAATTCAAACTAAGGAAAAATTAGGGATATGAGCAAAGATTTCACTAAAAGGATATTTATCATAGCACTGTTGTCATAGTAAAAATATAAAAGTAATACAGATTCCAACAATTGAGGACTGGCTTAATACATTATAGCACAACTGTACAGTTGCCTAGTTTGCGCCATTAAATGCTATGGTGCAGAATTATATTTATGGATATGGAAAGATGCTCACTCACATCATTTGAGTCCCTCTTCAAAGATGCAGTTTAAATAAAATAGGTGATTGCTATGCAAACACAACTTCAAAACAAGTCTCCCAGCCTACCACTGCACTAGTTTCCAATATATTTTTAAGTGTTTGGAAGAAGCAAGATACAAAACAATATGTATATATGATCCCATTTTAATTAAAAAGAAAAATATGTGCATGTGAATCTCATGAATACACAGCCTTAGGAGGGGTGGCAGGATACCCACTGAAAGGTTAAATATTGTTATCATGGGATGGGGAGATCCTCAAGGCGGCATGGTTTTTATTTGATTCTTTTGGATTATTTTATTACATGGAGCATGTATTGCTTACATACCAGAGAAAAGAGATCAGAGTTAAGCCCACTCTGGTCCTAACAACTCTGCAGATGGTTGGACTGCCTCCTCTCATTGCCTCATTTATCCAGCCATTGTACCGGCTGTGCCCATCATTTCCAGTCCTCAGAAGGTACCAGAGCTGTGAGCATGATTAAGACTTAATTCCTAGCCGTGCGTGGTGGTGCACGCCTGTAATCCCAGCACTTGGGAGGCTGAGGCAGGAGGATCACGAGTTCAAAGCCAGCCTCAGCAATGGTGAGGCACTTAGCAACTCAGTGGGACCCTGTCTCTAATAAAATACAAAAAAGGGCTGGGGATGTGGCCCAGTGGTCAAGTGCCCCTGAGTTCAATCCCCGCTACCAAAAAAAAAAAAAAAAAGACTTAATTCCTGTCCTCAAGGAGCTCACATTCTAACAGGAAGTTTGATTCATAGACACATAATCCTAACACGGTGTGGTAGCTTAACCAGTGTGTGGTCTTATGGGTTCACAGAGGAGTCTGATTTTATCCTAAAAACTGCCTAGCCTTGGGTGGCTGTAGTTCTGTTCTCCATGACTCTATTTTTGCCAAACCAAGTTGTGGGTAAAGAGGCAGCATGGCAAGATGGGCAGATCACTGTGCTTGGTATCATGCTGGTTGGCCCTTCACTAACCCGGGGATCCTTTGCTGTTGGTGGAGCAATGCTTTGTTATCTGGCATACAACCCCTCCCTCACTGGCTCCAACCCACTTTTCCATCCTTATCGTTGCCTCAATTAACTCCATATTCCCAGTTCACACCTGAACTATCTTTGTTCCACAGACCTGCCAGATCCTCTGTGTTAGTCCATTTCTGCTGCTAAAAACACAATCCCACAGGCTGGGTAAGTGATTTAGAAAAGATGTTTATTTGGGCTTGTAGTTCTGGTCCAGGTTCAAGAGGCCACATCTGGCAATGGCCTTCCTGCAGGCAGGGTCCTGAGGCAGTGCAGAGCACCACATGGCAAGAGGCAGGAGCGTGCCTGCGTGTCCTCCGGTCTCTCTTCTTACAAAGCCACCAATATTCAATCATGGAGGCTCCACCCTGATGACCTTATCTAATCTAATCACCTTCCAATGACCCCACCTCTGAACACCATAGTCAGGTTAACTTTCTACCCATTTAATACCTCATGGTGGGAATTAAACTCCAGCATGAATTTCAGGGTGGAGAAGCCACATTGAAACCATAGCACCCTCATGCAACCTGATGCCTTGATCCATGCTCACCCAGAGTTTCTTCACCTCAGTGCTGTTGGCCTTTGGGGTTAGATAATTATCAGTTGTGGGGACTGTACCTTGCATTTGTGAAATATTTCAGCACCCCTGGTCTCCACTCAAGAGGTACAGTAGCATCCCTCCAGTCATGATAATCCAGCATTTCCAGACATTCCCAAATGTCCCCTGAAAGGATAAAATTGTCCCAGGTTGAGAACCACTGCAATCACTGACCCTGTAAAATGTAAAGGTCACTAAAAGCATCTCTGTGCCTAAGTCCTGATCCAGAAAGTT
The DNA here is from genome assembly GCA_025594165.1 of Tamias sibiricus. Taxonomy (NCBI): domain Eukaryota; kingdom Metazoa; phylum Chordata; class Mammalia; order Rodentia; family Sciuridae; genus Tamias; species Tamias sibiricus. The sequence continues at coordinate 121,009,042 of CM046657.1, read as the reverse complement.
GGGAATTGGAAACAGATGCGAGGCGATGTCCCTGTGGTTCTGAGTGCCCAGGGCTGCTGGTGGAGCGGTGTTTACCAAGTTCCTCCTGTCTGCTCAGCCTTGTGCTATGTGCTAATGGGGTGCTGAAAAGCATCCAGTTCCTGCTCCAAGTTGCTGGGGAAATGCAACCTGTCCATATCAAATAATCAGCAAGCAATACACAACAGTGGATGCATTGGGTCCAGTTCTGTGGCACGGAACATTCCTACACTACAATCTCACCAGGACCCTGTGAAAAGGAGACAGTGTCTTTCCTAACATTTTAGGATTAGGACAACTCACTGTCATCTCAAGATGTCATCTCAAGAAGCTACCTGGGGCATGTGGGAGTACAAATCCAAGCTTCTAAGACCTTTCAGAGGTCTCCTTGGGACATTGCTGCCATGAACTTCAGCTGTGCTGCCCCAGGCAGGGTCCAGGGAAGCTGGAATGATGCTGGCTAAGTGTGAGCCCCATCAACAGGGCTGGTCTGGAAGTGCTTCTTGTGGAGAAGCAGGGACAGGTCTCTGTGAAAGGAATGAGAGTATGCCATAAACAGGCTCTCTATTCCCTTTTGATCACCATAAGGTTTGAACAGTTGACCCCAAATCCTTGGTGTGTCTCGGGGTCTTGCCTGTTCTGCCCTGGCTTTGAAAAGATACCTTCCCATTGGATCACACTAAGGCTTATTGCTAGAGAAAGACTCAGTTTTTCTTAAGAGTCATGAATTAACTTTAGCATTCACCCATCAAGCCCTGAAACCCAGTATAGATCTGGCCTTGCAGCCAGTGCCCTGCAGCAATGCCACTTCTTTGTTAAGACATATTTTTATGGCGCTGGGCATCAACTCATTAGACTCTCACACCCCCTTGGGCAGGTGTCAGCAACTTTGTTCTATCAGCAGGAAACCAGGATCTAGCAAGTGTTCATTACTTGGTTAAGGAAGACCCAAAGCCCAGGGGTTTTGACCCTGAGTCTGCGGCTCCCTCACAGCCCCTCAGCAGACATCATCTGAAACACACTCCTGTATCTTCCCTCTGCAGAGAGCATGGAGGAGACCTTAGGAGACAGCAGAGCTGCCTCTGTGGTGTCCATAGGAGGGAAGTCACCTGTGGATAAGCCCAAACCAGCTTTTACCAGCCAGAGCCTGATGGAGCTGGCAGAGATTGTAGGAGCTCCCCAAATGAAGGTCGCCCCGCCATCCCCCAAGTCAGGCCTGACTTCCCTTGGGGATAACTGCCCCTGGATCTCTGGTGCTGCCTCAGGAGCCTGGTTCCTGGTCCACAGCACTGGCCAACAGGAAGGGCATTTGTCTTAGCCCTCTCACCTTCCCTGACCCATGAGAGTCGGGAATCTGCCACTACCACTTTCTCAGAGTGCTTCAGGAAAAAAAGAGCAAGGATGTTGCCAGTGTGATATGGGAACAAACTCCATGCTTGGCTTGAGAAAATATGAAATCAAATCCCAGCTCCACGCCCCCAGCTCAGTTCCCTCCTCTATTGTATACAAGTATCAGAATATCACATTGTATCCACAATAACACAAAATTATTATGTAAAAACAAAATCTTTTAAAAATGCAAATAACAGCACTTCCACCTCTGAGATTGGTGTTGGGTTAAAAAATTAAAAGCAATACAGTGCATGCATACATAAGCCAGCTTCTGATACCTGGTAGGTCAAAGGTGTTTTTTTATTAGAGTGTATTTCTTGAACACCTACTATGCACCAGGAATGCTAATGGGGCCTGAGGACCAGCAGTGAGTGAGCTGAGCGAGTCCTAAAGTGGGCCGTTCAGATGCACCAGGAAGGAAGAATTAGGCAAGTTGGGGAGGAGCAGATGAATAAAGCCAAGGCTGTTACAGGAATAGGAGGGCAGTGACACTGCCCCAGGACTCATATTTATCTCATGGGGATCAGGATGGTCACCCCATCAAGGAGTTGCCAGCCTGCATCCCCTACACAAAGTTTACTGTGTTGGAAGTGCCCATGCTGGCAGAAAAGATATGTGACTTGGTGCTTAACTCAGTGGGACTGGGGAGAATTCCATTTTGCTCTCGGGAACCCACTTCCAACACATCTATCTGAATTTTTTAAATCAATTGACTCCTTAAGTGAGCGCATCTGGCACACTGCTCCTTGTGCTGGCCTCCCATGGCTTGAATATTCTTTTGCAGAAAAAATGCTGGGAGGCAAAATGCAACGATGTCTAAGAATGAAGACCCAGTCTGGAGCTGGGGAGGTGGGTATTTGTTGAGTATTTTCCCCAACTGCTTAGGAAAACTGAAGGCTGATAGACAACTGGTCACCCACAGCATCTTGGGAAACTTGTTATTTTATCAATACAAACCACATTTAGGATTTCTGGGGTGTTGTAGGAGTCCATTCTGGGGATCTGTTTGGGTGGAGCAGTTTACAGGCAATGGCCAGGACTTGTTAAGAATCAGACAGGGGCAGGAGCAGCAACTTTAAAAATAGAAGCTTGAGGGAGTATGAAGCAGGGCTCAGCAGGAGCCAGGCTGTCAGCTTGGTTTCCATTTAGAATGCAGATCCACTTGGTTCAGAAGATGGGTCTCTGTCTGAGACAGCCCTGCCCTGGACAAAGCAACCAGCCCAAGGGCTCAGCTGTCCACAGAAGAGTTTTTCCAGATGGAGCCAAAAGAACTTGAGGAGCCCCATTCCTCCCCTGCCCTGAGGGAGACATGGGTCATATAAATATAGTGTGGGGGTGTTGGGTGTTGCACCCCCAATCCATTCGCAGCCTCACTATCTGCATACTGCACACAACACTGCACTAGGTTTGGGTAGGGCATGCCAGTGTTCCCAGCACAGGTAGCTCGGAGTTCTACAACCAAAGCAAAACTCTGTAATGGAATTCAAGCCAGACCTCTTCCAAGGCCTCTTTCATCTATATATGTAAGAATCAAACCCATCCCAAGGGCCATGGAGGTTCTGCTCTGCTACCACAGGGGACCCTGCTAGAGGTAAATGCAGTAGCCACTAGCACAGACCCGAGTTCTTTCTCTCTTCTCTTGTGCATAAATTGTTCTTCTAGAAACTGATTTCCTGCTGGATGAAGGTTAGGTTTTAAGACCCATCCCTAACCCCCATCTGAATTTCCTATCCCTTCTTCACTTATTAAAAATATATATATATATATATATATATATATATATATATATATAGCAATTCTTCATGTTGACATGAATATTAATTAAATATAAGTGCCTGAACACAAATACCTAGCAAAGTGGCAGCCACCAAGAGGAATTCTTTGTTCCTTAATTCACTTATTCCTCCAATTAGTGATGCTAGATCTTCTCCCCTGGCCTTGTTCCTATTTGACAACATATTCATTGTGGGTGTGGAGACCAAGGGAAGACAAGCTCCTCACCTCCCCAGGATGTGTTCTGCTTCCTAGATCTTTGGAAAGACCCCAGAATACTGGAATATCTTAGAGTCACAGAATTTTTCATTTTCATCCATTCATCCATCACCCACTAAACGCTGACTATCTGTCAAGTTCACTATTAGGGGCTGGGACCATAGAGAGGAATAAGATGTGTGGGTCCCAGCCTCCCAGGAGCTCCCAGGAACATATGCATATACACATACAGCTTGATTCCCTTCCTGTGGCAGGAGCTGGAGCCCTCCCTGTAAGGAAAACTGAACTGAATCCATTAATTCCACATCTCTGTAGTGAGTTGGGATCTGGATCCAGCTTTAGCATCTCTGCACCTTGAATTAGCCAGGGTTACTCAGGGAGACAGAACCAACAGGTCATATGCTATAGTGTGGATCTTAAATGTCCCCAAAAGTCCATATGTTAGAGGCTTGTCCCCAGCTTGGTGCTATTGGGGGTAGTAGAACCTTTGAGGGATGGGGCCTAGTAGGAATATACCATTGAAGGGAATTTGCAGACCTCCATCCCTTCCTCTCTTTCTCTTTCCTCCCTAGCTTGTTTTTCTCTGCCACATGCTTCTGTGATGATGTGCTACCTTGCCACATCAATTGATCATGAACTGAATCTCCAAAACTATGAGCCAAAATAAACCTTTTATCTTCATAGGTTAATTAACTGAGGTATTTTGCTATAGTAATAGAAAACTAATTATCACAATGTTTTATATGTAGATAGAGATTTTATATAGAGAGGTATAGATTTTACATATAATATATGGGTGGGGTGGAGAGAGAGAAAGATTTATTTTAAGGAACTGGCTCATACAATGATGATGGCAGCTAAATCCAAACTGCACAGCAGGCTATAGACTGGAGCCCCAGGAAAGGAGCCAATATAAGTCCAAAGACTGTCTGCTGGCAGAATTCCCTCTTGATCTGGTGAAGGCAGTTTTTTGTTTTCTTCTGCCCTTCAACTGATGGGATGAGATCCACCCATATTAGAGTGAGCAATCTGCTTTACTCCAGCTACTCATTCAGATGTTAATCTCACCCCCAAAACATCTTCACAGAAACTATAGAATGTTTGACCAAATATCTGGGTACCATGGCCCTACTAAATATACACATAAAGTTAACCATCGAAGCCTATAAAATCAAGAGATTAAAGTCTAAGGAGTTCAAAGATTCCCTTGTTTCCAGTATTTTAGGACTCGAACAACTCTGGCACATGACACAGAGACAGTCCTTTCCCTTTTGAAAATTTTTAGAGAACTGTGATGCCCTTAGAGGTCTGCTCAACTCCAGCACCACTAAATGTTTCCACTGCGTGCTCCCTCTACTTGACCTCAGATGATGGAATCTCTCAGGACCTGAATTCTAATGTTCCTAAGAATCACCTGGGGACAAGCAGGTTCCCAGTCCAACTGTGAGGATGGAGATCCATTAGGCACAGAGTGGGCATCGGGGACAAGGGCTTTAAAGCCTAACAAGCAAAGAAATAGCTACTTGGAATCTGGGAAGACATCCCCAAGGGCAGGTTGAGCAGAAAGCACCAGAACCACAGCTCAGGAGACTGTAGGCCACACTCAGAAATGCAGGCGTGGCCTCCAACACTTCCAATGCTGAGGTAGTGAGAGGGCGGGAGGAGCATGAAGGAGATAGATGCCTCTTGAAAAACATCAGCTAGCCACCTACTGCTCACCTGGGCTCTTTCCTACCCACCCTGACTCTGCTCTCTAGCCCTCCTGCCCTGTGAGCCCCATTGAGTAACTCAGGAGGTGAGGCAGGCCATTTCACATCCTCTGAATAGCACAGGTGTCAAAAGCATGTTAAGAAAAGAGCAACCGAAACTTCCCCCTCCTAAATATCTTCCTCAAGTTGCAAGCCCTCCTTGCCTTCAGGGTGCCCCTGAGCTCAGTCATTTCCCTGAGTGTCTGCTGCTTGCTGTTCTGTATCCCAGAATCCATCTTAGCAGCCTCCAGTTTCAGTCTGGTCTTAAAAAAATTGACCAGGATGGAATTGGCATTCTTCTCATGCCCTCCTACCCCCAATCTTACCATTGCTGTTTTGAATTTGTACTGCCTCTTCCCTCCCAACTAACACTTGAAGATTTCATTAAAAGCATCTAAACCAGCTCAGGTGTAGGAGTGTAAAGTAGACATGAGCTCAGCCATTGATGACAGTCTGCTCCAGTGCCGTCTGCCAAGAGAGTCAGCTGGCAGCTCCCTTTCCTTAGGCAAGGTGGAAAGGCCATGGCTTCCTGAGATTGCCTCCTCCTCTCTACTCCAGGATGCAGGAGAAGAGGAAGAGCTTTAGGGAAGGTGGACTGCATTTGAGGATAATAGTATATAGCTAAGGCAAGATATTGTTTTCTATTGGTGCATGTGCAGTCTGTGAACAAAGGAATTACAGAGATGGGCTTCATCTGTTTTAGTGGAAGATTCCTGCAAGACAAAATTCATGACTACCAATCAAGACTACCTGGTGTAGGCAGTACCAAGTCTATTGCTTCATGTGAAAGTGTTGTGGGTTTTTATGGTTTGGTTTTATTTTGAGACAGGGTCTCATGATGTTGCTGAGGCTGGCTTCAAGCTTGTGATCCCCCTGCCTCAGCCTCCTGAGTCAATGGCATTATAGGTGTGCCCCACCACGCCCACTTATTTGTTTGTTTGTTTTAATAAAAATATTGCTTGATCATCAGATGGTCTTATATTGGTCACTTCTACGATTTATGTCAGACAGTGGAACTAGTCATTCACTCAGCAAATGAATGGGCTGCCTATCAGTGGGATTGTCATTGAATATACAGTGCTGAATGCAAAAGACAGTGTCTCCCTGCCCTGGTAAACCCTACATCAAAGACAGGAAAAGAGACCAACAAATAATCATATAGGTGGATAATTAATAACTGTTTAAATACTCTAAGGGAGAAGTGCAGGAATATTGTCTAGTAGAAAAGGTTATGGGCCCCATAAACACATGCTGCAAAGCTAAATCTCATTTCAGCTAACTGGCCTCAAGCAAGTCATTTAACCTCTCAAAACCTTGGTTTCCTCATCTATTTTTTAAAAAGTGAGGGAATAAAACTTCCTTGCTAGGCTGTTTAAGGATGGATTGAGAGATTGAGAGTAAGAGCTACTAATAAAAGACTTGCCGTGTAATGAATGTGAGTTCCTCTTTCTTCTCCTTCTGTCTTCGAATGGTGGTGATTTTCAATTCTCTTTCCTACCCTGGGATGTAATGTGGAGCCAAGGAGATGGTTTCAGAAAGGTGCCAAAGTAAATCTTCCTCAAATATCATCTGTTGTGGCTTGAATATGAGGAGTCCCCCAAAGCTCCAGTGTTAATACAGGAATATTCAGAGGTGAAATTATTGGATTGTGAGAGGTATAACCTAATCAGCCCATCCTAGTTTGAATAGACTGACCGAGTGGTAACTGTGGGTAGGTAGGCATGACTAGAGGAGTGGGTCACTGGGAACGTGCCATGGAAAGGTTCAACCTCCCTGTGGCCTCTTTCCCTCTCTCTGCTTCCTGGCCACCTTAGCAGAGCAGGGCCCTCTTCTGCCAGGCCCTTCGGCATGACAATCTACCTCACCTTGGACCTAAAGCAATGGACTTGGCTAACCATCGACTGAACCTCTGAAACTATGATCCAAAATAAACTTTTCCTCCTCTAAGTGGTTCCTTTCAGGTATTTTGGTCACAGCAATGAAAAGCTGAATAACACACCATCCTCAAGAAAAAGAACTGAGGGTCACAGACTAAAAGTTGAGGGAACTTGTCTCGTCCAGCATGACTGGGTGGAAATATCAGGTCATTCAAAACCTGTGCATAACACACTGTCTCTGTAATTACTCACAACAAGAGGCATGATGTGCTTTGCCTTCCATTTTATAACCATCAAGACATTTTTTTAAAGATTCTGTTAATTGCCATTTGCAGACGATTATTATCTATTCAGAATCTTCTGGTGCAAATGAATTACACCATACACCATGTCTGAGCTCTCTCAACCCACTCATTGACCCCAACAGTGGTTGTGACCATAGTGACAGGAAAAGAGAAGTGAGTGACTGGCAGAGAAGGGGCAGAAGTCTTGGGAGCCACCCTGAAGACTCTTCCTGATGTCTGTAGGTCAGGGGAAAATCAATTTATGATCTTTCTGGGGCATAGTTAAGGGAAGAGAAGAAAAAGGAAGGAAGTAGGTGGATTCTGCTTAGAATTGAAGAGCCAGCCAAAGTGAACCCTTGACAAACACAAAGCAGGAGGCTCTCCATGGCCCCTCCCGATCCAACTCAGCATTCCCACCACTGTCCCAAGTTAAGCTGCAGTTTATTTGGGTTTTGAAGGCTTAGAATTGGGCGGGGGGAGAATTTGGACACAAACTAGAAATTCTTTTTCCTGGTACTGGGAATTGAACCACCACTGAGCTACAGACTACATTCCCCAGGCCTTTTTATTTTTTATTTCAAGACAGGGTCTTGCTAAGTTGCTCAGGCTGGCCTCAAATTCATGATCCTCCTGCCTCAGACTCCGGAGTTGCTGGGACTACAGGCATGTGTCATTGTGCTCAGCTTGAGATAATTTTAATGAATTTATAAATCTTCCCATAGATGCATCCCAGAGAAATAATAATAAATAGCTAATATTCACAGAGATCTAGCTATGTGCCCAGCACTCTGACAAACCACCCTATTAGGTAGGTACAGTAGATACCCCAAACCACAATTTTGTTTTCCATAGTTTCAGTTTCTCAAGATTAACTGCAGTCTGAATGAATTAAATGGAATAGTCCAGAAAAATTAATTTTTAAACTATATGCCTTTTTGAGTAGCATGTTAAATTCTACACCATGTTGTTTGATCTTGCATGGGATGTAAATCATCTCTTCATCCAGTATACTCGTACTCTTTATGCTACCTACCCTCTAGTCATTTAGCAGTATTCTTATTATCAGACATTTAGTGTTGGTACTATTTGTGAATTCAGGCATCTATTGGGGTGTCTTGAATTATATCCTGTATGGGTAAGAGGGAACTTATATGTTACTACCCTTATTTCACAGATGAGAAAATCAAGACTCAGAAAGGCCAAGATAGTACAACTCATCAGAGACACTATTCACACTCACATGTTCTGATTTCAAAATTGGAAACCATCATCCTCTTACAGTTCTCCCCTGGATACTGTAACATATGAACTCACTAAAACCAAATTTCTACTTGCTTATCCATCACAGGGCCCAGCATCATGCATGGTACTCAGGAGACATTTAATTAAAAGTTGTTAAATGGAGGAAAGAAGGAAGGAGGGGATTGAGAAGCCTGTCCATGCATTTCAATGGTAAATGAAAATACGCAGAATGCATGAATATCATATGCAAAGCATCATCTATCATTCTCATTAACTGCCTATATTCCTGTTGGGTTGCAAAAAAAAAAAAAAAGAGCAGTTCTTGTGGTTTTCACTGGGGGTGGGCTCCTTTCCTCCATAACAATATCTTTCCAATCATGTTTCACATCAACTTAAGCAGATGTTGCAGGATTTGTGTGACTCTGACCTCTCTTTATCATCTATCAAAATTCTACTCATCCTTCAAGATGTGCCTCCATGAAGCCTACCCTGACTACTGGCCCTTATCAAATCTATTAAGCCCCTACCATGTTCAAGCTCCTTCACTAGGGGAGACACTTGCAAGCAGATAATGATGATATATTCAATTATATGCACTATTCAAGGTGTATTGGAAGCATGGGAGCAAGGAAAAGGAGTGACTGGCAGGGGGTGGAGCCTGAAGAAAAGACAGGGAAGGCTTCAGTGAAGAAGATACACCTGAGATAAGAGTTCAATGCTGAGAAGAGTCTGACAGGTAAATAAGGTCCCAGGGGACAGCTATGCAGAAGCATGAAAATGTGTATTTTGGAAACTACAAGTTGTGATCATTTAAAAATAATACATGAAGCAGATTGTGTGATTTCTTTGCTGAAAGTACTTACTGGCTGGCATACATTGTGTAGGAAGCAATCTCAACTTCCTGCCCTGACTCACATGGATGGTACTCTACATCTGGTCCTGTTTCGTGCTCCAATAATATGTCATCTCACCTGTTCTCCAGGACCTGCATCCACAGAAGCCTTCCTTTTGTTCCTGAAGGACCCCCATCAAATCATTCCCACTTCAGAAATTGCACTAGCAGTTCCATCTACCCAGAATTCTCTTTCTTTGGCTTCACTACCTGCTAAGTTGTTTGTTTGTTTGTTTTAATTTGTTATATATGACAACAGAATGCATTATAATTCATATTACACATATAGAGCACAATTTTTCATATCTCTGGTGTACATAGAGTCACATCATTTGTGTCTTCATACATGTACTTAGGGTAATGATGACCATCGCATTCCACTGTCTTCCCTACCCCATGCCTCCTCCCTTACCCTCCCTTCCCTTTTCCACTTTGCCCTTTCTAGAGTTCATCTAATCCTCCCATCCCCACTCCCGCAGCATATTATGAATCAGCATCCTTAAATCAGAGAAATCATTCACCATTTGTTTTTTTGGGATAGACTAACTTCACCTAGCATTATATCCTCCATCTCCATCCATTTACCTGCAAATGCCATGATTTTATTCTCTTTTAATGCTGAATAATATTCCATTGTGTATATATACCACATTTTCTCTATCCATTTGTCCACTGAAGGGCATCTAGGTTGGTTCCAAAGCTGAGCTATTGTGAATTCATGTGGCTGTGTCCCTGTAATATGCTGTTTTTAAGTCCTTTAGGCATAGACCAAGGAGTGGGATAGCTGAGTCAAATGGGGGTTCCATTCCCAGTTTTCCAAGGAATCTGCATACTGCTTTCCATATTGGCTGTACCATCAACACCCATAAGTCTAAGGCATTTCTAAGTATCAGTGACAAATCCTCTGAAAGGGAAATGAGGAAAACTACCCCATTTATGATAGCATCAAAAAATAAAATAAAATACTTGGGAATCAATTTAACCAAAGATGTGAAAGACCTCTATAATGAAAACTACAGACCACTAAAGTAAGAAATTATGGAAGACCTTAGAAGATGGAAAGATCTGCTTTGCTCTTGGATAGGCAGAACTAATATTGTCAAAATGACCATACTACCAAAAGCGCTATACAGATTTAATGCAATTCCAATCAAAATCCCAATGACATTCCTCATAGAAATAGAAAATGCAATCATGAAATTCATCTGGAAAAATAAGAGACCCAGAATAGCTAAAACAATCCTTAGCAAGAGGAGTGAAGCAGGTGGCATCACTATACCAGACCTTAAATTATACTACAGAACAATAGTAATAAAAACAGCATAGTACTGGCACCAAAATAGACGGGTAGACCAGTGGTACAGAATAAAGGACACAGAGACTAACACATATAATTTCAGTTATCTTATACTAGACAAAGGTGCCAAAAAATGTACATTGGAGGAAAGATAGCCTCTTCAACAAATGGTGCTGGGAAAACTGGAAATCTGCATGCAACAAAATAAAATTAAACCTCTATCTCTCACCATGCACAAAACTCAACTGAAAGTGGATCAAGGATCTAGGAATTAAACCAGAGACACTACACCAAATAGAAGAAAAAGTAATCTCTAATCTCCAACATGTCAGTTTAGGCCCCAAGTTCCTTAATATTAATTAATAATTAATATCAAGAATTAATATAAAAAATCAATAAATGGGATAGATTCAAACTAAAAAGCTTCTTCTCAGCAAAAGAAACAATCAATGAGGTGAATAGAGAGCCTACTAATTGGGAACAAATTTTTACCACATGCACTTCAGATAGAGCACTAATCTCTAGAATATATAAAGAACTCAAAAATCTTAACACCAAAAAACAAATAACCCAATCAGTAAATGGGCCAAGGAACTGAACAGACAGTTCTCAGAAGAAGATATACAATCAATCAACAAATACATGTTGTTTGTATTCTTAATAGCTGCCATTCTGACTGGAGTGAGATGAAATCTTAGAGTGGTTTTGATTTGCATTTCTCTAATTGCTAAAGATGTTGAACATTTTTTCATGTATTTGTTGATTGGTTGTATATCTTCTTCTGAGAAGTGTCTGTTCAGTTCCTGGACCCATTTATTGACTACCCTCTTAGTTTGAGGGACAGGAGTTCATATTCAGTTCCCAGACCAGATGTCACATTCTCCAACCTGACCACCCCATTTAAAAGGAGTCTTCCAAACCACCTCCATACACTCTCCTTCTCCTTGGCCTGTTTGGTGTTCTCCCTTGTATTTCTCACTATTTGGATGTCATTATATGGTCTGTCTCTTTCACACACACTAAACCATAAGTTCACAAGATTCTCAGCCTGCCTGATTGATATATTGGCATTCCCAGAGACAGGGACACTCAGTGCCTGCACATAATAGGCAATCGGCATTTGTGGAATAAGCAGGTGGATGGATGGATGAATGGAATGAAGGATGGATGAAATGGATGAATGATAGTTGCTAGACAAGACTGCTGCTATGAGGAACAAACTTTGAGGATGAGAGACATTCCAGAAACTGATGACACAAGCTGTTGTGTGTGTTTGGACTTCATCCTGTAGCTTATGGAGACTCTAGAGAACTTATCATTCTCACCAGATACTGTAGCATGTCATTATCTTTTGTTTCGATTGGTGTCTGACAGTTTCTTGTGCCTGAACCTTATCTTACCAAATTGTTAGTCATATAGCATTAACTGATTTTTGCAGAGAACTCTACATAGTTTTTCAACATTCTGTATGGTTTTTCTTTTGATTCTTATGGTAAGTTTCCTCAATCAAACTTCTCTAACATCCAATTGAACATGTAATAGGTTTTCAATGAGATATCAGTTGACTGACTGAATGTCTGAGGTGGTCCCTTAAAGGAGTAAAAAGAGGGCTGGGGACTTAGCTCAGTGGTAGGATGCTTGCTAGCATAGGACAGGTCCTGGGTTCCAACCTCAGCATCCCATTACACATGCGTGCACTTGCAAGCGTGCGCATAAGTGCACATGCGTGCACGCACACACATACACACACACACAAAGAGTAAAAGGAAGGAAATTAACACCCATCCAACATTACAACACTCTGGGCCCTGTGTTGTTAGTGTCATTGTCCCCATTCATAGACAGACTAAGGCATAGAGAGGGTAAACAACCTGCTCAAGGTCACACAGCAGGAACCAGGATCCAAACCTGAGGCTCAGGACTTCTTTCTACTTCATGCTGCTCTAGTGTTCCTTGTACATTTGCATCCCTGGCCTTTGCAGTCCCTGGGAAGCAGATCCAATGATCACAGCTGAAGCAAGGGTTCAGGGGCCTCCCTCTCTGTAGCCTGATCATTAGTGGTATGCTTAAGCTATACCTGGTGTTCCAAGGATGCCACCAGTGCTCCCTATCAGATTTGGTAGAAAATACGCTCAATTTTTCCAAGTCCTTTGGGCTGGGTGCTTGGTTGAAAAGCATTGGCAGGGAGGTTGATTCTGAGGCTTGCTGTCTCTTTGTGAGCACTTTGTCTCCCCATTTGAAACTGGCAGCCCCTGGAAAACCCAGTACCTCCACTGATATATGCTTCCAGCTAACATCCACACTCGGCAGGTGCTCAGAATATCCTGGGCCAGGAGTACTCTTTTTTACCTTAAGGGGGTCCTGCTCATCTCATACTAAATGCACCTTTACCCCCAAAACAGCCATTCCGGCACCACCGCGTCTAGACAGAGTCTTCAGCCTATGTGCCTAGAGCTGTCTCTTGAGGTCAAAACAGGACTAGGGCTTGGTCCCAGCTCTCTGTGCCTCAGTTGGCCCATAAGCAAAACAGAGAAATCTCTTTGTCTTACCTCCTCAAGGGAGTCCTAGGGACTAATTACTGTAAGCAAATCACTTTAATTATCATAATTACCAAACAGTCCTTTATGATCCCCAGTCAGAAAGATGATCATTACATTTTGCAACCCCCCATGTCCCTCAGCCCAAGGCAGAAAGTTAATTCTTTCAGTGCCTATTGAGATTATCCAGGCCCCAGCAAAGAGCTTCCGTGTACACACGCCCCATTTGGGGAGATGACAATGGAGTGACACTCCTTCCTCCACCATGAGGCACAATAATCTCTTTCAGATGGTCCCCCAAGACCCAAGTGATACCATCACCTTGCCTGAAAATTTGTTCACTGAGTTAGGGGTTTATGATTGCATGTTTGCTTATCTCTTTAAGAATAAAAGAAAGAGAAAAGAGAAGAATGCCACATCATACGAGGAAGGAAAAGAAAGACAGCAAGATCGCATAAGATTCCAACCCTGCCCCCCCTCTCCATTTTTTTTTTTTTCCTTCCCTATGTAGGAGTGAGTGTTCTAATTCTGCAGCACTGTCGTTACCGTAATGGGTTTGGCAGGCCCATATTACAGCACTGAGGCTGTCAAGAATGGATGACATGCTGTCTGTTATGAGCTCCTACTGTTCTCAGCCAACCGAGGGCCAGGAAGATGAGGGAAGAGGGAAATTCAGAGAGAGACTCCAGTTAGTTCAGGCATCCATGGTTGTTAATCCACTCACAACATTAGAAATCAAATGGTACCGGATGCCATCACAGGAGGACTGGCAATAGCGATGGGTGTTGGGACATAAGCAATAAAGAGTAAAAGTAAAACAAAGAGGTGAACTTGCTGGACTAAGAGCATCCTCCCAGCATGGCCAACCTCAGATTGCTGATGGTGGGTTTTGTAAAATACAGTTGCAATGGAAATTGTAGAGCCCTGGATTATGGGGCTAGAGGACCAGAGTGCCTCCCTACCCAGGTAGCAAATTGAGAATAAAAATGATTAACTAGAAAAAGAAATGGTGAACTTGAACCTAGTTGGAGTACTTGGAGACAATCACTTCCTCGCCTTTCAACCGGGCTTCAGGAGCCAGAAGCAATTAATCCTCCTGAGGAGTGAGTTATGTTTAACTCTTCTGGCCGAGGTCAGCTGGATTGCTGGGTCACTTCTAAAACTGTCCAACTTCCTTTCCCTGACCTTCGGCCTCATTAAAGGGAAACAGTGAAGAAAATTATAGTATTGCCCTCTTGTTGGAACCCAGGGGAAAGGGCTTGCTTAAATAAAAATAACTGTAGAAGTAAATAACGGTGACCTGGCAATTTTCAGAATTGCATTTATTCCACAGCTAAATGCAAGAGCCACAAAACCTTTGAGATGTAGCATTATGAATACCCATAATAAGAAAGATTAAAAGCCATGTGCTCTGTGAGGGTTGGTTGAGTAGGCATGGCAATGGGGTTGCTAGTTTTGTTTTGAATGCTCTTCCTCGTCTTTAGGAGGTCTTGGCCAGTGTTGAAACCTTAACAGTGGTCTTTTCTTTGTCATCTCCACCGCCTGTCCAATGTCTTCAGGCAGAAGCTGTGCTGGGTAGGTGTTGACTTGGTAAGAGAATTGGAAAGAATACAGGGGCTTAGCCCTCTGGAAGTTTAGTGAAGGCTAAAATAAGGCTAAGTATATCTCCTCTGCGGATATACTTGAAAATAACTTTGGTAAGATTTTTTTTTTCAACCTAGATGGTCGTCCATGATCATAGTCTCCATTTTACAGATGGGGAAACTGATATCAAGTCCTTAAAAAGAGTTTTCAGAATCATGGGATATGGTAGGGCCAGGGGTCCCTGGTGACCAACAGGGGCTTGCTTCTCCATTTCTATTCTGTAATCACAGCTGCTTTGAAGATTCCAGAGACTTCTTAGTACCCTCAGATCTCTGAGGATTGGTCTCTTGTTCCACCTCTTAGAACATCATCGTCCCCTTTGCTGATACCTTGTACTGTTTCACCTATGTGCTTTTTGTTTCCCAGAATTTCTCAAACTATAGCAATGAACTTGTCCCTGAAAAAAGAGCTAAAGTACCAACATGACTCACACTTAGTTGATTGAAAGGGATCCAAGCCAGGAGAGTGGGACTATTGGCCTAAGACCCAGTCCAGAGCAGAGCTACCCAGTCCAGAGCAGAGTGTTGAAGTAGGACCACAAAATAGCTGTGTTTGAGGGGCTCCAGAGGCTAACAGCACAGGCTCTATGCAGCTGGATATTATAGTCCACTCATGTGAAATGGCACAAAACCAGCATGTGGGGCCAGACTTAAGAGAGTATGTGTGTACACATATCTGTCTGTGTAAGCATTTGCTGATGAAAAATCACCTAAATGAAGACTCAAGGGATGCGCAGGGAATTGTTTGTAGAATGAGGTGCAGTTGTCATTGGCTTACGAAGAGTTGGCAGGGATCTCATGAGGCGGTAGGGATGGTGGGGGTGGTTTGCAGCAAAGAAGTGGATGGGCCCCAGAGACAGATCTTAAAGAAGATCCTTAATACCTGGCCTAACCCTGCTCAGCTTCCAAGGTCAGACAAGATGGGACACTTTCATGGCGATAGACTGGAAAATTTCTCTGCAGTACGCCAGGGGCCACACAACCTGGAAGCTGCACTGCCACCTTTTGTAGAACAGAATATGTAGCTTCCATCTGAGGCAGGACTCAGCCCAATGCAGTCATTTTCATCTATCTACACCTAGCCAACAAAGAGGTGGCAAGAGGGAGGACGCATGACAGTATCGACATTTGCCAAGACCACAGGTACCACGGCTGTCGGCTGGTTGACGAGAATGACCTGCCTTTCCTGGAGAAACTGAGTGATGTATGATTTTGCCCCAGGGTATGTGGGTGAGTGGGTTAGACAGGGGAGAAGTTAGCGTTTTATTCATTCTGAGCTGAATCTCTTTTAAAACTCAAATGGCATGCATAATCTTCCCTTAATTAGAGCTTCTGAAATATCACTGGGCATCTGTATAACCCCACCTTTCCCTGCCCTCTGTAAAGAAGGAACGATGATGGGGGAGAACTCTGCCGCAGATGCGGGGAGGGATACAGAGTTATAAGAGATGCAGGGAAAGAGAGGGAAGTCCCAGGGGACAGAAGGCAGAAAGTTCATGTGGCAGCTGGAAATAAAGTAGGAGCCCTGATCCGGCAGTCTGTTCTTGTCAGGAGTAGGAAGGAGAGAGGGAGCCCAGGAGCTAGAATGGCCTCAGTGCCCACTGTGTCACGGACTGTCCCATCCTTCAAGAAGGTATTTCCATTGTCTCTGTTTCATGTCAGAGGAAACTAAGGCTTAGCAACTCATTCAAAGTCATAAAGCAAACTCCAAAACTGTGCTGGTCCCTCTCCTCCTTCCTATCTTCGCTTGTTCTGTCTTCCCATGCCAGGGGCACATTTTATCAGTAACTGATTATGTATTGTCACATGTTTCATATGTGCGTGGGTGTGCATGTGCATGCATGATCCACATGGCTCCAGAGAGATGAGACTCTCCAAAAGAATGATCTCTGTCACTTGTCACTTGTCACTTTCCACCTCCTCTGCCCTCATGTCCTCTCCCCTCCTCCCTATATCAGGATCCCTCTCTCTGTTCAGTGAGCTAATGATAAGTAAGTAGAACTGCTCTATTCAGCCCTTAGTATAGATATGGGCCTCTCATTCATATATTGAAGATGACACTGGAGCCACAAGGTTGGTCATGGAGTTGTCACACTATAGAATGCTAACATTGGAAGACATTCTAAAAACCATCTAATCTAACTCCCTCATTTGGCTCAGGAAGGGGAGTTGCTCAAGATCACACAACTGGTGAGTGACAGAACCAGGATCGACTCCCAAACCCAACACAGTACTCTTTCCTCTATTCCAGGCAATGGTAGGGATTTATTCAGAATTGGAACAATGCTCCTCCCTGCCATAGCCCCTCTCCTCCTACCTTGTCGTGCTCTCAAACTTGAATCCCAAGAGTTCTGAGCATGAGTGGCCTCTGAAAGTATATCTCCAAGACTGTCAGCCATAACCAAAGGAAAATGAAGAAATGAAAGAGATATCCAGAGCCAAGTATGAGCTAGAGAGTCTACTGCACAGGATGGCCCCAGATTCAGTGGAGTTTCCTCCAGCTCCCACTTAGCTTTTGACCATGTAGAGCTTACAACACAGATTAATGAAGGAGAGTCTGAGTTCATACTCTCAGATCCCCCACTGAAGATGATCTCTATAGCACTGGTCTCTTTTAAAAGTTATGTGACAAAAACTTAAACCATAAAAATAATTTCTCTATCATAGCCATTGAGGAGATTGGTGGTAGAACATGATAACTTCCATCTCTGATCCACGAGGGTGCTCTAGCTCCCAGGTTCCTGTCAGTGGGAAGGCAAGACGCAGCTAAGAAGGGCATCATCCAGAAGTTGTGTACTGCCCTGCTGTCCACATGGACAAGACTTGAGCACTCAGCTGCAAAGGAGCCTGGAAATGGAGCCATATTTGCTCTTTCTATTTAGGGTGTCCTTTACTAATAGATAAAGAAGCATAGAAGAATGGATATTAAAGACAGTAATTTTTGTCTCAGTAGATACAACTTACTTTTATTTTTACTTTTGAGATGAAGTCCTACTATGTTGCCCAGGTTGGAACTCCTGGGCTCAAATGTTCCTCCTGCCTCAGCCTCCTGACCACAGCATGCACCACTGCAGCCAGTTCAGTGGACACTATTTCTAATGAATATTACGCATCTTCTGTAGCAACCCAACCCAGTTCCCTAGCCAAGTGGTCCTGCCACAGAATGTAGCACTCACCATGGTATTTGCATAAGGAAAGACAATAAATTAGGATGAATAGCCAGGAGACTGTATTCAGTTATAGAAAATTCAGAACTGGGTATCAGATAATTGAAAACAGGGTACAACTTCCTCCTCCTCAAGAGACTTGATAGGAATGAAGATAAAATCAAGAGGAAATAGTGCAGATCATAACACTGCTGTAGTCCCTAGGGGCTGAGTGGGGCCCACTGTTCTACCTCACAAGATCTGGTGATATAAAGAAACTACATAGTAATTACATTTCTGCAAGATGAGCTAGCATTAAGAGTAACCATGAACCAAAGTAATGACAGTGTAACCACATCATCTGCTCCACCGGTGAGGCATACATTGACTTCCTAAATCCTCTTCCCATTTACTACTACCCTTGACACCTCAAGTCATTTACATTGAACTGTCAACCGTTAACCAACCACACACTGAAAGAGAAAAGTGCAGGAGGTGGAATTGGGGCAGTCTTTCTCCTTCTCAGCAAAAGGAAGGAAGGATAAACTCTGGACACTGCCCTATGTTGATGAGTCACCATACACCAAAGACCCCAGTGGGTAGAAAACCTTCGCAGGGAGCTAATCCATCATGGTCCCTTCTGAGGAGTTGCTAGAGATGTCTAGCAATAGCCTTTCCCTTGGCAGAACACAGCGGCCTGCAAACATCATTTCCATCCTTCTTCCTCTAAGCCTTACATGGCCCCACGGCCTTGTCAGCTCTACTTCTGCCTAGTGTTTTCATTTTTCTCAGATGGGTCTTAGGTATCCCAAGCCTTAGCAGATTCTTCAGAAGAAGAGGTGGGTTAAAGGAGTGGGCCACCTCCATGCCCATCCCATACGTCCCCCATGGTCCAGCATCACAGAATCATTAGAGGAACTGGCCTTTGGCTTCCCCCTTTATTCATGTTTAACAGTCCCTGTTCCGGAAAGTACAAGTGGACAACAATATAAAGACTTCCCTAATCACTCCAGCCAGAATGATCACCTTCCATTGATACTAATTCCTAAACTGTACTTAGAATTTTCTAAGTTACAAAGCATTTTCATATCCAATGTTTCATTTAATCCTCAAAACAATTCTATCAATAGGCATTATCATTCTCATTCTAAGGAAATGGATATTTAAAGATAGTTAGAAGTGGTTTGTCTAGAGTCATAAAGCTAATAAGAGATAGAGCTAAGATCCAAATCCTTAAGGTCTGATTTCAGATTCTAGACCAAGTCCTCCCAACTCTTAGCAGATACTGACTAGAGCCCTGCCACTCCCCCGTGTCCTGCTCTGGGATAGTGCTTCTTTGTAGTCTTGGGCTTGTAATTAATTCCCCATCTCCTGTGCAAGCTTAGGAAAAACAGGGCTGACTCTTAGGTGCTTCTTTGTATCTCTCATCAAACCCAAGACGGAACATAAAAGAAGTTCTCAAAAATGAATGGAATATTTGTTGATGGTCCCTAGAAATGCAAACTGAAAGGGCACACCAGCACTAGCCTGAAATTCTGAAGAAGGGACAGTGCAGGTAGGCTGAGCATAGAAGGCTCCATTCTCAGTGAGAGTTCTCAGTTTTACTCCTCCTGTTACAGCTTTGCTTGAAACATATTTGATGATCTAGGTTTCTCAGTAGGGGAGCAATGAACAATAAATAGGAGTCATGAGTTGGCAGCCTCTCAAACTCCTGCCCAGAGACCTATGAGTGACCCCCAGACAGAGAGTAAGGAGGAACAGAAAAAATTCTCAAAATTGCCAGAACCACATCTGGCAGACCTTAAATACCTAATAAATATTCGTGGTTGAATGAATGGGGAACAAGAGCAGAAGGCTAATGGGGATAAGAAGAGAAGGGGATAGATAAAAATGAGTTGCATGGGAAATATAGAAGTTTTGTCTCTGTAGGGAGTCCTGGACTTGGGCTGGGATTGGCATTGTGGTGCCCGTATTGACATAGCAGCCCTGGTTCTCAGGCTGGTATGTTTCAGCTACTTCTCCATGCTCCAAAAATACTCCCTCCTATCTAATTTGTGACAAATCATCGCTGTGACAAAATACCTGAGATAAACAATTTAAAGGAGGAAAGGTTTGTTTTGGCTCATAGTTTCAGAGGTTTCAGTCCATGGTCTCCTGGCCCCATCTCTTGGGGCCTGGGAAAGGCAGCACACCATGGTGGAAGCCCATGGAAGAAGAGGCTGCCCACCTCGTGGTGGATAGCAAGCAAAGGGAGAGTCCAACGGCCCTTCAAGGGCACAGCCCCCATGACCTAACTTCCTTCTCGTGGGCCCCACCTCCTGAAGCTTCCCCATCTCTCAGTAGCACCACTCAGGGCACCAGGACCTAGTCTGTGGGCCTTTGGGGACATTCCAGATCCACACCATAGCATTGTTCCGGGTGTACTTTCTTCACCCAGGTAGAACTGGATCTGTGTCTTTACTTGGCGAGTCTACATTGATAACTGCATAGTTTTCCAGAACAGTGTATTTCTTTACTGTCTGAATAGAAATGTATATAAAATGTTAGATATATTCATGTCTACCACTTCTAGCCAGCCTTCTTTATGTCATGGAAGTACCTTCTCCAACAATATATTTGTAGGGATAGCCAATAAGTTTATCCGTATAGAAAATTCTCTTTAGAAACACACCATCTTCCTGGCCAACATAAGAATATGTATTGTCTACTAGTGGTGTTCAAAGATTTTTCTTTTATCACTAACCCCCATTGGAAAAATTAGCATATACCCAGAGTATATACATTTCTCTGTAAATCATATACATATACTACAATTCTAATATATTATATGCGTTTGTGTTAGTTAACTTTTTCACTGCTGGGATTAAAGGACCCAACTGGAACAATTGTAGAGGAGAAGTTTATTTAAGGGCTCATGGTTGAAGAGGTTTCAGTCCATAGACAGTCGCTCCATTCCTTGGGACTCAAGGTGAGGCTGAACATCATATTGGAAGAATGTGGCAGAGGGAAGCAGCTCACATGATGATCAGAAAGCAGAGAGACAGACTCCACTTGCCAGATACAAATATATACCCAAAGCCACACTCCCAATGCCCCACCTCCTCCAGCCACACCCCACCTGCCTTCACTTACCACTCAATTAATACCATCAGGTGATTAATTAACTGATTGGGTTAATGCTCTCATAACCCCATCATTTTTCCTCCAAACCTTCTTGCATTGTCTCATACAAGAGCTTTTGAGTGACACCTCATGTCCAAAACATAACAGCATTAAAAAATTTGCAAAACAGACATTACAGAATTAAGAGATAAAATAGATTTTTTCTGCACCCCAAAGGGTCAAATGACTTCCCTGGGGTACACATGACCCACTTTGGAGGCCACCAGCTTACACAGATAGCACCTAATATACCCAAAGGGAACTACATCAAAACAAGCACTCTAAATTGTTTTCTTGGGTAGTTCCTGTTTTCCAAATGAGTGCTCAAACATCTAATTTCAAGAGGTTCCATTCCATTTTGTAAGGGTTAAAAAAATAACAACATGCCACACTTCATATCGGTCAAAGCTTTTTCTGCTACAGAAGCAGTTTTGAGGGAGAAATTGTAATCTAGCCCCACCATTATGCAAATGGGCTAGTTATTTTTGACGCTGGTAAACTAATAGTTCTTTATGTACTGACACCATTTCCCTACCTTATCATTCAAGGTCTCAAGTCATAATTTAGATGTGCGTAAGTGATTAGCATTTGGGGTCTATGGCAAGCAATTTGCACAGTGTTTTCCATCTATCTTCTATCTTGAAAAGGTGATTAGCAACTTTGGTGGGGAGTGGGGAGGGAATGTCTCACAAATTGCTTCTTTGATCAAGGCAAATCAAGATGTGTGATGAGATGATTGGCTGACGTGTACACCAGCCATACCCTGGGTTGTCCCATCTTCAGATTGAAATTAATAAGGCCTGCCTTTATCAGAAATGCATCTGACTTCTCTTCAAATGGTTTGAAAGTATCTACCCTCCAGAATAGTATTACTACAAATCATTTGCTGCAGAACAAAAATAGAATGAAAAATATACACGTGACATTGGTAATACAACAAACATAGCACTGTTATAAAAATCTTTAAAGAATGCAAGACAGCACTTCCAGCCCACTCTAAAAATAGTTAATTGAGAAAGATTCCTTTATGCTAATGTTCTTAATTGCCTGGCCAGCTTTATAGAAAAGTCAGCTAGTTGCTGGCTAGTATTTTGAGAATGTCAATAGCCAAAGCCAGGGGCTGGGTAAAATAATGTCACAGCGAGAAAGCTGGTGTCTTCCTGTATGGCTGTATGGAAGTCTTTCTGGCTAATTAGTGAATCAGTCATTATGCAAATGAGCACCTCCTGATTGGCAACAGCTTGTGTCTCTTCCCCACCACCCTTGCAAATGAGGCCAACTGAATGGTTGTTTGTGGTTTAATGCAGAATTAGAGAGTGATAACATTTTAAAGATAGCCCCCTTTGGAGAACACAGGATCTAACATCTTGATTCACAGATGAGGAAACTGAGTCCTCAGAGGTTGGGATTCTTGTCTAGAGTTTCTTAATCACCTACTGGTAAAGCTAAGCTTAATTCTAGGCTTTTGACTTCTAATCGGCTCTTTTCCCCTCCACCCTTAATTTTGATTTCAGTCTGTGAATTTTGGCATTGTTCATGCAGAAATGCATGGGACCCTGTTATAACCACAGGGAAACGGGATTGCCAGATCAAAGACTCAAAAGACCTATACTTTGCTGTGATTAAACCATGGGGTCTACTTCCCAGGCATCCTCTGGCTCTTGGGCCTTTCTTTTCCCAGGGGAAAATTCCTATATCTTCTGACACCATCAGGAAAAGAAAGGGGCATGACTTTCATGAGCCCTTGAACACCTTTCCTACATTTCTTAGTAAATACTCAAGGTTTTGGTTTTATTCCCAGAGGTCTGAGCTGAGGCCAATGGTTTCAGTCACAGCAAATTTGCAATATGAAACCTCTGCACTTCTGAACTGTTGGGTCTAGGTTTTTCTTTTGTTTTCTTTCTTCCTTTTTTTTTTTCTTCTTCTTCTTTTTCCAATTCCCTTTGTAATCATCTCAAAGCCAAGTGCTCATTTCCACCAGAACTTTAAACATTGTGCCTTTATGTAGCACAGCTTTTAATTTTCTTCCCTAACAGAAGTGATTGTTTATGTTGTAAATGCCACATTAGTCTCCATGAAATGGAGATGGAATTGATTTTCATTTCAGAGATTTCACAGCTTGCCCCAGAACTTTATGCTTGATTGCCAATGCTCAGAAATGCATGGGCTTCTGAGAGGTTCAGAAATGATGTGTGTAACATGGCATATAAAAATGTGAGAATTGGAGCCGCATTTGTTGCAAGGCGGACCCCTGAGTCTCGATGGATGTGCCTGGCCAGGCAGTCAAGGAAACCAGTGTCCTCAGTACAGGTGGTGACATCTTTAAGAAAAGAACTTGACTCCTTGGCTCACCCACGACAGCACCAGTTTTCCCCACCAGAAATTCTGGAAGGCTTATCCACTGATCCCCTCTTTCAGCAAGTTTTCCTGAGCACCTGCCCAGAACTGCTTAGGCATTCTGGGAGTAAAGAGAGGGGTAGCTTGTGGCTTAAGAAGCTTATCATCTAACTGGTGGGGAGAAAACACAGGATGCCACCAGTGAATTTGGCAGGGACATGGGGATGTAGTCCAAGCTGAATTTGGAATATATGCTGCTCAAAAGCCAAGGAAGGGGAAAGCTACATTGGCACGTTGGGCATGGAGGTGGGATGAAGGGCAGATGCCAGACTGACCCAAAAGAAAGGTTTTATTATTGTCGTGGCTCCCCTGATCCTCTGGAGCTGCAGCCTCCTCCTGGGGAACCTGTTGCATGTGACTACTGAAGCCAAGATGAACAGATGGCTCCACTCTCTTCCAGAGATGTGAGATAATGCCACTGGCATTCCATGGGCTTGGATGATAATACATCTGTCCTGGTCCTGGTCAGCTCTTGGCTGGATCATTCAGAGGCCACGCCTTCCAACAGACCTGCCATACTTGCACGTTCACCTGTCCTCCAACCCTCCAGAAGTCCCTTCATCTTCAAGAGGTCCTCCATAACTGGAGGTTTAGGACACAGCTTAACTTCCATACAGTACAATCGAGACATTCCTCGTCTTTCTATTTATCATCTATTTATCAGATCTATTTATCATTTGATCCGACAGATCATTTTAAAGGGTTTAGATTTAAATAAGGTGTGGGCAGAACGACATCTCTGCCGCACACAATCTCCATGGCAGTGCTGGGTGGATTCCACTGCTGGAAGACATCAGGGGAATCTCATTTTGAATGATTATCATCATTGTTAATTTGAACATTTCTACTTAATTATGTCTAGCTCTATTGAGTTATAAATATGTATATATTAATGTTAACAATATGAGCTTTATTGGCCAAATACATAATTGGTGATTAAAACAGAAATCTCCTAAAATTGCCACCCTAAATGAATGATAAGGTATTAAAGAGCCACAATTCCATTGCTAGTCAGTTGATGACACTTCTCCTTACACCAAGGTAACAACTGGATGTGCTTGAGTAGTCCTGAGCACTGTTCCAAAATAGGGTACTGGCCTCTCATGAGCTCTCTTTCCCTACCCCACCCGTACCCCACCTCTCTCTCTCTTTCTCTCTCTCTCTCTCTCTCTCTGCCTGAATGGCAGATGGCAAGCACACGTGCAGAGTAGGGATGAGGAGGTAGGAAAAAAATGTAGCGACACAGCACGAAGAAGAGTTATGTGGTGCTGGCAGGGAGACACTTCTTGACAAGGAGAGCTGGGATTAGGTTTTGCCAGGGGAAAGCAGCTCTTAGCAGGAACAAGGGGAGGCGGCCAGGGCACACAGGGAGGTTGGGACTGTGAGCACTTGCCCATCTTTTCTATTACAGGTCTTCTTCTTCTCCACTTCATTCATTCCTTCGTTTTTATTTTTCTTTTAAACTTTCTGGTGCATTGCATTTTTTTTTTTTTTTTAAGAGAACTCAGGGAGGGAGGTGGCCTTATCTGGTCGAGGTCTCATTTTGTATCACAGGGTAGTATTGATTTTCCACCCATGACTGCTGAAAATTAGAATTTCTTCATGAAGCTGGGTTCTTTTCTTGTCCTGTTCCTTATCTTTTTAAATATGATTACCTGCACTTCAGAGCTTCATGGCTAAAATAGTAATGAACTTCCCCACCCACTCCAGGGCAAGGGGGATCAAGAGGGAACTGCCTGCAGGCCTGTGTTTGTGGCTGGGGGAGGGCAGGCAGGGACCTTGGACTGGAATAAATTTTTCCTTCCCTCTGCTTACTTAATGCCCTATCTTTGGGCCACAGACTTATTGACTTACTACTAATTTTCTTGTCAGGATAATTCTTCCAATCAAGATTTAAAACAAACTAGAAGGTTACTAAAGTGCTGAAGATTAAAGCCTAATGCTTTTTTAAAAAATTTGATTAAGATACTCTTATCTGTTTGGACCCAATTTAAACTTGCACAAACCTTCCTTAAAGG
This sequence comes from Tamias sibiricus, assembly GCA_025594165.1. Taxonomy (NCBI): domain Eukaryota; kingdom Metazoa; phylum Chordata; class Mammalia; order Rodentia; family Sciuridae; genus Tamias; species Tamias sibiricus. Next base: position 120,983,397 of record CM046657.1, on the reverse strand, counting down.
GCCAGTTTTGTTTGTTTCAAGCAAACACCTTCCCTTCACATCTGCCTCTCCCGCTGTGTATTTGCTCACCAGGAAAGAGATTATTCCCACTGTATCAACTTACAGGCAGCTGCTCCATGCGGTTTTCTTCAATGTCTTGCATGGAAGGAGACCAGTCATTTCCTAAGTGGTGATTTGAGTGACCTATATTTTAAGACACTGTAGGATTCGCCACCAGCGCCTCTCTTCCAACCTGCAGACCCAAAGCCTTCTAACAGGGAACTTCACTCAGAGGAGAGATGGTTGAGGGCAAGGCAGCTCAGGAAGAATACCAAAAGCAGCCGGCCCCACTAAATGCACACAGACTCCCTGGTGTCTTTAAATGTGATCTTTTAATCTCTTACTTCTACTCCTGGGGAATGATGTTGATCTCCTTCACCAGTATCTGTTGAACATATTATCCAACATACAGGCTTTATGTCAAGTAGACTTGGCCCATTTTTCTCTGCTATTTTCTGTATGTTAATTTGCATTGTCAAAAAGAAAGCTCTCCAACCAAACATCCTGCTTAGCTGCATGGTCGAAGTTGAAGACCAGAGACAGACAGATAGAGAAAATAAAGTTTTTGAAGTAGGTTCTGGGGAATGTTGTTTTCAGCACCGAATATCTTCATTTTCCATCAAGTTTTCTTTTAATCTCGCTTTCTATTAAAAGTCTTCTCAAAGCTAATGCAATAAATTTAGATCTGTAGCCAGATGCAAAGCAAAACTTTTGGCAGGGAATACTCCATCAAAAGACATTGCAAATGAAATATGCTCTCCCTTGGGGATTATTCTACAGTTTAATTTAATTTGATATTTCAAATTAAATTAATTCAAATGGTTATGCGGTTTCCAGGGAAAACAGACTTCATTTATGATGTTCTGCCACCAAACTGTTTAGCAGCCATCATATATCTAACATTGTTAACTTGGAATGATAAATAGTGACAAGGTAGTCTCTTGCCCTCATTTTCCAGTCCCTGTCTTAAATAGAATGCATACAAACTCTTCCAATGCCACACACTTCTTTATTGGGCAGCATAAATATTTATTAAGATTGTTGTAGTTGGAAGACTCATACTAGCTCTGGACCCTTCTATTGAATCCTTTCTATGCCTGTAATGAAGATGCATGGAGCATCATGAGGGAACAGATGTGATGATTCCCATTTTATAGATGAGGAGACAGGTGGTGATGGAATTACCCAGCAGGCTCCATACAGAGGACCTGGGATGAGAGGCAGAAGCTCAGATCAAGTGCCCAGGTAAAGATTCTGCTTTATCCAGTGGTGCTCCCAGTGTGTAGCCCCTCTCTAGATCTTAATATAATCTGAACTAGGTCTGTACTGTCCAAGAAATTTGAAAACCAGGTTGTCACTGAGTAAATGAATCAGCACAGACATGCCATCTGGGAAGTTGGAAAGAAGACTCCCATCCCCCACAACTGTCTTAGTTAATTTTATTTTTATTTAAAAATCTTCATGCAGTTTAAAAAAAAGTTTTTTTTTTTTTTTTTTTTTTTTTTTTGCTTATATTTATCTTTCCCACTCTCTTTTTAAAGGATCTAGGGGAAGGGACTGTGGACACCCCTATGGTGCAGGATTGTAGGCTGAGGCTCCTTGGGATAACTAAAGGACCCTATGCTTCGTTCTGCAGAGCCTGGCTGACTGCAAGTCATAGAGAAAACCACAAAGCACCTCCAAGGCAGCTAGGGATGCTCTGGCTGCTCTGAGCTGGGTCCCTTTGATTTGAGAGGCCTCCTCTGGTGTAGGCAAACTAACATTTATCAATACTTTATGTCCTGGGGAAACTTTTTGCCTGTGTTTCTCTCTTCTTCTATAGAGCAGGTTTATTGAATGTATGCTGTCCCTTGAGTCCATTCACATGTCCCTTAATGTTGACTTGAGGAAGGCAGGAGCATTTGTGGAGTGCTTGCCTCTGTTATCATTTTTGTACTCTCTGGCCACGTGAAGAGCCCAAGGCTTTTCTGCTAAAACATAAGTTAATTTTATCACAGGAGACTCCAGAAAAGCTCTGGAAAAGCTGGATTTGTGGCAATCTGCTGCTATTTCTCTTAGCAAAGGACACATGTTTTAGAGAATGAAGAGGGCTTGTTGCCTTCCACACTCACCACCTCCAGCAACCCCCATCCCAGCTCCATTTCCCCCTGAAATCTGCAAGGAAACATGCAAAACCAATTATTCTTTCTTATGCTTTTCACTTTGGGAGAGTTTTCATTCAGGGATACAGCTAGTCAAATGTATGAATTTAGATTTCTTGGTCAGGAGAAATGGAATCTGCATTCATCCCCATGTGAATCTTGTGGGAGGAAAAGAGTAGTCATTTGAATGCCAATGACACACAACCCAAAAGATGCTTGCAAATTGTACCCAAACTTGAGAGAGTTAAGTATTCTCTACCCCTGCATCAGTTTCCAGGTACAACACCCTGTGGTCTTCTTGGGCTCTAAGGACAATGCTATTATGCAATCATTATTATTAACACAGTAATGATAATGTTAATTCCACAGCTACATAATTAACTCTTCAGCCAGTTAGCTTCTAGATTCCTTGAACTCATAAATGCCCAACTAATCCCAGCATTTTTTTTCTTAAAGCCATCATTTCAGTTCTTGGGAAGAGGAATCTACAAAATCCAAAAGCGAGGGGGCTTCTAAAGTTGGTCTCAAAAGCCTAGACCCATAGATAACTGCTTGGTTTCAGAGAATAATAAGACCTGTTATGTCTTGAGCATTTCCCATGAGCTTGGAAAATGTTAAACACAGCATCTTATTCCACCCTCAAAACCCAGTGATAGATATCCTCATTGTACCTGTTTTGCAAAGAAGAAACTGAAACACAGGGAGCTGGAATAACTGGGTCAAGGTCATACACCATGGCAGGGTTGGAATTTGAAGCCTGTTCTTTTTTCCCCTAAGGCCTCATTCTCAGTGGTGGTAGTATTCTGCTATTCTGGTTTACAGATAAATGCAAATTGGGGAGTATGGACTTTTACCCTTTTTGTTGGTCATCCTCTTTCACCTACCCTTTCATTTATTTCCTCTCTAGCTTTCTTCTTCCCATATGCATGCTTCCAGATAGACACTAGAATCTACCAGTAGTCTCACTCTTTTCTGTTTTTCATACACACACACACACACACACACACACAAATATGTAGTAAGAATCTGCTTGCAGCAGACATTGTAATAATTACTTTGCACAGCTGCTTTTTCACTGATGGTCACTCTTAACCCTCAGATCCCACATTCCAAAATTATTGTGACTCTCTTAACAAATGGCTAGATGTGTAGAGGATTGTCTATCTCTGTGACAAATGCTAAAAGAATCAAGTTCATTTGGCCAGTGGAAGGGAAATTGCAGCAGTGTTGTTAAAACAGCTTTCAAGTTCATAACAGCTATCGAAACCTTCCCAGCTGCTCTCCGTTGCCAGCAAGAATGGAACAGAAGGAGAAGTGATTCACTCAAAGCAATAGACATTCTGATTATGTATAGGAACTTTCTGGCTGTGGAGAATTGTGAGAGAAGGAGACAGTGTACTGAGTCAGGTGTCCTTGAAGGTCTTTCAGAATGAGAGTTTGCTTCCTGGGCCTTCTAAACTTCGGGGAGTGGGTAGAGTGAGCCTAGAGTGAGCCGAGAAGAAGGTTCATCCAGTGTGAGTCCCAGGGTGCTACCAGATCCAAGCATCTATGCTGCAAACACAAAGAGCAAGTTTTATCAATTTTTGGATAAATTCTACAACATACACATAAGATAAAATATAATCGGTCTAAATAATCCAAATTGATTTCCCTGTCCGAGTCAAATGTGTACTCATCCATATGGAGAAATTAGAGAAGATCATATTAAGATAACTAACTTAATTGGATTTATAAAAATCTATAAATGTGTTTAGTCCCTTAGATAGGTGCTCTGTAAATCCAAGGCCTCTCCAGAGTGATTACCACCTTGTGTCTTATTAGCAAACTCATGACAGTGGAGAATGTGGACATCTGTCACTTTCTAAGGAACTGGGTTCAGATGCCCGCTCTGCCATTTGCTCTCTCATAATGATACACAGGACATATCTGAGTCTCAGCTTCCTTAACTATTAAAAAAAAAATCTACCTGCTACCTAATAGGAGAAGGGACATGTTAAATTAGACAACATTCGTAAATCACCCAGAAGAATGCTTGACAATACAGGTCAGTACTTTTCTGGGGAAAAAATTCCACGGAATGTTCTTGATGCCAGCTTTAGCTGGGCCCCTGAAAGGCCTCACTGCTACACGCCCTGACACGTTCATGCTACATTCTCATGTCTTTCTCCACCAAATCTTCCAGTCTTGGCCCTTGTTTCCAAAGAAGGCAAGAGGGCTTTTTTCTGGATAACCTCACCTGAAGCTTGGATCACTGAGTGTCTTTACAAGTGTCCTTACAGCCAATGGCCTGTTACTGAGAACATTTTCATGGCACCTTCAAGAATGGGAATGTATTCAATGGGGTAAATACTGAGGGGTGATTACCACATGGAAGGGAAATAAAGGCCCCAAATTCTGGCTCTAGGGTTGCCAAAGTGCTTTGGACAGATACCACATTGTCTGTGCCTTAGTAGCAATGAATATTCTGTACCTACTATACGCCAGGTACCTATTTATTTCATTCATTATTTTCAATACCCATGATAGGCCCCTAGGTAGATAGTGAAAGCTGCGTTTTACAGATGAGGAATTGAACTAAGGTTCAGTAAAGTTGGGAATCTTAATCAAAAATCCACCGATAGCAGCCAGGCGCGGTGGCGCACGCCTGTAATCCCAGCACTTGGGAGGCTGAGGCAGGAGAATCGCAAGTTCAAAGCCAGCCTCAGCAATGGCGAGGCACTTAGCAACTCAGTGAGACCCTGTCTCTAATAAAATACAAAAAAGGGCTGAGGATGTGGACCAGTGGTCAAGTGCCCCTGAGTTCAATCCTTGGTACCAAAAAAAAAAAAAAAAAAAAACCACCGATGGCTACTAGTCAGCAAATAAACAGACATCAGAATCCAGGATTCGTGACATCAAAATGGGCACTGTTCCCCTACCTGCCCTAACTTGGTTTCCTCATGTAGAAAATTAAGTTAGACTCTGGTCTCTAAGGCCTTCTCAGGCCCAGAAAGTTGAAGAACATAATTCTGGACTCCTTCCCACACTCCAGAAGCCCCCTGAACACATTGAAGACCGAGTTATGGAAATGATCACAACAATTGATTCCCAACTCTCTCATCACCTTTCCTTAATATTTGCTTCTTTGTAAACATGAAAGGCATACTTTTTTTTTTTTTTTTTTTTTTTCCTTCTTGGCAATATAATTGACTCTAAAGAAAAACGGGAGCTTTTTGTGGGGTGGCGGGGAGAGAATTAAACAGAGTACTTTGGTAAGGAAGTCACTTGAAAAATGATCCTATTTCCTTTAGAGATGCTCTTGTGATATAATTATGAGCCATCTGTTAACCTCCTCTCCCCTTGCATGATCTTCTGATTCTCAGAAGCTGAAGTCCCCAGGAGAAAACCGAAGAGGAGAACCAGGAGACGGGTTTCAGTTTCCTGGTACTGAGGAACAGGGCAACTTGAGCAGTGCTAGTCAGTGCAATTTAGAAAAGGTGTAGAAAATCCAAGCAAAACATAAATACCAACAAATGTTCTAGGGATTAGCAGATAAGTCATATCAGGTGAGAGCAAGAGAAGCAAATTTATATAGTTGGGAAAGGATCCAGCTCAGAGGGAACACAATCACAGCCTATAAATGCCTCTACAAAAACAGTATAAATGAAGGAAGGGAATTATCCGTGTCTCCAAAGCCAGGGGGGATAAGGTGCAACAGCCCTCAGCTTGGAGCAGGAGATGGAAAGCGCATGAGTGAAAAGTTCAGAGCTGAGAGGTGCAATGAGCAAAGGGACGGACTCTCCCAGGGAAGTGGCCACGACTCCACTGCCGCCTGCAGATGGGGGCACGAGGACGTTGAATGCTAATAGGAACACGTCCAAGGAGGCCCTGGAAGGCTAGATGGAGGTCAAATAAGAGGACCTAAGTGGTTCTCCACCTATGAGTCAATGAACTGAGGAGTAATTACTTGCTCTTGCAAATTGCTTAGTAAATATGCTTAGTAAATCAAAGAGGCCCATTTCAACAGCTTGCTAGCCAGGAACCGAGTAGACTCAAGGCTGCAGATTCCCAAAAAGATCCATCCCACACAAGGACGCATGTGTCCGTGAGATTTCTTATCCCCAGGTTGGATGGCACGCTCGCCCCCGTTTAATCCATATTTATTAACATGCAACACAGCTTCCCCTGTCAGACCCAAGGCTGAGTCTGCCTGGCCTCCTGCCCCAGCCCCCTTCCTGAGCCCTGGGCCTCCTTCCCTCCCCACCACACACACTCCAGTGCCCTTCCTGCCCCGCCCTCCCCCTTCAACAATATTAATGGTTCCTGCCTAAGTACTTGAGTGGAGCCGAGGCCTCTCCTCCGCAGAGCCTGTTTAGAGATGGCCTGAAATGCCTGCTGGGAATAATTCTCGCCGTAGGCAAGCTCAAGAATTATTGATGAAATAACCTTTTGGGTCCTGAGTCTGGGGTTTTGCAGATGCAATGGCAAGATTATTGTTTAAGTGGGGACTTGATCAGGCGGTGACCTAGAAAACATTTAGTTCTTTTATTGCTTTCACAGCTTCCTGGGGCGAACACTGTCTTCTGCTGCGGAAACAGTGAGCTTGTCTGCTCGCCCAGAAGGCGGGATGAGAGGCCCCCAGCCCCTTTAGAGTTCCTGGAACTGGAATGGTGTTAAAAAAAAAAAAAAAAATCAGTTTTTCAGGGACGGGCTATTTTCACCTTAAAGGTCAATCACTCCAGACTCATGGATCCAATAAATCCATCTGTGGGAGGTCATTACTAATGGGACAGACCTCTTTAGGGGCCACTGGGCTTGGTTCAGATGGATACTGAGAAAGAATAGAGTAGAAAGCCACCAGGGGAGGCTACATCCAGGCTAAGTGATAGGAAAAGAGGGTAAAGCTATTCTGGAGATGTGGGTCAATAAGGGGCAAAAGCCACTGAGCGTCCCATCATAAAGGTCAGCTCTGCAAAGCAGAGGAAGGGACACAGGGCTTCCGTTATGACTCCGTGCATAGGTCTTGCCCCCACTCCATTCTTCCATTTGCTTAATTTTTACTGAGTGCTTACTCTGTGCCAGGCACTTGGGTAGGTTTAGAGATTCCAAAATAAATTTCCAAATACATAAAACAGCCTCTAGTCCCAAAGAGCTCAATGGAGATACATTCCCAGTCCTAACAGGTCCTTAATACTGCGATAGAAGGAGATGCAAATCCTTCTCTGTGAGCACAGCAGTAACTGCAGAGGGCACTGCTGTGCAGGAAGGTAACAATATGGACAGGCCCTTGAAGGATGAATAGGAGTTTTCTGGTTAGGAAGAGACCATCAAAGTGGCAGTGAGATTGCGTGGCTTAATTAGGGAATGGTGAATGATCCAGGATAATGGACAAGAGCACGAGATGATAACACTGACTTTCTGTATTTGATCTTTGTTTTATTTAATCCTCACAAAATAGCCATCTCAAGTATAGTCATTGTGTAACTTGCTGAGGGTCAGAGATCATCTGGGAAGAGCATGGATATAAAGCTTTCTGGCCTGGGACGAAGCCAAGGACCAAGCCCTGTGCTACTCATGAAGGCGACTGGGGGAAGGGGGAAGAGATTTGAGAATTAGAATCCAATACACCAGACCCAAAAACTGTCTCAGAGGCCAGTGAAGCCAACTTGCTCATTTGATGGAGAAGGAAAAAGAGTTAGTTACACCACTCAAAGAACTCCAGTTATTTTACAAAAGGTTTTCAATACCCACGCAAAGGAGTCCAGAATCATCGCCATGAAATGACCTGGACACGTCTGTTTTCAGAATGTAGAATGGAGGCAGCGAGAACTAATGACAGCAGGGCAAACTAAATCAGGGAGGTGCTCCTTCTCCACCACTTGGTACACAAACTACCAACCTTGGGGCCACCAGACCTGAGCCAGAATCTAGGGGAAGGGATGAAGAACGAATGCTTGTAATAAACTCTCCAAGGTATTGGCAAGCTCTCTGGGGTTGGAGACAGATGAGTCTGGAATTGATTGCAATACTTGTAATTCTCTAGGTTAATGATATCAAGAGCCTCAATTACACAGAATTGTGATGGTGTGCAAGGAGCTAGAACTTGTGTGGAGATGTAATCATCAGGATGTGGTAGGGTGAGGAAGGGAGAGAGAGGTCTAAGATCATCCTGGGATTTCCAGCTTGGGCAACCAGGTGGCTGATGGTGTTAATGGAAGACGTTTGGGGTAACATGGGAAGGGGTTTGATTTTGAAAATCTTTAGTTTGGTGTATCAGAAAAACATGCCCATGGAGGTATATATCATTTGAAAGCCAAATGAGGAACACAGAAGACAGGAGCAGGTCATGGCTAGAGATGTGAATTTGGGAGTCTGGGCTTACTGCCACATTCTGTGTAAAGTGGATCTTAAAGCACCAGGCAGAGTTAGTCCCACTCTCCTCTGCACTTCCAGAACACATTGTGCAACCCATGCCACATGGTGTTATATCTGTTTGTTTTATGCACCTGCTCCATTACTAAACCACAGGCTGATTAAGGGCAAGGACCCATCATTCATGTTCACATCCCAAATACCCAAAGCCACGTCTGGCACATACGAAGTTCTTCTTTAAATTTTGTTTAATAAGCAAAGGAGAATAGAGAATGTAGCCAACAACATTAAAGAGTTATGGACCCAGTTTCAGGGATCATCAACATGAAAAGTGTGGGTAGAAGAAAATAAGTCTGTGAAGAAACCTAACAAAGAGTGGATAGAATAGCAGAAGGAAAAGCAAAAGAAAATAGTGATATGGAGGAGAGGAAAGGGAGAAAGAATCCTCAGGAATGGTAAGGTAACCTCCAACATCAGTTACTACATGGAGGCCAAACAGAGCTCTGGCTCAGTGCAGTGACCATTGGTACTGTCCCTTTCAGGAGTAAGGCTGGGACTTGTACAAAGACACAAAACCAACAGCAAGCCTGGCCTCTAGAACTTTCTAATGGTTCTGTGCTTGCAAGTCCAAGCAGCCCTTGTCTCAGAGGGTGTGTTATAAAGTGATGGAAACCCAGACGGCACTGAGCAGTGAGGTGATCAGAGGAGTCCAAAGAATCACTGAAGGATAAGCTCTGGCTTTAGATTTCCAAGGAATGGAATTTTCTTTTATTAGTCCATTTATTGTTACTATAGTAAAATACTTGAGACTGAGTGTTTTATAAAGACAACAGGTTTATTTAGTTCACAGTTCTGAAGACAAAGTTCAAACAACATGGCTCTGGCTTTTCTGAGGGACATCATGGAGAGTGTACATGCAAGAGGGAGAGATCACATGGAGAGACGGGAAGCCAGCATGTAGTTCTCTCAAGAACTGACTCAGAGATGCCACAAAAACTGTCTAATCCCTTCCCAGGGCAGTACTTTCAGCCACCTAAGGAATTTCCACTTGATCTTCCCACTTTACACCTCTTAAATATACCACCACCCCTTAAAACCACCATGCTGGGGACCAGCCTCCAACACATGTCCTTGGGGGACAAACCACAACCAAACCCATAGCTGGAGGAGTCCAATGGTTAGACCACCTGCAACTACGTGGATACATTTTGTTCTTATTTCCTTCCTCTCTGATTTTGGCCCCATTAGCTTGTTTTCATGTAGGTGTTTGTAAATTTTGTAGGGAAAACAACAAACCACTGGAAATGGTCAGACCAAGTGTCCACAGTAATGCAGCCAGTTATCTGTGTTTTTTCTGTTTGAGTTCCGTCTTCTTTGTTCATTGTTATTTTTTCTTTCTGTCTTATCCCCCCACCTTCTTGATCTTTCTTCACTAGTTTCAGCTCTCTGGCCACATTGCCAAATTCCATTTTGTCTTTTTCTCAGATGTTAAAATGTGAATAAAATGCTGTTTTTAATGATGCAGGAAATTGTTTGGCCTTCAGTTTTTTTCCCTTTTGAATTGCTATAAGGTGTACTACAAAACTTCATTTGGAAGTCTGCAAATTTCTTTAGGCAAAGGAGGCTGTTCTGCACCAGAGAAATATTGCCACTGTTCAAATCCAGAGTCTCTGGTGGAGAAACCAGAACATGGGACCTGGAGAGTAGAGGCTGATTTGGAGGGAAATTCTATGTGATCCTCTCAATGGAGGGAGCAAAGCTCCGGTGAATGCCTGGAATGGAAGAGGGTCCAGCAGGGGACCAAGGTCTCTCTCTTAGAACCTCGCCCAGAATGTACAGCTACACAATGGAAATTTCCACCAAGACTTCCCCATCTCCTCCAAGCAGAGGTGCCTCAAACCAGGTGAACTACTCCCTCAGTAAACCGGTCCACAGTCATTTTTTCAACCTCTATTTAGTGTCTATTCTGTAGCAGATACAATTTTAGGTATCAGGAACCTGGTAGACACAGTACCTGCCTTGCAAAGCCTACACTTTAGCAGGGAAAGTGTCACTCAAACCATTACTGACATTGGCATGAGTGTTATAAATAATAATATAGGCATTCCCCTAATCTGTGGATCTACTTTCCAAAGTTTTAATTACCCATGGTCAACTGTGGTCTGAAAACTAAAACATGGAAAACTCCAGAAATAAATAATTTGTAAGTTTTAAATAACTTTTGTTACAGTATGTTGTTATAATTGTTCTATTTTATCCTTAGCTATCATCACTAATATCTTAGTTGCCTAATTTATAAATTATACTTTATCATAGATATGTAATTATAGGGGAAAACACAGTATGTATGGGGATCAGTACTAGACATGGTTTTAGGCATCTACCAGGGGTCAAAGAGCACATTCCAAGTGTCCCAGGTGGATAAGTGGGGACTACTGTGATACATGTACTAATGCTCTTCAGGGACTTGCTGTCTACCAGGCAACATCGCAGGACATAGAACAGGGGGCCTAGATTAGACTGGAAGGCTGGAAAGGCTCTAGGTCCTTTCCCTCGGCTCCACTGATTGGCCCCATGGGCTCTAACATTCTTCCAGATATACACTTTGAAAACCAGGGTCTCGGACTCTTCTTTCCACCTCTCTCTTTCTGATCAGTCACCAAGGCTTATCTTGGCTTCCATGGAAACATATCCTGCATCTGCTCTCCCCTCAAAGCTCCTGGGCTCCTCTCTAGTCCAGCCACCTATAACTCATACATGGAATCCTCCAACAGCCATGACCTCCCTGCCTCCAGCCACCTTCCGTTCTCTCTGGTCTGCATAGCACCCCAGAACTTTCTAGAAAGACTGATCTCCTGTTCAACATCTTAGTCATTTATTCAACAAACACTTATCAAAAGTCTTGCCTTCCTTCCAAAGTCAGGTTCCATGTTTCAAAAGAGAAACTGATGTCATTCATGTCCCTTGACTAAAGATAAAGCCCAGGCTCCTTCGCCTGGTATTCAAGGCCCTTCTTCCAAAGGCCAGCTGTCCAGGTTCATCTCCACAATGACCTGTTTACTACATTCCCAAACACACTCCTGCCTTGCTGGATCCTCTGTCCTTTGGCTTACACCCAACTTTATGGAACACTTCTGTCCTTCTCCATTTCTATCATTTTGTGAAAATTCCACCCACTGCCAAGATCCAAATGTGATGTCACCTCTTCCATGAGTGAAGCCAGTGGAAGTGCTGAAGTAGGCACTCCCATCACTGAATTTACTCCAAGAAAAGTGCATGCTGCTCACACATACATGCTTGCACATCTCACACACTGTCACATGCATACCACATACCCTGTAAACCCCCCAACTGTCTATGTGTACATCTACCATTGAAGAGACTTGGCTGTACTCCAGGGGACAGTGCTGTGCAACTCAGTCAGATTATCTTGTGTCATCATCACAATCATCTTATGAAGGAGGCACCATAATGAAGCTCCATACAACAGATGAGGTTAAAGAAGTTAAGTGAATCACATGCATAAGGTCACACAGCTAGGAAGTGGCAAAGTAAAGAATTCAAACCCAGTTTTGGCCAGATTCCATGTATGTAACATTACACTAGCATTCATAAGGCAAGAATACTTTTTTAAACAAATATGCACCCCAGTTGCTCCACATTGCTCTTTGCATGCAGGGTGCATTTACAATTATATTCCCAGCACCTCACCCAGAGTCCAAAACATCCCCTAGATGTGCAGCAAATACTTCTGAATGAATGAACGGAATTATTGTTGGGTACCATGCCAAAGCTTCTAAATCAGAATTGCTGAAATTAGGGCCTAAAAGTCTCTCAGTTAATAATCATCCAAGGTGATTCTTTTATAGCCAGCTGGCACCCATCCATAGACTGATGTTATAAACCTAGTGTAACCACACCATTCTACGAAGGGATAAACTGAGACCCACAGTAGTCAAGTGACTCATCCAAGGTTAGCAGCAGCTACCTCCCATCTCCAAGTCATCTTGCTAGCTGGGGTTTTTTAGCTTACTCCTGATTTTTAGTCTAGCTGTAAGATAAGATACAGTACTAACATCGGGCAGGAAACAAGCCCATATCTCCATCTGCACTGGCTAAGGGGATCTTAAATTGGTTTTCCTGAGTCTTCTCTCTGAGGAGGTCTTTACTGATGGCCTCATCTCAGATAAGCTGAGCAGGGGACAGCCTCTGGGCAGCTGACCTAGAAACTCCAAACCACAGAAAACCATGTCTTTGACCTGAAAGTGCTTTGTTATTGGGTTTTGCTTAATGCAAATCCATCATCTTTGGGATCTCCTTCTTGCCTCTTCAGAAAGGAGCCACGTTGCCCAGCAACCAGCATGTCAGTGATGTGCCAAAGCTGTTGATCAATAAAACTCTAGCTGCCAACCACTCCCTAAAGCTGTGCTTGCCTGCCTGGTTCTAAGAACCACTGTCTACTGATTTCTTAGCAGCTGGGTAATATATCAGAAAGAAAATAAGATTTGAAGTTAGACATACCAGGGGCTGATATCACAGTTAAACCGTATACTGGCTGTGTGACCTTGGAAGTTATCTGCCCTCTTTGAACCTCAGTTTCCTCATCCCTATGATGAAAAGAGTCTTATGGAAAAATCTCTGGTTGACTTCCAGTTCTGACATCTATGTTCTGTGTCCTGTTCCTTGGGGTGTGAGCTACTCCTTGCAACCTAAGTTCAGCCCCAGGAAGAGACAAGTTCTGTTTCATGTTGGCCAGTCCATGTTATCAATTCGGCTCACTGAGACATGAAAAAAAATCAGAACCACTGAGAGGTTGGGATATGTTATCTTCCCATGAATACTGCTCTCCTCCCACCCCCTGGTTGTGCTTTGATAATAAACCTCCCCTGCATACAGACAGACAGCAAGACTCTCTGGGAAATCCTCAAGAAATGCCGTCCATATGTTTTTTAGTCATTTACACTGAACCCATCATAATATTGTTCTTTGAAGATCCATTTACATTTGTTCTAAAGGCTTATTTTAAAGCTTATGCAAATGAACTAGATTAAGGTTGCATTCTGGAAGCTGAAGTTGGAAAATGGGAAGTTCAATTTAAAGCTTGGTGTAAATAGAGTTTCACATGTGTTCTAAATCGCTCTCCCTTCTTAGCCAAGTGTCCTCCATTCAACCCCCTGATACCCTCAGACCCACAGAGATTCTCTACCAGCGAAACACTAATGGATGGCAGTTAGGGTAATGGAAAGAGCAATGAAATTGGAGTCTAATCTCTCCCTCTCAACTAGCCGTATGGCATTAGGTGGCACTTCATTTTCCCAGGCATTAGTTTCTTTATTCGGGACCCACCCAGGACCTCAGAGGTTCCCAAATGTCAGCCAAAGTTCCCTAGGAAGCAGATTCTAGATGGCCCTGCCTCCTAATTCATAATCCAAGAATAAAGCCCCCAAATCTGAGTCAGTCACATGCTCCCCCAATCAGGATCTCTCTGCTCTACCCCAAAGATTCTAAGATTTATTGCTGAATAACCCTTTTCAGTTCATATTTCTCTACATGTATCCTAAACTCTACTAGGTGCTAAAAGTTCCCAATTACCTAAGGCCTCATTTGTGGACTTTTGGATATCTGAAGATGACTCATGATGAATTTGTTGATCTCTGGTTTGATGAAAAAAACAATTCTTTCGTCAACCTCAACATACTAGGATGAGTTGCTGCAATGTGGGGCTCAGCATCTGGCTTCTTGTGAATTGCAGAACCCCTGGAAGGGTCATTATGCTTGCCCCATGGAAGCTAACAGATGAATAGACATAAAACAGGTGAACAGACACAAAAATATTAAGTAAGAGAATGTAAAGACCATAAAGACCATATCATAAAAATTACATGCATATTAACATCTCTATGCATGCCTAGGTAAGAGGTCAGTAATATCATTGTTAAGGATTTGGCTTAGAACTTGGATGTGTTTTCCAAAGAGCTGGGAAATATGGAAATGTGGAGGAGAAGGTACAGCTCAAACAAAGAAACTACAAAAGAGACAAGAGACCTATGCACAGGAGAGGTTGCTCTGCCTTTGACCTGAGTTGCGTCTTCCTACTGTTAAGAAGAAAGAGTTGGCCTGCATTATATAATGCTTGGAGATAGTTTTCCATTCAGATCCTATGAAAATGAGCTTCTTGTGGAGGAACCTCTTCCCTGGCCTGCCACTTTTCCAAATGTGTTAGTCAGATTTTTGTCACTGTGTTCAAAGCATCTAATAAGAACAATATAGAGGAGGAAAAGTTTGATTGAGACTCATGATTTCAGAGGTCCATGGTTGGCTGACTCCATTGCTCTGGGCCTGAGATGAGGCAGAACATAATGGCAGAAGGACATAGTAAAAGAAAGCAGCTCAGCTCATGGCAGACCATAAGCAGAGAGAGAGAGAGAGAGAGAGAGAGAGAGGAGTCAGGGGCAAGATATATCATACCCAAAGCACACCCCATGTGAGCTGTGTCCTCCAACCATGCCCCTCCTTCCTACAGTCACCAACTAGTAGTCCATTCAAATTACAAATGCATGAAATGAGTTAATCTGCTGATTAGGTTACAGCTCCCATAATCTAATCATTTCACCTCTGAACACTCCTGCATTAAACACATGAGCTTTCTGGGAACACCTCATATCCAAACCATAACACTTAGTCTCACATAAGTACTGTCTGATGGTATTTCCAAGAGCCTTGTCACTTGTTGTACCTTGGGGGGACACATGGAACAATGTACATCTTCTGCTTGGTAAGTCTTCTTTTTCCAAGAAGCATGACCCATTTGAATGCAAATCTAGCCACAGTTACCCTTCCTGCTTCTGACAAGAACAGAGCCTGGCTAAACAAAACTCAGAATTTATCTGTGTCTTTCAGTCCATTTTGTGGTCCAAGTTCCTAGCCCCTACCCTGGTCCTTCGCTCCATCAAGACACCAGGCACTTCCCTACCAGCTTCTCCGTCACAACCTCAGTCAAGAGAAGGGAATCTTGCCTTATTAGTTTTCCCTCCAAAGATAAAAGAGGATGCTGGGACAGAGCAAAGCTTTACCCATAGTGAGAAATCACAAATAGAAGTAAACTACTTCCTGGGTAGGAGAGAGGCCTGTGAGTTGGGGGCTTTGATGTCACCCTCAAGCGAGAGCACAGAGTGACCACTGAAGGCTGTCATGGTATACAGATGGACTTTTCTCTAGAAAATTCTAGGCCACTACTGAAGCACCAAAAGAGAACAAATACCATCTCCACCGAGTTTAACAATAGAGCACTTTAATTTCTTTCAATCCTATTTATAAAGCCATATTTTGCACTGTTGCTTCAATTCAGCCCCATCTGCATTTTCTTCCATTAATCACAGTAGAACTCCCCACTGTAGCCTTCATTACCTGCTCAAAATGAATGTGGAGAGAAAACATAATTAGATGCCACTTTAAAAAAATAATATCTTGAAAATAGAGCAATGACTTAAATAAAAAGGGAGGGAAGGGGAAAATACACACACACAGTTTGAACTAATGGGCCAAATTATCTCAGGTGAAGCTGCATTTTCAATCAGCGTTGGCTTGCTTGCTTTCTCTGCCCCCTGTCCCCCACCCATCTAGTGAATCACGACATATCTAGAGTTCAGCTGGATGGATGATTAGATTTCCTCGTCTCTGCTGAAACAATGAAATATTTCTATAATATTAAACCCGTCAAACTGATCAAAGTGCAGTGTCAAAATTCTAAGTGCTCCTTCTTGTCCAATCCCCTCAGCTCTGGCAAAACGGAGCACGTTTTATTTGCTGGCCCAGAACTCCCCAGGGTTTTTAAAATCTGATGCACGTTACCTGAATCTCTGCTATAGGTATCTGCATCCATGCGGGTGGCAGGAGTATTCATTGTGAGCTGGCTTGCCTACCAAGCACCCACACACACAGCTTTCAATCCCGTTACTTCACCTCACCCCAGCCCGAAACACAGACGTTGTTAACATTGCTATCAAACAAAGCAGCGGAGCCAGGTGAGAAGCAGGAAGAGCAGGAACAGGGACCTGTCAGCGTGCTCCGCCAACACAGGGACCGACACACTGGATACAACTCTAGAGCTGTTTGATTTACCCAAAGTCTAAATGTCACAGAGCCTCAGTTTCTCTGTCTGTAAAATAAGGGTAATTCACAAATTCCTGCCCAGCCTACCACACGAGGTTATATGGATGAAGAGAAAGCAATTTATGGAGAAGCCCCGGGACCTACCAAAATGAGGTCAAATGCATGTCATTATCCATCTCATCTAATGTAATGTGGGCAGTCCTACACAGAAGTTCAGCAGTTCACAAGGGGGCTGTTCGTGTTTCAAATGATAACATGAAAACAGTGAAAAAGTTCAGTTTAGGAGCCAGCCCAGTCTGAATTTCACTGAACGTCCATTCTGCTATTTTCTAGCTATATGGCCTCAAACACACTACTTAGTGTTTGTGAAACCTGATTTTCATTTGTACAATGGCGATAATATGGACCTGCCTTTTAAGATTGTTGCAATGTTATGAGAATTCAATGAAATACATATTTGAGCACCTGAACACAGTAGGTACTTAATAAATAACAACTTAATCATCAAGGGCACTTTGTTTACAACATTATCTCAAAGAAAAGGAAGCAAAAGAACCCTCAGCCTGTAAGGAGGCTCCTGTCTGACACAGATCTGGCCTGGGGATGGGGTAAGAGTCTGTTTCTTCTCTTTCTTCATAAACCTCTTTTTCAGCTAATGGCTTCACTAATGCAGCTGTGAACCTCTCTCAGAGTTTTGGCTTTCTGTTCCTAAGACCTGCTAGTACTGAAATAGGGACGGACGTTTCTGGGAAAGGAAAAGGAGAGAAGGAGCCAAAAATGGGGTGGCTGTGTTAACTTCATTTCTTAACAAATGAGAAACAAGCTCCAGATTTACAGATTAAGTGCTATTAATTACCACCCAGCAAATACTGAACCACAATGTTGCACTCTTAGGCAAAGAAAAAGTCAGCAACTCAGCCTGAATATTAAAGGACTCCATTAGTTCTCTGTATAGACTCCGCATCAGTTACCGTCCTTTGACACGGAGCATCCCAGCAAGGCACCACCAGGGCATAGCAGGTGGGACCCAGCTATGGATCCTCCATGAAGCCCACGTGCATCTGCAGCCCATGTCTGGGAGTCTGGAGATAATGAGGGCCAGATAAAGCAGGGTGGAGTGGAAGTGTGGCTAAAGGGGGGCTGCTGGAGTCTTCTGTCCTGTGAGCAAAAGATACCTTCGGTTTTGTTTCTGAGCTAAGCTGCAGGTTTTTGCATGCTTCATTTCTACCATACATAGAAAGATTTAGGTAGATAGGCAGCTCTTGATATCCATAGGAGATTAGTTCTAGGACCCTCTGCAAATACATAAAGGTACAGATGCTCAAGTCCCTTATATAACTGACATAGTATTTAAATAAGACCCTGTGCACATCTTCTTGTATACTTTAAAGCATTCCTAGATTATAATACCCAGTACAGTGTAAACACTATATAATAGTTGTTATACTATAGTATTTAAGGAATGATAACAAGACAAAATTTGCACATGTTCAGTACAGACACAATCTTCTTTTTCAAATATGTTTTGATCTGTAGTTGGTTGAATCCATGGATGTGGAGCCTGAAGATATGGAGGGCCAACTGTACTATATATTTAAAATTTCCCACCTTGACCAATACTCCGTGTACAGAAGCTTCCTCTACCTCCCTACACTCAAAAATGCCCTCCCACAATGGAGGATTCTTAGGTAGGGAGGAAACTAGAACATGTCGAGGAGTTCTATCTGTTGGAACCAGGCAACATGATTTACCCCGAATCTTGGTGTTATTGTCATCATGGTACCAGCAGGGAAACTGAGACCCAGAACCTGCCAGTCAGAATCCACCCATGACCCAGAAGGCCCGGTTCTTTCCCCTCCAGCCCTGCTCAAGACCCCCAGGACTGTGGAGGCTGTCCCCAGAGTCATGCGGATGCTGGGGTGATAAGGGAGCTGGAGGGCCAGCATCCCACCTCTGCCCTCTGTGGCCAGGGCCCTCTCTGTGCTTTGGAGCTAGAAGCTCACAGTTTACACTCTACTCTGAAGGTGAGTTCCTGCCCGCCCCTTCCCTCAGGTCTGGGCAGTGGTGCTGGCAGCTACCACTGTCTGTAAGGCCCGCCCCACCAGGAGGACACTCATTTTCCCCTTGGCGAATTCACTACAGAATTGCCAAAGGGAGCAAATTGGGAAACTTAATATTTGAAAAATTTTAGTCTTCCCCACCCCCATGAACTCCTGAGGATAATGTTTTCTGATATAATAAATTTTGCTGGCTCCCAGGATGACAAGGCCCTGCCTCTCTACCCTGCTTGGTGACAGCCAGGCGAGAACACACCCTTCAAATGCTCTCTTCTGTAGCTTCTTTCTCCTGGTAGCAGCAGAGGGTACTAGAAATACTGAGGGTAGAGGGAGCAGAGTATGGTGATCCCCAGCAGCTTCCGTCCAAAGGAAATAAACTTGAGCTTTGACCCTACCCTGCCTTAGTGTTCTCCTTTGTAAAATCAGGTGATCAGTCCAGACCAGGATTTCTCAACCGTAGCACTATTGATATTAGTTTGGGGACTGTCCTGTGCCTCATATGATGTTTAGCCTAGCCTCTTCCCACTAGATGCTAGTAGCAAGTGCTTCCCATCCCTCCCAGCTGTCACAACCAAAATATCTTCTGACATTGTCACATGACCCCAAGGGGGCAAATTATACCCAGTTGAGGTCCCTGAAGAGCCTCCTGGCTCTTGAGCTCTCTGGTTGAAAAGTTGCATGTATGTATGCTCAAAACAGCTTGGGTGGAGATGTCACATATATGTCAATGGCACTCAAATCCCAATTCTGTTATTTACATTTTAACTTTTTATAATTGGTCAAATTACTTCACCTTTCTGAGCCTCAGTTTGCTTATCTGCAAAACGGAGATTATACAGCCTATTTTGTAGGGTTGATTGGAGAATTAAATGAGGAAATGTGTGTAAAACTTCTGGCACATGGTATATTGTCCCATATATGGTGCTCTTAATGCTATCACTAGGATTGAAAGTAAACCAGACCATCTGCTCTCTCTAGACAATCTCTCTTGAGACCGAATGCACACAAATGCAAGGAGCCAGCAGCAATAGCTATGCAAAAGAAAGAAACCAATAAATGTACAAAACATCTACTTTGTGCTGGGCACTGTACTGGGCAGTTTCACAAAATTTCTCAAGCTAAATCAGGGCTAGTTGAGGACTAATAAATGCAGCCATAACTGCATAATTTGATGGACAAATTCAGAGCCCTGCCAGATTGCCAAGGCCAAGTTCGGGATCTTCAAACACTTGGGTATTTATTTTGTACCTTCAGTATCAGGAATTGTTCCTCTAACTTTTGCCATTAAATTAAGATGATCCATTCATCTGTTACTCATGATAAATGACATCTATGAGAAGTGGGGCAGCAGGAAAGTGATTTTTAGCTAGATTTGTTCCCTCGCAATGAGTTCATGTCTTCTCTTTGGTTGGATTCTGTCTAAAGGGCAATTGACTTCAGTTCATACAGAAAGAGACAAGGAAATAATATCTGTCCTTAAACCTGAGTTACGGGTTTCGATTTCCGCTTCTGTCTTTTTCCATTTTCCGGGGTCTGACAGCTGCCTGTTACCTCCAAAGCTACCTTCCTTCAATAAGCCTTAATTCCCCAATGCACATTACTTAGATCACATCTCTGCTCTGGCCTGCCCCAAGAGAGGTTTTATTCTTCACTGAAGGTATTGATCTGTCACCAGTTACAGGCCTAGTTTCTATATTAAGTGTCAACAAAGAGTAGGTGGAAGGAGGCTGGAAAAGGGGCCAGCGCATACTCTTTCTTTCTCTCTTCCTGGTTGGCTATCCCTCAGGACTCTTGCGCTGGGTTCTCAGGGATGCTTACTAGGGTTTGGTCTTCTTGTCTTTGCCATTATTCCCCTCCTGCTCAGCAACCTTGGCTTCAAATTCAGACCCAGCAAAAGTTGCTACCAGTTTTTTGTATTTCATCTCCGATAGCTTTCACAGGAACACCCTGCACAGCTATTACAGTGAGGCATCACCAAAGACCACACCTAGCTATGGGTGGAACTGAGTTTGCAAGCCCCTACCAGCTCCACATTCCAGTGTGTGTTCCTCGGTCCTGCAGGAGCCAACATGATCCCCGTAGGGAAATCTTTTCTTTGCAAGGATGATAAATGTCCCATTATTAGCCTCCCTGCTGCAGACGCTATGATTACTACAGACAATGCACATTGGCCCTGCCCTTGACCAGAGCCAGACAGAAGTAGACCAGAAGATGATGCCACTCCAGCCACAGACACCATCCTACCTCAGTTAACATTGTCCACCCCAGCCACCCTTTCTCTTCCACCTGGTGAACTCCTATTCATCATCCAAAAATCAATTAAAAAATCACCTCCTCAATGAAAAGTTCTCTCCCTTGCCCATTAGTCTCTGCTGCTGTGTATCTTGAGCACTTTGACACATCACTGCTATTGCATATATTATCTGTCTTATCACTTTTCATAATTCCTAGCACACAGACCAAAAATATCTTAAATGAATGACTAGATTAATGAAAACATGGCAAGTGGGATCTCAAGGTAGATAATGAACACAGTATTTAAAACATTTATTTAGAAATGGTCTTAAGAATTTGCTATAGATACTGAAACAAGAACTGTTTTTTTTTTGTTTGTTGTTGTTGTTGTTGTTTTAACTATGAAAGGTTGGGAACTCAGGGAAATAGACAGACCAGAGCCTAGTTTCTTCACACCTACTAATTGATTTTCTTTAGTGCAGTGCTTCTCAAACTTCAGTGGCCAAACAAATCAGGTATGGCTTTGGTTCAAATTCAGATGCCGACTCAGCAGTTCCAGGGTGGGGTCCCAGGTAACATCCATGCTGCCTGGGCCACACTTTGAGAAGCTGACTCTAATTTCTTCTACGCTGCATCTTACCTCATCTGAAGTCACTGGCCTGTCACTCTGAGCCCCCAGCAGAGCTAGAATGCCCTGGCATCCCTGTGCCAGCTTGGCAAAGCAGATGTCTGCTGGTTTATTTATTCCTTCCCATTATCACCGGGGGAAGAGAATCCGGAGACATGCCACATCTTGTTTACAGCAAGCGTCGGAAAAGTTAAAAGTGCAAGTTTAAAAAAAAAAAATTGTATCAGCAGCCCCTTAGAATCACACATATCAGGGAAAAAAGGGCTAAGGGAAATTCATAAAATATTAAATGACACTGTGTCAAGACACAGATAGGGGGCAGAACAGTAATTAAAGTAAACAGCACATCAAAACCCTGGCTAAAACCGTTATTTAAATTGAAAGTAAATGCAGGAACTGATCATGTAGCCTTGTATAAATGTGTTTCCAAGAGCCTTTTAAGAATATTAATGATTATGGAACTATAATGGCTGAATATCAATGATTGTTTTTACAGGGAGTGACAGCTCAGAGGGAGAAGAAAAGAATCCAGATCTTTCCAAAGATGTAAACTGGTTTGATCTTCCCAGCACATTACATCCCTTCAGGGGACAGAGGCAGGACTGGGGAAGATGATTAAGGTGTCCTGAACTTAGGATGCAGCTTTCTTATAGTTCTAAGGGATGAGGGGCCATTCAGAGAAGGTGCCTTAGCCATGACTGTGCTCCTCCTCCTCTTCCTCCTCTTCCTCATCTAAGACACTTGCTGAGCTCCAACTGTGTTCATGGCCCTGTGCATCACAGAGCCTACTGTATACGAGGCTCCAGTGAGTTGTCACCATCTCTAAAAACACTTTCCCACCTTGCTTTAAAGCTTCTGAAAAGTTCAGCCCAAAGCCCAAAGTGAAACCGTAAAGTGCCATAACGGACTTTTCAACAAAGATATTAGAAATTACACATAGGAATTGTAAGGTTGTGCTCTTCAGAGGCGAAATGCTCAAAATAGCTCAAGATAGCTCCAGAGCCTGGGGCTCATTTCTTCAATAGCCACAATGGGAGCCTGTCTTCCTCCTTTGACATTGTATTGAAAAGTCTGTAGTATCTGTGAGTGCAATGGGTGGGCACACTGTTTGGGGTCCAAAAAGAAACACTGAAGCACTGCTGTTTAATATAGGGCCCAGCCTCCTGCTGCCTTCTGGTATGCTTGGGTTTCTGGTGAGATAAGTGACCCCATATTTCCCTTTCCACCTTATAGCTCTATGAGGTCAGTTCTCAAGACTCTCCTTGGGCAAAACCTCCATCCCAGCACTAAAGATCACCTTCCTGTATGTATCTCTTTCCTCTCACCTCTCTGTGTACCCCCAGATGGCACCAGCTCAGTGATGGTTCTAGTTCAGGGCTGGGCAGCCCAGGTCCATCCAGACCCAGAATTCCAAGGACATATTTATTCTTTCATTGTCTTTGTCTCTTACAGCCTTCCTGGGGCTGGCAGGTATATTGGATTCTCCATTGTTAGTAAACTGTTTAGTCCTAACTTGTTAAGTAGAAAACACAACCTAGTCCAACTAACCAGAGAGCTCTAGATATTGGAGCATAAGCCCAACTAGCCATAATGCATTGCTTTGCTTTCCTTTGTAGGATCCTGTTTTCTCACGGGCACCTCATGAGGAAGGGTAGCTATTTCAGGGACAGGTTTTGGGCTTTCACGCATTCATGTGTTTATTAAATATTATATTATTATAAACTATGAAATTGTTGTATTGCTAACAATTTCCTATTAATTTCTCTATTATTCTAGCCATTAAGTATAATCCCTCTTCTCAAATCTCAGGCTCGGTTTGCCACTCCAGTAGGAATCCTTAGTTTCCTAATGGAACAGATTGTAAAGGCCCAAGGCAAGGCGGCAAGGAGGGGAGATTAATGAGGCTCCCCACCCCTGTTGCTGGCGTTCACTGGGAACCATCAGAGCAGCCAGTGAGGCCCCTCCCTTCCTTCCTTGGGTGATTTTATTCACCTTCTGGCAGCTCCCTCTCCTCACGGCTGGGGGCAGTCCTCAGTTGCTTCCTCAAAGAGTTGCCTGCATTAAAGTAGCTACTGTTTCCAGCTTCTTTCTTTCACAGTCCTTTTTGTTCTTTGCTTTTGATCCGGCATATGCTGGGGGGCCGGGCTCTTGTCTTTTAGCTTGTGAATAAATGGAAGCACTTAGAGAGGCAGCAACAGCCATGCATGGTTAGTTTCTTGTTCTCCTCCAACAGGGAGCCTAGATGGGGAAGTAGCTCAGGACCCTGAGCCTGGCCTCCATGGAGCCCTCAGGGCTGGCAAGGAGGACATGGCTTGAAAGTCCAAGGACTTAGCTAAATCCCCATCCTGGTCCTTCCAGCAGCAAAGAGTGCCAACTTTGCCAAAGCCCTCTCTCTATATCTACTCTTTCACCAGGCACTGGGTCTGGTCTGCAAAGATAAATAAAATCACATCTGTGACCTCAAGAGGATTGCAGAAATGTGTCAGGTAGATACAGGAAGATGTACAAGTTGTACTGTAAGCACCGCAAAGGGAAGGCTTTGCACATGAGGTAACGTTGGGGCTGAGTCTTGAAGGATTAAATAAGCTCTAGCCAGATGCTACCCATGAATGTAGTGGGGTGAACACTGGGATAGCATGATTTTTGACGTGGGAAAAAGACCAAGAAGAATGAAAGAGCATGATTCAATCAGAAAACAGCAAATCATCTGGTCTTGTAGGAGAATGGAGTTGGGGTGGGGGGAATGGAGGTGGGGCTGGAGAGAGGCAGAGGCTTTGACTGGGAACTTAGCAAACTATGCTGAGAAGTATGCTGATTTGTTTGTAAGGTAAGAATTCTCTTAGGAGGCAATGAAAAGAGTGGTTTTCAGGGACACCTGATGTCTGAGAGACCTGTTGGGAAAATATTGCATATCATAAGCCAGAGTTTCTTTATCTCAGCACTCATGACACTTTGGACTCTGCTTTATTGTGGAGGGGCCTCTCCTGTGCATTGTGTGATGTTCCACAGCATCCCTGGCCTCCACTCACTTGATGCCAGCAGCAAAGTCTCTGCTGTGACAATCAAAAATGTCTCTGGACATTGCCAAATATCCTCTAGGGGCAAAATCACTTCTGGTTGAAAACACTGATCTAAGCAAAACTAGGAAGCCTGGAGTGAGCACAGAGAGGCACAGGGGAGGACAGACTGAAGACACGTTTAGGATTCAGGCTTAGAGGAATTCGGGACTAGCTGGTGGGTGGGTGGGACAGGGCAGAGGTCAGGACACTCCCTGACTCCTAGTGGACACCTAGGGAATGTTGATGGTGCACGGAGGCAGGAAGAGGGGATAGACCAGACTCGGAGGAGAAGGAGGTTCATGGATTAGAGAGTCCCAGAGGAGGGGTCTATGGTTCCCACACAGAGAGATCCAGTAAGCAGCAGGCTCCATAGGCCTGTGGGTCCAAGCCAAGGGCTGGGTGGAGATGTGTCTTTCCATAGATGGAAAAGTCTCTGGGAACCAAGGGCCCACCCTCAGGTAGGCTGTTCTGAATGGGGAGAGGGTTGAGGCTAGAACCAGGACATCAACATTTAAGATTCTGGGGAAAAGAAACAAGGTCTGAACAGGTACCTGATGGGGAATGAAAATCAGGAGGGTGTCCCTGAAAGAAGACAAGGAAAGACAGTTTCCAGAAGAATCAAGTCAAGTGTGGCAGAAATGTCAAGGAAAGGAAGGGCAGGAGATGTGTCTGTGGAATTCCTGAAGGATTGGTTTGGAGGCAGGCGAGCTTAGAAATCTGAAATATTTGGAAATGGTCAAAACACTAGACAAACGTGCCACGCTATAAGTGATTATTAGCGATGGCTAATGATAACTAGTTCTCCCTCCCTTGAGCTTCTGACCACGGTGGCTTTCCAAGCTCATAAAATAGCAAGAATGTGCTCTGAGATCTGAGCTGCTGGCATTTCCCCTGCCCCAGGGAGTGAGTGCCCTGAGCCCCACAAATGTCCACACAGGACTCCCAGGTTCACACCCACCTGTAGTCTCCTGTGATCCTTCTCTGTGCACTGGAACTCAGTCCTGTGTCACCTGTCAGTTTCATTGTTTACACGGGAACCACCTGGCATATTAAGGCTAATCACTCCCCCTACAGTGGAGGAGATTGTACCTGTTGACCCATTGATTCCCTTCTGTGGCTCTGTGAGGGCTCTGGCTGTGGCTGATCTAGTGAAAAGGCCCAATTTCAACTTCCTGTCTCTCCTGCATCGTATTCTCAAAAAGAACCCTTGCTGACAGTTTTTTTTTTTTTTTTTTTTTTTTTTTTTTTATCCAGCTGGGGAATCAAACCCTGGGGCCTTGCACAGGCTAGACAGGCACTCAACCACTGAGACACCCCCCCCCAGCCCCTGCTGATGCTTTTTATCCTTCCCCAGGCTCCACTTCCTCATTCTTCTCTCTCTTTCCACACGTGATCTATGCACTGCCTCTCTTCCCTAAAAGAATTAAATTTATTATTGAAGTAGAACTGTTGTGTTTTGGAAGTTTATTTCCCAAGGAAGATTTACCCGTACTCTAATAGGCTGTTCCTTTCTCATTCCCTCTTTGATCTGCTTGGCATCTTACCTACCCATTCCAGCAGGGCTCAGGCTGGACTAAAGAGGTGACCATTCTACTAGAGATGACAGGTGAGGACCCAGCTCATGCTTCCTGGCTTAAGACATGCTGCCTATGGTTTTGAAGCCATGTAATCAGGCATGTTCCCCAAAGCCATCCCCTCGATGTCTCTCCAGAACTGCCCCGCCTCTCCTCTACCCCTCAAGCTTCAGCACCTAACCTCTGCTTCCTGAATAGATAGCACTCTGAGAATGGGGCACCAGCTGAATGGTGCAAGGAATTCTGGGAAGCATCTGCAGCCCTGCAGTGTTTGAATTGGGGCAGGATGGATGAGAGGCCATGAAGTCAACACAGGGAGCAGACAGGCCTTAGGCATCCAGAATCTATCTCAGGACCAAGTTACATACTGAACTCAGTCTGCTTCCCCTTGAATCTTAACAGCCTCACTCCACTGATAAGCACTCTGGGCTTCTTCTGCCTCTCTCTCTCCCTATACAAAGCCAAGGTTGTACAGGTCCCTGTGAGTCCCACCCTGGCCTCTCTTCAGCCTGCAAAACAGTAAGTGTGCAGCAAATGGCAAGCAGTCTAGTATTCACCATCTCAGCTCAGGTCAGCAGACACCACTGAGCTCCATGGGGAATGGGCAGGCTGCTTAGAACTGGGAAGAAAGCTATGAGTGAGACCTATCCTTGTTCCTCTAGAAGCCTACATTCTATTGGGACACATATCCAAGGACTACTCTCTTTAACACAGAGGGTAAGTGTACTTGCATGAGCCATAGAGGCCCACATAACATGCTACAAGAGAACATTGATCCATGTAACACCAGTGAGGTAGGCATCCCTCCTCCCCATTCTGCAGATGGGAAAACTGAGGCTCCAGAGCTTCAAGTGACTCCTCCAAGCCTACATGGTTTTTTAGAGATCCTCGGACCCTACATCTCGAACGGTAGTTCTGATCATTCCTTGGGGCTGGCGATCGCTGCTCTGACAGTCACATTTTGTCCACTTGAAGCATGGCCTTACTGCATCATTACTTTGGCGTACCTAGCTCCTCTGTCACTCTGATGTACCCAGTGGCACAATGATTGCCTTTGGCCCCCCACCCCACAGGATGTGATGGGAGATGCTGGGCGGTGCTGCCCTGCTTCTCTCAGGGCTCCTGGGGGTGGCAAATGGAAAGCAATGCTCATGCCCTACTTTTCCCTGTGTTCTCCTCATCCCTGGACTCTGGGGACCCAGGGCTTCAGACCCACATCGTTCTGCCTGCGGCTGCCTCCAGCTGAATCTGTATCAGATTGGTCACCTAGGTGCATCCTAGGTCCACCTCTGCACTGGAAGTTTCTAGTGTGGCTCTTTGTCCTCACAGAGACAGTGTTTCTGCAGCACCTGGGTAAATGGATAAAGCTAAGTCAAATCTGATTTTCTTGGGGAAGAAAATCAAATTCTCTACTTGGTGAGGCAGACAGAGATTAGAAAAAGGAGGACCAGAAAAACAGCTCACTCAGGATGGGATGGCCAGTGCCCTGGGGGGCAGGGGAAGGGGACCAGCGTAATAGGGAAATGCCAGTCAGATGGCACGCTGCAGAGAGCCAGTCATACCCTCTCCTCCACACGAGGGCGGCCTCCCTCAGCCTGCAGGCTTCCTGACCTACCGTGGATGCCAATTCCTCCAAATTTAAACCCAAGCCCTGAGCCCAGGGACTAATGTACATTTACTTATTCATTTTAATTTTTAGGTCTGTAAGCTCTGTTGTCTTTCTTCTCAGATTAAGAGCACCAAAAAGCCATTTCTGGTGGGAAACACTTCACCTGATGGGACAGATACGGGGTGGGGGCAGGAAGGAGCCTGTGGTGATGTGGAACAGGGAATGAGCATCCACCCTGGCCTCCAGGAGGAGCTGCCCCAGCAGTCACCTCTCCAGAAAATACCCAAATGTACACGAGTCTTTATCATTTTGCTCATTAATTTTACAATCATGTGTGGAGTTGTTTCTATGCATCAAGGTCTGTGCAAGGCCCTGGGAATTTAGAGCTAAGTCCCTGCTTCTAAGGAGCTCTTCATATGGAGGGGAAGATGGCATGTTCAAATCAGCCATGGTTGACTTTTCTGAGCTGTGTGACAGCTGTGTGTCCCAGAGACCAAGGTCCCAGGGAAAGAAAGAGTTGACTGCCTGTGTGAGTGAGCAGTGAAACCTTTCGAGAAAGGAGGTATTTGAATCAGGTTTTGAAGCATGAGTAGGAGTTTTCCAGGAAGAAAGTAGACAGGGAATAGCATAAGGAAAGGCACAGAGGCACAAGAATGCGCAACATGTTCAGAAGTGGTGTGTGGCCCAAGACAGTTTTGTTGGGAGACAGGAAACGAGAGGAATAGAGACAATTGGTTGATAAGGTAGGTTGAAGTCGCTCATAAATAGGTATCTTAAGAAATTTAGACTTTTTCCTAAAGCCAAAGGATAACCCCAAAGGAGCTCCCAGAGAAACACAGGGAAATTTCTGAGAGAAAGTTCTAAAACACATGACAGTGATCTGTCATAGGCTGGTGAGGGATTGAAAACATAATGGCTCCCCTAAAGCATTGAATGTCAGAGCTTTAAGAAACTCAAGTGAGTCTATAATGTGGTTGTCCAAGTGGGTGCAGTAGAGCTCAGAAGTTCCACAGAGGGGCCTTAGAGACCCACTCCAGGGTGCTGGGGTTTAGAATGGGCGGGAAGGTGCTGGGGTGAGAGTGGTTCTCTGGGGTCCTACCCACTGTAGTCAGAGCATTTCCATTCTCACATGATAGATTTGCTTTGATCCATTCATCCAGTTGTTTACTGGATGCCTACTGCCTGGGTTTATGATTTGATTTGAAAACATTTTGCTGCCGGAGAAGGTGAGGGTGAAAATCTCTGTCATTAGACCTGCCTGGTTTTGCAGAAGAGGACACTGAGACTCAGTGAGGTGAAGCAGTTTGACCAAAGTCCTGCAGTGACTTGGTGACCAGCTCCTGACTCTTCACCCCATGCTCCTAGTAGTCCCTGGCCCTGCCTTTGCACAGGTGGACGAGGCTACAGAGATCCTCCACCCCTGTACTCCAGCAGCCCTTCAGCAAGGTCAGGGCATGTGTGCTGTGCACAGTGCAGCAGTGTGCTCCATCACACTCTGTCCTCCACACGAGCGTGGCCTCCCCAAGGAGATCACCCAAGGCAGGCAGAAAAGCTACTGAGCACACATCCACACGCACAGAAGAAAATGGGAGGCCAGCCAGCTTGTGTATGAGCAGGGACAAACTGACAGACGTGAAAGCATTCTTGCTTATGGACAGACAGCAATGAGATGTAAGGAGATGTCAAAAAGAAAAAAAAAAGGTCCAGGTGGGCATTAGCCCAGTTTCCAAACTGTGACGGCTCCCTTTGTGCCCAGCATCAGCCAGGCCACTAATGCACAGGGCACTGAAATGAACCCTTTTGTTTTGCTTTGATCGCTTCTGATAACACACTCTGCCAGAGATATCATATCTTTGATCTCTCGGCACTGATGCTAAGTCTCTGGAGCTCAATAGCATCTCCTTGAGATTAATTCTTCCTGGCATACCGGGCACCACGCTGTCCTCTCCCATACATCACACTGAGTCACGTGTCCTTCTGGCCTGCTGCCTCAATGGTCACCCACAGGCTTAGGAAATAACCCTTGTGTCCTCCCCTCTTCTGGCCTCTCCTCACCTGATACCCACATTGGTTAAAGTCTGGGTGATGCAGAAAGCCCATTAAACCATCACCAGAAGACAGGCCTTTGATTGCAGACTCAGCCACTTTCTAGAGTAAGTGACTTTAAGCAAATCCCTCTTCTCTCTGAACCTCCTTCTTTTCATCTGAAAAACAGAAATGAAATGCCTCCTTTGGCATCAAGCACACTGCCTGACACAAAAGAAATGCACAAAACATATTTCTTAAATGAGGATTAATTGACCAGTTGACGTATGATGAAGAGAAATGCAGCAAAGTTGTTATTATGATTATTCAAAGTATAGTAAGTATATTCCATCTTGGCACTTAGGCCATCTCAGTCTTGCTTCCCAATCTCAACATTCAAGTGACATCTCACTAGAATTTGAAAGGGACAGGGAAGACATAGGCAGCTAAAATATACACCTGGATTCCATCTCAGCATAATGCATCTACAGAGCAGCTGAAGAGGCTTCTCCATGCCCCAAGGGGAGAAAGGTTTCACTCCAGCTGGAAATGCATAAAGCCCACCCATCTCATCAGCAGCCCCTCCCAGATCCTGCTGGGATCTTTGGAGAGGGCTGATAGGGAGTGACATGGCTCAGAACCTCCAGGGTGTCCATCTGCTAGCTCACTCACTCTGCATCTTGTCTGTAAGAGGAATGAGCTATGACAATAAGTCAGTTTGTGCATGTGCATGGATGTGCATGAGTTTGTATGTGTGCTGGACTAGGGCCCTGATTCATGATTAGGATTTATTGTATTACTGCACCAGTGTTTAAAATATAGAGAAAACTAACCAACCTCAAGGAGACAGGAGGAATCTTACGTAGGAACCAGTCTTCCCCTTGCCATGGCAGAAGCCCTGAGGCCAGTTGAGACAGGGTCTGGTCTCCATTTCTATCCCCAGAAGAAGACTTGGTGTTGATGAAGAGCCAAGCAAGACACAAAGGCTGAAAAGAGAAAGCTTCATCAATTCTCTCTCCATCATGTGTGTCCGCAGATCTGCCTACACTTCCCTTAATTATCACAGAGTTTCATGAAAGCAATCAGATCATCAGTCTAATTTTCTGTGATTGTGTTCTTGACTAGAAGAAAATTCCGGGGAGCCCTAGAGAAGGAGAAAACAACAATGATTTTTACCCTCTTGAAGTACTTTGAGTATTTTGTCGATTGTTGAGCTTGTTTCTCAAGTTCCAAGTCACAACAAGCATTTGTGCACGTCTCTTGTTTTCTTCTTCTCTTCCTTCTTTCCTTCCTCCCTCCCTTTTTCATACAGTATTATTTATGTAACTCAAAAATTTAATTAAGCATCTATAATATAATCATGGTCTAGATACTAGGAACATAAATGAATAAGACACAGTCACTATTCTCAAAAAACTCACAACATAGAGGAGTAGAAAATGTTTGTTTTAGTTGAAACCCACCAGGACCTTTAATCTTAAAAGCAAGGTGGGAAGGGTCCAGGAAATGCTTTCTTCTTACTAAGGATGGATGAGGTAAATGTTGGCCTGAGCTGCTTAATGATGCCACAGGGCATGTGCATCAGAGGCCAAGGGAAGTAGATTTCAAAAACTGGCTACCTTTTTGTGCCAGGTTGGGATGAAACAGAGTATGTCCTCTCCATCCTATGCTTAATCACTTCCGGCTGCCTCTCCATAGCCCCCACCAATGCAGTGTTCTCAGCTTCAGCCCCCACCCCTTGCCTTCCATTCTATTCCACAAGCATAGTTCAGCCACAGCTAAGTATGCACCTACCTCTGCTAGGAGGGCTGCTAAGATTTCAACAGGGAGGGCTGGCTCTGTTCTCAGAGTACCTACTCTGTGCCAGTGCTGCAGGCTCCTGGCTAGATTCCAGTGACCAGGATGACTAAACCATAGTCTGTGTCCTACTACAATACCCTGTGCTATGTGCAGCCATAGGAGACCACAAAAGAGATGGACGGGACAGGGACAGTTCTGCCTTGGGAGACAAAAGATAATTTCATGATAGAGGTGACACCTGGAGCTTGCCATCTAGTGGGAGAAAAGAGATTTTGTGCAGAAAGCACAAAATGCCACAAAGGAAATTAAAACCTTACAGGAGCAAACAGGAAGGAGGATACATCTAGCTAGAAGATCAAGGAGTGCTTCATTAAAAGGTGATACTTGACCTTGACCTTGCCAATGGGTAAAGTTTTCAACATTCGGGGGCTGGGGTTGTGGCTCAGCGGTAGTGCGCTCACCTAGCGTGTGCACGGCCCAGGTTCAATCCTCAGCACCATGTACAAATAAATGAATTGTGTACAACTAAAGCAAATAAATAAATATTTTTTAAAAAAAGTTTTCAATATTCATTTGTGCTACAAATATTTCCTGAGTCATTATTACGTTATCCTGGGTAAGGGGCAATCCAATAATTTAGAAGATGGATACGAGTCCTTTCCCTCATAAAACTTATGTTCATTCTAGTGGGTATATAGAAAATTAACAATATAAATAAATTAGAACATGAGTCAGTAAGCTTTTCCTGCAAAAGGGCCAGTTAGTAAATACTCTAGTCTTTATGGGCCATATGGTCTCGGTGGCAACTACTTTGCCATTGTAGTACAATTACATAAGTGAATAGGCGTGACAGTGTGCCAGTAAAACCTTATTTACAAAAACAAAAAGTGCTCTATATATGTGTAATATGAAATGTAATGTATTCTGCTGTCATTTATAACATCTTAGAATAAAAATAATTTAAAAAATAAATAAAGTAAAAAATATATATATAAAAATAAAAATAAAAAAAAAACAAGAGATGGGCTGGATTGGGCCCACAGGCCATAGTTTGACAACCCCAGATACAGTGTCAGTTAGGTAGTCAGTAGTGCTAAAAAATGAAACACAAATCAGGAAAGGAAAATTAAATACAAAAAAATTTAAAATTAAAAAAAAAAGTTAAGAGAAAGGGCTTGAAATCTTAGTAGGGAGAAGATATCTGCAAAGGTGACATCTCCACAGCCAAGTGAGTAAGTGCCAGGACTAAGTCAATCTGGATTCAAATTTCCTTCAAATCTTCATGATAGTTTCATTCATTCTGTACTAGAAACACTTTGGCTCCCAACCAAAGTTGTTTCATGGTGCACTCTCTCACCAGCTTGGCTGGTACCCAGACTAGGTTTCCTGTAGGAAGTAAGGAAGTGAGCCATTCAGGGACCCAGGAGAAGAGCCATCTGGACGATGGGAAGAGCAAGTCCAAAGCCATCGAGGCTGGAATGAGTCTGCCATGTTCAAGAGCAAGCAAGGAGGTCACGACTGAGAAGATGTTGCCAGGCAGATAGATTTGGCATGGCAGACAGAGTGACAGCAGGTGACTGATCAGGAACAATAAAATCACCAATGGAGCGATATGACAGGAGCATGAGGTATACAACGTAGCATTATACAGAGAAGGTGAGTCTGGGAATGGAAACCACAGAATATCATCAGAAGCCTTGACCTTCATGTGAAGGAGTCTTAACTTTGCTCATAGGGAAGGACTTTCCTTGGAATCTTTCTCTTCTGACTAGAACGTGTACAAATGGTTCAGGACTGGAAACAATCCTTTTGACTATACGATGCCATCCTAGTTTCAGCCATATGTAGCTGTCCTAAGTCAGGGTCAGTGCTGGTGACCCAGATGGCTCTTCACATGAACTGCAGGCATCCCTTCAAAGAACCCTATTACCATCCCTGCTTTGATGTAAAGCTTTCCTGGCCTGAGGCTGATGGAAAGTGCAGTGACAGGGCCTGAGAACCCCCTAACTTCTCTCTGCAAGTCCAAAATAGAGCCCCATTCTCCAATCCCCTTGAGAAGCAGGGGCCTTCTGTTGCCAGAAAAAGCACCTCCTATGTGTGTGTTGTGTTAGATGTCTTACATGTGTCATTTAATCTTCACGGTTCTTTAAGGAAGGTGCTATCACCCTCAGTTTGCAGGTGTGGAACCTGAGACTGAGCACCATCAATGACATCCCCACAGTCAAGTTAATGAGTGCCAGGAATCAAGATGAAGTCAATCTGGACTCAAGGTTCCTTCCAAATCTCCATGATAGTCTCAGTCAGTCCCAGAAAGCACTTTGGCTCCCAGCCAAAGCTGTGCTCATTTCACGGCCCCCCCCCCTCACCAGCTCAGCTGGTGCCCAGTTAGCTTCTTCCTTAGAAATCCCAGTCTCTCTCTCTCTTCTCTCTCAGGCATGTGAAACAGATACTTCTCCCAGACTGCTTGCTCCCAGCCCTGTTTTCCTAACGTGATACTGAATCTCCCAGCACTTTTCTCCCTTTCCTGGTGGCCCCTCCTGGTGTCAATAACAATTACTCTGAGCATTAAAGATTCATTATTGGACAAAAAAAGATAAAATCCCTCCCCTCAAATGAGAGGAGACAGAAAACCCACAGGACCCAACTTACATTGTATTAGGAAGGCTCTGGCCACTGAATTGAAAAGAGACTGTATTCAGGTGGATGACAAGAATACAAGAGTACAAGCTATATTTCCAGCCCACAGGGCACTTCTTAGAAGCAAATATTGTCATCCAGGTACATAAAGATTCTGTCTGGGACCAAGGTGGCAGCAACAGAGATGGTAAAAAGCAAGCATCTTCTGAATAACAAGTTGAATGAGAATTGTTAGAGGAAGTAAGACATCAAGACAAGTTGTAGCCTGAGCAAGAGGAAGAACGTATTCCCATTGGCTGATGGGAATGATTTTGATAGGATCAAACAGGAAGGTTATGTGGAGAGGGAGGCCTGAGATTAGGAGCTGGTTTTGGATAAGTTACATGTCAGCTGTCCATGACACATCCAAACAGAGATGTCTAGAAGGAGGGTAGATGGCATTGAAAGCCATGGGATTAAATAAGGTACCTTAGAGAGTGAATGGAGACAGACCAGAGGATCCCTGAGGTTCTCCAGCATTTGAGAGTAAATGAGACGGAGAAAAAAGCACTAATAGAGATGGAGAAGGAGCAGCCATGGCATAATGGTGGGACCAAGAGAGAGCTCTCCAAGGCTAAGAGAAGAACACATTCAAATAGGCAGAGTGGACAGTCATGTCAAGAAGTCAACCACTGGATTGTCCATGTAGAGTCATCTGTTGGAAACCTGCATCATCAACCTTGGAAAGAACTATTTCAGTGGAGTGCTGAGATAAATCCACCTGAGCAAGTGGATTCAAGAGGGAGCTGTGAAGGGGAATTCATCCTTTAGAGGGAGCAGCCAGTGAAAGAGAAAGCTCTTCTGAGTTCTATGAAAGACAACACAGAAAAGGAGCTAGAGCAGGAGGAAGATAAGGGTCAAGGAAAGTTTCTTCATTTTCTTTAAAAAAAAATAGAGATAGTACAGAATACTTGCAAAGAAAATGATTAAATAAAGGGGGACAATGATGGTACTGGAGGGAAAGGGGACAAATATTTTGATCAATGTCCTTGGGTGGTAAAGAGGGACTGGGATTGAGCCTCAAAGAGGAGAGCTTGGCTTTCTTGGGGTTAGAAGGTTCAGTGAGGCCCCTCTTGTATCACACCAATAAGGGTGCCTGTC
Source organism: Tamias sibiricus (assembly GCA_025594165.1). Lineage (NCBI taxonomy): Eukaryota > Metazoa > Chordata > Mammalia > Rodentia > Sciuridae > Tamias > Tamias sibiricus. Next base: position 120,947,990 of record CM046657.1, on the reverse strand, counting down.
CAGTGTGGTGTTACCCAGAGCCCAGGAAGATAAGTAAGATGCCCAGCAACTCAATGTGTGGCTTGCCTGCCCCTGGTGAACTTCAAAAATTACTTATTGTCTAATTCTCAGTTTCTTTGTCATAACTATCATCTTCCCACGGCCACCTCAAATAATCATCATGAAGAGGAATTCAAATCTTGTGTATAAAGCCCAGTGCTTATCTCATAGAAGTGTAGGCTCCCTCCTACACTTCCTCCCCAGATTTGCCCTGTAGGGTTTCTCTGGGGACCTCTCATTCCTTTTGAGACCCTGAATAGACCTTCTGCTTTTAATGCTGCTCAAAAGCCAGCCGTGCTGAAAGCAAGGGCAGCCATGTACTGCCAGTGTCCCTAAACACCCCCTTCCTGAATTTGCCTCTGTAGCTTTTTGCCTGTGAGTTTGATGAGTCATCTTTCCACGATAATTTTTCATTTCTGTGCAGCCTCTTAGAGCTGGATTCTATAACCCGCACCTGTGTGCAGCTCAGATCTTCAAAGAGCTACTTCCCACGGAGTGGAGTCCAGCCAGGGAGCCCCGCCCTTCCCTCAGAGCCACAGAGCAGGAGGCAGAAAGGTGGCTGCAGGAGATGGAACTGTCTCTCCTGACACAGCCTCCGGGCAGGTAGGGAGGGAGACAGTTCCTCTCCAGGATGCATTTCTTCCTCTTAGCCAAGCTGCTGGGATGCCACCTTGCCCAGGTAGAAGATCACTGAATCCCTGACCCAGAAAGACAGGGCTCTTGTCATGAGGAAAGGGACGCTTTAACTTCCATCCACGAACCACCGGAGGAAAAAATTTAAAGTTCTGTCAAAACAGGTTAGCATATTAGCAATCATGGCTCACTACCATCTGTATTTGTTCCATTTGTGGCGTTTATGATGGTTATCCACATTAATTATTTCGCTGCTAAAGTCCCTTCTAATTTCTGAACACTGTTATTTCTAAGAAAGATGGATATTAGATACGCCACACATCAGCACAGGGTGGCATTACAGCGTGCTATTAAGTTCAGATGCTGAGGCTCAGCAGAAATAACTTTGCTGTTTGTAATCGCAATAAAGTGTTTTATGTTGTGACTCAAAATGAAGGATAGCATTGATGGAAACTGACTTTTTAGTTTGGCAATGATTCTGAACTCACCAAGAGAGACAAGAACCACTAGGCTGGGGTGGTGTGGAGCTCAAAGAGAGCCATGAATACAAAGGAGGAGATGTGTGAGAATCCTGAGTCCAAGGAGATTTTACAAGAACCTGTTCCCAACAAGAACCTGCAAAAAGTCAATAGGTCTAGGGTGAGGCATAGTCAACTTCTAGAACATTCTTTCACTGCTGGTTCACACAGTCACTAGAAAAACAGTGGCACACCGAGGATAGTGACTTACAATATGTGTTAGCTTACAAAGGACAATCACATGTCCACTGTCTCACTAAATATTGTGACAGCCTCAGAAGTGAGCCTTTATTATTATCAGTCCCAGGATATAAGATAATAAGCCTTTCTCTTAATGCCCTGCCTCAGCCCTAGCAAAGGACCCTAGTGGGTTAAATAGCTAAAGACCAAGAAAAATGATCTCAAGTGAGGTAACGGTCAATATGAAGGTCTAAGGAAAGCAACTCTTTGTGGAGTTCTTTTTTAAAAAATGACATTTGAGGTTCTGATGCAAGCAAGATTAGATTGGATCAAATGCTTCTTTGAGATCCCTTCCTGCTCAAGCATGTCTTCATCCTTTCATTTGCTCATTCATTTGTCAAAAACGCTCTGACCATCTGTGATGTGCCCGGTGCTATGATGGCCCCAGGCCCATTGGTGTGAGGGAACATTCCCTGCCTTTCAAGAAACAACTAATCAAAGCATACAAGTCTGTGGCCACAAGCTGGAAAAAGAAGCAGCAAAGATATCCCCTGCAAAGGATGAGTGGCTCCCATTTAGATGAGGCCCAGGACAAAACGAAAACCAGCTATTTCAGTCAGCTTTTTCACCACTGTGACCAAAAGACCTTACAAGAACAATTAGAAAGGGAAAACTTTATTTGGGGACTTATGGTTTTAGAGGTCTCAGTCCATAGATGGCTGACTCCATTAGTCAAGGCCTGAGGTCAGGCAGGACATCATGGTGGAAGAGTGTGGTGGAATAAAGTGGCTCAGGACATCTCACCAGGAAGCAGAGAGAACTCCACCCAACAAGGACAAAATATGTACCCCAAAGTCACCCCCCTCCAGGGACCCACCTCCTCCAGCCACACCCGACCTGCCTACGGCTACCACTCAGTTAATTCCTATCAAGGGATTAATTCACTGATTAGGTTAAGGCTCTCATGACCCAATCATTTCACTCTAAGCTTTCTTTCTTGCATTGTCTCACACGAGCTTTGGGGGGACACCTAATATCTAAACCATAACACCAGTCAATAGGAATCTTTCTCTGTTGTTGCCCTCCACTGTTGATTATCAACCAATGTTCTACAAGTTCAATTTAGTAAATAACTTCTTGTCTGATGTGGCTAGTTCTTAGAGGAATTGGGTTTCTGTTTCTGCTGGGGAGATGGCTCCCCCTGGTGGCTGGAGGCCTAAGATTTTACTGTCTACAGTTTCCCAAGACTCCTGAAATGTGATAGGTATCACTTAAATAAGTATCACTTAAATGGGGTCCTGGAACAATGAAAGCAAATGCCTGCCTGTTTTCCTGGGAGGAGGGGGCAGATCTTGTCTCATCCTGAAGCCCCCTGTATGCCTGCATCTGAATCCCATTCCTACTTCCTCAATGTTGTGATTCCAGACAAAGTTATTGAAATACCCAGAGTCCCCTTTCAGGGCAATAGCACGAGGCACTGGTGTGAAGAGTGCCTGGCACCTAGCAGGTCCTCCAAAAACCTTAGCTGCTTTGCTTTTCTTAGCATTAGAGTTTCACAATCTTTCTTGCAGGTCCCGCCTGCCCTCCCAACTCCCTGCTTCTCTATCCCAAATCCTCATCCCATTCTTTCTCACAACTCTGTCCCTCCTTCCCTCCCTCTTGTCTCCCTCTCCCTCTTCCCATATCCTTTCTTCTTTCCCCTTCCTTCTCACCTCCTCCCACATCCCTCCACCCCTCCCTGTCTGCCTCTTTTCCCCACATCTCTTCCTCCACCTTTCTCACACCCAACCTCTTGCCAGAGCATCTAAGCACTAGCATCGGGCATATCAAGGGTACTCTGTGAAGATAAATTGCATCCCATGCTAAGTCAAAGAGGAGCCATTTTTCCATCAGTCAATAACATTGCAGCTTGCTCTTGTATTCTTCATAGGGACACCAAGAGCTCATCTGCATACTTCATGCTAGAACGCTGGTCCCTCCATCCCTGCCTTCATCTGTAGTGATGCTTGAACATGTTCTGTCTTCCCTCTCTTCTTTTGAATTCTCTCTAATGTTTGCATCCCCTCATTTTCCCGTCCCTCGCTTTGCCTGCCTGCCCTCTCCCTCTTTCTTGTCTCATCTTGCTTTTTTCTTTTGTATAATTTCACGTGCTAGAATTCCTTCCCTCTTGTTTTTGATTTGCACAATGGCCCATGTGCCCCTCTATTCCCAAACTACATTTTCTCAAGCAGCCTGCAATATCTCTTCCCTGTCATTGTAAAAGCTTTTTCATCTCCATTTGGAGCCATTTGCCCTGATCATTCCTCTCTCTGAGATCACACTGATGAGCCCACGTGGTCCGTGGCTGTCAACAATCCCCAGGAAAGACAAGCATGTACTTAAAACTTGCATTTTAATTTTAAGACCCTTTAGGGGCTGCTGAGTATGGGCAGAAGCCCACTGATGGCTCAGTCTGGCCCCAATAGTGTGCCTGAGCTCTTTGGGAAGGAGACTGAGAAATGCTGAATAGTGGTGTTTTCTACCCCCACAAAACAGATGGAAATGGGGTAAGTAGGCCAAGCCTGTTTTTCTCAACTGATTTCTTTCTCTGCACAGTTCTCTGTAAGGAGGAAAAAAAAAAAAAAAACAGACAAAACAGAGACTACCTCCGTTGTCTGGGCATTGTTCCCAGGGCTAAAGGGTAATAGGCTTGCACAGGACCCAATTGTTAGGAGTATACAGTCCCCAGCCATGCAGTCATATAGAAAGGCAGGTGTGAGTTTGGCATCTGAGAAAAGGATTAAGTCCCAGTTATCACCCTGTGGCTTGAGACTGGGGACAGGTGGGAGAGTTCATACCAACCAAATTCTGCTAATCCAGAAAGGAACCTGCCTCCCTCTCAATAGTGCAACTCCCTACATATGCCCTCACCCTGTCTTGGGAAGCTTGTGGATAACCCACTGTCTTGTTTGGGCCCCCCTCAAAGCAGATTCTGAGACAAGGATTCAAATGCAAGTAGTTTATTTCAGGTTGTGATGGGGGGAGCCCTAGTAGCAGGAAAAGGAGGGAAGGAAAACAATAAAGAATCCATCACAGGGCCAGGTACCACTGCTTGCAGCTGGTCCTTAGCCCTACCTGGGAAGTTCAGATGTCACACCTCCCCCTGAGAAGTGAGAAAATGGGGATCTTTGTCCCAAATGTTTACATGCCATTCGTGGAAGGCTGCTTCCCTGGGGAAGTAACCCTCTAGCACATTGGCATTGCCCTGCATTCAGACAGAGCACAGTCCCATAGCTAGAAATTGGCCCCCTCCAACATGCCTCCCTTCACCCAGAGAATCACAGGTGTGACTTCAGGTGGCTTATGCCTATCTAGTTGAACACTGAGGGATGTGGGCAGTGGTACAAACATCTCTGGACTTGGCAAGGGGCCATGTGCCCTCCACTTATACTGCTCTAGCCCAGGAGTCAAACAGCCAGAAAGTAAATATTGCAAGCTATGCAGCTTGAAGGGCTCTGCTGTGACTCCTCCATTCTGTCATTACAGTATGGCCAGGGGCCATATAAGGCAAGTCAAGTGTTCAGTGTACAAAATCGAGGAAGGCACTGGCTGTCAAGACTGTGCACGGTAAACCCTCTGTGAGTTGGGGCCTCCTTGAATGCCACACCTGGGCACCTCTCTTCCCTCCCACTAGAACTCACCGTATAAAGTATATAAGTTGCCATTGCCATGAAGTAAGTAAATAAAAATGGGTGTGGTTATGTTCCAATAAAACTCCATTTATTAAAAACCAACAGAAAACTTCATTTGACCCTCAGACCATAGTTAGGCCACCCATGCTCCACCAAGACTAGACTTTTAGGCCTTCAAACACTCTGATCTTCCTGCACCCACCTTTGCAAGTACAGTTCCCTGCTCCCCACTCATCTCCTCACCTGGATATTCCCTACTCATCTGTCTTCTGGCCTTCAGTCAAAATCACCTCCTCAATGAGGCCTCACCCACTCCCTAGCCAGGTCAGAACCCCCTATCTCATCCCCATGTCTCCACTCTCCTCGAGATCACTTATCACAGTGGCAATTGCATAATTAATTGTGTAATTAGTGCTTTAATGTCTACCTCCTTCTGCAGCAAGCCTGCTCCCTTCAGCTACCAAAGCCCATTGAGTGCACTTGCTAATATCCCTCAATTCTTTCCCATCCTCATCACCCCAACCAGCCCAGCCCTGGTCCAGATCCATCGGTTTCTTACCTAAGCCTCTGCAGGGCTCCCAATTGATCTTCCTGGATACCTCACTCCTCAGCTTAAAAGCATCCAATGGTCCCCTTTGCCTTCAAGAGAACAGATGGACTTCTCAGAACCACATAAAAGGCCCTTCACAGTTGGGACTCTGACCACCAACCCAGCACTCGTTCCTCTCCCGCCTCTCCCATCATGTTGCCCAACTAGTTGTCCCTTCCTTCCCAAATGCAGGATGCTCTCTTGGACCTCCAGGTCTTTACAGGCATGGTATCTTCTGCCTGGGATGCATTTCCTCCCTTTCTGCACTTCCGGGAATCAGTCCAGGCTCTCCTCTTCCCTGAGAGCATTTGTCATCACACTCCCAACTCCCCTAGTCTCACTTAGGAATCAGCACTGTGGATATCCACGGCCTCCTGGGCTTACCAGATTTTATGTTTTTCACACTGCATTACAACTATGTACCTGTCTGTTGCTTCTCTCAGACTGTGAGCCCCTGAGACCAGGAGTGTAGCACCCAGCACCCAGCACTGAGCACCCAGCACGTAGCATCTAACAACTAGATCCTAACACCATGGCGCAACATAGGAGGCAATCAGTAAAAATCCAATGAATGAACAGAACTCCCTGGAACACCCAAAGTGTTATTTCTCTTTGACAACTGGCAGGGGAGTTTCAGAAGCCACTGGACTATCTTTCATTTTGTGGGAGGAGCAAGGATGGAAAAAGGAGGTCTTGATTGATAAGCACTATCTCCAGCTGCATCTTTTCTGTCCTCTCACTAATCTCAGAAAGCCACTGTCCTAAATTCAAAGGCCCCTTCTCCCTCTACTCCTTTCCACAAGCCTCACATAATGATGAACAGAAGCTCTGACTCTTTTTTTCTCAAATTTATTTTTTATTCTAAGTTGTTAGAAATGACAACAGAATGTATTACATTTCATATATTATACTTGTAGAGCACATTTTTACATATCTCTGGTTGTATACAAAGTATATTCACACCATTCGTGACTTCATACATGCACTTAGGGTAATGATACCCATCTCATTATACCATCTTTTTTTTTTTTTTCTTGACTCTTTTGCCCCTCCCTTCCTCTCCTTCCCCATTGGCCTTTCTAGTGTTCCTCTAATCCTCCTATGTTCCCCATCCCAACCCAACTGTGAATCAGCCTCCTTATATCAGAGAAAACATTTGGCATTTGGCTTTTGGGGATTGGCTAACTTCACTTAGCATTATATTCTCTAACTGCATCCATTTACCTGTGAATGCCATGATTTTATTCTCTTATTGCTGAGTAATACTCCATTGTGTGTATATACCACATTTTCTTTATCCATTCATCTACTGAAGGGCATCTGGGTTGGTTCCACAATTTAGCTACTGTGAATTGTGCTGCTGTAAACATTGATGTGGCTGTGTCCCTGTAGTATGCTGTTTTTAAGACCTTTGGGTAAAGACCAAGGAGTGGGATAGCTGGATCATAAGGTGGATCCAATCCAAGTTTTCCAAGGTATCTCCATACTGCAGCTCTGAGTCTTGATAACAGCAGTCCAGGGTACCATGCCGGGGTCCTTTCCTGCATCCGGCCTCCTCCTCCAGAGGCAGAGATAACAGCACCAGGAGAATAAGAGTAGTGGCCACAGGTCTCCATTTTTTCCTCTCCTTCCACACCCCTAGCTAGCAGGGAATAAGATGAGAATAAACTTCAACCCAAGGGCTGGAGAGTTGGGGCAGGCTGGAAGAGGGGCTCTGGGGCCTAAAGATATGCTGGCCTTCTGCCTTCAGAGAATCATCCTGGTGGAGGGGGCTGAAGGACTGGTCCCTCCCCGCCTTTGCCTCATTCAGAAAGGCCCTCTTAGGGATTGCTTGGGTAAGTGAGGACAGCTTCGCCTCCACCCCATACACACAGGCAGGCACACAAACACACACACACACTCCTTCCTTATCTGCAATACACATTTCCTCCAGGCTCCCAGCAGCCAGCTGTACTGTCACTTTTATGATTGCAGATAATTCACATTCAAACAAACTCTGACTCACCAGAGACACAGGAAGAAAAAGCTACCAGAGTGGGAAACGCTGCAGCTTGCTGGTTTGCTCTTGCTTTTCCTGGCATCCTTCTTGTCCAAAGAAGGTGGGAGAGGAGCTGATGGCAGAAACCCGGGTACCACTGCAACTAAGAAACCACAGGTCAGTGTCACTGCAGGTGGCCTTCCTGGACCCCAAAGAGGCATTTCCACTGGAGTGTTAGCTTGTTCATGTCCCTGCGATGCCATCATGTTCCCAGGGATTTTATTGCTCTCCATAGCTGATGGTGCATCAGCATCACCTGGAGAGGGGGCCGATGACTTGAAGAAGCCCTGTCCTTTGACTGGCACAGCATCCTCACAGAGGGAAACTGTATTGAAGGTACAGGTTCCTGAGTCTACTGAATTCCACCTTACTAAACCAGACCCCTAATCCCAGTCCTACTCAAGCAGAATTTCTAGGTGACTAGGAGACAGGACAGAATTTTATTTATTTAATTTTTTTCTACAGCTAACTTGATTCTAGTTCTACTGCTTGGAAACCACTAATTTAGTGAATTGTATCAAGAGTTCTTCTTAAACTCACGTGGTTATCTGCTCACACATCAGGCAGATTGAAGATCACTATTTTGTAGTAACTCTATCCCTTCTGCCACGTACTTGATCCACAAAAAGAGAGGACAGAGACTTTTAGGATGCCAAAGCACTTTACAGTCTCTTGAGGTTAGTATTGCAACCTGAATGCTCAGAGTGATTGACAATTCAGTGGTTAATTTGATTAGCATCTACTATAGATTTTTCTTGGGGAAAGTTGAATTTGGCTGGTCCCTCCCCCACTGAGCTGAGGCAATTGCATCTCTCCTTGCCCCAGGGACAGGGCACCTGAGCCCCAGCACTTCCCTCCCCCATTCTCTGATATAAACCTTCCTGGACATCTCTAGCCCCATCACAACCTACACATTGTAAAGAGATCTATCAGGTTCAGACTGCTGCCATGCATTAATTAAAGTTCAATTAATTATTAAAATGGTATTTATTGAGGTTTAGCAAGTCCGAAATAAGATTCGTTTTTCTGCCTGTTGTTGAACTTTAGTAATTCTATTCTTAATAATCAATTGTGATCTGTTTGACTTGGAATCATTTTTTTCTTATTAAATCTAAATCAAATCTTTATTTGAGACACGTAATTATAAATGAGACTAATTTGCTTCCCCTCAGGGCACCAAGGGACTCTCAGTCCAAATGGGATGAGGAAATCCCACATCTGAGGACAGAGAAGGGGTGCCCTCCCTAGTGATGGTTATTCATGTACAGCACCATTTAGAGGAACAGTCCCCCAAGCTCCCATCTGCACACACGTTAACTGGAGCTTTAAAACCTGCGTTCTCATCTCATTAGGAATGTCAGCACGCCATGGAGGGTTCCTCGAATGATGCTGAATTATCTCAGGAAGCTGAAACTGGCTCCCCGTTCAGGAACTTCTGGGACAATGCTGAATATGAATAGGAAGGGGGTGGTTCCATGGAAAGAATGGGAAGACACACAGCTGGTCCTTTTCCTCAGTCTCCTGAAGTCCTGTGTTTCTGACCACAGGCATCCAGTGACCAGGTCCTCCTGGTCACTGCTCCTAGATCCCACCTGGTATTTAGGGCTCTGCTGCTATGGACAGGCCTGGGGTCAATTGGCCACAGGCTGATGGGCACAGCATAACATAGTAGAACGATCACAAGCTTGGCAAAGAGGACACTGGGGTTCAAATCCCAGACATGAGGCTCATTATCGGTAACTCTTGGGGAAATGTACTACTACTCTGAGCTTTAGGTCCTAAAATGGTATCTCTAAAATGGTTGTGACAGTAACTACTTATAAAAACACTGCAGGGTTTTTAAAAATCAGAGATAACAAATGTGAAGTGCCTGCATAGGAGCATGGTACTTGATGTACAGAAGATGCTCAATAGAGGTAGCAATTATTACCCACCATCGTGACTCAATGCCGGCTTCCCGACTTTTTCAAACAACACCTGTTTAGTCTCTATAATAGTCTGCTAGTCCTGGCATAGCCAAGCACCGTGGACTGGTGCCCTAAACAACAGAAATTTGTTTTCTCACAATTCTGGAAGCTAGAAATCCAAGATCATGATGTCCACAGGGGTATCTCTTGAGGCTTCTCTCCTTGGCTTATAGATGATTGTCTTCCCCTGTTCTTCTTTGCATATCTCTTTCTGTCCTAATTTTCTACTTGTACAAGGACACTAGTCATGTAGGGACCACCCTAATGACCTCATTTGAACTTAGTACCTCTTTGAAGACACAATCTCAAAATTCAGTCACATTCCAGGATAGTGGGGTTAGGACTCTAGCATCTGCACTTGCAGGGACACAAGTCAGTCACTTACAGCTTCCTATCACCACCAGCACCATCATTCATTGGCTGTTGTTTTGTCCAGGTGTTAGCCAGTTAAGTGTGAACTCCCCGTGTTTCCTGTTTTCTTGTTTAGCTACACCTCCTGCCCACAGTGTCTTCCCCTCCAGCCCTGCCCTTGGAAAAGAGTCCTGAACAGATTCAGCAGTTCAGCTTGGGATGGAGTATGTGATAAGGCCAAATAATCACATCAGACCCACAATTTGAGGAAAGTTCTGATTGCCAGGAGGAGAACTTGGAATTGGTGTTATAATTTCTTGGTCCTTTTGCTAGGGGATCATCAAACCCACCTCCTATGGTTGTTGAAAGTATTAAATAATATAAGCATAGAGCACAACGCGGTGGCCCAGTGCAGTGTGGGCCTTACTCGCCTTTTGTTCAGGAGGGATGAGCTGAGCACGCTGTTGTACCATCTGGTCATGATAACATGTGTTGTCCTGGGAGAGGGGCAGAAACTGCTGGATTAACACAGATCAAGATGGCAACAGTGGGATAGAGTAGAAACAGATTCAAGATACACCCTGAAGAAAGGAACACTGAATTTAGGGATAGTTTGGTTATGAGGAAGGAAGAGTGGAAATGAAAGGGAGAGATCATAGTGGTCTTAGACCCAACTTAGTGGAGAATGGTGCATTTGGCAGAAATGGGAGCTAGAGGGTGGATGGAGGGAGGTAGTTGGATCTCATCCACGGAGGTCATGTTAAAAGCAAGGTGAGGCCCCTGCAGGCAATGGAGAAATGGGAGGGGAGGTCTACCACCAGCAGCCCACACAGCGAGATCGGCTCGTGGCTCTTTATTTCCCCAGTGCCTCTCCCGGATGTTGGACCTCCCTTCCCACCACTAGAAGCCCAGTGGGAACAGCAGCTTGTTAATTATGCTCTTGTTACTGATAGTGGTGACTCCTGTTCTTGTGTGCCTTGGGCCAGGGTTTGAGGTCTGAGATAAAGGACTCTATTTCCTGTCTTTCCCTCCAGCCATTTTCTTTAAAACAAAAATAGGGTATCACAGCTAAATTTCAGATCTGCTTTCCCATTTTCCAAGAGAAAAACAAATAGGATTCCTAAGAAGGAGTGCTTTTCTGGCTACAGGCCCTTGTTGAGTAGGACATTGTTATTGTGATATTGTTTATTTCAGACATTCTGGGCCTTCTCTGATGGTTGGCTTCACATACTCACTTGGCTGCTTTAGTAGCAGAATAACATTATAAACTGCAGGGAGGAAAGGGAAGCAGCTCAGGCAGATGAATGTTTTCTGACTCTCTGATCAGGTATTCCTTTCACATGTGGAAAACAGTGGAAGAGGAAGACTCAGCTTGTTTCTTGATGATCAGATAGCACATTGGGGTCTAGGATCTATGAAAATCAACACCTCATTCAGGAACATCCAGAGAGGTCCTTCAATCTTTGCTTCCTCGACCAAACTACCTGGTGTAGTACTGCAGATGAGTGAACAGGCAAGAGAATGAATGAACACACGTAGTCCACAAAGACAGAACTCCATCCCAGAGCAGACAAGAGGAGCAAAGGTTTGGCCCACAGTAGAAGGGTTCCTAGGAAAGCTGGAAAAGAAAATCACAAGGACTAAGAGAAAAAGCTTAGGAGCCATGATTGGAAATTATTTTTTCTACTCACGGAGAAATGATCCAGAGAATGGAAACTTTCTATAAAAGAGTTAAGAGAAAGGGAAAACTATTGGAGAAAGAATGGGTTAGATTAGAATCGAAACGGGGCCATTGTATTGGGGTTGGAAACAAAGGCTAAGTAACTTAGTCCCTGACTCGCAGAGGAAATGCAGGCTGGAAGAAGCAGACTTTAGGTATTGGTATATGAACAGAGAGAGCAATGGAACAAAATAGAGTACAGAAATAGACCCAAACACATATATGGGAAAATAGTATGTCTAAACAGGAGTCTATAGACCAATTAATAATAAATGATGTTAAGCAACTCCTTAGAACATTTGGAGAGAAAAAATTACACAGGATCCCTTCCTCACTCCTTATAGCAAAACAAATTCTACCTGAATGAAAGATAAACAAAATCACCAAATGAGAGAAAAAAAAAGTTAAAAGTGTGTCATAACTATGTGCCTGTGTGTGGGAGTGTATGTACAAAGTCAAAAGCCAAAAATTAATCTATGAAAAAATATTTACAATACAAATGACAGATAACAAGCTAATCTGTCTCATTTGACATCTGAGAGTTCTTATAATTCAAAAGAGAAAAATAATTTTTAAAATTCAATAAAGAAAAATGTTTTGTGACCCAGTAGAGAAGCGGGCAAAGGATATTTACAGAAAAAGAAAAACGAATGCTTATAAATATATCAAAAGATGAACCACTTCAATCATCATTAAAAACAGCAAAGTAAATGATAGATTTTAATCTATTAGACCTCCTCCCCCCCAAAATAGATGAAAAGTTTGGTTAGATCCTCATGCTGCATAAGTAAGGGCATAATAACCTACGCACATTCATATAGTTTTGGTGAACAGGCAAAATGTGGTACAGTGCATTTGGGGGATAATTTGGCAATATCTACCAAATTCTTAAATTTGCATGCCATTGATTTCTAGGGATGTAACCTAGAAATATATATTTTCACATGAGAACAGTTACACAGATTGTCTGTCCATGCTTTATCCTCACAAAGAACTATATAGAACAGAAATGTCCTTTAACATGGTATTAGTTTTAAAAAGACATTATGAAACAGCCAATCAATGAATTACTAGGTAGTTACTAAATTGAATAAAGCAAATAGACATGTTTCAGTTCTCTATTTCTATGTAACAAACCACCCCAAAATGCAGTAGTTTAAAACATAAACCAGCGTTTACCATCTTTCTCGGGACTGCGCTTGGACTGCACTTGGATAGGCTCAGCGGAATGGTTCCACTGCTCTGTGCTGTGCCCTGGGGCTGCTGCCATCCCAACGCTAGAGGGCGCTAGACAGTCCTTCATAAGGCGTCATGGGAGCTGGCTGACTGCTAACGGTTTATGCTGTTGGCCAGTGCCTTTTCAGTTCTCCGTGTTTCTCTCCATGTGGTGTAGGCTTCTTACAGCATAGCTACCGGATTGAAAAGGAGCATTCCAAGTGCCTGAAAGCAAAAAATGTAAATCTCTTAAGGTTGTTTTTTTTTTTTTTTAAATCTCACAAGTTACTTGGCATCACTTCCTCCCTGTTCTAATAGGCAAAGCAGGTGTCAAACCCATGGGGACTCTAAAAGAAGGGGAGAATGAGAGAAGTGGCAAAGATTTTTGTGGCCATCTGCAATCCACCAGCATGCACCTTCCATTGATACATGTACATATAGATGCACATATACATGCATATCTATTGTACATGCATAGAAATATGCAAAAATTATAGAATGATCCCTGGGAAACTGTTCATAATTTTGGCACCAATGGGCAAGGACTAACATCTTTGTACTTTTTATATTCTTACTATGAATATGTACTTTTTAAATTAAATAACACTTTTTAAAAAGAAAACCAAACCCATTTATTGAACTATAGTGAGCTGTATTCAGTGGGTAAGGTATAAATTTACCACCCACACACAGAATGAGTTACAATGGTTCAACTTAGAATTGTTTGACTTTACAATGTTGCCAAATCAGTAGGCATCCAATAGAAACTGTACTTCAAATTTTGAATCTTGATTGTTTCCAGTGCTGGCCACACGCAATATGATCCTCTCTCTCAATGCTGGGCAATGGCAGCCAGCCTCAGGTCCTGTCACAAAGGTTAATGACCCATGACATGCAGTGCACTTTGTTGCTAAGCCATGGTGTTCTGTAGGTTAAGTGGATTCAATGCATTTACAACTTTTTTTCTTTCTGTACTGGGGTTGGAACCCACAGGAGCTCTACCACAAAGCTGCATCTCCACCCCTTTTTATTTTTCATTTGAGACAGGGTCTCACTAAGTGGCTTAGGACCTCACTAAGTTGCTGAGGTTGACCACAAACTTGAGACCCTCCTACCTCAGCCTCCCAAGTAGCTGGTATTATAGACATATGCCACTATGCTCAGCTTATTTGCAACTTTTGATACTTTCAACTTTATCAGTATGTAACCCCAGGATCAGTGGAGGAACATCTGTATAGAATTTTTCTCCAATTCAAGGAATTGATAGTTTCTAGAAAATTAACCAGACATAAGTGGTAGAGGCTGTAGTCCAATATCATGGTTTAAGTAGAAGAAGGGTACTTCCTTTGGAGTGATGGACTGTTGTGGGCCCTAGGACCTTCCTTTTTGAGGATTCTTGGCTTATTTTGTCACCAATCAAGATGGAGTTCCTGTGGCAAGCTTTAGGAGTGGTAAGGGCATTGGAACCAAAGATGATCTTCTAATGCAAACAGCCAGAAGTCATCATGGAAGCCCAGGTATCTGGAGGGACTCAGACTGAGCCACAACTCAAGACATCTGAAATAAAGATTGTCTGGGTATGGAGAGCCAACCTGAGCCAAGATGCACACTTGTGCAAGGGCACATGGCATGGATAGGATGGTCTCCCAATGGAAAACTGCAGAACTGTGCCCCTAAACTGAAGTTGCCCTCCACCAAGATCTCTCAGCCAGACCTTCAAAGTGAGAAGGCAGGAAGCCCTGACTGTCAGTTGGGGCTAGTTGCTGCAGTCTTTTGAAAGCCTTCTTTTTGAAGGTACTTACTTCTTCCTGTTCCACCTCCTCCACCCTCCACCCCATGCACATGCATGCACACACACGCGTGTCCACAGGTCTCTTACTAGCTATTGCTCTGTGTTGCTGTGCTCATTTGGTTCTGCAATCAAATAGGACAGTTGTACCCATGCATGCATGTGAACATATATGTGCAATATGTGAACATATATGTTGAACACATACTGCTCAGATGTATGGATATGTGAGGATGTGCAAGTATGAGTAATGTGATAGCTTTCAAAGCCTGCATATAAAAAGCAGGTAAAATGTGTAAATGTGTGAATGTAGAAGTATACCTCATTGTGTTTCTAACTGTATGTGTGAGTGAGTGAAAGCAAGCAAGTAAGAAATGAGAGAGAGAGAGAGAGAGAGAGAGAGAGAGAGAGAGAGGAATAACTCTGGAAAGATTGGCATGGCGATTCTGGAAAGTTGGTCCAGACAATCTGATAGCTCTATTTCTTCTTCCTATTTGAGAAAATGAAGCAAGGAACACACATGTCCCCATTATAGCTGCTGTGACACTGGCCCCTGAGTGAGAGTCACAATCTGCGTTATGGGAGAAATCCCAACACAAGTATGTCAGAGCCCAGTAAGAAGAATCTTGCTCTCTGAGAGACAGGACTTCTGGCACAGGAACATTGGCCCTGTCAATCAAAGGGCCAGGGGTCCTGCCTCTCCTGCCCATTGATTGCAGGGAAATCAACATCTCTTGTGCATAGTGAATGAAGATTAAGAGTTTGAATTTTGGTGTCAGCCAGACCTGCATTCAGATTACAGCCCCATCATTCCCTATTTGATTGACCTTTGAAAAATTTCTTGATGGCCTCAGTTTTCTCACCCATAAAATAGGGTAAGATAATAACAGTACCTATCTTTTAGGATGTCGAAGAGGATAAAATTTGAAGTGCTTAGCACAGAACCTGACTCATATCAGGCAATCCATAATCGAAAGATGCTACTTTTGCTACTGTTGCTGCTACTAATGATGACAATGATTCTGTTTGCTTCTTATAGGATCCACATGAACAAAACTGCTGCATAGTGTAGCTCCAAGGAGCACTATTCATTCATAGTCTATGCAAATGGAATTTGTGCCCTGCACAACTGCCCAACGTAGCCTGTGAAGGAAGCCAAACAGAGTAGACAGGAAGAAAGTGGCACAGCTGGTATGAATCCAGGTCTCCTGGCATACTACAGTGTCTCTGGCCCCAGCCCAGCCACCACTGATCTGACTAGTTTTCACAATTTGGAGAATATCCCATCCACTCACCCTGTCCTCATTTTGGTCTACACTCACACCCTGAAAATAATCGCAACTAGTACGACCCTTCAGTGAATGAGACAGAACTGGGGCTTGTCCCCTGGTGTAGGCTTGTCCATCCTGGGGACAGCTTGGACAGAGGATGTCAGGGTCCTGCCTGGCCTTCCTCAGGGGACAACATGATCCCTTGTCAGATTGGACACATACACGCTCTGCAGAGTGCCCACCTCCTAGGGCGCACATAGGCAGCATGATCAGAGTGGCAGTGGGGTGCACAGAAGGATGCTGGGCAGTGAGGCCAGGGCGGGTAGCAGGGCAGGGCAGGGCAACGCAGAGAGTCTGCCAGCCTTCGGAGAGTGCCCGCACATGGTATCTGGCAGCTGAGGTGCTATCTGTTTGTTCTGCTGTGCTCTGTTCTGAAAGGGCCCGTGGGTCTGGTTGAGGCCCTGGGGCTCTGCTGGGAGAGGAAGCTGATGGTAGGAAAGAGCTGACCTCTGCCTCCCTCTGGCACTCCTGATGTCAGCCTCCCAGAGGAAGCCCCTGTCCACGGTTCCCCCCCCCCCCCGGGCCCAAGCGACGTGGCTAACGCCCACAGCACTCAGCTTTGTGTGAAGGTGTGACATTTGCGATGATAATCGTAATAATCATGATGTCATAGATTTGTGAATTCTTGTGCTGTTTTCTGGGAGATTTTTCACTCTTTAATTTGTTTTTCAATACAACCTTGTGCTTCACATCAATAGGGTATATTGTATGTGGCAGGCCCGTGCTGAGCATTTTACATGCATTATCATTTAAATCTCAAAACAAACCTGAGGCAGGTATTATTCCTCCACATGTGGAGGTGGGGGTTGGGATGGGAAGCAGTGAACTTAGGAGACTTCCAAGATGACATACCAGAGACCCAGAATCCAAGTCTGGTGTGTTTGGCTATAAGCCCGCACTTACAGCTTTGCTTATAAGTCACATGGGGTAACTTTCTTTACAAGGAAAGAAATGGAGCTCTAACAAATGTCAAATGACTTGCCAGAGGCCAGATAGCATCTTAATGGCAAGCCTAGATCCTAGGGTCTGACTAGCACTGACTGGTCTAAGGGTCTTAATATGAGAAATTTTTAAGACCCTCCCTAAGAATCCTTTTACAGCAACTTCATGTTTGTCTTCCCACTTTATAGAAGGAAAATCTGAGGAGGAGGGCTGGAAAGGACTTGTCCAAAGTCATTAAAGAAATAATAGGGTCATGGCTCTGCCCCTTATTGGGAGTAGGCTCCAAACCCCTTCCTGGGAGCTGCCTCTGGAGTCCCTGGCCTATCTCTACCTCTGACCTGCCATCTCCCTCTGCTAATGAAGACAGTTGTGTGGTCTCCTTCTCTTTAGCATTCTGTGAGAGTTCCTAAGCAGAACAGGAGAGAAGTACCTAACCTAACATCATTCCAAGGAGTCTGCAGTTTTAAGATGATGGGCCATGGGCTAACAGGTTGCAAGCTCTAAGTCACCAAGGAGAAAGAGCCTTTGATTCAGAGCACAGAAGCTCAGCTCCCTGCCTGCTGCTCCTCTTAGATGTCCTTTTGCAGCAGCATGAACACAGTCCTCACTCCCTCTCCCACCAGGACGGAGAGAATCCAGGGGGCCCAGTGTTACTCAGCTCATCCTATGGTTGCCTGGGACTTAGGTTGAGAGACGGACACATAGACCAATCACTGTGACGCTGAGGCACCTTAAGAATTCACCATGAAGGAGGGCCCGCACACAGACGCACATGCGCACACACACACACACACACACCTATCAAGTAATTCATTTATTATCAAAGGGCCTGTGTTACTGAGAAATGAGCCTTGATGTTTCCAGGTGATTGAAATGCATTGAGATAATTTCACTTGGCGACCGTGTTCAAATGGTCCTTTCATGACAATGCAGTGTGGTTTCTGCAAAGGGACACTGACGTATGCCCAGGCTTTCAGAGGCTATTTTGGGATGAATGGACTGCTGAGATGGCTTTGTGGGTCCTCATGAAATGAAATGAAGCTGGAGGCCTTAATTTTGGGCTTTGTCTTCATGGCCGGACACAAAGCCTGGAGGTGCCGGATGGGCAGAGACAGGAGCTGAGTTTGAAAGGACTGAGCTCATTAGCCTAGCACTGCTGAGGTCCAAAGATGTGGGGGACGAATGCTATGCCTGAAAAGAAGCTCCCAGAGAGAGATTCGCCCATCACACATTCAGGCCTGTTGGATGCTGTGGGGGAGGGAGGGGATTGCAGGAGAGATTTGCTGTGCTGAATAATGGGATGAACCTTGCAGAAGAGACAATGCCTGGGCGCTAGAGCTTCTGGCTGCTTCCTGAGGGGACTCCCCAGGCCTCTGAAAATGATGTCCACCAGGTAATCTTGGAGACAGAAGACCAGCCAGGGAAGGAAACGCAGCAGATCTGGGACAGCTGCAGAAGTTAATAAAGGGGGCTGAGGGTGTCCCAACAGTTGTCCCACCCTGTTGCTTGAAGGTTCTTAAGAAGAAAGAGGCTATAATGAAGGTTAAAATGAGCCAAATGGAAAAGTTTCAGTAGCTAAGGATGTAAGGCCACTTGTTAGATGACAGCCCAACATGAACAGTAGGAAGGTGTTTGCCTCCCTCC
Source organism: Tamias sibiricus (assembly GCA_025594165.1). NCBI lineage: Eukaryota > Metazoa > Chordata > Mammalia > Rodentia > Sciuridae > Tamias > Tamias sibiricus. The sequence goes on along the minus strand of CM046657.1, from coordinate 120,929,363 downwards.
AACCTGACTCTTTCAAGGACATGCGTTATTTTCCAGCTCACGTGAGAGGCTCCACTGATCTCCTGAGTTAGAAGAAGAGGATAGATGGGATCATGGCTAGGGTCCATATTCCTTAGTTATAACCACAGAGTGGTAGCCAGTGGGAGTTTGGATGGGAAAATGGTAGGACACTAATTCAAGACATCAATTTTGAGCTCAGTCCCCAAGGAACTTTGCTTTTGGATATGGTTCCTTGCACCCCTCTTTCATTTATTCTGGAAACACTTCCTGTGTGTTACCATGTGCTGGGCACATTGTTAGGAGCTGGATGCAAAAATAAATAAGACATTTCCCTGCCCCTGAAGAGCTCATATTCTAGGGACAGATAAGGATGTGTACGTTATGATGATACCACAAAGCATTATAATAAATTACAATAAAAGAAAGAAGGTTTTGATTTGCATTTCTGTAATTGCTAGAGGTACCCTAATATGTGTAATATGAATTGTAATGCATTCTGCTGTCATATATAACAAATTAGAATTTTTAAAAGGTTAAATATTTTAAAAAGAGAAAGAAGGTACTGTGAGAATGACTAACTTTTGGGTGGCAGAGGATCTAAAAAGTCTTCAAAGAATTGACTTTGGAGGAAGAGAGGAAGGGAAGGGAAGGGAAGGGATTCCTGAAGAAGAATAGCACATACAAAATCTCTGGAAGCAAGAAAGAGCAAGGCACTAGCAAGAAGTTGGGAGCACATGGTAGCAGCAGCATTCTTTCCTAACACAGTTCATCTACTGGGAAGGAAATGCAGCAGGCGACAAGCCACTTTAGATAATGTTCTTGAGTTTGCAAAGGCTCTCACATACAGAATTTCATTTGATTCTTAAAGTAGCCCTGTGGGCATTAGACCCATTCTACAGATGAGTCATGAGCTTGAGTTAGATACAACTCATTGGTTGCCATGCTGATGAGACGGTTGGAGGGGAGGGAGGGAGATGCCAAGAATCTATAGTCCTTACTCCAGCCAAGGTTGGCCTGCAGGATGAGGACAAGGGTAGGGAGAAGAAGGGAAGGAAGTTAACCAAGACATCCTTTTCATTATCCTAGAAGGATTAAACTCCACCTCATCAAGATAGATGGCTTCCAATTATTGTCAAGTAAAATGTATGAACTATTTTCTCTTAGACCCTAGAAACTACAAGCTGGAAAGGGAATGTTAAGACATGACTGTACCTATCCTGTACCCTCTTCCCCTCCTGGAGAGCCCTCAAAGGAGGTCTGTTAACAGCTCAGAAATCACATCTGCTGGGACTACTCCAATTCTGTACATGGAAGCACTGTCCTTCCTGTCTTCCTAGCTCAAAACCATGGAAGTCATATCTGGCTTCTCCTTTCTTCCTGCATCCTACAGTCACAACAATGACTATACATACCTCTTCCATCCACCCATTCCTTTCCAGGTCCACCCTACCATGCTGCTCTAAGCCTACTTCATGAAAGGGCTTCCCTGCTTCCCCCTCTCTCCCTGGTCTCTCATTGCAATCTACTCAGCCCACTCCAGGTGTCACCATGAGACACTTTGTCTAATGCAGAGCTCTGGCCACTCCACTCCCCCATACAAAATCATTGTTGCCCATTATGAGTGCTCAGTAAGTGTTTGATGCATGGAGTAGTCATCAATAAGGCTATTTTGCCTACTCAGTGAAGCCAAAATCCCTCCATCTGCATTTAGAGCTTTCCATAACCAGGTCCTGAGTTCCCTTTTCAGCCTCATCTTCAACTCCCCCTCACACTTGGCCTGCTCTACAGATAATTGGCCTCATGCTCTTCTCCATTTGAAGTGATACTCTTCTCCATATGGAGCTTTGGTCATAGAAGTTCCTCAAAGAATAAATCTCCTCCCACCCACCTTCTCCCATCTCTGTGTGACAAATGGAATTTGTATTGGAATGCCACATCCTCCAATGAGCTATACTGGGCCATTTCAAAAAGATGTGTGTCCATGTGTTTAACAAAGATAGAAAAGGGATGTTAAGTTACTTCTCTGAGGTCACAAATCACTTCAGTGCTCTGAATCTCATTTTTATTTAATCTCGTGATATATTGTTTTTGCAGTACTAGGGGTTGAATCCAGGGTCTTGTACATACTAGGCAAGCACTCTACCACTGAACTACACTCCGTGCCCTTTGTTTTTATTTATGTTAAAAAAATAGCAATAATTGTCATTTCCCAAAATTGCTGAGATTCAATAAGATACTGTATGTGAACTTTGTATGGAGTTTAACTATAATAACTACTATGCACATATTAAACATTGCACTCATATACACATTTTTTTCTCCTTAATAAATTTTTGATCTGTACTTTCTAATATAGTAATCACTGGTCACATGTGGCCAATGAGCACTAGAAATGTGGCTAGTCCAAACTGAAGTGTGCTGGAAATGTAAATATACACCAGATTTTGAAGACTTGTTACCTAGTAAAAGGTAAAGTAGATAATAAATAATTTCATAGATATTATATGTGGACTTAATAATATTCTAGATACATTAACTTAAGTAGAAATTACTAGTAAGAAAATTTCTTTATACTCACGGACTACTACCATAAAATTTGAAGTTGCAGATGGGGTTTGCATTATATTTCTATTGGACAGCACTGCCCTAGAGAATTGAAAACAGGCTGTCTTCATCTTTCACAGCACCTTGTGGGAGCACTATCAATATTTGTGGAATGAACTGTGGCACGAGTCCACGCTTCTCCACCCACTCGCAGTTGTGAGGGAAGTTTATTCCTGCTATTAGACTATGAGAACACGAGCAGGGTGGAGGGGCTCGGGCTTAGGCCCAGTCCACATCTGGAAATAGGTCACGCCCCACGGTGCCACCACTGCGGAACCTCTCAGCCTTCAGGAGCCACTTGGGGGACTGCTTCCATGTCCCCCTTTTCACATGCCCAACCCCTCTTCCAGCATCCCCCACCCCAGTAACTAGTTAGAAACCATTTACTGGGGAGGGAGAGATGAATGAGGACGTGATTTTTCTCATGAAAACAAAGTTTGCAGATGAATACCCGCAGGCACTTCCAAGCACCCCAAGATCACATCCTCGGCAGCATCCTAAGAGTGCAGCTCCCCCCATGGGGCAAGGAAATGGAACGCATGGTGCCACTTGCCCTGGGTGGGCAGTGACGTGGGTGGGACACCTGAAGCCTTTCCCACTAGGCTATGTGCACGAGGTCACCTGTCTTCTCTGGGATTCACTGCCAGAGCAGGGAGATGAGCTGGAAGCAGTTGGAACCATGCAAAGCACCGGACAGGAACGCTGGGTAGCACTCCCGGGCCAGCGGAGCTGAGCTAACACTTAGGCCATGGACACTCCCTCGCCCCTCCCACTCAGCTTCTCTTCCATTAGGCTTCCTCTTCCTCCTCACACAGCAGAACCCTGCCTTCCACACCTGAGACACTCGCAAGGGACAACCCTGGGCAGCTGCTCTCATAGCCTGCCACCTGGGGACACACAGGCCAGTGTCCACCAGCCTCCTCCTACCCGCAGCCAGTGACCAGTCATCTTTCCAGGGCTGGCCCACCATGACAAGCTGGCAGATGAGCACCCCAAACTGGGGGGACTTGGTGGCCCGGCCACCTTTTGACTCCATAATAGTGTTTGAAGTGATTATATGACTTTTAAAACAGAGTCTTAGCAGGCCTCGGAGAGGGATTTGTCTCTCCTGAGTGTCTTTTCTTCAGGATGTGTGTCAGAAGGATTCTTAAGTCTTCAGAAACCCCTCATCTCTCCACAAGCACGAGAAGGCGGTAGCAGTAAGGCACAGTAAAAAACCTGCTGATAGACAGATGGAATGGTGTAATTATACGCAGGAGGGAGAGAGGGAGCGTTTGCTGAAATTATTAGTGTGGGCAGACAATTAGAGGCTTTTCCAGAAGATTACACTTTTCCCTCCCATCTGCGCTCCATTTAGGAGTTTTTACATTCACAATGCTATTTCCTCCTCAGCTGTGCCATTTGCCATTTTGCCCAAATTATTATTGTGCTTGACTTTGCGTTTGTTCAGATTTCACCAGCATTGCCATCTTCTCTTCTTGGCAGTTGTGTTCTCTCTCTCTCTCTCTCTCTCTCTCTCTCTCTCTGCCTCCCTGAGTCTCTCCTTTATTGCCACTTTTCATCCCTCAGTCTCCCTTCCTCCCACTTTCCTGATCCCCAGCAAAGATACTCAGATGCCAATCAGGAGTAGGGCTGCTTATCTGCAGCCTGAATGGGGCACAATCTATCATGTGACAAAGAGAAGGGACCAGGGCATCCAGAAGCCCTGGCTTCTGCCCCAGGACCACTCAGAAGTTATGGGAGAAGTTGATGAGAAGATTTTTTTTTTCTTTTAACTGTATCACAGTTTTTGTAACTTTTGATTTGGGGGTTAGCATGTAATCATTGTACATATTGGTGGGGGGCAGTATGATATTGCAACACATGTCTAAAGTGGGTACCTGTTAAAACAGAGTAACTTGCATTTCCATTTCCTTATCATTGCTTTACATTGGGAGCATTCAAGCTCCTCTAGTTCTTCATAAAGCATTTAGTGGGTTATTGTGAGCTATAGTCACCCCACTGTGCTGTAGGACACTGGAACTTATTTCTTTTACCCACCTGCATTTGGATATCCACTTGGAATCCATGGTTTGGAGTGGGAAGAAAGAGCCAATATTCTGTTTTCATGCAGTTTTACCTGGATTCAGGCTAGCGGGGGTTTTCCAAATCTTGTGACTTACATGAGCCTAAAGCTCTATATACTCATCCCTAAGCACTATTCACGTATTCATTCAGCAAAGAGTCATTGAGCAGCTCCTCTGTCCCAGTCACAGTACTTAACACTGGAAAGGTAAAGGGAACCAGTGGTCATTGAATATCTGACCGAATCGGGGTCTGCAGATGGTGCTTTGGCAAGTAGGAATTAGTGTTTTCATATTTTAGATGAAAGGGGGAAAAAACAGATACCAAAATTAGGTGTGGTGTCTCACTCCTGTAATCCCAGCTACTCAGGAGGCTAAGCTTTAATGATCACAAATTAGAAGCCTGCCTTGGCAACTTAGCAAGACCCTGTCTCAAAATAAATATGTAAAAAGAGCTGGGTATGTGGCTCAAGTGTAGAAAGCCTCTGGGTTCAATACCTAGTACTGGGGTGGAGGGGAGAATTTCTGAGAGGTTGAGTTGCTTCCCCATATCAGAGACATAATGCAGTGCTTGGTTGGTCTGTGAAGTTAGTGCTGTTTGCAGTATTCCCCAGGGTCTAGGAAAACAGATGGATACCACCCTCTTGAAGTCCTGTCATCTTCTGGATAAAGAAGTACATGAACAGTTATAGTGGGAACTAAGGAGAGCCATTAGCCAAATGAAGTCAGAAGGAGTCAGAGGAGGAAATGACTATCTTAGTCCATTTTCTTTTGCTATAACAAAATACCTGAAATTGGGTAGTTTGTAAAGAATAAAGTTTTGTTTGGCTTATGGTTTTAGAGACTGAGAAATCTAACAGCACAGCACCACAATCAACTTAGCGTCTGGTGAGGTCCTTCTCGCCACATCATAACATGGTGAAGGACATCACATGGTGAGATAGAGCAAGATGCTAGCTTGGATCTCTCTTCCTCTTCATATAAAGCCATTAGTGCCATCCTTCAGCCCACCCTCATGACCTCATCTAATTCTAGTTACCTTCAAAAGCCCTCACCTCCAAATACCATTCATAAACGACTTTAGAGATTAAGTTTCCAATACAAGAACTTTGTGGGGAGCATATTCAAAGCACAGCAGTTCTGTGCACACATTCTCAAGTCGTCTGCAGGGGACATCCTTAAACAAAGCCCAAAGAAGAAATAGGAGTATGCCTGGAAGAGAGAGCAGGGAAGGACTTTCTAATCAAAGGGAACAGCAGTGTATAAAGGCAGGAGTTTGAAGAAGAAGCTGGCACTTATTGAACACAATTTGTTTGTCTAGTCCTGTACATACACCATAACATTTAATCCTCATGGTAGCCCTTCGGTAGTCTCCTTCAATGCAGATGAAGAAAACTGAGGCTCAGAAGGTTAAGTAATTTGCCTGGACAGCAGGTGGTATAGTAGAGCCAGAATCTGAACCCTGGTCAGCCTCATCCTCATTCTACAGTCTATCCTGTGTCCTTGGTCTGGAGAAAGCCACAGTATATCTGGACTCTGAAGGACATTGGTGTGACCAGCATGTGGTGTGTGCAGAGGGTTGGTGTGAGAGGGAGCCTAATGTCACCTTCCAAAGGCCTTAGGACCATGCAAGGTGGTGTGGCTTCACTACAGATTTTAGGTTGTGGTGTGATGATCAATGTTTGGCGCTCATGAGGAGGATGGTGGAGAGGAGAACTAGCGTAGAGGCTGGGAGACAGGTTGGAAGGTAAGAGGTGATGTGCTTCATCTAAAGCCAGGGAAGTGTAGAGGCAAATTTGATATCTGTTTGGAGGCTGCAGATGAGGGAATAGCAGGAACTGAGGATGACTCAGAAGTTATAGCCTAAAAATTGGATGATGTTGGCATTAACCACACTAGGGATTCAAGGGGGAGGAGACAGTGCAGAAGGGAGAAGGATAAATTAATCAAGAAAAAGACTTCACCAGGGCTTTTTGAACAAAGGGGTCTTGGGAGACATTAGTGCCAGGGCATTGGGCATGCTGCCAAGAATTAGAGATCACCTCACTCCTTTCCCACCAAAACTAATAAAATAAAGTCGTCCAAAGATGTGACTCCATACCTGTTACCTGCTGGTATGTCTCCAAGGGGAAAGATTCTCCAGGAATTGAAGCTCTCTCTCCATGTCTTTTTCCCCTCTCCTGGATCTGTGTCCAACACCGCTTTGCAAAGTGGTAGAGCCCCAGAGACACAAGAGCCCAAAGACCAGCAGACACACAGACAGGCAGGCCCCATGGTGAAGAGCTGGCTTGACCCTTGTCAACCTGGAACGGTGACCAACACAGCTGGCTCATAGAGCACTCACGGTGAGGAGATACTAGCCTCTAAACGGGTTTGCTGAGCCTATAGACATAGGGGTATAGTGGAGGAGAGCTTTGGAAAAAGCAAGAGGGACCAATGCCAACTTCACCAGCTAAATGGAACTCTGGTGCCACGTGACTTACTGACTTTTTTGTCTTTCTTTTGAAAGCAAATCCCAATGGCTTTGGAATCTCTGTGAAATGGTGCATTTAAATAATGGGAAAACACTGGGCCAGAAATCTCAGGAATCTGATCGCCATTCTAACTCAGACACTAACTTTGCAATCTTTTTCACTGAGGCTTAGATCACTTCCTGCCCTAAGGTCATATAGACAATGATTGCTCTGATCACAGAGATCCCTAGAAATACCAATGAATTAGAACAGGATTGGCAAACATTTTCTGTAAAGGGCCAGATGGTAAATATTTTGGGTTTTGTGGACTTTTACCGTGGTTCAGCTCTGCCACTGTTGCACAAAAGCAGCCGTAGATGGTATACAAACAAGTGGGCATGGCTGTGTTCCAAAAAAGCTTTACTTACAAAAATGGAGGCCAGATCTGGACATTGTTTGCTGAGCCTTAATGATGTGAGCATGTGGACAGTGAACCTTGTGTCTAATCTACCAATCAAGGCAAAGAAGTGATGGACTTTCATCCTTTCAAGAGTCAATGGGCATGGGTTAATATAATGAGGATGGGGTATGTGTCAGATTTTGTTCCTTTGACCAAAATATTGCCCATGAACAACTTAGAGGAGGAAAGGTCTATTTTGGCTCATGCTTTCAGAGTTCTCAGTCCACTGTTAGCCAACTCCACTGCTCTGGGCCTGAGGTGGAGCAGAACATCAAGGTGGAAGGGTGTGGCAGGGAAAAGCTTCACAGCTCACGGCAGCAGAGAAGCAGAAAGAAACAGAGAGAAGAAGGGACCAGGGACAAGACACAATCCCCAAAGGCACGCCTCTATGACCCACTTTCTCCAACCATGCGCCACCTGCCTACGTGCCTACAGTTACCACCCTGTAGTCCATTCAGATTATTAATCCACCAAATGGATTTGTCCACTGCTAAGGTTTGAGCCCTCTTGATCCAATTATTTCTTAAAAGCACCACCTCTGGACTTTGCTGGATTGCCATCAACACGTGAGCTTTTGGGGGGACATTCCAGATCTAAATTATCACGGGATACTTCCCTACTTCTTCCAACCCCTATTCCAGCTGCCTGTGGAAGAGTATTTTGCATTTAGTGAGTAGGTTTCCTAAACTAAGTAAGTGCTTTCACACATATAATAAATCTCCACAACCATGAACATCATTATTATTATTAACAATAGCCCTGTATTAACAATCTCTTTTGTAGATTTTTTTAATGTGGATCATGGAGTTTAGATAAGTGCCATAAGATCATATTGCTTAGAAGAGACAGATTAAAACTTCAAAGACTTCGGTCAACGGAAAGGGAGGGGAGGGAGGGAGTAAGGGGGGCGTTGGAAAAAAATCGGTGGTTGAATGAGATGGATATCATTATCCTAAATGCATGATTGAAGATCTGAATGGTACTTATATACTTTGTATACAAGCAGTTGTATGTAAAAAGATACTATACTTGTGCATGATGAATAAGTAAATAAATAATAAAAAAATTTAAAATAAAAAAACTTCAAAGACTTCAAAAAAGTATATGGCCCTCCAAATCCAAAAATGCAGATTCTTCTTTGTGTGAAGGCATGGTCAGCACCCCCAAATCCACGCTCGAAGCTGCTCTCCCTGCACCCACCCAGAGCTGACAGAGGCCTAAGCAATCACTCTGCACACTTTCCTTGCTTCCTCTGCAGTATTTTCCTTCCCCACTTTTAAATGTCATGGAGCGTGATGCTGACACAATCAGACAGAATCCCCAGTCCAGACAGCCCCCCAGCCAGGGGAGATACAACTCCGGCACATGCTCGCTAGGATACAATGGAAAAGTGCAATTCACTTTAAATAGATTCCCATAAATAAGCAATAAAACAGGAGCAGCCATTTGCAGTGAGCATTTCCAAGGTTTGATGAGCTAGGAGTTCGGACTGGGGGGAAAACAAAGAGCCTTTTTCATTATTTCCCCATCCCTGCAATTTTCTTTTACTGCCTGACGACTTTGAAAGGGAAAAAAGCGAATGTGGCTCCCTTAGGGATGGAGCCTGTGTTCCCAACGCCTGCTGCAACTTGCCAAATGCAACTTTCAAATTGTCCAAGTGTTACTTTGTGAGCTGAGCATCTTCCCCCTACCTTTGAACTGTGGCTGCCTTGGCCCTGCCCCCTCCTCCCACAGACCCGCCCAGGATTCAGTCCTTAAGTTTTGAGCATCCAAGGAGATGAGATGGGCAGACAAGGGCAGCATCTGGGAAAGTGCCAAGCACGAGGGAATTGAACCCCAAACATCCTGAGTTTCCAAAAGGTGTGTCTAGATGTTGAATGGTGTGGGGCTGCAACCCAGTCCAGAGCATGGTGGAAGCATCTCCGTTTCCTCTTGCTTTTTCCTCTAATGTTAGATGCGACTTGATCACTAAAATGTAGCTATTTCAAATTTACATTAACATGGAAAGCTACAGAGGCTGTCCTTGTGGACTGATGAAATTTCCACTTTGGAAACTCAACCTGATTTGAGGCCTCCTCTGACTGTTGTGTGTGTGCGCACGTGTGTGTGTGCGCACACATGCTCACACTCATATGCATTTGCACACGTGCACATACGGATGCAAGTGTGTGACATAGCATAGACTTACATACTTTTATGGCATGCCAGCACATTCTCTGTTTTTCCTTAAGTTTTAAATGTATCTTTTACCTCCCCTTTTCCACTTTAGGACTTACCAAAACCCAATAAAATCACCTGTCTTCTGGTCGTAGCCTACCGACACCCTCCTCCTCAGGTCCCCTGACTTGGTTTCATTAAGTCCTAGCCATGCTTGAAATAAAAAAAATGTTGTCTACAACCAAGATCTGCCTTTTCTAATAATATTAAACCATTCTTTCCCTGACCCTAAACTTGCTGCCTTCCTTAGGACTATTTTGTGAGGTTCAGTCCCAGCAAAGTCCCACACAAGGTCATGCTGCAGGCCCAGGTACAGGGTCACACAATTTAACATTCGATTTCGCATTCTCATTTACTATTCTCAAAGTGTTTCTTGTGTGTTAATTTAGTACATTCTCTGAAGACAAAAAACTAACACATATTCAATGACTTTTCTCAATTTTACAGGAGCAGTTAGCTATTGCTGTGTAAGAAGTAGTACCACACTCAGTGACTTAACAACAATGAGCATTTTTATGGATTATCTCTCCAGGTGTCAGCTGAACAATTTTGCTAGTCTAGTCAAGCTCAGTGGAACTTAGCTGGACTCTCAACTGTCATTATCCACCTGAGGGTCAGCTAGGGAATGGTCTAGGATGGACTCATTTATACATTTGACTAATAGTGGTGACAGAGGTGGCTGGGCTGTATGGCTGTTGTCAACCACATTAGCACAGTCTCGTTCACACAGTGGCACATTTCCAAGGGAGTAAGCAGAAGTACACAAAGTCTCTGAGGCCCAGGCTCTGAGCTAGCACACACTCACATGATTCCATCACATTCTATTTGCCAAAGCAGGTCTCCAAGCCAGCTTCTATCCAAGCCATGGGCAAATGCCCCCCACAACTTGATGGGAACAGCTTGACAGTCACATTGCATAAGGGTGGCTCCAAGGAGAGGAGGAAAATTGGGAACACTTTTGCAGTCACCCTGCCATACCCACTAATGAATGGATACCTGACATAAACTAGCACAAAATTTAAAAACCAATTCTTTTGTAATTATTTCATTTCTATATCCTCTTTGGCACCTAGCTCTGATCTCTTCCAAGTTTGGTCAGGGCATAGTCATCCCAGCTGCTGATTAGGGGAAGAGAGTCTTTGTCACAGTCAAATAAGTAATCTAATTAAATGGGATCAAGGGATCAATTCTATCTATCATTAGATGAGCCAACCTGTGAATTCATAAGATGATAGTAAATCAAATGTGAATCCAATAGGTTTTATTACTTCCATTAATAAGCAATCAACGAGCATTCAAATCTTTTTTTATTCAAAGTTATTGTATTTATAATAGTAGTACGCATTACAATTCATAATACACATATAGAGCATCTTTTTACAAATCTTTTTCAGTCAAAAATACTGGCCTGTCCGTTGCCCAGAGAACAGCCTATAGGTTATGGAGACATAGAAAGATCTGTAGCTTTGGCCCTCTGGCCAGTCCCCCTCCTCCTGGTAAGATTCAGTAATCGTGCCACTTTGAGGTTTATTTCAGTCCTGATTAGAACCTTCAGGATGTTTCTAGTTGTGGCCTTACTTCATTTTATAAGTAACAACGCTTCAAGGTGCAACCCAGCTGGATTAAATAGAACAAAATCACACACTCCTACTTTTAGTCCCTGAACGGCTCTCATTATTTATTTTTTAATTGATGCATTTGTTCATTCATGTTTCTTATTGTTTGTTATGTTGGTTGTTATGTTATATTGGCTGTTATGTTGGAATTTGGGGAGTTGAGTGTGAGTTTTTCCTTCAATGCCAACTGCACCCAAGATTCCTTTCAACAGTGATAAAACAAATGCCTACAGAATAGCTCCTACCTTTTTAAGTCTATTTTAAAACTGTGATTTTAAAAAAAACATATAACATAAAATTTACCATCTTAACTATTTTAAATGTAATTTCAGAAATATTAAGTATATTCACATTTTGTGAGACAAATCTCCAGGCTTTTTTATGTTTTGTGTTAGTTTTTCATTACTGTGACAAAATGCCTGAGATAAACAATTTAAAAGAAGGAAAGATTTATTTCAGTTCATGGTTTCAGAGGTTGAAGTCCAAGGTCAGTTGGCTCCATTGCTTTGAGCATGAGGTGAGGAAAAATATCATGGCAGCAGAAGCATGTGGCAGAGGAAAGCTGCTGAGCTTACTGCAGCTAGGAACAGAGAGAGAGAGAAGGGTCCAGGGACAAAGTACACACTTCAAAGTTACTCCCCAATGACCTACTTCCTCCAACTAAGCCCTGCCACCACCTCCAATAGTGCCACCAGCTAGGGACCAAGTCTTCAACACACAAGGCTTAAAACACATGAACCTTTGCGGAACACTCTAGATCCAAACTGTAACACCTTATAATCCTGAAACTCTGCACTTATTAAAAACCAAGTCTCCATCCCCTTGTCTCCCAGTCCCTACTTTTCATTTATACTAATTTCACTACTCTAGATCCTTATATAAGTGAAAAGACTCATACAGTATTTTTGTATTTGTGAGTGGCTTGTTTCACTTTGCATAATGTCCTCAAATTCCATCCATATTGTAATATGGGACAAGATTTCCTTATTTTTAAAGACTGAGTAATATTCCATTGTATGTATATACAACAATTTGTTTATCTATTCATCTTTGAAGGCTATTTTTAATAATGTTGCTGTGAACACAGGCATACAAACATATCTTCTGTACCCTGCTTTTGATTATTTTGGATATATATACCCAGAAATAGAATTACTGTGTTATATGGTTATTCTATTTTTAAGTTTTTGAGGAAACTCCATACTGTTTTCCATAATGGTTGCTTCATTTTATAACCTACCAACAGTGCACAAGGGTTCCAATTTCTCAACATTCTCAACAGCATTTATTGTTTTCTGGTTTTTTTGTTTTGTTTGTTTGTTTGTTTGATAGTGGCTATCCTAATGGGCATGAGGTAATATCTCATTATGGGTTTGATTTACACTTCTGTGATGACTAGTGACATTGAACTTCTCCTTGTCTGCTTTTTAGTCATTTGTATATCACCTTTAGAGAAATTTCTATTTGAGTTCTTGCCCATTTTTTGATTCAATTATTTGATTTTTGTTGTCACATTTATGTATTCCTATTAATGCTGTAATAAATGTTTAATAAATCGCCAAATAACAAGAAAACTAGAGCATCAATATCAATCTGTGTCATAGCTCATCTTCCTCTGCCCAATGTAACCAAGCACTATCTTGAAGCTTATGTCCATTATCAACTTGTTTTCTTTTTCTTCAGCTATAGCTTTCAGGGTTTTTTTTTTCCCCCAGTTATATATATTATTTTTACAAAAGAATATTTTGGTTGGTATCGATTTTAACTTTATACAAAGAGTATCATGCAATATGCATTCTTCTTGGATTTGCTTTTTCACTCGAATTCTATTACTAAGAGTAATCCATATTGTTGCATGTGGCGATTATTCATTCATTTTGACTGAGGTTTGTTATTCCTTTATATACACACACCACAATATATTTATCCGTTCTCCTGTCAGAGTATATTTGTTTTGTTTCTAGGTTTTGCTTTTGATGAATAATGCCGATGTGAGCATTCTCATACGTGTCTGCCAGTTTACATATGCAAGAGTTGCCCTTGTATGCTATGTTAGTCAGTGTTTCATCTCTGTGGCCAAAATAACTGACAAGCACAGCTTAGAGGAGGAAAAGTTTATTTCAAGCTCACAATTTCAGAGGATCCATCCATGGTAGACCAGCTCCATTGCTCTGGGCCCAAGCTGAGGTAAAACATCATGGCAGAAGGGTATGATGAAGGAGCACTGCTCCATTCACCGCAGCCAAGAAGCAGAGAGAGAAAGGAGAAAGTGTCTTGTGGAAGATTAAACCTTCCACAGCTCACCCCCTGTGACTATCCTCCTCCAGACATGACCCACCTGCCTCCAGTTACCACCCAGTCAGTCCATTCAAACTAGGAGGGACTGTTTAGGCTACAACTCTCACAATGGAAGCATTTCACCTCCGAATACCCAGCACTAACACAGGAGCTTTTGAGGAATGCCTCATATAGAAACCATAACATGTATGCAAGGGGTAGAATGGCTCCTCACTAGTGAGATGCCTGGCTTAGGAAGCATTCGAATGTCCACTTTTACAAGAAAATGCCTAAGTGGCTACACAATTTCACACTCCCACCAGCAATCTACAAAAGGTCTTATAGATCCACTCTCTTTCCGATACTTGATATTGCCACACTTTTTCACTCAAATGAGTGAAGACAGTATCTCATTTGCCCTTGTTACACATTTCCCTGATTATTAATGAGGTTCAACATCTTGTCACGTGTTTATTGACCATATGTGTTTCTTTAATCAAATTAAGAACTTCTGCTCATCAAGACACTGCAAAGAACGTGAAAAACAAGTTAGAGACCAAGACAGGTTTGGGTTTTTTTCCACACACATAGCTGACAAAGAATGAGTGTGAAGAATATATACAAGTACAGGGCGACTCACTTAAAATGAAATGGGAAAAAGAAATAACAAACATTTCACAGAAATATCTCCCAGTTATTACTGTCCGCCATAAAGATGCATTTGTATTCATGACAGCAGCTGGTCATGGAGTCACGTTTCCTCAACACCAAATGGAAGCTTCTTTTATGGAGACACAACTATCTGAAGCCTTGTCCTTAGCTAGTTCAGAGATGAGTCAGAAGAGCCCACTGCTCCTTCCTTTACCAACTGCAGAATTCATCTGAGTTCAGACAAGGTGTTCACAGGGACGTGAAGACATGCTCCCAGATGGCAGACTAAGGGCTCTCACACTTAGAAACCTCTAAAACTGAAGACATGAAGCAATTGTTCTGACATGAAGCAATTATTCTTCTCAAAGGGATAACTAGGTAACATTTCCCAAGCCAGAGCCCTTCCAGGTAATCCCAGAGGAAGTGGGGACACTTTTCATCACTGGTCATCCACTAAGAAAAGAGCAACCATTTTTCTTGCCCAGAAAACTTCTCTCAGATGAATGAAAAGGAAAAAAAAAAAAAAAAAAAAAAAAACCCTACTCAGAACTAATTTCTCTCAAACATTCCCTGGAGCCAAAGACATGGTTAAGACTTCAAAGAATTTACCCCCTGGGGTACGGGATTCTGGTGATGAGTGAAGAAACAGGTGAAAGTTATCCCTACAAATATGTAAATTAAGGAATGTGGGCATCAGCTGCCAATGACCTTAAACATAGCCTGCACTGCAGATAGAACCAGAATAAGTTCTGCTCTGAAGAAGCACAACTAAAACAGGGAAAACATCGTAGTCACACCAAAGGGTCAAGGCTCCCTTCTGGAACTTCTTCCAGTGGCTTGGGAAAACTACAAGAGAGGGGATTCAAGCTAAGGACCGGCCGTGAGAGGCACAAGGATAAACAGGGACTCAAACAGTGTCCCCTGTCCCACTCCTGTTTCTGTATCACTAACTAGCTTTCTAAGATGTTGCTTGCCATTTGCAGGTAATAGCAAGTGTCCAAGTGTCTTCCCATATTTATTCACTTCCCTGTCAAGGGTACCTGTTCCCTGTGCAGCCGTGTGAAATCTGACTAGCAGATTATGCCTTTGCTGCTAACCTGTCAGTCCTAGGAGAGCTTCTGCTGACACTCAGGGGGCCATAGAGAAGTGACAGGCAGACAGGTTACTAGGTGCAATGACTCGAAGGGGAAATAAGTAAAAGATGGGCCCTTGCAACAGAAGCTACCCAAGCGACTGGCTAACAGGACATCTCTTCCAATCTCCCAGCTGGGTTTGGATAGAATAATCAGATATGTCTCCCCCCCGAGGAAGTGTCAAGGTACCAGAGCTGAGTGACAGAGGCAGCTGAAACTATGAAGCCTCCTCTTCCTCCAGAGCAGAGGAAGCTCCTTAGGTGGCCCTGGGATCTCCTGCACACACATTGGACAAAGATGTTAAATTATAGGTCATGAGATGTAAAACTGGGATACCTGAGTTCCTGGGGAAACATGTGACTGTGGCCTGGTTCGGGCTCATGCTCCAGATTGATTCATTCTCCCCCAAGATTTGATGGATAAATTCCTATACCACATCTTTGAAGAAGGAAAAAAAAAAAAAAAAGCTCTATATGGTTTGGTTTCATTATATTTATTTATTTATTTTGTGTGTGTGTGTGTGTTGCTGAGGATTGAAACCAGTGCCTCGAACATGCGAGGCAAGTGCTCTACCACTGAGCTACACAGCCCTAACCTTCCTATACTAAATCTTAAATCTCAGGAGCCACTGGAAGAGCATTTTGGTTCACTGAAAAATCATCTTTCTTAACTATTTCCAGGATTCTTTCCAGTAGCTGAAACAGCAGTCCTTAGGCAGTTGATGTTTTCTGTATGATCATAGAGGCTCGGTTTATCACCTGGTAAAGACGAGGCAGCTCATGGTCAATACATGATTGCATCTCTCTCTCTGTCTCTCTCTCTCTCATGCATACGCACACGTGCACACACACAACACACACACACACACACACACACACACACACACACATGTCTACAGAAATCCTCCTGTCCAACCATTTTCTTGCTTTTATCTCCTCATTCATCATCTTCCCACTCCTTTGGGGTGCCTAGGGAACTCTGGGTGGTTAGTGTTCAATGTTATTGAGCAAAAACTCTTTGTGACAGCTATCATGTCACCTCTGAGTCTTTCAGCATTGACAGAGACAAGAGCAGAGTTTATAAAATACACACATTTCCTTCCTTACAGAAAACTGGGGCAGCATCAGAGTTTATAAAATACACTCTGCCCCCTCCATACAGAAAACTCTCTCTCTCTCTCTCTCTCTCTCTCTCTCACACACACACACACACACACACACACACACACACACATACACATACATATGTATATATATTCAAAGCAGTAGCATTCCCTTCCTCTATTGTTTAATTATGAGTTGATACAGTCAAGATACAGGCCCGACCAATCCAGGGCTCAAAAGTGCCAATCATTCTCTGCAGAGAGCCAAGGCTTACTCTCTCCTTTTATTATATTTGTGATGATTTTAGTTTGTTCAGCAGTAAATGCAATATTGACATTCAGAACCTCAAGAAACAAAAAACGAAAGGAAGGAAGAAAAGAAATAGGCAACGAAAACATCATTAGCTTCAAATATGTGAGCAGTTTCTAACTGGGGGCTGTGGGTATTTTTTCACTCTTTTTAATTTTATTTCCTCTCCTCCCCCCTTTCTAACATGTCCACAGAGGCATGTCTTCCAGTCAGCAATGTATTCACAATCAATATCTCTTATGTACAGCATGCATGCTATCATGTTCCAAATGGAAGCAATCATCTGACTATGGCCAGAGCTTGAGGAGGTAGCCAGGGAGCAGAGGCGGGACAGGTGGGAGAAAGATGCTCTTGGTCCACTGATTTACAATGCTGGCAATAATGCCAAGCTCTCCAGCTCCATCCATCTTCAAGCCCAAATTATTTTAGGCTTCTTGTTATTGACATACAAGCAGAGGAAGGAGTTATTCTCGAAGAAGTTATGCATCTCCTTCCCCTTGACATTTTCATAAATAAAATTAGTTATCTCTTGAATTTAACTAGTGCCCTGGATACCTTTTATGGGCATTAAACCTTCATTTTCTTTTGCTAGATGGTTCTTTTTTTCACCTTGGTGGATGGGAGGGGTTTCTCCTTGGGAGCGGTGCAGCCTGTTCCTCACTTGTGTACCTCTTTATGACCTTGTCACATTGCCTTTCTCTGCCTGTCCTTATCTACGGACTCGCCTAGCTTTCTCCCTAGATGGGGAGTGCTTTGGTAAAGTGGCCTGTGGCATTCATCTTTGCATCCCAACATCCAAAACAATGCTTAGCACAAGGAGGAGTGAGCACAGTGTAAATTTATTAAATGAAGAAAGGGGAAAATGCATTCATGAAGGGATCAATTAATTAACCAAGGATGTGAGAGGTGGTAGCAGGAGCATTTCTCAGGAAATAGTAACACCTCCTTGGAGCTAATATAATACCCTGCAATTTCCCCCCATCGTGGCTCTAGAACTAGTAGCTCCGAAGGGCCAGGGGAACTCCCAGAGGCTTTGGTGTATCTTTTTGTAGATTCTCTACAGGAGAGCTTCCAGCTGGGTGAGATTGCCTTGTTTCCAAGGCTTAATCGTTTAGAATGAAAATATTTTTAAATAACTCTGGGCTAGGTAAACTTGGAGATGTTATGTTAGGAGTGTGTGTGTGTGTGTGTGTGTGTGTGTGTGTGTGTGTGTGTGTGTGTTTATTTTCCCTCTCTGTGCTAAACTGAAAGGCATTTTGTAATGCAAATGACCCGAATTAGAGCAAGTTTGTCAATTAGCTTTGGCATGGAAGCCAGAAGGGAAAATAAGGACTAGTTCTTTGCCTTGGCACCAAGCAGGACTCAATACATTTGATAGTAGCTTCATATCGATTAATTTGCTCTGTGATGCACCTGCTCAGGAACATGAGCCTTCTTAGATATGCCTTCAAAACATGCTTCATGGTCTTGACCCTAACTGCATCTGCAGGCTCTCCCCAGTTGAATGCCACCCAATAGCCACCCACCCTACTTGCAGATCCTGGAATGCTGAACCCCTTTGGGCATTCTTGCTTTTGATGCTTGTCAGTGTGACCTTAGTCCTGGTAACACCTGAATAATGCCTTCTTTTACTATTCAGCACAGGGTCACATGTTCAGGAAACTCCCTCACCTGCCTTTCCCCAGTCTGGGTCAGTGCCCCACCCTGCTGTTCATACCAGCCAGTGATGACTCCATCAGAACACTCACATCTGGAATCCCTTTGTCCGTGTACTTTCTATTCTGTTTCATGGACCTATAAGGATCACAAGAACAAGAGGGTACCTTATGCCTCTATAGCCCAGCACCAAGCATAATAGCTAAAATGGTCCTAAATGTTTACCAATGAGTGCAAATACATGGCTGAATAGATGAATGCTAACTATTATAAAAAGGCCTTTGATCTGGAGATGGCTTTGGGGGAGCCATACATACTTGGAAACCTGTCTCTAGACATGAGCCATGAGACAGTGTTATGGTTTGGATGTAAGGTATCCCCCAAAAGCTCATGTGAGAGACAATGCAAGAAGGTTTAGAGGAGAAATGGTTGGGTTGTGAGAGCAGTGAATTAATCACTTTATGAGATTAATTGAGTAGTAATTGAAGGCAGGTAGGGTGTGGCTGGAGGAGGTGGGGCATTGGGAGCGGGAGCGTGGCTTTGGGTATATGTTTGTATCTGGCAAATGGAGTCTCTTTCTCTGCTTCCTGATCATCACGTGAGCCGCTTCTCTCCACCACACTCTGAGGAACGGAGCCTGCAATCTGTGGACTTAGACCTCTGAAACTGTGAGCCCCCAAATAAACATTTCCTCCTCTACATTTGTTCTGGTCATAACTTTTCATCACAGCAGCAAAAAAGCTGATTAAAATAGAAAGTACCTGCGGATGAGGACTATGCAGGAAAAATCTCAAAGTGAAGGCAGAAAGCAGAGATTCCAGCCAGTAACTGAAATGGAAAGCAAGAGCTCCTGGTAGAGTCAGGGCTTGCTTAAACCTCAGGAGTGGTGCCCAGAATGCTCTTCTTGGGTCTACCAAGGCCTGAGAACAAGCACAGTGAAGGAAGACGGAGGCAGGCTGGGACCAGGAAGAGGGTGGCTTCGTGTGGGGGAAGTCGGCCCAGCATTTACCAGGCACGAGAAAGGGAGAGTTGGAGAGGTTCCTGACCCAGTGGGTTTGCTAGCTGACCCCAAGGGGTGTGAGGAGTCTCAGCGGACATCACCGAGAGATGTGTGGGCAACTGCTCTGAACTGCCAAGATGCTGCCAGCAGTGGGGAGACATTCATCGTCATCAGCAAGAGCTCAAAATGAGATGAGAACGACATGTCACAGCATTTTAATTCAGCCATTGTATTTTGGAATGTTTTAATTAAGGTTTATCTGTTACCATTATGACTGTAATCCTGAGAAGCGCCAAGTCTGCCCTAGCAGGGGAAAGAGAGGAGGGAAACATGTCATAATTAAAATAATTATTAATTTAATCTCATTAAGTATAAATTATTAATTATCATTGCTATTCTTATGTGCAGGGGGAAGACCCCCTTTCTCAAATGGGTCTCATCAGCTTGTGTGGGGATGGGAAGCAAAACTCTGCCTGGGGAACCCTGCTCTCTCTTGAAAGGCAGCTACCCCGTGCTCTTCCCATAAACTTTCTGCCTTTCTCCATCCAAAAATTCCCCTCCACAAAATATGCTTAGTGGAGCTGGGGACGTAGCTCATAGCTCGGTGGTTCAGTGCTTGCCTAGCACACGCTTGCCTGGCATGCACAGAGCCCTGGGTTCTATCCCCAGCACACTCTCCCCCCCGCAACCACCACCAAATCTACTTATTTCTGCTGAGAGAGAAGCTTTGTGTGTTCACACAACTCCAAGCCCCACCAACTGGCCCTTCATTGCTCTGAGTGGAGTTGGCTCCCTCCTCTATTCTCAGGACCCCCTGAGGATACCCCCAAATCTTTGTTGCACTAGGCTTATTCCAGATCTCCACACACACACTTGGCCGTGAGCCTAAAGAAATTGACTTATGTGTTAGTCAGGGTTGTGTCACTGAAACCAAAGTACCTCTAAGAACAACTTGGAGGAGAGGGGAGTTTATTTTGGCTCCTGGTTCCAGAGGTTCAGTCAATGGTCAGCTGAGTCCAGTGCTCTGGGCCCATCGTGGGGGAAGGGTGTGGTAGAGAAGTGCTGCGCCCTTCATGGCAGCCAGGAATCGGAGAGAGAGGAGAAGGGGTCACAGGGCAGAGGCACGCTTCCAGGGCAACCTCCAATGACCACCTCCTCCACACTACAGTTGCCACCCAGTTAGTCCAGTCACAGTAGGAGGACAGATTAGGTTATAGTTCTCACAATCTAACACTTCACCTCCAGACATGTCTGCATTGATACAGGAGCTTTTGGGGGAACACCTCACATCCAAACCATAATAACTACACTCTCCATCTTTGTATTTCCTCCAACCTGTCTATCCCAACACCTAGAGGAATGTACATCTAATATTACTTCAATAGTAGAGGAGAAAGGGAAGAGAGAAGAGGAAAGCAGGAAAGGAGGGAGAGAGGAAAGGAGAAGAGGACTCAGGGGACAGGGAGATCAAGGTGAAGGAGCCTTTCCTGTTGAGGATCATTGGTGACCGCCAACTTCTTCATCTTCCCATGCGCTGCCCTGACATGGTCCAAGCGAATGCTTGCCTCCACCTCCACCCACAAGCATTCTTTATAGGTGTAAGATGACTAATGAACACCAAAGCAAAGTGATTAGGTGGCCTTTACAAGCTTCAGTGCCTACCAGGATAACTATAAGTCACACTGACATCATAAATGCTTTCTCAGAAAATACAAACAAAAGAAGAGACCTACCCAAAGAAATGAACTTGATTCTAAAAAGTGTTCCCTCCTATTTGGTCATCAGTGGGTCGAATCAGGCTGGCATGGTAGGGGATCTCATCAGAATCATGCAGTGACACAATCAGTCAGATGAACTCAGAATGACCGACAGACACAGTAACGCTGATGGTTTTCCCAACATCCCTCAGATCTCTGGGGATCTGTGCAGGTGACCAGGGACCACTTTGCAGGTGAGGGAAAGCCAGTTTAACCAGGAAGTTCTGCTTTGTGTGCTTTTATCACTTCTTTGTTTAGATTCAGTTTGTGAAAAGGTTTCTGCTGTTTGAAATAATAACAACTTCAACAGCCCTTGATCTTGTCCACCTCCCTCTGTTAGAGTGGAGGAAACAGGTCCAGTGAAGTTGAGGCCTTCCCACAGTCCCACAGCTGCCTGGTGGCAGGGCTGGGCACAGATGCTGTGTCTGCACACTCTGGCCTGGTTCTTTCCACATCTCTCCCTGCCCCTCGGCCCTGCACAGGGAGCCTCCTGTTCCAGGGCTCTGAGCAGCTGTCCCAAGCTGGCATCTCTCTGACCAGGCGTCAGCTCAGCTTGGACCACGGCTGTCAGCGGGTGAGGCCACACCACACCGAGCAGCCTTCAAAATGAAGCCAGAGAGGCCCAGAGGCCCAGAGCCCCAGAGCCAAATCCTAGGCTCCAGCTCCCACCCCCTGTGAAGGAGCTGTGAGGCCACAGCCCAGGGAAGTCCCTGCAAGGGTCCAGGCGGGAGTGGTACCCCAAGCAGACTCATGATAGGCGGACCCACACTTGTCTGGGGCCTGGCCGCGTGTTTCCAGTCTGCATCTTGTTTGTACTCGGTAGGCGAGTTTGCCTCCTGAGAGAGGAGGTTGCCAGGCCGCTGAAGCAGCCTAATTGGAGACTTTTGCTCCTGGTAGACAAAATGGAAAGGGACTGAGATGAGCTCACTTATTTTCAGCTCCTGTACTTCAGGCCCCCGTTCCCGAGGTCCCATTGGTCCCTAGGTCTTGAAACTACTGTTCTGCCTGTCACTAACACTGACTGAACTCTGCCATGTGTCAGGCAGTGTACCTAGAGTGCTGCAAGCCAAATCCTGTTCCCCTCTATTATTCTCCTCAAAGGTGGGTGCCATTACTCTTCCCATTTAAGATAAGAAACAGAGGCTTGGAGAGGCCTGGTCACTTGCCTAAAGCCATAGGAGACTCTATGTAAAGAGCAACGGATCCCCAGACCCACTACTGAGTCACATGGGGAAGTGTTGCTATCTGGGCCTGCAGCCATTTGGAGGAGCTGTCTAGATGCCACACAGTCTATCCCTCATACTCATAGGCCACCCGACTATCCAGACATTCCAGTACCTCAGAATCCCCACCCCACCTCCCAGATTCAGTTCATGCTTTTGGAAGTAGCTCCAGAAAGTCCAGTGATGCCAAATACCATATGTCCCACTTTGGGAGCTAGGAAATATGGATCATGGTTACCCATATGATAAGGATCAAAGGGCTCAACACTGAGTCTCATTCCTAAAAATTATATCATCTATGGAAAGAAGATACCTAAAATTCCATCATGAACTCTATTCCAGTCTCCTTTATAAGACATTAAACTCTCCCTGTTGCATTTTCTTGAAATTCCAGTATCCTTCAAGGGTAACTTCATAACATCTTAGGGTGAATCAGTTTACCAGGTTTTCTGTCCTCTCTTAGAAGACTGAGGAAGGAACTCAGCACTTAGAGATCACTGCTCATTTGTAGAAAATCAGCCTCTAAGGGGAATGGAGAAAACATGAGTATTGGCCAAATTTCTCTTCTATATCACCAGATGTTTTATGCTCATTTTTCTGAATTCTCACTTCAGTCCTGGAAGGATATATTATTATCCTCATTTTACAGATTAAGAAACTGTGGTTCAGAGAGGACAGGTTGCTTACTCCAATCACCCAGTCCACACTAGAAGAAGAGAGAGTAACTGTGGGTATGGAAAAGAGGGAGCACAGGATTTGGGCATGCACTGCCCAGCAGCTTTGTGACACCCTCTCCCTTTCCTCAGGTACTAGGTATGACCTGTCTTTTCAACAGCTAAGGGAAGGAGGAATATTTTATTGCTCTGCATCAAATAATGGATAACATAGAACTTTAAGTCAGGAAACAGCTGTAAAGATGTAGTCCAATCTTGACATCTAGTCTCCTGATTCCCAAACTAATATGTTCTTTCTTCCTTCTAGATTGTGTGACTTTTCGAAATTGAATGCATTTTTTAAAAATGGAAAAACCTTTCTGTTGTATGATTTCATTTTTTTAAAGGTACATTTGATTTGCTTGCCAAATATTTCTTGTCTCTCAGGACCTGGGATTCTAAAAAGCAGATTCTGCAGGAATACTGATATAACATTATTAGCCTAAAAGCACACTGAAACAGAAGAGAATGGCAGTGGAACTTAGACTATGGGAAATGCAATTAAATGAGTACTGACTGAGCACCTACTATGTGCAAAGCATCACACCAAGCCCAGTGACAATAGTTTGTAAATCTGAAGACTCGACTGCTAGGTTATATCATTGATCCAGGGTGTGTGTGTGTGTGTGTGTGTGTGTGTGTGTGTGTGTGTGTGTGTGTACATGCATGCACATGCCTATGCTTACAGTCCCAAGAGCACACAAACAGACAAGTTATTGCCCCCTCAACCTTCCATGTTTCCCATAGTGAACTGAAATGAATAAATCCCCCCCCATAAACTGCCTTTCTCATGCACAACCTTGGGAATAAGTCCTATTTACGAATATTTTATCAGCCCACCTACACTAAGCCCTGTGTTCCCCTGGTGACTGTAGGCAATAACATGAATAAAACTCGGAATGATTTCTTTCTATTGGGCATCAATCATCACTTTTCCTGGACAGATAGGCAAGTGGTCCAGTGAGAGGCTGCTCTGGAGGAGTCAGGGAGATCTGCAAAATCTGGACGTGAAAGCCCGTGACTCCTGATCTTGGACCCCAGGTAGCCAATACAGGGAAAGGTCGGCTGTATTCAGGCAGGGGACAAGGGGTGTCTTTGGGAAGCTCCTGATATTATTTCTCACATTTTGCCACTTGGGAGGGAGCTACAAGTCCCTTTAGTCATTGCTGTAGGAAAACGTTTTGACATAAACTCTCATACATCACAACGGAGGTTAGTTACCAAAATGCACACATTTGCCTTAGCCGGTTTCATTTACTACCCTTTAAATTATTTCTCAGCCTTGCAAATCTTGCTGTGACAGACAGAGCAGAGGAGGGGGGAACCACTAAGTTTCATTTTTCATATAATATATTCCAATCCTGTTAGGTCATGCTGCTGAAGGTAATATTTCTGGCATTCATTTAATGAAATTGACATTGATGAATGGTTAATTATACAAATTACATTCTTATTAAATCCCCTAGAATCAGTGCCTTAAAATTTCCTAGCTATGGGCTTCTTATAGTTGATACCTTTTTTTTTTCCCCCTCTAAGTATCTCCTCTGTTGGCTGCTATAGGACTCACTCTGCATATTTTTCCTCCTCTAAGAAACTTTGAAAAGCATTAAAAATCCCCTAGTTAAGGCAATTACCGAAGATAAGTTAATCTTCATGGGATGTTTAAGCCCCACTTCTTGCATATGTTTATTCTGATTTTCTTTTCCCCTCTCTAGACAGCTCCTGCCCTGGAGGGGTAGCAGGGAGAGGAAGACTCTCCTGCTGAAAAATGGTGTGATGGGTTGTGGCCAAGTCCTTTAGTGGACGGCTGGAGAGTTGATGAGCATTGGCTAATGGGAAAGTATCAATAAGTGGCCCCTCGCATGCTAAGTAACACTAGCTGGCAGGCCTCCAGGAGAGCATGTTTCTTTCCCTTTCACTAGAGAATAGAAGGATGGATCATATTCATTTTTTTATTACCCTGGCTGGTCACAAAAGCAACAGATATTTACCAAACACCTATTATGGGATTAGCGCTCACTAAGTACCTCCAAGAATCAGAAACAATCTCAAGTAGTTAAGTTTGGGGGGGTGGGATTCAAGTAAAAGAACAATTGCATATTTGGACTATCTTCTCCAACTAGGAGAAGCAACCAAAGTGTTGCTGGGAGAACCAGACTCAGTTTTCAACGCTGTCCTACTCTTTCTTAGAGTTTTCCAATGCCATGGATGAGATGCTACCTGTTCTGTACTCAAAAGCTAAGCAGTGGGCTCTGATGGGCTCCACAGATTCTCAGGTCAGGGGTCTTTTAACTCGAATTATCTCCCTGGGAACTTTTCTCCTCATAACCAGGTCACTTATTGGCCATCCTCTAGGCTGGGGTGGGTGAGATTAGCTTGATTCATTTTGACCTGTCAATGCCTGTGTCATGTTTGGGCTATTTGTGGAGGTTGAGCGGGGAAGTAGCAGTCTCTGTCCAATCACCAGTTAGACCGAATCATGTCTTTTCATCAGGTCCTTTGGACACCTGATAGACGTTCAGTCCTCTAAAGTCAACTAGACTCTAAGCGACATTCATCCCAGAGTTCCATGCTCAAGGGTCCTGTTGATGAAGTCATAGAGCGCAATGACTACTTGTAATCATGCTCTGCAGTCAGAAAGATCCAGATTCAAATCTTAGCTCTGCTATTTCCTCAATCATGACCTTATGTAGCTAAACCCATCTCCTCATTTACAAAATAGAGGTAGTAGTACTACCTTCAAAAGGAACTTGCTGTGAAGCTTCAAAGCTAACACAAAGCACTTAGCAAAAAAATGTTCATGAAGTTTAATAAAGGGGAGCCATTTATATTACCTAGGAAAATTTTTCCGCTGCAAGTATCACAGTGCCCTTCTAACTATGCTTTAAACCATAAAGCCATATATTTGCTTAACAAAATATCCAGAGGAAGATGACCTTGGGGTTAGTCTGCCAGCCAGGAAATGTAATCAACAATCCAGGCTTTTTCAGTTTTAATGTTCCACTACCTATAGCATATTACCTTTTCATTCTCCTGCTCACAAAATGCCTGCCAAAGCTTTAGGCATTGCACCCACATTCAGGAAGACGGAACAAGAGGCAGCACAAGCCAGTCCTCTTAGTGTGCCTTGCCATTTTTGCAAAACACAAAATGTCTTTCCCAGAAAAACAACTCAGGAGTTTTCTCCTTACAACCTTTCATTGATGAGACTGTGGCCACGCCATCATCGCTTTGGTAACAGGCATGTGAAAGAGCAGGAAGTTGGGACTCGCCTTTCAGGGGCTACATCTTTATCTTCTAATTCAGCCTCGTGCCTTCTTATTTTAGTCAGTGAGATTAGGTCCAGCATCTTTCTTTTTTGCTAAAGGGTATGTGCCCACTTTCTCTGCCACCTCTTCTGTTTGCGGGCCTTCCTGTGCTCCCGACTGAAAGCCGGGGAACGGGTAAGACCAGGCCATGGATGGCAGAAAGCGCCTCTTCTCCTCAAGTCTATTAAATTCTCCAAAGTTGCTCCATTAGAAGCAGTTCTTATTTAACCTGCAAGGGATCTGCCTCCATCCTCATGACCCAGGAAGAAAAGTCCTTCTCCACACCTCATCTCCAGCTCCAGCCCCACACCCATCTGTGCTGCAGTCGGCTTATACAATCAGATGTTACTAGTTTTAATTGTCTAGCAAGGGGGGAGATCAGCGATATTAATCAGACGCCGTAAGCTCAGAGAGTGAATGTAATAAATAGACTATTAAGTTAACCAGGTTTTCGGCTCCACCAGTGAAAGCTGCCATCTATCTTGTGTGGTTTTCTGCATGCTTCATTACCGAGGATAACCAGACTGAGAAAGCGCCTTTATAATGAGATGATAAGTTCCCAGTGGTAGATGTCCTGGAGCCCCTGTTCTGAAGCTCCACAAAGCTGGAGCCCAGAGAAGGGGCATCTCTCTGTGTCCCAGGGCCTAACCTAGAGGCCAATGATATGGCAGGGCTTGACGGTGAGGACAGCCTTAATCATGTGGTTCCAGAACATTCCCAGAGCACCAAATGCCTGAGGGCTCAGACTACTGCCTCTCCCTCCCACTAACAGAGAAGCAGCAAAAGAGGGAAGTTCACCCCAACCACTGGGCAACGTGTGGTTGTACCTGAAATCAGCCCATGCCATTGTGGGCCAGTAGGTTCCATGGTACTCATTCTGGGAGGGTGTCTATTTTGTCCTCCCTCACCATCCCTCATTCAGCACTTAGCACAACAGCAACGCCGCCGTGGGTTTGCAGTCAGACTGAGCTCAACGCCTACCCCAGTGCTACTGCCCCTTGTCATTAGGGCCTTTGACCAGCTATTTAACCTCTCTGACCTTGGCTTTCTCATCTGTAGAATGGGATGAATGAAGCTGGCCTTCCAAGGAATTGGAGAGATTTGTAAGAGGTAAGAGGTAGAAAAACACCCAGCACTCTGCATACGGCCAACATCCTAGCTCCAGAGTTAAGATGAAGTAACCGGATAGGATAGTGAAAGTTTTAAAAGCTATAGCAAACCATTTGTGTTATATGACTTCATTTAAATGAAATGTCCAGAATAGGAAAATGTATAGACAGAAAGTAGATTAGTGGTTGCCTAGGGCGAGGAAAGCTGAGTCCTTTTTCTCTTGTTTTCTCTTACTTGAGATTGAGCGATTCATTTAAAAAATAGATTTTTATTTGCCTTAGGTTCTGTAGGCTGGAAGTCTAAGAGCATGGCACCAGAGAAGGCCTCGTGCTGCTTCAACTCAGGGCAGAAAGTGGGACGACACGTGCAAAAGCAAAAGCAAGACTAGCTGGGCTCAGTATAATGACCCGCTCTTGCAATAACCAACCCACTACTGCAAAAAAAGGCTATTCGTCCTTCTTAATGACCTAATTACCACATAAAAGCCCCACCTCCCAATACTGCAAGAAAGACAGCCAAATTTCAACATGAGTTTTGATGGGAACACATCATATTTGTACCATAGCAGAAGCTAAGGCTGGGGGGATAACTAGAAGGGGCTGGGTTTCTTTGGCATGAATGATGTTCTAAAATTGTCTGTGGTTGTGGTTTCATGTATCTGTGAATATACTTAAAATCATTGAATTGTACACTTTAAATGGATGAATTGATATGGAAACCATATCTCAAACAGGTGTTGTATATATGTGACTGCATGGCCAATATGATTCTACAACATGCATACTCAGAAAAATGAGAAATTATATCCCATCTATATACGATATATCAAAGTGCATAAATGCATTCTACTGTTATGTATAGCTAATTAAACAAATACAAAAATTAATTTTTAAAAAAAAAATTTTAAAAAATTAAAGCATCAGCTCTAGCAGCTCTACATAAAAGTTAAAATTTACAGTAGCAAAAATGGAATCACTTGTGGCAGGGAAGCCACCACTGAGTACAGATGGCCCCACATACACCTCTGGTCTAGGCAGACCAAGGCAGTTACCTCAGTTCAGGTGAGCAGAATCCAATGCCACATCAGAGTTTCTTGAACTTGAGAACCCAACACTCACTGTGTACTCCCATGCTGCGAAGGGAAGTTCTTTAGAGAATTCTCAGCACCTCTCTCCCAAACAAAGCAATACATTTTCAGATATAAGTTTGAGAAACACTACAGCATTGGTGAAACCATTCTCTGGACCCAGCCTTTTTGGCTCCAGGAGACTGAGAGGCCCCAGAGTGGGAAAGAATCCTTCCCTTGAGACAGCGTGTATGTGTCAGAGCTCACTCCAGGATACCAACAGCATCCTTTGCCTTCAGAAGTTCTCTGCCTCTGCCTGCCCTTTAATGGTACACTCCTGATGGTTCTGTGCCTTCTTTTCTGGAAGATCTCATCTTTATGCTGAACATAATGCCTATTTGTTATCTCTAATAAGATCTCTCTGCAGAGCACGAGACCTACATGGCCACACTATCTCCTGAACAACTCCACCTGAATGTCCCCAAACCATCTCAATGCAGTAGGTTCTAAACCAAATCTGTCACCCTCTCCCTCCCTTTCTCAAACATCTTCCTCCCACTGGATTTCTTACTCTGGCTGTTAACATTATCATTCATCCAATTTCTCAAACCAAAAGCACGGCATCAACAACGCTACTCTCTCCTTTCGTCTCTTAGTCAACAAGTTCATTGGGTTCTTCTGCCTACTAAATAACTTCCTCTTCTTTGCTTGGATTACCACTGTGGCCTCCTGAGTGGTCTCTAAGCTTCCAATCTCTCCTCATTAATCCATTACCCATACCACTGCTGAAGGGATCATTTCCCTGCTTCAAATGGCTTCCCATTGCTTACAGAATAAAGTTCAAACTCCTCTGCTTGGCTTACAAAACCTTTCATGAGCTGACCCTGTTAGCTCATCTCTTTTTACTCCCTATCTCCACCATGGTCAGCCCCCAGTCATCCAGGAAGCAGGCCTTTTGTTCTTGAGAGTGACAAAGACACACAGTGACATTGGGATGTCCCCACATTACTTGCTGATTGACCCTTTCAACCCCCACCACTCCCAGGCCCCTGGCTAGAGAGAAATTGTCTAATACTGATGCTGGCAGTCTTCAATCCTGTCATGCCAACTTTGCTCCCTACTGTCCTGCTCCGTCCCTCTTCCCATGTGAAAGCAGATGTGTGCTGATGCTAAATGTTTTTGTGGTAACCTCAGTCCAAAATCATGGGCTTTTAAAATATAAAATAGAGCTGTAATTAATAACATGCCCAATGCATAATCACAGAGCAAAGCAAGGAAGGTCCGGCCCATTAGATCAACCAAACTGAGCACTCGGAACAGCAGAAATCCATTTCTAAAGACATGAATGCTAGCTGGAAGCATAAAAGGTCGGATCATTGGCTCAGTTGGACTTGATTATATGAGACTAGCATGTAGATAAAGGCCCCCAAACTGGATGGTATGTTTAAGAGATAAATGAAGCCAGCAGGGAGCTGAGGCTGATGTCATCCCCCCTGAAGTTCTGAGAGGACAGCAGAGTGGGGCCGGCAGGCAGCTAGTCCCGAGATGAGGGTCTTCTTTGGACACTGAACCGGGACTTGACCCAGAAGAGCCAAGTGCACTGTCGTCCTCTTTACACAAGACAAACCCCTTCTTGTGGTCACGGGTCAACATGAATTGCACCCCTGCAGTTTGTTCCCCATGTTTCAGTTTGAAATAAAACTCACTGTGCCATCTCCTCTAGCCATCCAAATGATAGGGACAAGACTAACGTGTTTTCCTTACTGGCCCAGTGTACGAGACTGCAGGTAGTACACAGGGAAGACACATCAACTTCTTGGAATCTACTGACTGTGGCCATGTCTTAAGAAGTTAAAATTCTCAGCCCCCAAGCAAAGGTGACCTCTCAGAGAGCCTGTCGTCATTCCTCACTAACTCTTTCAAATGCCCTTACTGTGAAATTCAGAAGAGAAACAAATAGGATGTCCTTTTGCATGCTCCAAGCAGTGGCAATGGCAGGAGTAGTTATCAGTATTAGAGGATGATTTCTTGCTTGGGATTAGGAAGAGGATTGTCCCTGGGCCACTGTATCAGGATTCTGAAAGTACCTAGGCAGCTGTTGGAAGCTCTGTCTCAGTAGGTGGATTCTTTATTTTACTGTTGACCTCCTGGGATGGCTCAAACCCTATCTTGTGCCACCTCTTTGACTACTTATCTTAGCATGGAATTGGAACCACTGGCACAAGTTTGGGCTTGTGGTAGGTGCTCAATAAATCCTTGTAAAGACTAGGAAAACCTGAATAAAGATTACTTCTTATGTCTTTGAAATCCCATCCCCTTGAAGTGCACCTTGGGGATTGCTTTGGTCTGAGTATTTGTGCACCCCCCCCCAACTTACATGTTGAAACCTAATCCCCCAACAATGTCACAGTATTAAGCATAGTCTTTGGGAAGTTTGCAGGTCATGAGGACTTTGCTGTCATTAATGGAATTAGTGCCCTTATGAAAGAGGCCCGAGGGAGCTTATTTGTCCCTTCTGCCATTAGAGGGTACATCAGAGACACCATCTATAAGACACTAAATCTGCTGGCATCTCGATCTTGGCCTTGCTAATCTTCAGAACTGTGAGCAATAAATTTCTATGGTTTATGAATTACACAGTTTAAGGTGTTTGTTATATCAGCCCAACAGACCAAGACAGGGATAAATCTGACCTTGACATAGGAGATACAGTCTTTGAAGTCTTTTTCAAGATACAGAATTCCCAAACCATTCCTCAGAAAAGAGCTGCCCTTGCCCTCTTTCTGGGCCGTCCAGCAGAGCCAGACGATTTCCAGCGCAGATCCTGGGAGCACTGAAGCTTGGAGCCTGGAACGTCCTTGTAGTCCTCTCCT
This sequence comes from Tamias sibiricus, assembly GCA_025594165.1. Lineage (NCBI taxonomy): Eukaryota > Metazoa > Chordata > Mammalia > Rodentia > Sciuridae > Tamias > Tamias sibiricus. Next base: position 120,897,771 of record CM046657.1, on the reverse strand, counting down.
GCCAACCTCTCATGGATGGCTGAGGATGCAGTGGCCCAGGGAGGGTTAAGGGGTCCACGCAGCATCACACAGGAGTCAGTGGCAGAGCCATGATCAGAAGTAACTTCATCCTCGAGAAGCCTTCACATAGTCAGGCCATCCTAGAGTCTGCTGAGCTCTGTTGTCTCTGCACTCTCCCAGCAGGTAGTTAACTCACAGAGAAGCCTGAATGGGGAGGGATGAAAATGTGTCCTGGCATTGAGTGTTTTGTTAAATGTTTCTGTGAGCAGAGAAAGAATTAATAAATTCCCCACTGGAGGAAGATCTTAAAAACCCAACCCAGAATTGCTCCTGGATTGGGGGATATTCCAAAACCTTCTCACTGTTCTGCTGCAGGACATGTCGCAGAAGGCATGTGTGTGATGAGTGGGGCCCTGGGCTCCCATTTATTTTCCCTTCCCCAGTCTCCGTGCCAGCCCTGACTGTGGTGATGAGTGAAAACACAGATGAATTTTGGAAACATATTAAGAAGCAATTATGGATTCCTTGCCTTTAGATGCTCCTCCTTCCCCTTGGGTCCCGAGAATTAGCATAAATTCCTTGGTCAGGAGAAGCTATCAAAATACTATCCATCTGGATCTAATTTCCAGAGCTGTTGGGCTCCAAAGTGACCAGAGTTAAAGGTCTATTCATAAATTTTCCTCTTGGTGCCGCCCGCTGGAGCCCAAACTCTGCCTGCAAGCCGCCTGTCCTGGACAGATAACAGATGGGACAAGCTCAGATTCTGCACACGCAGCACAGCTCTCTCGCTGACCAGTCGACCTCTCTGCCCTTCCCAGACGACTGTGGCCTTGTTTCCTTGAACTTCATTTGTCTGGGTCATCTGCTCTTCCGCATCTTGGCAGGTGTGGCTGTCTGAGTTAGCAGAATACAACCAACTGCCTTCCTCCAGATCGGCTTCTGGTTTAGTTACCCAAGTCCCCAGCTGTAGTCCCCCACCCTGGCCCCATGGTACACAAGGGGCCATTCTATCTCTGCTACTTTCCCCGGAGAGTGAGAGCCAGGAGAGGGAAATCCAAGCTTGATGATTATGCTACTTTCTATAATTTGTTGAGGGCAGATTAATAAAAATCAACTTAAAGAAAGGAACATGAGACTTTTAAAAAGGTTGATCCAAAGCAATTGAAACACTGATTCAAATTGGAATGAGGGAAGTATTTAACAAGTTAGTCAGTAGTTAGTTAGCTTCAATAAGTAACAAGGGAGTAACACCACTATACATAGAAGAAAGAAAATACTTTATCAGGTATCTGACTAGATAACAAACTCCCATAAGTATTCTTGGGCTGTTTTTCTTATTCTTTGTATTCTCTTAGCTCTATGCCAAGAACCAAGGACAAATACCAAACACCTCTTTTTTTTAATTATATACCACTGCCTCAAAAATTCCCCTGTGCTTCATCTATTCCACCTCTCCCTAACTCACACCCCCGGCAATGACTGTTTACATAGTTTTGCTTTTTCCAGTATCACATAAATGGAATCATACAGGATATTGTTTCTTTCTGACTGGTTTCTTTATCTTAGCAATGAATCTATCCATGTTGTGGCCTGGTGGATCATTCTTTTTTATGGCTGAAGAGTATTCCATTGTGTGTATTTACCCAAATTTATTTATACATTGACCTATTGAAGGAGCTCTTGGTTGCTTTCAGTTCTTGATAAACATAAATAAAGTTGCTATAAACCTTCGCATGCACATAAGTTTTCAAATCACTTGCGTAAATACCTAGGAGGGTGATTATTTAATCATATGCATATGATAAGGCTATGTTCAGCTTTGTAAGGAACTCCCAAACTAAAGAGGCTGTCCCACTGTGTGTTCCCACCAGCAATGAATGAGAGTTCCTGATGCTCCGTGGTCTTTCCGGTACTCAGCTTTTGGGATTATGACCATCCTAAAAGATACACAGAGGAATCTCATTATAGCTTTAATTTGCATTTCCCTATGACAAATAATATTGAGCATCTTTTGATATGCTTATTTGCCATCTTTATATATTCTTTGATGAAAAAATAAGTTTAGCTCTGTCACTGTTTTTTTAATTGGACTGTTTTCTTACTGGTGAGTTTTAAGATTTCCTTTTATATTTTGGAGGCAAGTCCTTTTTCTGATATGTGATTTGCAAATATTTTCTCTTACTAACTTGTTTTTTCAATCTCTCAAGAGTGTCTTTAGCAGAGCAGAGGTTTTTAAATTTAATAATGCCTAAATTATCAAATCTTAGTTTTATGGATTGTGTTTTTGTATTGAATTAAAAACTCATCACCAAACCCAAGGTCACACAGATTTGCTCCTACATTTTCTTCTGCAAATGTTATAATTTCACATTTCACATTTCAGTCTGTAATTTATTTTGAGCTCATTATTATGTAGGGTTCAAAATCTGCATCATCTTGTTGCATATATGTGACAATTGTTTTGTTGAAAACATTGTCATTTCTCCATTGAACTGCCTTTATGCCTTTATAAAAAAATTAGTTGACTTACTGCTGGGCACAGTGGTGCACACCTATAATCCCACCAGTTTGGGAGGCTGAGGCAGGAGAATTGCAAGTTCAAAGCCAGCCTTAATAACTAAACAAGGCCCTAAGCAACTTAGTGAGATCCTGTCTCAAAATGAAAAATAAAAAATGGGCTGGGGATGTGACACAGTGGTTAAGCACCCCTGGTTCAATCCCTGGTACCAAAAATTTAAAAAAACAATATTAGTTCACTTTACTTTTGTTGGTCTATTTCTGGGTTCTGAGTTCTATTCCATTCATCTATTTGTCTATTGTTACATAAATACCATACTGTTTTGATTACTGTAGCTCTATATTAAGTCTTGAAATCAGGTAGTATGAGTTTTCCCAATGTGTGTGTGTGTGTGTGTGTGTGTGTGTGTGTGTGTGTGTGTTGTTCAGGGCCTTGCACATGCTAGGCAAAGGCTCTATCACTGAGCTACATCCCCAGTCTTTTTTTATTTTATTTTGAGAATGGGTCTCTCTAAGTTTCCCAGGCTGGCCTCAAACTTTTGATTCTCCTGCCTCAGCCTCCTGAGTTGCTGAGATTATAGGTGTGTACCACCACACCCAGCCCAACTTTGTTCTATTTTAGTATTGTGAACATTCTAGGTCCTTTGCCTTTCCATATGAAATTTATATTCACTTCACTGATATCACAGAATAATTTTCTGAGATTTTGATTGAGATCACATTGATGCTATAGATCAATTGAAAAGAATTGACACCTTAATAATATTGAGTCTTCCTATTCATGAACATGAAATGACTCTCCCATTTATTTAGATCTATTTTGATTTCTCCCGCCAGTGTTCTTAGTTTTTTACTTTAGATCCTATACATATTTTATTAGGTTTGTACCTTAACTTGGGTTTTTTTTTTTTTTTGGTGAGAAGGGAGGGTACTCTTACAAATGGTATTGTTTTCTTAATTTTGAACTCCATGTGGCCACTGTTGGTACAAGTAAAACAGTTAACTTCTTTTTTCATTCAAGACACCAATTTTTATTTCTTTCTATTAAACCATTTATTTCTATCATAAAAGCTAAAATGTAGTCTGCAAAGGTGGAACAAGGTAAACACCTTGCCGTGATGCTTTCTATTAAAAACCTTTAACTTGCATATTCGTCTTGTATCCTGCAACTTTGCTATACTGGCTTATTAGTTCTAGAAATTTTGTTTTATTTTGTTTTCTTTATAGATTCTTTGGAATATTCTACATAGGTAATCATGTCATCTGTGAATAGAAACAGTGTTCTTTCTTTCTTCTCAGTCCATATAGTTTTTATCTCTGTTACTTGTCTTATTATATTCGCTGGGACTTCCAGTACAATGTTGAACACAAGCAGTGAGAATAGACATCCTTGTCTCTCTCCAGTTTTAGCACAAAAGCATTCAGCCTTCTACCATTAAGTGCAATGTTATCTCTTCGTTTTTCTTATACTCTTTCTATTAAGTTAATCATGTCCCCTATTCCCAATTATTTGATAGCTTTTATTATGAATGGATATTGAATTTTGTCATATGGTGACTTTTTTTTTTTTTTATAAGATCACACTGCCAGTTATGTGGAGCATGGATTTTTAGAGAGCAAGAAAAGTAACAGAGACCCTATAAGAGGAGTCTAAAACAAAAGCCCAAACAAGGGTTGGTGGTAACTTGTGCTAGAATTACTGCAGTGGAGAGGTGTGAACAGACTCTGGATGTATGTTGGATAAAGAGTCAACAGGATTTCCTGGTGTGTTAAATATGGTGGGAAAAGGAAAGACAGAAATCAACGGGGAGTTTCCCCTATGGAAGGTAAACAGCTGGGTGGATGGTGTTCAAATGTATTGGCATGTCGAAGACAGGGAGAGAGACTGGCAGATCCGGGGTTGCACATCAATTTTGGACGTGTTATAGTCAATAGCTACTAAACCTCCAAAATATATTAAGGAAGGCAGTTGAATCCACAAATCTGGAGCTCATGGGATAAGTCAGGGCTGAATTTATAATTTAAAAAATTGTCTGTATCTCAATGGTATTTAAAACCTTGGAATTTCATGCAATTATCTTGGGAGAAAAATGTAAATGGAGAAGAGAGGAAAGCCCACGACGAAGCCCAGGAGTCCTCCAACATTTACTGGCTGACTGGGTAATCTGACTCATGGGAGGGCTTGAATGAGTCAACCACGGAGTTAACAATTTTTAGTGTGTGCTGCTGAGATCCGTAGCTGTGTGCTAGAAAAGATGTATTGGTTCCAAACCAGGAGTTAAAATTGTAACTGCCCCACAATTAACAAAGAAACCTATAAGTACACAGATACTATAAGAATTAACTAAATATATTGGAAGATTAAGACTGTTAATAGGATAAAAATAGACAGAGTTAGGAGGGGACTGTTTCCTGGAGGAGGAGAGGAAGGTGTTCCAGGGAAGGAGAAAGACCAGGTAAGCATCAAAAATAAGCTGGGGGAAACTGGGCCCAAGGCTAGAACCCTAGACCTCAAGGCCCTCTTATTGTCATTGGACGATGGATCTAGCAACTTCCCGCACTGGTCAAAAAAGGGAATTCCTGCCAAAAGAAACAAAACACAGGTTCACATCCCAGATAAGCAAAAAAAGAAAAATCAAACAAGTTGGGCAGTAGAAATTCTTTGATTGGCTTCATATGTAAACACTTCTTGGTGTTAGTTGGGCTGGGAAGTCCTGGACAGATGAGTGAGACTTTGGGATGTCACTCATCTCAGTACACATCACCTCAACATGACCAGGAAAGGTGGGGTGAAATTTTCCTTAGATATAGAATAACCAAATACTCAGAAGTAGATTCTTAGCTGCACACTCAGGGCTAGGAGTTTAAAATGGAGCTGAAAGTTATTAAAAACCAAGGTGAGCCACCTAGGGGAATTACATTTTTTAAAAAAAAATGAATGACCTGCCAACAACTCTTTATAGATTTGAGGCGGAAATGGCATGTTATCTGCCAACTCCCAGCCATAATGAAAAGTGAGAGGGACCCCTTTTTGTCATCCTGGGGAATTGGGAAGAAACTAATGAAAAGAAGCAGGAAGAGAAGCCATCACACCTCCCTGGGTCCAGCTGACAGGGCCTTTCTACCGCAGGGGACACTCCCCAAACTTAGAAAGCCAGTCAGACTGTAGAGAAAGGGAAACAGTCTGGGGAGATCAAGTACAGTGTCCTTCTGAGGCCAGTATGCTATAATCAGAGTGTTTACCCACAAAGTGGTATGAGGACATTGGCATTCAGGAGGTGATTGGTGCCTGTATTAGTTAGCTTTTCAATAACTACAACAAAATACCTGCGGAAAACTACTTCTAAAGAAAAAAAAAAAAGAGGCTGGTTTAGCTCACAGTTTTGGAGGTTAAGGGAATGACCATTCAGCTCTTGTGAGGCTCTCTTGGCTATGTCTCATAATGGTGGATGGCAGTGACAGGAGCATGTGGGAACAAACAATTGCTTCTTGATACAGGGAGCCAGAGGAAGTTTGGTGGGACCTGGCTCTGGCCTTTATAACAGTGCTGTCTTGAGAACTAACAAGCAGTCACATGAGAACTACCTTAATCTCTTCCATAGGCAGGGCCCCAGTGACCCAAGGACCTCCTGTGATGCTGCACCATCACTCCCCAATACTACCACCTTGAGCACGAAGCCTCCAACATGCAAACCCTTGAGGGAAAAACCAAATCCAAATCATGGCAGTGTCTTTCTAAAAGAGACCTAAGAGACACCCCTCTCCCCTGCCATCTGGTAGTGACCCAGCTAAAAGTCACCATCTGTAAGGACATGGCCTCTCCCCAGTCCTTGAAACCCTTGGCTTCTTGATCTTGCACTTTCCAGCATCCAAAATTGTGAAAAATAAATTTTAGTTGTTTATAAGCCACCCAGTCCATGGCATTTTGTCATAGCAGCTCAAATGGAATAAGTCACAGGGATTCAGCTATCAATCCCCAGGAAATACTGAAGTGGCTCAGAGATGTAAGATTCCCTGTGACCACAAATCACCAATGAGTATGAACAAACAGTCCCAACCCAAGAGTTAGCTATAGGATTTTTCTCCAGGGTACAGGGGTCACAGGATTTTAATTGCTTTGTCCCAAGATGAGGAAATATGAACCTCCCCATACCAGCAAAATCCAGGATCTTAACTCTTTTGTGCAGTACTCAAATGGTCTCCCCACTTCTTCCCAAAGTAAGGTTTCCCTAAACATCACTGTTCTTGTTATTTCTCTAAAATCATGCCACATACACACATCTACACATACACACTTCTCAGTAATAGAAGTTGTAAATATCTCAGATGAGGTCCCGAGATGGGCCTTAGAATCCAGGTGGATGACCATTCAGCTGGGCCAACCGGAGTTGAGATTGTGTCTGGAAGAGAAGTCTGAGCTAAATTGTTCGTTGAGTCCATCACAGCAAAGTAGAAGTCATTACAGGCATGGCTCTCCAGAGAAAGCAGGCTCTGCAGAGGCTGCCCTTCTCTCTACTCTCCCCCAATCTTCCCTCCACCCATATTGGGAGTCAAAAGTTCATCCTTAAAAACCCACTGTTTTCCAGGCAATTCCCTTCTGCAAAACTCCATTAAACTCAGAGGCTACACCTATGTGCAAACAGCCACTTCTTTCTAAAGCCACATTATTGTTGCTCCAGCAGCCATCTCTAGGCAGGCAGTTTTGATCTGAAATGTTTGCCAAGCAACTTAATATCCAACCGTGTGTGTACAGTGCTTCTGAAAGATATTTGCAACTAGAAATTGTTTGTGTAGAATTCAAGGGAATAGAAATGGACTTCTGCTATGATTGAATTCATTAGTGGCACATCCTCTGATTTTATTTTTCCCCTCTAACTCCCCACTTTCAAAGTTACTCTCTTGAGATGCTTTGTCCTCCATCATGAATAGCCCAGAGCTTCCCCCACCCTTTTTTTTTTTTAAACCCAAAGTGGTATCTCTCCCTAAGATAACTTGGATGAAATGATCCAGAACTATTAGCAAATTAAAGCAACTTGTTCAAAAAGTTTCCATATCACCCCAGAATTTCCTGAGAGAGACATCAGGGATCCATCCGAATTTTGTAGGACTGGGAATGCTGACCCAGAGACTCATCCAAGCCCTCTCCCCCACCCCAGGAGTCTTTCAATAGGTATTAACCCATTATCTACCCAATGTCAACAACCCGCACCAGCAGGGCAGATTGATCAACATATAAACTCAGAGACTGGCTCCTCTAGAACATGGTCTTTTATCCTTCTGATGAAAGACCTCATCATCAATACAAATAAAAGCCATAAAAGCAAAACCTTCACCAGAGGAAAAGCACGGCTGTTCTCACCCCTCAGTGTTAATATTGTGCAGCAAGAAAATGAGCCGAGTAGGTAAAGAAGCCCAAAAACCAGGCAGCACAAATCACTGATATTGTTTTCCTCATGCCATGGAAGTGAGAAAAATGTTTCTTCATTGTTTCTAAGTGAAGGAAATGGGTTATTGTTCAATAAACTTTGCAGTAACTTTCTTATCATTAGATTTGTCCCATCTTGGTTAAAAACCCTCAGGCAGCTCAGAGCCCCTGGAGAGCTCTGGTGGTAGACAGCCCTCCATCATCCAGAGCTGGCTCCCGGTTGGTACACCACCCCCACTCTTGAATTCTTCCCTTTCCTGGCTCTCAGGCGCTTCCTCGCCCACTTGTATGCAGGCAGGAAGGAGAACTGGTACCTCGGCAGGAAGTGAAACCCAAGGCTGTCTGTTTTAGATTCAGCGAGGAGGAGGATGGCAAGATAACTTGAAATCATTTGCCAACTGAGAATTGGATGCTAGGATTCTATGCGCTTTCTGGTTAACCAACATCCCACTGCACTTATTTATGATTAATTAATGTTTCCTCAACTTCTGTCACGTAAACTATCCAATGGGCAAGTGGTTCTGGAGCAAGGGCGCAAATAAGAATCTCGTAAGCAGCACTTTCTACATAAAGATGCCCAGCTCAGACCTCCATGGTTTCTGATTCTGTAATAACAGCAACACCTTAGACTTACTCTGTACAATTGTCAACTACGCTAAACCCTTTGTGTAAATTCCCTTGTGATGGAATCTATACTGAGCAGCAGTTGTAGACAAGAGGTTCTATTATCATTGCCAATTTACAGATGGAGAACTGGACAAACACAGAGCAGCTGAGTTAGAGGCAAGTGGCCAACCCAAACTGCATGTTCCAAGTCCATGCCCTTTGCCACAAGACTCAAGAATGTGCCTTAAACCATTTGGGCTGCCATAACAAAATCCCTTAGTTTGGTGCATCTATTGATCAGCTTGATTTAATCACTCCACATTGCATAGTAAATGCATGCAAGTATGATTTGTGGATCAAAAATAATATTAATAATAAAGAGTAATAAAGAAGAAGAAATCAAGACTGAGGGAGATAATTAACTTGCCAAAAATCAAATAGCTAGTAAGTAAGGGAAAGTGAATTTTAACAAAGAAGGGATATTAGAGATTCAAGGTGACAGCAGATCTTTCACACTCAAAAAAAATCATGTCTTAGCTGGGTGTGTTACACATGCCTGTAATCCCAACAGCTCAGGAGGCTGAGTAAGGAGGACTGCAATTTCAAAGCCAGTCTCAGCAACATAGCCAGGCCCTACGCAATTTAGCAACACCCTGTCTCAAAGTAAAAAATAAAAGGGATGGGGATGGGGCTCAGTGGTTAGGTGCTGCTGTGTTCAATCCCAGTACCAAAAAAAAGAGAGAGAGAGAGGGGCGGGGGGAGAAAAGAAAAGAAATTATATCAAGGTAACCAGGTTACCTTTCCTGTATGGCAAATAAGTAACACCAAGTCTTACAAAAAGGCACCTTAAACTGGATAATTTTGTAAACAATAGAAATGTATTTCTCATAGTTCTGAAGGTTGGCAAGTTCAAGATCAAAGCACCAGCAGACTTGGTGTCTGGTGAGGACCTACTTTCTGGTTCAGGGATAGCAACTTGTAGCTGTGTCCTCACATGGTAAAAGGGGCATGGCAACTCTCTGAGGTCTCACCCTCATGACCTAACCAGCACCCAAAGGCCCCACCTCTTAACAGTATAGTGTTGGGGGTTGGGATTTCAATCTATGAATTTAGGGGGGAGATACAAATGTTCAGACCATAACAGCCAATTTCTATTAAAATATATCCCAAACGCATACCTGGCAAAGAACCACTGCACTAAATCTCATTCTAAATGTTCTCATAGTAAAGTTTTCTCCTTGGAGCTGGCAGTCTCATGTGGCAAACACAGGTGTAGCACAAACAGAATGTGTCAACCGCATCATCCCACAGACACCAGTTGCAGAGCGTATTGGCTGTGTTTGGATTTTCTTTTTAATGGAATCTGTTTTTCTGCATATGAATTGTTTTTTTGGTAACAGCAATGAGGCTCACTTCAAACAAGTGGAAGGCAGTTTGTAGTTTCAAAAAATTTTGCAAAGATCTAATATGTGATTTGCCCTACACTTACCATAGAGGGCACCAACTGAATAATTTAGGGTGTGTAGGGATAACATTGTAGTACAATGGGAAAAAGAAACATGGTCCCAAATAACACTAATATTATAAATAGTATGCAGAAGCCTAGAATAAAATCACTGTTAATTCTACCTGGAGGGAACAGAATAGTGGCTTTCAAGCTGGTCATTGAAGGACGAGCATGGGTTACCTATGGATAAACAGGAAGACATTCCTATCTGTCTTAGTCATTTTCTATTGCTATGACAAAATACCTGAGGTCAGGTAAATTATAAAGAATAGAAGCTTATTTGACTCACACTTCTGGGGATTAGAGGTCTAATATCAAGGTGCCAACATCTGGTGAGGTTATTCTTGCTGCTTCATTACATGGCAGAGAGCATCACATGGTAAGACAGCAGGTGTGCTAGCTTAGGTCTCTCTTCCTCCTATAAAGCCACTAATGCCATCACGGTGGGTTCCACCCTCATGGCCTCATCTGATCTTAATTACCTCTCAAAAGCCCTGCCTCCAAGTAGCATCAATACATGACTTTGGGGATTAAGTCTCCAACACATGCAGTTTGGGGAGACACATTCAAACTGTAGCACTACCTAAGGGCTCAGGATGTCTATGGACTAGGGAACAGTGTCGTGTGGCTACATCTAATGATAGAAAGGGAAGTGGCTCAGTGAGGTGACGTTGAACCAGCCTCCAGGGTCCCTGAAACAAGCACACCACTTCTGAGGCATCCCACAACTCAGGCAACAGTACTGGGTATCTCCAAGTGGAATTGGCCTTGGCTGTGTAGAAAGCGCATAACAGAGCTGGTAGGGACAGTGAACCTCCAGGTGGTTCTGCTATGGAAATGTCCCCAAGAGGCAAGACCCAAATTCCTTCATCCATTTCAAGATCCCCATCCCCAACAGAAGACTGATGCCTACCCTCCCTGGGACTGCTCCAGCCAGTGTTAGCAGAGCAGTCTTATTTCAAGGAAGCAGATGGGGAAAGGTAGATGCTTCTCCATGCTGAAGAGGTCAAGTCCACACCCAGGAGGTCTCACCAGACTTCACTTCTGCCTCTGCATGCCTCCTCTTCCACTTCTGCCCTTCCTGCAACATAGGACAAGAGGGGTACTGTGTGGTCCATTTTGGACTTTGCCTGCTCTGTATAACAGGTGCTGGGGATGAAGATAATCACTATGGGACAGATGCTAATGTCCCCAAAAAACATGCATGACCTCACTCTGATCTTCAGACCAGTAATGGAGTATGGAAGGTGCATTACAGATATTCCCACTCAACTTGATCTTAACAGCTTCAGTATTAATGGAAATTTTAATGAAAAACTAAGCCTTGATTAGGTTGCCATGCAGAATTCCCACAACATGCAGAGTCTGGTTAATTTCCCTTGTGCTGGGGGCACAGGCTCAAAACTATAGACACAAATACTCTCAGGCAAATTCCCTCCAATCTCTAGATCTCGCGCTTTCCTCTGCCTGTCCAGCCCCAGGATTGGGGTGGCTCTCCAGGCTCTGTGGCACTTTGGGAAAAGACAATTCTTCCATTCCCCATTTCTTGCCCAGAGATCAGGAACTGCCAGGGAATTCTAGAAAGAGCATCCAAGTCTCTCATCTCCCTCTGCTGCTCAGATGGAATCTGGAACTGACTCCAGGGAGCAATGGGCTCAGAGCTTAGAAATCTAAGGGCCTGGGTGCTGTGTCTCTTCCTTGCTGCATAGCCCTAGAATGTCATGTGCTACTTCCCTGGGAACCTGCCATCTCCAGCTGTTTGTGCATCTTCCAGAGAAACACAGAAGTGTCTGCTCCCATGAGGTGTTTTAATCATGACAAGCAGATCTATCTAACCCTGTGTAATAGAACCCAGCACCACGCTAGGGAATACAGGGGTTGCAGGAGAGCAGCAGTCAATAGCTTTGTCTTGTTAAATCCTGACACAATATAGAGACTTCCTCCTGCCCGCACAGCCCTCTGCTCCCTCTCCCTTGTCCCCTCCTCGTGAATCCTGTGGGTGACACTGTACTCTGCCTGTGGTTCTTGCCCTGCCAGGGGCAGTCCCACTGACATCTGCTCTTCCGCAGAATTTCTGCCAGAGAGGACAGTGAGTGTGGAGTAGGGATTCCTGGCTTCTATTCTGAGTAGAAATATGTAAGTAAGAACAGGAGAAATCCTACATTCGGCAAAGGTGACATTGAGACCCCATTTGAAGCTGCGGGGACTCACTGGGTCTCTTAGTTCTCTGTTCACAGGTCACTTCTGTATCATGCCACACTCTGCTTTTCCTTCTCTCCCACCACCTGTGCACAGCTTTCAAATGCCTTGCCATGGTTCCAATAAGTGTCCTCCAAAGGCCCAGGGTTGAAGGCTTAGTGGCCAATCTATGGTAGTATTGGAAAATGGTGGAACCTTTAAGGGGGTACCCACTGGAAAGAAATTAGGTCACCAGGGAGTGCTCCTATGACCCTGGCACTTTTCTCTCTTTCTTGTTGCTTCTCAGCTACAACAAGGTGAACAGGCCTCCTCCTCATGTGCCTGCCATGATGTACTATGACACCACAGGTCCAAAACAACAGGACCAAGTGACCATGGACCAAAGCCTCTGAAATCACGAACCAAAATTAACCTTTTCTCTTTATAAGTTTATTTATCTCAGGTACTTTGATACAAAATGGGAAGCCTTTAGTGTTCTCCAAGGGGCCTCTACCAAAACCACTTTCGGGTTTCTTTCACAGTCAAGAGATAGATTCCCAAGTCAATTACAACTGTTATAGTAATGGTCATAGTAATGTGTTTTGCCATCTTTTGAGTTCCTGATATTGCTGTCTACAGGTTGCCTGACTCCTCTGTGATCACAGATAGAAATACTGGATTTTCCCAGGTTATATAACTTTCACCACATAAACACATCCTTCACACTTCAGACCCTGGCTGCAAAAAAAAAAAAAAAAAAAATGAAGAAAATCCATATTATTTCTCCCCTCTCAATAAGCTATCTGGCTCTCTCCCTTTTTTTGTCCCCTCCCCTCCCCTTTTGCCTTCCTATATGCACCCCACCCCCCATGGCCATTTATGTACAGGAATCTTTTAAAGATGAGGAGTGCTGTTTCCAAGTCCGGACTTGATCCTCAGTTCTGTGAGTTGAAGCAGAGCCTCCTGTTGCTCCTCCCAGCACCAAGAAGGCTTTTGCTTGGACACCCTCAGCTCTGGCTGCATGTAAATCTCCTTGGTGCTTCTGAAAATTACCTGTGCTGGGGGCCCCACCCAAGATGAAATAAATCAGACTCTTTGGCGGTGGTGCTTGTTCTGTTTTGATCTTTACTCATCCAGGATATCCCAATGTGCAGCCAGTGATGAGAACTACCATGTCTAGCTCCTGCCCAAAACCATAGACAGCTGCCCTCAGAACCCCATCGTGTAATCGTGTTGGTTCATGTCCTCCAGCTCTGATTAGGAGGTAAGGGACAGGGGTTGACCAGGCACAAGTGGAGTCAGCAGACCTTGTGCTTCATAGAGGACACACAAAAAAGACCCCCTGAGCACAGCGAAACCCTTGACAGGTTCCGTAACCCTCCTGAGTGATGTGCCTCTGCCTTCAATTACCCTTCAGCCCAGGTGATTCATGTCTCATTATTATTTGGGACAGAACACAGAATTGTAAAAGTTGTAGGGGACTTCTCTCATTCTTCTTGCACAAGGCAGCTGCTCGTGAGCCTGTCTGACAATAGTATCTGTTCTCTTTGTGATAAACAGCATACAACCAAACAATACTTATCAGAAACCCACATGAGGCATGACCCTCTACTAGTTGCTATTTATTCTAAGAGACAGCGTCCATGCCATCTGGGAGCTTATGTCATAAGAAAAATGACACCATCCAAAACATGGTTATCCAGAAGGCAGTTACAACTTTGTGCTTTTTTTTTTTTAAGTATGTTTTGGTTTTGAGATCTATTCAGGGTATTTTTCCATGATGTTATATGACAGAAGAATATGGCTGAGACACATAAACATCAGTGGTGTCTGTAAAGACTGGGTTTCTGTAGAGGCGTATTCCTCCCAAGTCTTTCATTCAGCCCCAGGTGATTTCCCCACTGGCCTGTATCTCATCCTCACTATGCAAAAGTCAAAGCAAAGCACTTATTTGCCAAGCCTCTGTCCCCGGTAGCCTCCAGGATGGTGTTAATCTACAGCCCAGGGAAAACCATATTGCATCTTTTATTGGTCTTGGGATGGCTTCATCCTTTACTAACCAAGCCTCATCTTTCTCAGAGTCAGTGCATGTTCTAGCTGAGGGACAGTTTTATGGTTTACTGACTTGGCAATCAATGTGACATTCTGAACAAGATTGCTTCTCCAGCCTGGGAATGGTCAGGTCATCCTTAAAAAGTTTGCTCCTCCTCCAAAGGGCACTCAACCAGATGTCTCCAGCCATTGATTTTTGCTCTTTGGGGGAGTCCATATCATCCAGGCAACAGTTCCCTGCTTGGAAATTGTCCAAAACACACAGTCAGTTCTCAATTAGCCATGCTAATGGAGGGAAGCAGCAAGGCAGACAACTCAAACCAGCAGATTATCTGAAAATCACTTTTATTGGCTTAGGAACCAAGGCAATGACGCAACGCATGTAAGTGTGCATATTCGTGTGTGTGTGTGTGTGTGTGTGTGTGTGTGTGTGTGTGTCCAGCAGCATCGTGATTTCTGGGGGTTGTCTGGGCTTGATGGCCTCAGTGTCTGCATTCACTGAGGTAACAGTATTGGAAGTGGGAATAGGTATCCCAACTGCATCGTGAGTGAGATAGGAAAGCTAGGATGGAGAACAAGTGCTCCCCAAGGTATTTACAGAGCAGCAAAGAGGGGCAGGGAGCTCTGTTTCCGCAGTTCTGTGGGTAGCACTGGCTTCACACCACCCCTTCCTTAGGGAACACATTTTTCCCTGAACATTCTCTGAGGTTGGGGGACCCATCCTCTGCCCCAGATCTCAGCAGGGCTGTTGGAAGATATCCAAGCCACTCTCTACAGACTTCATATGTGCCCCTGCTTGGTAGTGACCCCAAATTTTTATTGCCCCTTTCAATACCAGAATGCCATGTGGGAAGTGGAGCTTGTCAGATTCTCTTATAGAATCAGCACTAAGCAACTTCTAGACTTTCTTGTAAGCTTTTTGTAAGTTTTGGGGTATTCCTTAAAGAGACCACTTGGTGGGCTAAAATTCTCAAATTTATTGAACTTAAGAATCACTGTGGAAATTTGTTTTACTTGCAAAGGCCTGGACCCTACTTAAAAAAATTCCAGCTCATTTGTCTGAGGCACATCCTTTAATTTGCAGTGCTACCCAGCGTAACATCCTTTGCAAGGTATTCTCCTCCAGGAAGCTGTGTTTAGACAAACATCCTATCTATGCTCCTGATCTGATTTTGAGCTGCAGCTTGAAGATCACTTTCCTTTTCAGGCCATTTTTCACTCCACAATCCACAAGCCTTGCTCCAAGACTAATGTTTGATGGGCCAGTAGGTACCTAAGGATGCCAGGAAGCAGGATGGCATAGTCAGGTGGGCTGGGCAGAGCACCCAGGTACTTGGGCCAGTGCATCTTCTTCCCAGCCTGACCATATCCAAAAATTCATGGGCAGCACACAAGCCACAGAGTCATCTTAGATGAGACAATGATAATATCTCCCCACTTATTGAGCACTTACTAGGTGGTAAGCATTATGGTAAGTGTTCCACATGAATTTTCTGATTGAATGCTTTTAATCCTATGAGGTGTTATTCTCATTTTTGGGAGAACCCGTGGAGAATCTATCTCAGCCTTTGTAGAGCCAATTTTAAAATAAGAGAAACAAAATAAACAAACCCAGCATGTTTGAGATTCTTGAAGGAAAGACAGCATGTAAATCAACTAATTATTATTAACATTCATGACTATATCCTTGCAGGCAAGAGGAAAGGGGTCTGATTTTCTGTAGTTTTCTAAGAAATAATTCAAAGCACAGTGATTAGCTAATTGGCCAGTCCAAATGGGGTTTCTCTTGATGGATGCCCACTGGCCTATTCTCCTTGCAAGACATAAGGGTTAGGTCAATCCAACAGCTGTGACCACTGTATTAAACAGGGTTGTCACTTTGGAGAAATCCCATGCTTCAAAGATCAGGATGGTCTAAGTAACGAGTCTTATTGTTTATGTGATTGCTGACTTTCTAAAATAAGCAGTTGGATTCATGTTCCCATAAAGGACACTATTTTCTATAGATTAACTGAATGTCAGTCTCCAGGCAGAATCAAGCAGATCTAGTGGAGGAGCAGGGAGTGGAATAAAGGCCTAGAGGCTACAGGAAGAAGAAGCTGGTGACAGGGGCCCCTAAAGACAAAGAAAAGAGCTTAACAAGATGCAAATCCCATTCAGGAAAGCTCTCCAAGTCAGTAATTAAAGTATATCCAGGAATGCAGGGCTGGTGAGGTATAAAAGATCAATAGGTTAAATACTTTATGTTGTTTAATCAGATACTTAGCACAAATCAAATATTACCTTCCTGGGGTTATTAGGCTAAATGAGGGCACTGCGGTGGTGAACATTCATTACTGACACACCAATGGATCATGAAAATAGCAAGGTACATTCCTGAGTCACCTCCATCCTAAGATGAGAAAGAAGGAGACCAGAAAGCCTTTAGTCCCTGCATGGGACTGAAGTGGCATTTGTGCTTTTTCATAAGAATAGCTTAGGAAGTTGGGTTTATGAGTTTCCCTAGAGAATTAAAGGCACCAATCTTAAAATAATGATCTCCTTGAAGCTGAGTATACCCACCATTGTACAAAAATGAGGCAGAAAATAATATTATTCAGGACCATGGAAAGCTCCCTCGTTCTTGCATAACAATGACTTCTTTATTTTGTTCATCACCATCGCAGACATGGCAGTGTTGGGGTAGTAAAGCTGTGCTTCTTGAGGGGTCCATTCTTGAGAAGGAATCCAAGGAATCTGTGGCCATGACCAAGCCACGACAGTGCCTGTCTTCTCCGTTAAGTGAATGGGCAATCCAGAGGAGAACCTTGTGGATTGATCAGTAATTAGGCTCTGCCAACTTTGCCTTCCTCTGGTCAGATTACTTCCCTGTCTTTTTCAGTAGTTTGTAGTAAAACCAGATTGGAATTTCTCTGAAAACAAAGAGAACACAAAAGGCAATGGAGGGGCTGGGGTTGTGGCTCAGCGGTAGAACGCTGGCCTAGCACATGTGTGGCCAGGGTTCGATCCTCAGCACCACGTAAAACTCAAGGCACTGTGTACAACTAAAACAAATAAATAAATTTTTTTTAAAGGCAATGGAATCACAAAAACATCACAGTGACTAGATAAAGCAGAGTTCTCTGCATGGACTCGATCCACTTGCACAGATCCACCTGACCCCACCTGCAGAAACCCTGTCAGGTCCTCCCAAGCCCACTCGTTGTCCTGCCTGGGTGTGTTTCTGTATCACTGTCTTCATCCCCTTAGGACCCCACACCCCAACCGATCTCCACAATTCCTGGCCCCCTCTGGATGAGAGAAGAAAACAAACACTGCCCTTCGTTTTCCAAAGTGCGCGCTCCATTCCGGCATCAGTTCCGCAAGCAGTCACCTTGCAAGTCTGTGCCCTGCCGTACTGGAAGTTTCTGCTGAGCCATTTTTTCCTGAGTTGGTTTGCTTGGTCCACTAGAACATGTCAACCAGCTAGATATTAGGCAGGGTTCTACCTTTTTGGAAATGATTTACTGATTCCCTAACATTCTAACCCAGTAGTTTTCTAACTGGACTCCTCAGAACCTTGAGGTTCCTGCAAGGTCTAAACTGCCTCTACAATCTGTGCAGAGGCTGAGCAGGAGTGCCCAGGGCCCATCCACTTCTTGTCACCCACTACCTTATACCTCCTCGTGTAAGTTTTGTGTGCTCAGATTCCATGTAAAATCTCATTTACATGTAAATTTTTTTTAAAAAAAAAATCTACTTAAGATAAAAATTTTAGAAGCCATTATCCCAGGTTTTCTGGAGACTCCAATGATAGTATCTGTCTTAGGGTGTTTCATGCTGCTGGGGGAAAAAAATGCAACTTATTGGGTAACTTATTAAAAATAAAATTTATTTCTCTCTGTTCTGGCAAAGTCCAAGATCACTGTGTAAAGTGACACCAGGATGATCTGGTGAGGGCTGTTCTCTTCTTCCAAGACAGCACCTCATTGCTGCCTGCAGAGCAAGAATGCTGTGTCCCCACATGGAGGGAGACCAAAGGGCAAAAAAAAAAAAAAAAAGTAAATAAACAAATGGCAAATTTCGTCATCAACCCTTTTAATAAGGGAACTGAGCCCTCACCTCATAAGGCCCCTCCTGAACTTTAAAGGGGACACACCTCATTTTCTATCCCTGTAATTTATTGCATTTTCTTCCACAACAAACATGAAAACAACCCTAACAATAACAAACCATTTTTTCAGGTTAATTCTTTGTCAAGAGTTTCCAACATACTGTCTTACTCAGCCCATTTTGCAAAAGAAAAAAATCTGAAGAATAGAGACCATGATTGAGAAACTAGCCTGAGACCTCATGCGTACCTTAGTCACTGCAAACAGTGTCAGAAACAAAAAGAATAAGAGAAAGTCACACTGTCCTCAAAATATAATGAACTAGTGTTTGTTGCAGTGGACACTGCTAAGGCCTCCCCGCGCATGCACAACTTAGTAGAGCAGATGGGACTTTCATGTTACTATCACATAGAAACCTGAGCCAGGACACACCTAAGGAAGCCAAGCCACCAGGACTGCCCTGTTTCCCAGCCCGGGATTTCCCCCCAGTACTGCAGCCCCCCGACGACGTGGTCTGACTTAGCCTTCCTAAGACTCTCCTGGGGCAGATCGTCACACCCTGCTCCAAGACCACAGTTGTGTCGTGAAAATTGCAGATCCACGCCCTCCTCAAGTGGTTTCTAGTCTCCAGAGTGACAGCACAGTGGCTTCTTTCCTACCCTAGATAGGGAGGGAAACAACTTCGGAGGGGAAAAGAGAGCTTTGGAGTTGACAAATAAAGGGATTTTTACCCTTCCAAATTCAGTTGTTCATAGGGAGAGCAAAAGGGTGATGGAGAAAAGAGCAAGTGTGAATGCTTCAGCAAGTCAGACTTTTCAGGGAAACAAAAGAAGCATTTGTCAGAGCAGAGAACTGCGTAAACCCACCGAGAATTCAAGCAGTTAGCACCCTGGCAAGCCCCTGCCTCTGCCAGCTCTGACCCAATTTTGAGAGATACCACTCATTTTGTTTTCCAGATAAAAGCAAGCTATAGCAAAAGCTCTCCTCCCCTCCAGGAGGCCTTGACATCAGGAAAAATGATCCTGACTCAAGTGACTCTTCTCCTTTCTTCCCCTTCCCTCTGCTCCAGCCCTGAACCCTTCCCTCTCGTCTCAAGAATCTTCCTCAGAGCTGTCAAATCAGAAGCCACAACATGGAGACAGGCAAGCTCCGCCCCCACCTGCCCACAGCTGGAGTGTCTCTCCATGCCTCCTTTCCTCCTGCTTAAAACTGGGCATCTAAAGCTGTCTTTTGAAGGCCAAGAAAGAGCAAGGAGTTAGTTCTGGGTTGAAAGAATGAATGACCCTCTGCAGACTCCTGGCCTATCGCCCAGTAGGTTAGTGGTAACGTATAAGTCATGTGGAGGAAGAGGAAGTAAAACCTTTAAAGAAACAAACCCTTAAAACACCCAAACTTTTTTTGTTGTTGTTGTTTGTTTGTCTGTTTTTAACTGAGAGAAATCAAGTCATAGTGGAAGGGAAAGGGGGCAGAGGCTTAGATATGCAAGATCCACATGTAATGGTTTAGAGGTGATGTCCCCCAAAAGCTCATGTGTGAGACAATGCAAGAAGATTTGGAGGAGAAATGATTGGGCGACAGCCTTAACCTAACCAGTGAATTGATCCCTGATGGGATTAACTGAATGGTAACTGGAGGCAGGTGGGTGTGGCTAGAGGAAGTGGTTCACTGGGGGCATGGCTATGGGGTCTATATTTGTATCTGGCAAGTAGAGACCTCTCTCTTCTCTTCCTGATCACCATGTGAGCCGCTTCCCTCCACCATACTCTTCCCCCATGATGTTTTGCCTCACCTCGAGCCCTGAAGAATGGAGCCCGCATCTATGGACTAAAACCTCTGAAACCTCAAATAAACTTTTCCTCTTCTAGAGTTGTGCTGGTCAGGTCTTTTAGTCGTAGCAGTGAAGAAGCCGACTGAAACACCATGGAAGGCCAGGAGTCAGAAAGGCTTAAAACTGCCTCCATGTCAGCCATGCAGTTGGCTGGCAGGAAGGGACTCAGGATGTGGCCAAGCTAATGCCCCCTCCAGACAGATGCAGGAAGATGATTTTAGGGTCATTGTGTTTTTGGTGTGAGCGAGGGGAGGAGATAACTGAAGCTACATACTGAGACAGGAGAAGGGCTCTGTTTCCTGATGGGGTCCAGCTGGTGGCCCTGCTGCCATCTTGTCTCTGCCCATCCTCACTGAGCAGTTCACACCACACTTCCTCTACAGAGCTTTCCTGGACTGTGGAAGGCCCTGGGGTTTTCTCCTCCATTTTTCTGTAGCAGGCTTACTATCTATCTGCATCTCTCAGTTGCCTGGTTATTCAATCACTCTCTTGTTTACTTAACTTTTCAGCTGTGTACATATATTCTTCACAAGAAAATTATAAACAAGGTGTCTGCATAAGCTTTATTATAACCTGCTCTTTTTCCCTCCTCCTCCCCGCTCCTCTACAAAACCCAATTAAGAGTGGAGGAGACATTTAACAAATACCGGCTGCTGAATGCATGAATGAATGACTTTTTTAATCAAATATAAATTAAACTGGTGTCTCATCCAAAAAAAAAAACTTTTTTGCATTAACCCCCATGGAGCTTTTCTTAATGATAAATGGTAATAGGGGATCAGTGAAGTGGCTGTTCCTTCAGCTGTTCTGGGGACTTCATGGGGTGAAGTCAAAGGGCCTCTGTTCTAGTGATCACCTGAAAGTCTGAGATTAAGATTTCAAAAAAAGAATAACTCTTCAGAGTTCCCCATTTGGTTAGTAATAGTAAGGTGGTAATGTCAGGGTTATAATAACAGCACTCTCTGGGTCACAGCAGGACATGTGGGAGGCCAGGTACACAGGGTTCAAGGGCCAGGCTCCAGAATCAGACATTCCAGGAGCCCTCAATTCCACTAGGGATTGAAAGGATGACCTAGGGCAAATTATTTGAACTCTTGTCTACAGTCCCCCAAAGTGGAGATAATAAGAGACCTATTATGAGGATGAAATGATATGTATATAAAATACCTGGCATGTGCTTAGCATTTGTTTGTTGTTTTTGCAGTACTCAGAATGAAACCCAGAGTCCCACACATGCTAAGCACACGCTCTACCACTGAGCTACAGCCCCAGCTCTGCCCAACATTTGGAACGTGCCCAAGAGTGCTCTTATTACCACAGATTCTCTGGGTGAGCTTGGCCAGCAGCCCCTCCTGCCTTGGTTCTTCCTCATGCCCTAAAGAGACAGCTGACGCCCACCACCCACACAGACTCCAACTTCTGGCACCTGGCCAGAGGGTACCAGCTCCGCCTAACGAACAATAAGGGCTAACAGATGCTGAGGCCCAGTCCAAAGAAGCCCCTCCTTCCCTTCCAAGGAGCTGAAATCTCAGCCTTCAAGGGACCCTCAGAACCTTGGGTTCTTCTCAAAGGAATCCTCCAGACAGATCAGAGATCATGAGTGCCTGTCTTCCTCCTGGCCCAGAATTAACAAGCCCTCACTGCTTCATCTTTTCCTGCTTAGCAGAAGGTCGAATTCCCATTTTTGCCTCATTTTCCAGTTGGCACGATGACTTCTCCCACCTTCTTTTAAATATCTGAATTCAGAAACGTTAATTAGGGACTTCCCACGACTTTATGGAGGTGTCATGATTAGACCTATTATTACCGCCCCAAATGGGAAAATTGAACATCTACTGCTTTATGAACCCTTTATCACAATTAATGCTGTCTCTAAAGCTTTCCATTTATTGGGTTCTCTAGTATAATCATTCCTTATATGTGTTTCAAGACCTTGTACAAGTACAAATAATTTAAACTAATTAGCTTATTATAAAAAAGGAATGAAAACAAATGGCACATGAATGAATTGTGAGGTTTCATATGGAATTAATATCTCCCTAATACCCACAAATTTGGTAAATTCATTATGCATCTATAATCAAACCTGATGAATCCCCTAGATAATTCAGAAGTAATTACGCATGAACTGCTGCCACTTATTTTAAAGTGCTACCAAAATAAGAGATTTATCCCCAAGATCCAGTCGGGCTCCAGGATAACTAGCTCTAACCTGACATCTCCTGTCAAGATCAGCCAGGAGAAATTACACCAACTTTTCATCTCCCAAATGCTTTCCCCTGACATCTGTAAAGAGCAGCCACAACCCTCAGCAATAGTCTGTGCTTGGGGCATGGAGTTGACTCGTCACAGGATTTGTGCATGACGTTTAGGGAGGATGGAGAGGAATGCAGAACACCATACATCGTGCAAAGTCACCAATTCCCAAGAGCCTTTCTTGGTCTAGCCAAAGAAATCTGTAGCAAGGAGTCTTTTTCTCCCCTTGTTATGGTTTAGATATGAGGTGTTCCCCAAAACCTCATGTACAAGACAATGAAAGAAAGTTTAGAGGTGAAACGATTGGGTTATGAGAGTATTAACCTAATCATTGCATTAATCTCCCTATAGGGATTAAGTGGGTGGTAACTGAAGGTAGGCAAGGTGTGGCTGGAGGGTCACACCCTGCCTACCTGTGGGTCATTGGGGGCGTGCCTTTGGGTTATGTATTTTGTCCTTATTCGGCAGCATTCTCTCTGCTTCCTGGTGTTTTCCTCTACCACACCCTTCCACCACCACGATGATCTGCCACACCTTGGGAACAGAGCAATGGACCCAACTGTCTGTGGACTGAGACCTCTGAAACTATGAGCCCCAAATAAACTTTTTCCCCTGTAAAATTGTTTCTGTCAGGTCTTGTGGTCACAGCAGCAAAAAAGCTGACTAAAATGCCCCTCCATATGGGTTGCTATTATTTTCCAATATGACCCACCTGTAGTTGTAGAGCTCTGATTTTAGTAGGCTGATCCCAACCAGGCAAAATGAATTTTCTACCCTTTAAACTACCATTGCTTTTGATTCTTAGCTTTCCTTTAAAAAAAAAAAAAAAAAAAAAAAAAAAACTCCTATTTATTTTTAGATATTTCTCCTATTTGATTGTATGTTCCTTGAAGATTATGATAGTGCTATTTATTACATGTATTCATTATATACATAATATTCAACAAATATTTCTAAATACCTGTATGTTAGGCCTTAATTTTTATTACATCAGTAAATAAAATAGACAACGATCTAAGCCTTCAGGGAAGATATTCTAGTGGGGGAAACATAAAATATATAAGTAAGATAAATAATGTGTCAAGTGGGGATAAGAACTCTGGGAAGAAATAAAGAAGGGTGAGGGATAGGAGTGCTGGTACAGGGGCAGGTGTACATTTTAAATAGGGTGGTCAGCCCAGAAAAGCTGGCAACTGAGCCATGTCCTGAGGAGGTGAGGCACTGAGACTCAGATGACTGAGGTCAGGACATCTCAACCAGAGAGAACTATGAATGTGCAAAGGCCCTGAGGCAGGAGCATGGAAGGAACAGCAAAGAGGCCAGATGACTTGGGCAGAGTGAGCAAAGGGAGGGCAGGGGACAAAGTCAATGAAGCAAAGACCATGACAGACTCTGGACATCACAGAAAGGATTTTGGCTTTTCCTCTGAGTAAGATAGAAGCCTCTGAAATGTCTTGAACAGAGAAATTATTCTACCTGAATTAAGTTTTAAAAAGCATCACTATGCTCTGTCGAGAACAGACAGTGGGTGGCAAGGACAGAAGCAGGCTGTATTGAAAAGCTCTGGCCATCATCTAGGGTCTCTGTGACTTGGCCCACAGTGCAGCCATGGAAGGGTGATAAGTGGCAATATTTCAAATTTACTTTGAAGGAAGAGCCAATGGGATTTGCTGATGGATCCCATCTTCCTTATAAATACCTCAGCTCTAGCCGGGCGCGGGCGCGGTGGCGCACGCCTGTAATCCCAGCACTTGGGAGGCTGAGGCAGGAGGATCGCGAGTTCAAAGCCAGCCTCAGCAATGGCGAGGCACTTAGCAACTCAGAGAGACCCTGTCTCTAATAAAAATACAAAAAAGGGCTGGGGATGTGGCCCAGTGGTCAAGTGCCCCTGAGTTCAATCCCCGGTACCACAAAAATAAATAAATAAGTAAATAAATAAATAAATAAATACCTCAGCTCCCAGAAGTGCATCTTCCACCTAGAAGGTGCCTGACAAATGTTTGCTGAATAAATGGGGCAAACCCATGCATAAAGGAAGCATTCAAATAATTTGGACCCCACCTAGGGGCATGGGGTTGAATTTGATTAGTGGGAAAAAGAATATACCTCATACATCTCACCCTCTCTCCTGGGGCTGAGTTTCCTTACCTAGTAGAAACTCATTAAATATTTGTTGAATAAGTGAATAAACAAGTTAATTAAAATGAGTGTGCTAGACCTGGGTTTCCAACTGAAACACAGCAGAGAGCCATTGGGTCTTGGGGGTTCTCTTTATTTAGCCCCTGGAAGGGTAGCAGGGGAAGCCTGAGCTTCTGAAATACTGCAAAATGGTTTTGATACTGAGGTCCAGAAAAGTGCCTCAAATGATTGTCTGGCCTCGTGTTTGTCAGCGGTTGGAAGATGAGAAATACTTTTTAAGGGTTTAAGTGCCGTCATCATTACTAAATTGCTGTAGGACTAAAAATTCAGTTTATACTATTGAGGATCATTAAACTCTCTTCTGAATCTGATGCCAAAATTGAAATAATTGGCTCGTCGGTGGTACAACATGGATATGACTACCACATCGGCTTGTGGGGAAAGTGTTGTTTCAACATGAAGAATGGAACAGGAACTTGGGTAGGTAGATTGGTTTTGTTGGCAAAGTGTTGCTATGTTGCAATTACAGCTGACAGCATAGATCCTGATTAAAAATACTTGGAGCACAAATTTAGAGTTGCAGGAAAATAAATGGATTTTGCAATCAGACCAGAGTTTCTAATCCATTGGATTTTCCAAGGCCTGGTTAAATTCTGTTTCGAGAGGTCAACTGCAGATCAGACTTACTGATACCCAGTGCTGGGGAGGCCCTAAACAAGAACAAAATAAATAACGATAATAATAGATTGAGCTACAGTCCAAGAACAAAGATGTGTTTTAAATGAAAATCATTACTCACAGATGCTGGAGCAAAACCCCAGACTGATTCAGTGCCGACTCTAAGGTAGGGGGTGGTGCACCAGGCGATCAGATCACTAACCTGCAGCCGCTAATGTTGACCTGTGGTGGGGGGGCGGGGCGGGTTAATTAGCTGCCGGTTGTAAAGCATTATTGCCTTGCTGAGTATTATTATTTTAATAAAAGAGGCTCATGAAAACGTCTCTGGTGGTAACTCATGAAGAATCATTTTGAGGACAAGAGTACTCGTACATCATTCTGAGTGCCGCCTATGTATTTGAGTATCAACAAAAAATTTACTGTTTAAACATAAATCTCTGGAAGAAGTTGAAGTTAATTAAAAAGGTTTAACAGCATATGCATTAGTATTAGCCCTGGCCCTCTTTAGCATGGAAGGAAGGAAAGGAAATAAAACAAGGTATGTGAGGAAGCAGTCAATGTAGGCATTTAATTAAATGTGGTCCAAAGCACAGGTAAAGATGCCACCTTATCTGCCATTCAGTGCAAGGAGAGAGAATGGGAGGCAGAGAAGGTTTCCCTGAAGAGCTGTGCATGCTTTTAATTAACAACGGCTTTGAGAGTCCTTCCTACAGTTTTTTTTCTTTAGAAACCTAGGATTTCACCATGTGCCGTGAGCCTTTCTGTTCAAATGCGGAAGACTCTGGCCAAGCGCTGGAGACCAGTTCCAGGGTATATTCTCTGATTTATGCCCTGCCATTACTCATTGATTGGTTCATTCATGCTGCAGATATTTATAGAGCGCTCACTCTGCACACTGAGTGACACCCTGTTGCCTGAGGGGGTGCCAAAGTGGTCTGGTCTCTGCCCTTGACTGACTCCCAGCAGAGCGAGGAAGACTGGCATAACCACCAGCACCATTCTCTATGCCACAAGAGGGTGTGTCTTCAGCATGTGGGGACTACAGATCAGGATGTTGGAGGTCCATGTAAAAATTAAATACTGCAATTGGCCCAAGCCTGTGCCTGCTGGAGAATCAAGTGGGGATGTATCATTGGCTTTCACAGTTTCATAATGTCAGTCTTCATGCCTGCATTTTCGGGCCCCACTCTGTATTCCCCCAACTTTATCCTTTATAATGTCCAACTTGCATCCATCCTACACTAGCTTGGGAATACACCATGTTTATTCCTCCTCTGCTCATTTATTCACTGTCCTATTGCTTAGAATCTCTCCTCCCAGTTCATCCCCATCTCTCAAGGTTCACTGCAAATCCCCCTCTTCCAGGACATGCATCTTTATTCTCCTGGGCTGCGGAGGGATCTCATGGGACTTGGAATGCTCACCATTTGTCAAGAGGGCTGGTCAAAGGCACCACTCTCAAGTGATACGTGACTAGTACCATACACTTTAGCACTTACCTATTGATTATTATTTGATTCATGGGTATTCTTAGTCCCATCAACTTAAGATGTTCACTCATGGAGGCATCCAGTAGGAAACTGATCAACTGATTCTGCAGAATGCTTTCTCCAGACCCACTACACCCCAAAAATTCCACCCACTGTACCAACTCTTTCTTCTTCTCACCTCATCTGCAGGTTTTCTGGACATGACTCCATCCCCCCCCCCCCCACCCCGAGGATTCTAGCTCCCGGATCTCAGTGTCCTCACCCAACCCCTCCCATCACCTGTTTCATCCTTGATGACCTCAGACCCTTCCAGGTCTCTGACCTCTTCAGCTCCTAGCTGTCTTCACTCTGGTGATCTTCAGCTTCAGCTCTGCCTCTTGAAACTCATGACTCAAAACTACTGAATATTCAGGTCCCTGCTCTGTCCTCACCCTTTTCCTTACTCCCTCTTGACCTGCTTTCTGGTTTTCTCTTGGCCTTTGGTCCTTCCCTCCTTTCCTCTTTTCCCACTTCCCTCCCTGGCTTCAGTCATCCTGAACTCTACAGCCACAGGCGTCACCTGCACTCTTGCTTCACTCTAGAATTCTCTCCTTGTTGTCCTTCTACCTACTTGATTTCTTCAGTTCCCCAAATCTCAGTCCACTACTCACTGGATCCATTTCAATCTAGTTTGCTAATCCCATAATCCAGGAGTTATTTTAGCTCCTTCCCAACCTTATCGGCCTCCACACTTACAGTGGTAAACATCATGAACGTGGCGGTCTGTCCTGATCTCTGGCATTAGACTGGGACCTGGCCTGACTGCAGGCACACTGTTCTAACCATATTGAGCTACTACACATGAGTTTCCTGAAAAGTCCCTAATTCACCATCTACAGCACAATTTACCCTCCTCCCAAATCTCTGGTGTTTTCTGTGTTCCACAAACTACAGTCGACATCATGGTCTTCTCAATTCCCTCCCTAAACACCAGAGTCAGCCTTGACCCTCCCTCTCTCCCTCTCCATATCCCATTGGTCAGCAGCTCACATTGACTCTGTTCCCCTTCCCTTCGTCTCCACTGTTCACCAGCTTTGTTACGATCCTCATTCGATCTCTCTGAGATCATTATTGGCCCCAAACTCCTCTACCTCCAACTCATCTCCAGTATAGTCCGACCCATTTAATTGCCACATTGATGTTCCTAAACCTCAGTCAGACCTTTCTCTGAAATCTCTGATGATTCACATTTGCCCCAGGTTCAAGTCCTTGTCCTTAGCATAGCAATCAAGGCTTGTCATGATATAGCCTCATCCTTCATCTTCATCCCATTTCCGACTGCTCGCCTCTCCTGGAAGTACAACCTCCCCTCTCCCGCTTCAGTACTTAAGCCATTTCCTCTGTCTGAAATAGCTTTCATCTGTACATGTCAAAATCCTCTGTGCCTTTCCAAGCCATCTCAAATATTGTTCCTTCTGTAAATTTCAGCCCAGTCTCTCCCAGCTATTGATGAGCTCTCCTCCGTGTTTCCCTAATGTTTTCTTTCTTTGGTAATTCATTCATTCAACTAATATTTATTAAGCATCTACTATGTGCCAGGAAGATTAATATACATTACCTTGTTTAACCATCATGTTATCCCAATGAAATAGGTTTCGGTAATATTCTTGTTACAGAAATGAGAAAACAGAAGCTGTGTGAGTTGGAATTTTCTATCCAACATTACAGTTAGTAAGTGGTAGAACCAGTTTTTAAACCTGACTCCAGCGTTCTTCACATTGGCCCAGAGTTGCCTGTCCTTAACTATGTAATACACCTTGCATTGTATTATTATTAAGAGAAAGAGGAAAGAAAAGGAAGGAGGAAAGGGAGGGGGTGAGGGAAGGGAGAACACCAGGAAGGAAGGAAGGAAGGAAGACCCAACTGCCTTTTTGGACCTTCTAGATTGCAGGATCCTTGAACTCAGAAACCATGCCTTGTTCGCTGCTGAATTCTTCACTTTGAGCCTTATGCAGAGGAAATGCTTGATAAATGTTCACTTTGTTTAATAAAATATACAGTTTAGAATTTTGCACATATAAAATCATAAACCTGGAAGAGGCATAAACCCATCCCCTGCCTGCAGAAGACTGTCCTTATATTCCTTTCTGGTTCCAGCCTACCTCTTAGGTCATCCCCTCCTCCAACTCCTATCTGTCCCTAAGACCTTCCTTTCCTACAAGATGCTCTTGGCTTTCTTGAGGCATCTTGTTTGTTCATACTTAGGCTGTTCTCTTGGAGATGGTGGGTAATCTAGGGAATTGAAATTGATCTTCTTAGATTGAGAGTTTGCTAGGAAAAGGCAAAGGAAAGGGAGGGAGTAGAAAAAGGAGGGCAGAGTTAGCATTTCCGGTGAGTTGAGTTTGTAATGCTCTTTCACAGAGAGGCAATTTCAACCCCCTCCTGTTCCCTACAGGAGTCTAGAGCAAATGCAATGTTATCTCCCAGGAATGTGTTGCCTAGTGTGGGCATAACCAGGATGTGTACAGGGAGACTTGGCACAGACAGAGCCTCTTGCTGGTCTCAGAAGTGGGAACAGTGAGAACTAATCACTAATCCCAGTGAGACCTGCGCAGAAAGGATTCTGAAGATGGAGCTAGAAGGCAGGGAGGCATCTACCAAAACTCCATCATTTGATATGCTAACAAGATTGTTGGAGCCCCCTCCCCTCCTGTGGGTTATGGAGAGCTACCCTTTCTTTCCAAAGGGGACTTTGATTCTCCATGAACAGCCCAGCAGCTGCCTATTGAGATCTGCCTATTGAGCTCTATCCCAAAGCGTCCAAAGATATTCTCACATTGCTGAGCATTTCAGAGGGAGACCCCGTCCCACTGGACATCTGCCTTTTGTAAGATGGAGAGAGGGTCTTTTCATAGCTGCCACTTAGCACCATAAGCCTTTCTTTCCCTGAGTAAGAATAGAATTTGGGAATATGCCAATCCACGCAAGAGGACTATCGTGGGGGTTTCATCAAGTAACATGGGGTTCTGTGTGGAAATGGATTCAGTCTGAGTTCTCAAGTATACTACAAGTTGTTACATACATGGATTACAGTTTTTAAATATAGTAGAGGCTCTGGATACAAAGATAGGTTTTTCTTGCACAGTGGGGAAAGAGCTAGTTCCAAGTGGAGTGGGACATCATGCATACCCAATGTCCCCATAAGAAGCCAAGAGGTCTGTGTTGAACATAGCCTGCAGAGCCCTTGGTGGGACATTTCTCACTGGCAGGAACTTTCTTTGCTTACCATCTAGAGGGGAGGTGCAATTTTCTTCTTTCTTGTTACTAATACCAAAGTTATCCCTTTAGCTCAGATCTTTGTAACCAGAATCTATAAACTTCCACATGCCACCCTGAACCCTGATCTGATGAAGTGGCAAATAGCTTAGTGAACACCAGGAGATTCCTCTGAGGCCAGGCCTGGAGTAGACATCCTGCTAAACTCAGAACCTGGAAGGGGCCATAGCAACCATCTGGTGAGCCAGTGATGACAGCTCAGGCCAGGGTGACAGCAGAGGAAGTGGAGAGTGGTGGCTGGCTTATGGATCTATTTTGAGACAACATGATATGTTGACAGGTTGGATATGGGTGCAAAAGAAAGTAAGTCTAGGAGCACTCTGGGGTTTGTGGCCTGAGTAACTGGAAGGATAAAACTTCCTTTTACAAAGATGAGGAAGACTGTGAGAGGGGAAGGTCTATGGGAGAAGGTCAGGAGCTCTTTTGGGGACTTGTGAGGCCTGTTAGACATCCAAGAGGAGAAGAGTAGACAGTGTGTGATCTGGAGTTAAGGGTAGTGACCCAGACTGTGAGGAGAAATTTGAGAGACATCAGAGTAGAGTGGGTATCTAAAGTCTTTAGATTTAAGAGGTCCAAGAATTGAGGCAGAGGATGCTGCTATGAAGGTCAAGGAGAGAAGGAAAAGAGGTCAGTGACCTAGGAGGAAAATGGCCAGTAGAGGGACATTCTCTCTCCAGTGCCTCTACCATGAATTACTCCTCACAGAGTTATGCATAGGCCCTGTCGTTCACCCCCAGAAATTCAGAAAGAACCTATGTGAAATAGCAGCAAGCAGTCTGAGAGGGTGTATCTTTAAGACCAAATTGTGGGGTTCAGACAAGAGCTGTGGAGCGTATTAATCTGACTGCTAGGGCCTCTCAGCCATACTTTTCAGGTACAGCAGCCAGGAGGAAAAAGCTGACTTTAATTCAGAGGCCAAATTCTTCCCTCAGATCTATGCATGTAATGTATGCAGGAAGCAGATTGGAGTGCTTTTGATGTTGCTAATCTGAATTGACAGTCTGTTTGCTAGTTCCAGATGAGGATGCCTTTCAATTCTCTATGTGAGTGCGCGTGTGTGTGTGTGTGTGTGTGTGTGTGTGTGTGTGTATTCAGTCAGTCTTGACAGCCTCCTCTCCCAAACCAAATTGGGACCCTCAGATTCCTTCCTCTGCACTATCCATGGCTATTCCTCAGAGTGGCTTAAGCCAGTCTCCATCCTACAAATAACAGGAGCTCTTGGGGACCACTCAGCAGCTGCAGGAAAGTGAAGTGATGGACTCAGAAAATCAGAGCTTCTCTGCCTTATTTTTTTTTAGTCAATTCAGGAGAAAATAAAACAGTAATGGCTTGGGAAGGTGGGAGATTAATTGTCTTCTCTGGGCACGTTCATTTCATATTCATTGTCACAGTGCTGATCATAATGAAGTTATTTAGTATTCATGCAGATGTCACATCAAGTTCCTTCATAGATGTTTTACTGTAATTTAGCATAAGTTAATGGATATCTGTATTAAAGTGTTCCCAATTAAGCAAGTGGCCTTTCTATTCTACAGGCCAGATTGGATTGGATGGCCATGAAGTGTAAGCAAACTAAGCCTTCTCAGATCTCAGCCGCAGAGGTCAAACCTGAAATGAGTTTAGCTCCTTCTTGTGTCTATTTCACAAGAATCCTAGTGGCTCAAAAATAACTTTGTAATTGACTGATCCAGACAGATGAGTTGGAAAGTGGGTGATTGATGGGCCCAATATATTTGAACAAAATCAACACCAGGGAGAATACTAATTGCACAGTTGGGCCAGCTAGCAGAACTGACACAAGAACAGAGTCAGGATTAGCCGATCGCATCTCCAGCTTGCAGAACACTGAGACTTTCCAGCAACTGTCCTGGGATGCAATTGGTGGTTGTTTAACATCTGTCTTCTGAACTCTCCTGGATTAGAAGCTGCCACATTGGAAATGGTTTATTGAGCTCAGTGGAAGTTACTTTTAAAGGCTTAAGGGATTGGGTTCCATTAAAAAAATACAAACAATTTTTAAATGAGGTTTGGTCAAGCAAAAGAACCTTTTTTCCTTTAGGCTTACCCAGAAGTAGAAAAAGAAAAGAACCAAGAAATTCAAATAGAAGTACAAATAGCTGCTTAGACCTTCATTGGAGATAGTACTGATTCAGTCAATACATAGGTTTCTTTTTTTAAATGTTACCAAAAGGTCAGAGCCAGTGGCCTTTGAAGGCAAATCTCATCTGACAGGTGGCCCTCCAGAGCTTAAGTCTCCAGATCCATTAGCACTGAAGTGTTTCTCTTGATGGGCTTTGGGATGACTAGGGGCTGGCTAAGTCACAAAAAGGCTGCAAACTTTGGCAGCCCAGCCCAGGGCTGAGAGACAGCAGCAGGACAAATGGACATATCTCTCATATTGTAAATCTCAATTCATCCAACAAAAAGTCATTAAACTGCACTGTCCCAAGCCCTGGGGACTCAGAGGTAAACAAAACAGAGCTTACTTAGTGTAGAAATGGAGCTAGGTAATTAAACAATACCCAAACACTAAGCCTTCTGTCACTGGGCTAGGGGGGCACTGGGTGATGCCTCAGTCACCACCTGACTCTTAGACTTAAGTCCTTCCACATAGTAGTCCCCCCCCGCCCCCTGCCACAGCAGCAACCTTCTTACCAAAGTTCCTACACTAAATGGATTTCATGCCCTTAGGCTGGATCCCTGTTCACCAAGGTTGATCTATGACCACAACTCATCATAAATGACTGCAGTGGTGGGGAAGTATAGGATAAGCAAGGACAGATAAGAAGAGGTTGTATCAGTATGTCACCCCATGGTGCACACCCTCCCTTGCCCGTCTGAGACAAGATGGCTACCCTTCATCTGCACACTTCAGCTTTTTGTTAACATTGCTCCACCTCCATGGAGTCATGGTTTCTAAGTCTTGTGTAGATTCTGTGAGCCCAGGCAGACACAGGATAGAGTACAGAACGATTTCCATAGTCTTGGACTTATTTAAATGAGGGATGGTGAAAACAGTGAGAGTCCCTGGATCACCAACACAGACTTGACTTCCATCACAGCCAGAGAACAGACAAGAGAGTTTTCCCAACAGGTAATGGAACAAAAAGGAACATCTTGGAGCTTTGGGTTCTTTAAGAATAAACAAGGTATTTCTATTGCAATCTCTAGAGCATGGAAAATCTTGTCAAGAGGAAGTCGGATTTCATAAATGTTCTGTATTCTTGGATTCTGAGAAGTCAGCACTAAACCCCAAAGCAAAGTCTGTTATTTTCCTATTCTGAGCTCCCTATTCCCAAAACATTATAATTCTCCCCAAAATTTGAGAAGGTAAAGACATTATCAGATTATACAGCTTATTGATCTTTGGTATCACATACAAACCAAGAAAAGCAAACTGTAAAGCTAAATTCTCCTTGTTCTTCAATCTTTAATTCAAGTGTCCTTCCTAAGACAAGTGTTCCCATTCTTCCCACTGACCTAGATATCTTTCCTCATGTTTCCACTGTGCTCTTAGCATGTTTCACACTACACAGTGATTATCAGTTTATTTGCCTGTCTTCCCAGGCATGGGCATATCCCCAAAGCCTCATGCTAGGCTCAGCACTTTGTAAACATTGCATCAATGGATGGATGGATGGATGGATGGATGGATGGATGGATGGATGGACAGACAGACAAATGGATGAATGATTAATGCATAGATGAAATCACTTACTATTTTTCTTCCTGAGGAAAGTCCTCCTTCTTTAAATGACCAATCTGAGCTGGGCATGGTGACACATGTCTGTAATCTCAGAGACTCATGAGGCTGAGGCAGAAGGATCATCAGTTCAAGAGCAGCTTCAGAAACTTAGCAAGGCCCCAAGCAATTTAGTGATACCCTGTCTTAAAATAAAAAATATAAAGGGCTGGGATGTGGCTCAGTGGTTAAGTGCCCCTGAGTTAGTCAGTCCCCTCCACAAAAAAAGTGACCAATATACAGAGGCATCCAGCCTAAGAGAAAAAAAAAACATATTCCCTCACTCTTCAAGCAGGATTTTATCAACCCAGACAGTGTATTTTTACCAGGATTTATACATAATTCACTTTTTTCTTTGAATTGAAAAAATACTCATGTATGTAATTTTCAAGAGGACAAGCTAGTTAAGTTTGCCTGCTGGAGTTCTGGATGATCAAATGGGAAGAGGCTTGGAAAAGAGACAGGAGAGTACCCAGAGGCTGACCCATAGTGCTGTAGAGGAAGAATGGCATCTGCAGTGGGAAGAGTGGAAGCATGAGACCGAGTGCCAGGGGAGGGTCAGGAAGTGCTAGTAATGGTGTTTAAAGCATGAAAATGGAGAAGGAAAAGAGAGTGATTGCAATGTGAATTCACTAATGCTGCTACTGCTAATCACTGAATTTTCCCAGTTACTCTGAAATCAGTCCAGATGGAAAAATCTGGAGTTTTGAGAAATCAAAACTCAGCATGCCAACAA
Source organism: Tamias sibiricus (assembly GCA_025594165.1). Lineage (NCBI taxonomy): Eukaryota > Metazoa > Chordata > Mammalia > Rodentia > Sciuridae > Tamias > Tamias sibiricus. The sequence goes on along the minus strand of CM046657.1, from coordinate 120,863,211 downwards.
GGAAGTTCCGTTCCTTACCCCTCAAAAATAGGTCCAGCTAAGAAACCTACTTTACTCTGGGTTTTCCAGAGTATAATGAGGTGATAAGTGTGAATGGGGAGCGGGGGCTATGTCATTTGAAGAAGGGGCAACTCACCACCCTGCCCTCTACCCTGTTCCTATGCAGTGTTGAAGACCAGAGGAAGGAGGAGGAAAAGAACGTAGTGCTTATTAAGTCCTTGCCTTCTTAGGTACTTTCACATGTTTTCTCTTTTATCCCTCAGTAATACCATGAGTAGGTGACAATGTCATTTACTGATGTATCAGTGAGACCCAATGACATTAAACCACTTGCCTAAAGTTATACAATAAGCAGGTAAACCAGAATTCAAGTTTGAGGCTATGTCATCTGAACTCCCAATTGGTGATATCCCTGTACCCTCCACAGATCAGAGGAGGCACAAAGGGATTAGCTCAGCCCATCAGGCCAAGGCCATAAGCAGCAAATCAAGGGCCCAGACAGATACCAAGGAAGGCCCAGCCAGGTAATGGGTGCTGGAGCAGAGCAGGCAGTGTGCTAAGATAGCAGAACAAAGACAATAAGTAAGATCTAGGAGGCAAGATGAGTTTTGTAATGTGAGCCAATGTGAAGGCAGAGCTCCCTTATAGCCTGTGGCTTCATACCCTTTTCTCATCAGGGTTAATTCCAACATTTGGGCATCACTGAGCTCTCAAAAGGGCAAGCTCCAAAAGGTAGAAAAAGAAAGACATCTACTTATAAGGCATCATTTATCTGCCAGGTGCTGCTTACCTGTCTCCTCATTTTATCCTCCTAATTCTTTGAAATGGGCGTTTTCTCATAGTAAACAAAGATAATTAATTCAAGAATACAAATAAAACAATAATGGCCCACTTGGGTAGATGCCCTGGGTATATCCTGACCATCTATTACCTTGTAATTCTAAAAACAATGCTATGCTATTACTACTTCTGTGTTTCACAAATAAGGAAACTAAAATTCAGAGTTTTATGTGTTTTTTTTTTCAAAAATTTTAAAAATAATCAGTGACAGAGTTGATACATATCCCCGTGTCTGTCACACTAATAGGGCCTGCTTTTGGGAGCAGTCTTTGACCTGGGGACATTTGAGACTTAGAGGAATCCTATTGCTTCCTTCACTGATCCCTCGCACTGCCTGAAGGCCTTCTGTGATTTACAAATAACCAGTTATTCTTTATTGTTTTCATCTTGGGAATAAGAAACAAAGGGGGATGCCTTGGAGGAGAAGGATGAGGAATCTCACCTAGGCCTCACTCTGCTCTTGACCAGGTATGGTTATACCCAACCCCTCTTCAGATTCTCACAACCACCACCTGAGGTAGGTAGGGCAGGTATTTCATCCCCATTTTACAGATGAGTCATTTGAGGCCCCAAGACATCTGGTGACTTGACCAAATATCCTATTGGTAACAAAGCCACATCTTAGACCTAGGTCTGTCCAACAGCTGACCCAAGATCTCTGGTCCCTCCAATCTGAGTTGCTCATCTCTATGGGTATATACCCAGCCTTGACCCTTTCCCACCCCTCTGGTGTCCTCCTCCAAGCCATCAGCCACTGTTCAGCCTCCCAGCCTCCCATGGCTCAGGAGCCAGAGGTGCAGAGGACCCTGAGGACATCTAATCAGCCCAGCTTTTTCAATGAGGAATCATCTCTGCTCCCCCTAAGACATCATGGAATCCCCATTCACTTACATGGGACAAGGGAGGAAAAACTAAAGACAGTGATTTGCTCTGGACCCAGTGGGGCTATGCCTCTCTGCCTTTGAGGGAAGCACTGAACTCTCCAATGAAGGGCTTTGGAGCAGAAGCCCTTCTGCAAGAGATGACATATGCATTTGCTATACTTGCCTAGAGGCAGAGATGTTCTGCCTGGCCTCCTACAGACCCTCTTGTTGGGAACCAAGTTTAAGATTCAATCCTGCTTGCTGAGCAGAGCTGCAAAATGTCGGTCCTTCAAAAGCGTTCTTTGTGCTCATCCACTCAAACAAGCATGATTCCTGATCAAGGAGAAAGTTCAGGGTTAAGTAAGTCTCAGAAGTTAGAACAATCATGAGTGAGCCAGCTGTGTGGCTCAGGGCTACACGAGGTAATATATGGGCTTTCTTCCCTAAGCATATACATGCTCCTCCTGGCTCACCCTGTGAAACAAGCCCTGTTGGAGACCAGGAAGGTGGCAATGCATAGGGGGGAGAGCACCAGCAAGGGCTTCCAAGAGGGCACAGACCCATAGTCTAGAGCCAAGGGTGTTGTTTCTTTGAAAATATGATCTTTTATAAACAAGGTGCAAATGGTCCAGGCAGGATGGAAATAGGATGTGAGGAGGGCTTGTGAGGAAGGACTGCGTTCCACCCTTTACAGTGTACCCAGGGCAATGCTAACAAAAGATTTGACTCCCTTTAATGTTTTTTGAGAAAGAAAAGGCAAACCTCCAACTCTGAGAACACTAGTCAAGCCTCATTTCCTCCACAAAGTCATGCTAGCCTCTCCAGCTCAGGTGGTCTTCCTCTGGATGCCACAGAGACTTGATCTGCCCTCTCCCCATTTTGGCCTCTATTATCTGAGCACATCAGCTGCTTCACTTAATTAGGTCCAGAGGTGCCCCTGGTGAGAAGGTAGAGGTGCACCCAGGGGCACTGGTGACTATAATATTGTGACAGTACTGGCTTTGGAGTCAAGACTTCTGGCTCTGTCACTGGTCAGTTGTATAATGCAGGAAACAAAGGCACCTCCTGCACTCAGTTATTGTGAAAGACTGCATAAAATAATCCACATAAAAGGCACATCACAGAATCTGGTACAAAGCAGATGCTCAACTGGTAGCTCCTGCTGCTCTCACCACTCAGGGAAGCTGAAGTAGGATCTGATTCCACCCTACCCAGAGCCTTAAGTACCTGTGAACAGAGCAAGATAGACAACACCCTCTGTCTGCATGCAAATTGACCTTTAATACTGTATCGCCCCCCCAAAAAAGAGAATTTTTCCCTTCAAGCTGGAGCTTTGGAGGGAGTTAAGCCACATCACCAGGCCAGAGCTCAGAAGAAGAGGGGAAAATTCCCAGAGCACAGTTCTGATTCATGTGAAGTAGACAGTACTTTCAGAGGAGGTGAAAAAAGGCAAGAAATGGTGTCTGGACAGGGACATTGCAGCAGAAACATGACTAAACCACGTGAAACAAAATCTCTGTTGGATGCATCCTTCCTGTCTTTTTTGTATCTATGCTGTAGCTAGGTTGTCAGCACCCAGGTTCTGCCTAACTAAACATATTTGCTGGTACAAAAATATACATTGATGGATGATTAAAAGGAAGACAATATTTAAACTAGATTTTAACAGCTAGAGGGTGATTTTAAAAAATTTAGACTCCAAGTGGCTGGGCATAGGGAGATAAGTACTGACGGGGTGTCGTCAGCATAATTCCTGGCCACCACCACCCCCCAGCCAACATGAGGCTGAGGATGCTTGTGGGAAAATAAACAACTCTGGAGCTGTCCAGGGTGCTGACGGCAGCCCTTTCCAGAGTCAGTGCCCAGAGCGCCTGGGGACAGAAATTAGGGGATCAAATGAGTAAGACTTCCCCAGAATTGGACAGCTGAAGGCAGAAGATGGATTCAGGATTGAAAAGGGATTAGAAAATAAGGAAACTCCTTATTTTCTGTAGAATGCACAGACCCTGCCACACACTGAAACAGCAACTCCAAGGTCAACTCACTTCTGTCATGAAATGGAGAGCAGAGAGTTCCCTGCTCCTGAACAGGCATATCAGGGACTTGGAATAAATGGGATATGAGCAAGAGTTCATCAACTTTACGAGGGCTCCCATCAAGTTAACAGGTGTTCTGGCCATGCTACTCACACAGTCCCTCATTCCACTCCCCCCCCCCCAACCCAGGGATGCTCTGTGTCAGGACAGAAAAGAAACTGCACAGGGAAAGGGGGTTGGCAGCAGGGAGAGAGGTGAGCAAGAAAAAAGCAGAGACAAGAAAGTATATGCTCAGTGCCAAGAGTAGGGAGAAGGGAGGGTAAGAAGGTAATCTGTGTTATTGCCAATGTGTCAGTCACAATTACTCACTAGCAAGAAAAGTAATAAAGTTACATTATTCACACATTACGTGGAACAAGCTATTCAATGCTGCCTTCCTCCGAGTCAAATATTGTGATAATTTTAGAGATCATAACTTAATTGAACAATGAATTAATAATCGCATGTGTGGACATTTTCTTTTTGTGTGTATGAACCAAAAAGCCTGAGGTTTTCTTCCCATTCTCTGGGCCACACAACTCTCAGTCAGTGAAGCAAGGCACACACAAATTGTTCACCTCAGGGAGACACACACAAAGAGCAATTCTCTCTGAGTTTTCTTAGCCCAGAATATAAGCCTGGGTGAGAAAAAAAAAATCCAGCTAAATATCCATAAGGCATTACTCTACATCAGGGGTTCTCAAAATGTGTGTCCCTGGACCATCAGCACCAACAGCATCTGGGAACTTAGTAAAAATGCAGATTCATGGCTCCACCTTGACCTCCTGAATCAGAAACTATAGGAGTGGGATCCAGAAATATTTTGTGATAGTATTCCAGCTGATTCTGGTACCAAATTAAATTTGAGAATCACTGCTCTATATAATCTTGGTGGCCTGGAATCCAAGAGTAATTGATTTGAGGGAGTTTAGGAAACCATTTTTTTTTTCCTCCAAATGGCTTGAAATTAGAATGTGGTGCTAAGAAAAAGTGGGACACGGCACACACACCATAGAGCAAGTGTCAGGAATCCAGGTTCTCATCCAGGCTCCATGACTTGGGACAAATTACATAGCCTCCAAGCCTGTTCATCTGCAAAATAAGGGTAACAATTGCTGCCTCTTTGCAAGATTGTTGTGGGGAATAAAACGAGCTAATGGATTTGAAAGTGCTTTGAAAACTACAAAGTGCTAACAAAAGTAGGGGATTGTTATTATGTCAGTGCAGGAAAAGGCTATGACAGCAATGACATGTACTCCATTCTGCTACAGATGCAAATCATCTCAGGGTGAACTGGTTCCACCTTCATCCATCCACCCCACTCTTCTCTCTCGGAGTTTTCTCCCCTTGTCTCTCCCCATTTCTCTATTTCATACAAACACAGTTCTACCTGCTCTGAGCAGAGCCAGTGGACATGTGGTTTGCAGGGAGGAGAGACAGAATCTGCTCAGGACCTTTCTAATCCTACATATGAAAAATTTCAGATTGTGACTAGCACTGTGTTGGAGTTTGAGAGTTCACATGCTAATGCTTCAAACGCTGGATCTAACATTCACCAGCTACCTGACCTGTTACTCTCAGCAAGCCACTTAGTCACTCTGACTCAGTTTCTTTGCATTTAACATGGCCATAACAATGAAACACACCTGCCAGAGTTCCATAAGAATGAAAGGAGATGATATTTGCAAATTCTGGCACCTAGGGGTTACCAAATAAATAGCAGAATGAATGAATGAGCAAATGAATGAATATTGACTGATTGCAACAGACAAATGAATAGAGAGTAAAAACAAAGAAACTACTGGATCATTATGAGATAAATCTTCATTTAATATTTCGGTGTGGGGAATACTGGGCAAGGGTGGAAGCTGCCATGTTAGACAAAATGTGTTCAGGAGAAAGTGTCTTTCTCAGTGGAAAGGAAGAGGATATAGAAGAGAGACACGAATACAGTGCAGCTCATCACAGTGTCACTGAAGAGGGCATAGCTCACCTTGTGGAGTCACTGTGGGGGAGAGTGCTAACTGAAATCTGGTGCCATGTGGGGTCTGGAGCAGCAAGTCAGAAATCAGACAAGAAAACCATGAGGAGTTAAAAGACAAGCTCTTTGGCTGGGAGGGGGCATTCTTCTAAAAGCTCAGATCCTTGGAATGAAGCAAAACTAGGAGACAACTAATCTGCTAAATCAGGTGAATTGGCTCAAGGGTCCACACCAGGTAGAGGCAAGGAAGTATTCCAACCACTGTGGGAAAAAGAAGTCTGGGAGCTTGATAGGCAGCCTGTACCTCGGTGGAGTCTTTCCCAGCTCAAAGTCAGGCCCTACTCACTTCCCCCACAGCATACTAGAAATTCAATATCTCATAGAAAACAGGGGGCAAATAACAAAAGGGGCAGTGAACTAAAGAAGGAGATTCCCATCACTTGCTCTAGAATACTTGCTTTAATTCTTTGCTGAATATTACTTGGAGAGAGCATGCCTCATTAAATCCTGGTCAAATCACTCAACTGTAGTGGCCTTATTAATAAAATAAATATATCACCATAGACAAGCTGAAAACATTTGGGGAAACAATGAACCCCACTTCCACCTCTCCCCTACTCTACTCACTTAGAGGACTTCTATTCCACCCAGCACAAACCTCTAAATAAGGATTATCATTGATTCCTGGAAAGCAAACTCACTAGAACTTTCACAAACCCAACTCTTCTATATGGAAAAAGGAACTTTCATCACTCATAAGACTGTTCTGTATCAAAGCTGGGATCCTGGGAATAATCTGAAGTCAACAAGATGCCTCTGACCAGGTGTCTGGTGCAAAGGAGTAGCCTGAAGATAATGACTGTTCTATCAGGTCCTGGCAGAATACAGAAGACACTCTTGAATTGGGTCACTTGGAGAGTAATAGAGGGACTATTTACAAGGTAATACCCAGGGGATAACACATGGAATAGTATAGTATCCTGGTGCTCAAAAGCATGGCAGCTTCCACACCACCCCAGGCCCATAGGGGTGAGGGGCAAGAGTAGTGAACAAAACCAGAAAGGAGAACATCTTGTGCAGAAGCCACACCAACAAGGAACTATGTGCTTCCAACAAAAGATACAACCATTCCTGAGATGTCTGTCAGCCAAAGAGCCAGGTGAAGATAGTACAACCGCATCTTCCTCCTTCCTCCCATGTCCTGCCATGGCCTCCTCATTGGTCAGACCCAATCTGAAGCCTGGGGTAAGGGCATCCCCTGATGGAGTCAAATGGCTCAGACCCCTAGGATGCAGGGCAAGGTGGACATGGATCTGGAGAAGGAAATGGAAGGCGTCCAGTGAGCAGTCACCCCACCCTGGGATAACAGTGCAAAGCCCTCTCACAGCTGCTTTGGCTCCCCACTACATTTAGCCATTTGGAAAGAAAAGTATCATGAGAGGCCCAAGAAACACCCCTTTGGCCCAGAAGTCCCTCAGCTGGTTCCTCATCCCTCACCCCAGAGCTTCACCACAGGAAGCTCATGAGGCTGGCAGCTGCCACTCATTCATGAGCACTCTTGGATCCCCACTGTGCTTCCTGGGGTATGGACATCTGCTTGGCTTGGGCAACAGAGTCCTGATCCGCCTCCACCCATGTGTGCACACTCCCTATGAAACCAAACCCTCACCATGTGCCCATGCCAAAGAAGAGCACCAAATCTCCCCAAAGAGAGTAGAAATATGAGACACCCACTTTGTGCACAGGCCTGGTCCAGAAGTAAGACATGTGCATCTTAGGGGGTGGGGGGCAGTAGGCAGAGGAGAACTAAAAACACAGAAGCATTTTAATTAAAATCTTCAGCCTGCATTTCATGGACAGTCATTCTGGTTCCCTTCATTAGAATGTGCCCTTTAAATGCTCATTATCAAAGATTTACAAATTGTGTGGGTTTGGTGCTTCTGCTGGGCTGGGAAAGTCGGCCTCCCTGCTGCTGCCAGATGCTTTCACAACATCTCAGTTGCTCAGACTTACCCAGGACAGACCTGATACAGGAGCAGCACTTCCGGAGGGGGCAATGGAGAGGAGGTTCTGGCTCCAGGGAGCAGGCGGGTGTCCAAGAAATCTGACTATTAAGGAAGTACAAGAAAAGATAAAATAGAGATGCTTAGTGTATCACCCTTGCAATATAGGTGGAAAGACCAACAAGTTTCTAGTCTCTGCTGGGGACAAAGAGGTAACAGATCTGCCCTGCCCAGAGGAAGACATGAGTTAGTTCCCAGAAGACCATAGAAAGATTGGCAATGCAAAAAATCCTTGAAAGAAACTGAGTTCACCCACCATTATCGTGAGAGCTGGAAGAAGAGGATGCACTGCACTGCTCAGCAGCCGTTTATCCACTGCCTGCTCTGTGCTCTGTGGATGCAAAGTTGAGATATGTGCTCAGAACCCCATGGGACAGTGGACTAAGGCAGGTATACACTATCACTGTGAGGTGAGACACTGCTTGTCCCTCCTGCCTGGGCGATTGATTCTCCAGCAGCCAGAGGAAGGAGAGCATTTCCTTGTAGGTGTTCTCATTTCCTTCTTGTGGAGTAGTGAGGCTGGGCTGGGCCTCAAGGAGGGAGAAAGTTGGGGCCATACTGAAGGATGGAGAGCCAGTGTTTGATGAATGAGCAGACGATGTGGGTAGGAAGCACGTAGGAAGATTTGGAAGGGTAGAGGAGGTGTGTTCACAAGACCAGACCTGTCTGAGCAAAGAATACTCCCTGACATCCCAAAGCAGACATACCTGGCCTTATTTTTGTTATTTTTATGAGTTTTATCCCTAAGAATCATTTAGGCCATTTTTTCATTAGACCCACTCAACAAACCTCAGAGGTAGGTTGAGCTGGGATCATTCCCATTTCTCAAGTGAGGAGGCTGAGCCTTGCTCAATGATAGGAAAGAAAGAATGAGGAGACAGGCTTCCAGTTTCTGGACTGTCTTTCTGACCACACTGCCACCCACCCTATCTTCAAGGAGAAAGACAAAAAAAAAAAAAAAAAAAAAAAAAAAAAAAAAAAAAGGCCCAAACCTCCACTGGACCCTGTGCATTCTCTCTGTGCATCTGATATCCTGCCGACACCCGCCATAGAGCATTCCTCTCCCTCCCCCTGCCACCAATGCCATCTCCCTTCTCTCAAGCTAATGAGGCAGCAGGCCCCATGCAGGGTCCCAGTGACAGCTGCTCAGAGCATGTTTACTGAAGCTGACCGCTGGACCTGACAAGACATGTTAATTAGGAGATGATGTACTGTGGGAGGGCACCTGGGCCACGTGGCAGCTGGACGGGCAACGTCAGTCACCAGGAACCAGGGAGCCACCATGACATTCTTAATTAAGGAGAAGCTTGTTCCCATCTCCTAGTGACAGCCTCAGATTTGGTGAAGACAGAGTCACTGGTTGTCCAAGCAAGGGCCACCCTGAAGCCTGCACAAACGATAAGTTTTGGCTAGAGGGCTGCCTGTGGCATCACAGACAAGATGACAACACTGCAACGTGGCTTCTAGAGCTCTTTGTAACTGGGCTTTGGCTACTTCTCCATCTTCATTGCTCCCAGAAACCCCAAAGCACTGTACCACACAGGGCCATGCATACTTCTGGGTTCATTCCATTCCTCGCCTGAAATTCCCTCACCTCTACCTCCTTCTCTTAATATTGAACTACAACTAAAAATGAAAAGCTCTGCCTCCCCCCTCATCCCTTCCCCCCCACCACCACCACACACACACACCTTCCTCTGTGGGTTAAAAACTGTGGCTGCCCTTTAATGACTGGCATGTACCAGCGGAGCAGTACCAAGGCCAGTTGGAAAAATCCTGAAATATTTTCACATTGGCTGGTCAGTAGCCACTGTTCTAAGCCCCCTCACCCGACCTGCTTTTCCTCCTCCTCCCAGGCCCTATTCCAAGATACCCTCTGCTGTCCAGCAACTGGAGAGTTAACACCTGGCACAAAAAGCAGTACCAGGACTCTGCTGTAGCCCTACAGCCTGTGTCCATTCTGACTGGTCCAAGCACATAGCCTAAAAGTTATTAAAAACCAGAATATCCACATTGCTCATCAGCCTGATGCTTGTCCATTAGAATGTCAGATTCTGTTCCGCAGGAGGCATGTGGTTGCTCAGGGTCACTATTTTTGAAAGACATAATGGCAAAAGGGCCCACTTAGCCTCACCAAACTCCTCCAAGGTCCCCAATGTGCTTCTGAGTTAAAATACTGTCTTTCTTCCCCTAGGTCTCAATCCCCTGAGGGTCGCTTCTAGACCTAGAACTATAGAAACACCTATTTTTTAGGATCAACAGGTTTTTTATTCCAGAATCCATTTATGCATTCAGTGAATAAGCACATATGGGGCACCTACTGTGTGACAAAAAGAGGAATATACAAGATACTATAAGATACACACACACACACACACACACACACACGTATCTTTATATATACAAGATATATATGAGGCACATTCCTTGACCACAGAAATTCAAATTCCAAAGGAAGAAGACAAGAAAATAAATACAGCATCATAGGAAAGCTGTCAGGATAAGATGCAATAAAGGGATAGTGATGTTCTATGGGATCTCAGCAGAGGAGCTGTTCATAACTCTCCCAGGAGAGGCAGGGACAGTTCCCAGGGGCAGGCAGAATAGAATGGGCTCTTAAAGGATGGATAGGAGCTTCCTGGACAGTAGGTAGGGAAGAAATGTTCCAGACACACAGAATTTCATGTCCGAAGTGTCAAGAGGATGAAAGGGCATAAAACGTCAGCAGTATTCAGAGTGCAGGAAACAGGACTGCAGACTGAGGGGAGAGAATATACTGGGTGAGGAGTTTACCCTGTCGGCAGAGAGAGGCTGATGGAGGTCTTCATGCTAGGAAGTGACAAGATCAGATTTGTCTTGTAGCAAGATAATGTGAGCAGCAGTATAGAGAATGAATTGGAGTGTAGGAAAGATTGGGCAGCCTGCAGAATTTGACTGAAATGGGATTTGTTTGAGAGTAATTGATTCCCAACGATTACCAACCCTGAGATTCTTACAGAGACTTTTTTTGGAAGGAAATATCACTTGTTTCTGGCCATAAATTCAAATGGTTTTCAGAAATCTTACCAAAAGGTGATTAAGAACAAAACTGAGTAGGTGGGTGCAGTGGTGCACACCTGTAATCCCAGCAACTAGAGAAGCTAAGGCAGGAGGATCACAGGTTCAAAGCCAACCACAACAACTTAGCAAGGCCTTAAGAAACTTAATGAGATCCTGTCTCAAAAAAAAAAAAAAAAAATTAAAGGGCTGGGGATGTGGCTCAATAGAAAAGCACCCTGACTTCAATCCCCAATAGAAAAAAAATAGACCTGGGTAAGAAATCCTGAGATCTGGATTCTGGCCTAGTCCATGACCAACTCGCTATGTGACCTTGAGCAAGTCACTTAAATTCTCTGAAGACACTCACTGGAATCATGCACTGAAGTGGTCACCTAGTCCAGTCAAGCTGGACACAGGGTAGGAGCTGTTACAGTAGTTCTGCTGCATTATTATCAGAGATAAATACCAGGGATATTTAGCTTCTGGCTAAATAGGAGAGGAAACCCACTCCCTTTTCTGAATCAGGGAAGAGTCTGACCTCCCAGTACCCATGGGAGGTCATGATGAACATTAGGGATGCCCATGACTTCTAATGATCAGTGACCTTTTCGATAAGTGACTAGAAAAGGCTGTCCACAGGTCACCTCTGCTTCCAGCACCAGTCTTCACCATGCTGACCTTGGTAGGTCTTGAGAAAGTGCAGGCTTCCTCCCTAAACCCTGGGTCAGTATCCCAGAGACCCTTCCCACAGCCCCACCCTCCATGGGTGGCCTCAAGTCAAACATCTTAAGGTCGCCCTGCATTACATCATGACAGATGTTATTGATGCTTGGGAATTACTCAGCCCTTTGAAAAATCACAGCCACAATATTTGTCTCCATTAACATCCATGGCAGCACTTCAGTGAATCAATAGGATACTTAATGCTGAATTACACGACATGCCCAGGCAGCCTGTCTCTGCTGAGCTTAATCTGTCAGGTGAATAGCACAGGAGAGTGTTCTGAACCCACTCTGAAGGCACCCAGAATGGGAAAGGGAGACTGAGGTTTTCACACCCAAACATGCATTTGTTTATCTGTTAGAAATGGACCACTAATTCTTGCTCATCCAATTAGCGTTGCATTTTAAGCTTTCCTCATCTTCCCGGTGTAAGTGATTCATGCTTCTTATTCTGGAAGAGACCTTGGGTTTTGTTTTCCTCCTAGCAGAAATCAGGAGAAAAGAGAATAATCTGTTTAGGGAGAATAACAGATGACCCCAGCCGTAAACTTCCCACCGCTCTCCAACCCACCCATCGTTCACTCCGGCTTCCCCTCCTATGTGTCCTACTTCTTCATTCCTATTGATTTGACCCAAAATACCATTTGCCTCGCTGGTTGCCTGACCTGTCCTCCAGGGATCTCAAAGCCCTAAATCCGCATCCATCACCAGTGAGGATGGTCCTTCCCAGAACACAAACAGAGAAGCAGCTGTGGCTGATGAGTGACTCGCTCCTCCACTCTCCTTGTGGGAGTTGCTGTGTCTCTCACTCTCACCAAGACAAATATTACCTGTTGAATTCAGAGAACTGCTCACAATGACTTTCTCAATGGGCTAACATATCTACCTGCCCATGCCTTCTAAACTGGGAGGGGGAGGCATACATTTTATTGCTGGGTTCAATGGAAGGTCCAACACTGGGAAAGGGACTACTATGTTTGATTTGTTCACTTTTTTGAGGACCTTCAATTATGTCTGTGTTTTCTATCTTAATATTTATCCAGTGACTTTCTCTTCACCTGTGTTGACTGGTCTGTTGTTTAAGTTTAAGAAAGCAAGAGGGGATGCCCTGCACACAGCCTGGCTGTGTCCACAGGGACCCTTTCTCCTTCCTTGCAGACCCATAAATTGTGGCCCCTTGTGCCTTCCCACTTGCTAGCTCTGATCTGGCTTCCTCTTCTGTCATTCAGGAGTTACAGAGATGCTTTGCTGATCATTCCAATGGCAAAAAGCCTCATCAGCACATCAGGCAGTGAGCATGGGAGAATACTGACACACTGACATAGCTCTTCAAAAAACTTGGAACGATGGTGAAGGGGCAGCAGCAGGGAAGGCATGCTGGACATGAAGCCCAGAGATGTCAGAGGATCAAGAAGTTCCTTTTGTGTATTTGCATTCAATCCAGACAGAGTATTTGCTGCTCTGAACATTGACCCCAAGGGCTTGTCTCCAGCACCATCAGGGAGGGGACAGATTCTCTGGTAAAACAGCCAGTCTCTGCAGCGATGCCTTTGGCTTCCTTTCCTCAGGGTATGTTGCTAGATCTTCCACCCATGTAGGTGTGTTGAACAGAGGAAGAAACCATCCATTGGTGAGTTTTAGCTGTATCACCTTAGACACATGACTACTTCTTCCTGTTTTCTTATCTCTGAATTGGGACCAAAGGTTGTTGGGAAAATCAAACTAGACAGCATGTGATTCTTTGTTAATTACCAATATGATATGACTGTTCATCAATTAAGCACCTAGACTCTAAGTCAGATTGGCTGGGTGCAAAGTCTGGGACCAACCCTCACTGCAGCTGTGTGACCTTGGGAAAAATACTTCCCCCGTTGGTGCCTCAGTTGCTACATCATCAGTTGGAGTACATAATAGCATCTGCCTTAGGAGATCTATTGTAAGGATGGAAAGGAAGGATGGGCAAAGCACTTGGAGCAGAGAGGTGAGCACTACAGAAAACATAGCTGTTGTGATTATTTTCCCCTTTAGGAATCTGAGCCTTCTGAATAGTCAAGAATCTAGTCCCCCCTAAAGTATATAATGCAGGTGCCAAGTCACTTGCACCAAGACCTGATGAGAGCATGTGGGATCTCACTGTGGTCCCAGGCATCCCTCAGTTTCTCAGTTACAACCAGCAGGGCTTTTCAGGAGATGCCCTTCCTCCAGCGGGTTGACAGCATCCAGCCAGAACTGGCTCCTCTTCCCCCACCTGCACCCTGACTCTCTCCCTGCAGACCCCAACACCTTTATTTTAAGAGTGGGATGCCAACCTGAAATGAGATGTGTCACCATTTTTAACAATGTTTAGGTGGCGCCTTGGAAAAAGGTATTAAAACAGTACTCAAAGATTCCAGAAAACTTTCTCTAAGAACACCAAGTTCTCTGTGGACTGGTTTAGCAAATGAGCAATTATTGTATGCAAAGTACCTTGTAGATGCAGTGTGAGTCACAAACCCCAAGGGAGAGTGGCAAAATCGTGAGGCAAATGTGATCCCAAACTCCTCCTCTAATCTGGGATGAAAACGATGACCACACCCATCAGCATCCTCACAGCACATGGACAAGCACCTCAACGGTACAGAAATAAAACAACCAGCAGTCCCAGAGACCACAATGTACCTTCCCCACCCCAGACTCCCACCTCTGTCAGCATCCAGAAATGAGCATTTTCATCCATGTTGGACAAGATCATTATCTTCAGAAGGTTTGAGAAACATAATGATATATCTCATTTTATATAGCACATTAAGGCTTGAGTTTAGTGCAAGGCAGTAAAACAAATCTAAAAATATAAGGTAATATAATAAAATCAATAGGGATTATTAGGAGCAAAGTGTTATATCTGAAGCAATAAAGCCTTGGAAATCCAAGAAAACAATGTTCTTGTAAAACTATAACAAATGACTATGATTTAATCACTTGGTAAATAACTTGGTGTTTTGATGGGTTTTATAGTTTCATTGTATTAAAAAAAGGCACATTAGGGATTCATCCAAGATATGTCTTATAAAGAGCATATTCAAGACTAGTATCATTTTGACAATTTGTGCTTTTAAATAATAGTATATTATTTTCTCCATGGATCTAGTTTTTAAGCCTCTGGCATGCTTTTAAGATATCACTGACTATTAGGCTATCACACAATCTCAAGTCTTTTGAGCACATGAAATTGTTATTCAGAACCTTCTCAAACTATGCTACGTGCATGTATGGATACATCACAGTGAACTCCACTTTTACATATAACTATAATGCACCAAGTAAAAATATTAATTAATAGAAGGAAGACCGATTGAGTAAAGGAAGGAGATCAGGGTTCAGGAGGTGGGAAGGGAAGCAGGTAGTATTGGTGATTAAAATGGAGCAAATTATGTTATGTGCATTTAAAAATACGTCAAAATATCCCACAATTTTGTATAACTATAATGCACTAAAATTTAAAAAAAAAAAAAAACTCCCAACTTCATAGAAAAGGCAAAGACTTATAAATTCCTAGAGGAACTTGGTTCTCCTAACTATTTTTTCTTCAGCTGGGTACTAATTGCAAGACATCCAAACGCTGGTTTAGAAAATAGGAAGCCATTTTGTTTGAAGTTCTCATCACCTATTTAAATAACCCAAATCAAAAGGGGCTCTCCCCATCCCCCGCTCAGAGCTGTTCTGAATAGTCAAATGAAGATTAAACTCTTGATTTAAGTAGCTACATCTTAGCAGTAATTAACACGTACATCAAATACTTTTTTCCTTTGATATGATATGGTACTAGAATTTAAACCCTGATGAAGGTGCCAAAATTAACTGCAATGGGAAATGAATAATAAATCTTGTAAGATGACTTTGCCCTTTGCATTAGCTTACATTCAAGGTCTTTACCGGGTTCTGTGTCCTGCTCTTTGGGAAGCTGCAAGTCAGGAACACAGGTCAGTTCTGAAGATCTGAGTCCAGAAAAGAAAAGGAAAACAAAAGAAACTAACAAAAAGCCCTTTGGCCCTGTACCCATTTCTATATGTTCTCATCCCGCTAGTTGGGGACAGCCTTCCTTATCAATGCCTGCTCTAAGAAAGCAGAAGTTGTCTTCTTTGGGTTTGGATGATGTATAAGGAGCTAGAGAAGGAATTTAAAGTGGGGTATGAGACAGGAAGAGGAGATCAAGAGATCTGTAAAGGCATTTGAAGCAGACAGGAAAAGAGTGAATGTGGGACCATAGAGAGACTAATTTGTAGCTATTGCTTAGTATAGAAATCCCTTGATTTAACTTCCGAAGGCAGTGAATCTCAAGGGTGAGGGTCTGTTTGAGACTTCAATGAAGGCTGTGTATACACAACATATACCATTGTATACAGGGTTCGTGGATGGACCCTTCTGTGGGCCAGAAGCCCCAAATTAAGACCCTCACCCTTAAAGACAGTCTGATACTCTTCATTACTGGTATCCTTAGAATGAACAGTCCTTCAGAATCCTGGGCTAGTTAAAAATGGGTGCCACGTTTTAACATGGTCAAATAAGAAATAAGCCAAAGAAGAAGGACCAAGATGGTAGGTCTGGAATCCAAGGACCAATTGAAGGAACAAAGGACATTTAGAAAGAACTACGGGAAAATATGATAACTGGTTAGAAAAAAAAATGGAAGAGGGAAGCACATAGCCTTTGGTTTGATTGGATTGGGCTGCAGGGCCCATCACTAAAAGAACCACATTGGACCAGCAGGAAAGAGAGCAATCTTGCCAACAATTTGAATTACCTCCTGCAATTCAATCTCTGCACAGAATCTTTTTTAAGATCAGAATCACATTATGTCACTTTTCCATTCAGACCCATCTGATGGCATCCCACCATACTTAGGATACAATCCAAAGCCCTCACAATAGCAGGTGGGCTCTGCACCATCTGGCTTCCACCTCCCTCCCTGAGATCATCTTCTCCCGTCCTCCCCCAGTTGCATTCTCTGGGCTGTTGGCCTCGTTTAATGTGCCAAACTCAGCCTTGCCTCAAAGCTTCGGTATCTCCTATTTCCTTTGCCTCAAATGACCTCTCGTCCAGATCTTTGGATGGTGTATCCCTCCTGTCATTCAGGTCTGGGCTAAGTTGTCAGCTCTGGAGCAGAATCTTTCCTAAGTATTCAATCCATAGTGGTCCTCGTGCCCAGGCTCACTAGACCACTCTGTTTTCTTGTCTCCATTGAATTTATCTCCACCTGAAAATCTTGTTTATTTATTATTATACTTTCTAGTGCTTGCTTCCCCAAACAGAAATCAAGATCCAAGAAAGCCAGGCCTTTGTCTGGCTTGCCAGATTGTAGAATAGTACCTGACACGTGGTGGAAATTTATCAAATATTCCTTGGATGAACAAACAGAGGATCTAACAGTGGAACTGCTGCCTTGTAGAGTAATTACTGGCTTTTTCATTAGAGAGGTGGGTTAATGAAGGTACAGCCCTATCAGGGATGCTGGGAAAGGCTCCTTGCATTAAATAGGTAAGGTGAGATGAACTCCAGCTTTCATAGTCACATGTACATAGCCCCATGTCACAGACAGGAAAGGGCACCTGCTGCCTTGGATGGGTATGGTTTGAGCTTATACCCCAAGGGTTCATGAGTGGGAGCTTGGTTCTTAGTGTAAAGATGTTGAGAGGTAGTGAAATCTTTGGAATTGGGGCCTAGAGGAAGGTCTTTAGTTCTAAGTAGGATCCTGAGTCAGTTCTTGTTAGAGCCAGTTGTTATAAGACTGAGCCTCATCCCTGAACTGCGTTGGCTTCCTGTCTCATGTTGTGATCTCTCATTCCCACGTATGTTCCAGACAGGACCATTCACTATTAGGCCCTCACCAGAGGCCATACGAGTGGGACTGCCAGATCTTGGATTTTCAGCCTCCAAAACTATAACCTAAATAAATCTCTTTTCTTTATAATGTTACCCAGCCTCAGGTATTTCATTGTAGTAATAGAAAATTGACTAATACAGCCACCTTTGAAGTCAGACACACAGGGGTTCAAATCTTAGTTTTACTATGTATATATGGCAGAACTCTGGACAAGTCAGTTAACCTCCTTGAACCTCAGTTTTCACATCTGAAGAATGAGAATAAAAATGCCTATCTTGCTGAATTGTGGGAAATATTTATGAAGACAATATGTGCAGTGTACCTAACATAGTGTTAAATACCTACTAGGAATTCAATGAATGGCAGCTGTAGTTATGTATTCATAATTTGCTCTACAACCCATCAATGATTGATAAGAAGGCTGATTTGCTTGTAATATTCAAGCAAGAAAGCTATTAAGAGGCTGTCTTTTATTTTCCTGAGAAAATAGTTTGCCTCTTCAAATTCTTTTTGTAAGTAGATAAGTGTAAGTTTTGAAAAACAGAAATAAGAATTAATACCCAGCCTTGAAGTTCTGTTCTACATATCCTATTCCCTAGATGTAGCCCTAAATTTCTCTGCAGTGAATCTAGTGATCCCCTCTGCCCTCCTCTCAGAGAAGGGGCCATCTTTCTTCACAGCCTGCCTTTTAGTTCTATGGGGAGGCCCTCTGATCACATCTGTGTTGAAAACTCCCTTTCAATTTGCAAGTATCAGCATCTTGTGCTCCGTGGGTTGAGTCTGCAGCCTCAGGACCATGAGGACCTGTGGCCTTCCCCCAAAACTCATTGAACTCTGTCTGCCCATGACAGCATCCTTCCTAAATCCCCAACTTCAGTGCAGCCTGCCCTAGTGGAAGACCTGAAGATGGCATGAGACAGTGAAACAAGTACAAGTTTTTGAGTTATATTTAGGTAAGACCTGCTCATTCCAGTTTCTAAATTGAATCTTGGAAACACCTGTGAGTCTCAGTTTCCTCATCTGTAAAACAAAAATCTAATCACCTCCTGTAGGGGTTTATTATGAGCAACAGATGGGATGAGGCACACAGTAGCTCAAGAGCCCATCTCTCCACTGTTGCTCCCTTCTCATCACTCCTACCACCCAGCCCCTCCAGAGAAAGAGTTTTCTAGAACACATCTATGTCAACTGGAAGGGTCACCTCAGACTCCAGCTGAATCCCCTCTTTCTAGGCATGCCTTGGGGTGCACTGCATGTAGGAGGTGAGCCATTTAAAGGACTCACCCTCTCACCATGCCCACCCCCATTTGCTCCCCAGCCCCCATTTCCTTTTCCTGTGGCTCCTTGGCCAGTCCAGCCCCTCTCCCATCCATTCTCCCAAACCTCCCTTTCACAGGTCCCCTTGCAGCCACTAACTGGCAATGCCATCTCAGTAATATGACTTTGGTGCCTGCAGCTATGCCATCACTTTGATGAAAGATTTCCTTGGAGTGCCCACTCCCGGCCCTCTGCCATTCACTCTGAGCTGTGCGGTAATGCAATCACTATCTGTGTGAAATGAAGGGAGATGTGAACAGGATGGTTCACGGCCAGAGCAGCCGTGCATCTGCCCACCCCACACAAGCACACACCCAGCACTTCTCTCTCCATCCTGTCCTGTCGCCAGGGGCATACAAAAGAGTCTGCTCCCCAGACATGTGACCATGGGACTTAATGAGAAATGCAGGCAGGTGGCCAAGAAGGCCATGTACCTATTACCTGCAGGTGACCATCCCTGTCAAGAGAGCAGTGTCATCCTAGAGCTATGCAGCCACAGGCCAGCCCCTTGCTGGTGGAGCCTGGGGTATAGGGCTGATAAAAACAGTAACTGGGTGACCTGGCTTTAAAAATCTGCTCAGTCTCTGGCTCCATCATCACGGGGAACTGTTTTAATCCAGGCCACACTCACTGCCACGGCACAAGCAAATCACCAAATGTGCTTCAGCTGGATTTCCTGTGAAGCTGGAGAGCTCTCTGTCTCCTCAGACAGCCTACCCAGGTCTTGGCGGGCAGGGTAGCACAATGGTCAGGAGCATGGGTGTTCAGCAAGGCAGGCCTGCGTTCACATCCAACCCCTGCTGCCTACTGGCTTTGATTTTTTATACTTTTTTGCGACCTCCCTAAGCTCCGGTTTCCTTCACTGTAGAGGATTAGTACATGTACAGCCCTCAGAAAGTTTTAGAAGGGTTAAGAGACGAAGCAAGGAAAGTGCTTGCATGGTGGGCATTAATGAGAGCAATTAAGAATCACAGAAATTATAATAAACATTCATGAAGACTGTGTTAGGAACTGGATTAGGTGCTGAGAATACAGAAATGAGAACATATAGTCTCAGTGTAGAAAAGACGGTCATAAAAGCAGACACTAAGACAGAGGTGTGCACAGGGAATACAGGAGCACAGTTCAACATTACAATTCTTCCTTACAACGCACTGAAATCTGTTCCTCTGACTTTACCCACTGGACTCGGTTCGTCCATCCCTAGAGCGTCTAAAATCACTCTGATCCCTCCGCCACTCGACAGTCCTTCTACCTCTTGAAGACCACAAATCACATCCCCCTAAGTCCCCTCATTTCTAGGCTAAACAGCCCTGGTTCCAGTCTAAAAATAAGAAGCCTGCCTTATCTCTCCACCTGCCTTTCTCCAAGGAACAAAAGCTATTTTACCAGCCCCAGCTCATCCATCTTCTCAGCACCATGGGCCCACAAAGAAAGGAAGAGTTACCTGACCCAACCCAGGCCTGAGACCAAGAGAAATTCAATCCCATCCAGGCTATCCCCAGAGTCCCCCACTGAGGCACCTCAACCCCCAGCACAGATCACAATCCCGTGACCATGGCCTCACTTGTCTGCAGACATATCTCACCAACCTCAGCTGGTGAGACACCCCCAGCTTGTAACACCAGACAACCAGAAATCTAGAGGAATGGTTGAGATCATCTCGGCCAAGGGTGCTTAGCCCTGGATTCATGAGAATCATCAGAGTGTGTCAGATAAAGACACCAACACCCACACATGTTCCCCCACCCCGAAAGAAATTCTGATTTAAAGGATCTAAGGGCCTGAGCATCAGTATAGTTTTCAAAGCTCTCTGGGGCATGCTAATATGCAGCCAGGATTAAAACCCTCTATCCTCACTTAATATTTCCTTTTGCACGTGAAAAAATAGTCCCAAGAATGGAAGTGATTTGTCCAAGGCTACAAAGTAACTTAGAGGAGAAAACAGGATTAGGACTCTTGGCTTCTGGTTTTCAATCTAGTGTCTTTGGCACTACCTGGAAATTAACATTCTGATTAGGAATTGAAATCTTAAGCGTGTGCCACTAGAAGCCATAGAGAAATAGATAATAGAGATAATTCTTCCAAACCCTAAAACTCACCATGCTAATTCCCCTCCTCTGTTTTATTTTTATTGAATTTAGTTTATTCATTTATTTGGTGCTGGGGATCAAACCTGGGGCCTTGTGCATGCTAAGCACATGCTCTACCACTGAGCTTCACTCCCAGCCCTACCTCCCTCCTTTCTAGGTCTTCTCTGTTCCCCTCTCACCCTCTATATTCTGTCTTAAAATGTGGTGTCAAAATGCCATCCACAAAGGGAGACCTCTTTTCGGTTTTCAGCCAAGAGAATTACACAGAAAAGAACCTCATCGTAAATCAAGAGCCAAAAGCAATTCTTAAAACCAAATTAAGGCCCTGAGCCTTCAGCAATGCCTCTTTAGAAATCAACCTGTCAGGTTCACCCCCTGCTAGATAAAGGCTACAGGAAGGGGAGAAAAAGCAACAATATTAAAATTCCAAAAATGTAATCTGAAATAAATAAGTGATATTTTCTGGCCAAGGTAATGCAAGGGTTTTAGTTCCCAATGTGACGGAGCTACTTTACATTTTAATAAATGCACATTGAGAAAATAATATTATTGCTCTGATATTGGGAGATTATTTGTGAACATAAAATATTAGAACTTGTCAGGAAGGCGTTTATTTTCTTTTTCCTTCTTTCTCTACTGCAATATTCTTTCACCTAATAGAAGATGATTGCAAAAATAATTATATCAAACAGTGGCCAACACACACAAAATAAATGGGAAAAAATGAAGGTTATCTGGCGTCGGGTGGGAAACATGAGAAGGGGAAGTGTGTGTCACATCAGGGGGAGGTAATTGCACATCAATCAGATGATTACAGAGTGGGTGGAAGAAATTAAAGCGACTGATTGGTTGCTGAATGTTCTGATCCCAAATGGAAATCAGAACATGGATCAGAACTCATTAGCCAAATTATCCATTTCCCATATCCATGTACAAAAGCCAAAAAAATATGTAGATGGATTTTTATGTTTAGGAAAATAATCTAACCTTAAAATGCTTCCATGTGTGAGGCTGTAGTCACAGAAGATGGGACCCATCATCAATTTCGGATGGTTCTTGAACCCCTGAAATTGTGCATATTCACACATATGCATTTATCTGGAAAGAGGTTCCGTGGTTTTAATGTGTTTCTAAAGGAGTTCTTTATCAAAATTTAATAAAAATAAAAAATTAAGAAATGCTAAACCAGTCCACCCCTTCATTTAAAAATAAGGGCTGCAGGTGGTACTTGGTGGTAGTGCACTTGCCTAGCACACATGAGGCCCTGGGTTCTACACCCAGACTGCAAAAGATAAAAACTAATTAATTCATTAATTAAATAAAAAGAAAACTGTCCTTAGAAAGCAGTTTGGGAGTTCACAAAAAAGTTAAAGATAGTGTTATGGTTTGGATGTGAAGTGTCCCCCAAAATCTCGCATGTGAGACAGTGCAAGAAGGTTCAGAGGAGAAATGATTGGGTTGTAAGGGTCTTAACCCCATCAGTGGATTAATCCCTGGTGGGATTAATTGAAGAGGTAGGGTATGGTTGGAGGAGGTGGGAATTAGGGCGTGGCTTGGGGTATATATTGTACCTGGAAAGTGGATTTTCTCTCTCTGCTTCTTGATCACTCTTTGAACTGCTTCCCTCTGCCACACTCTACCACCTCTTCCTCCTCTATAATTGTGCTGGTTGGGTTCTTTAGTCACAGCAGCAAAAGAGCTAACTAAAACACATGCAGTTATCACAGAACTCAGCAATTATATTCATATATATACATATATAGAGATGAATAACCAAGAGAGTAAAAACATTCACACAAAAACTTCACACATATGTTCGTAGCAGCAGTAGTCAAAAGAGCCAAAAAGTGGAAATAATCCAAATGTCCACAACTGATGAGTGGATTTTCTAAATGTGATATGGCCATACAGCGGAATACTATTTGCCCATCAAAAATAATTAAGTACTGAAGCTTGCTATAACATATATGGAGCTTAAAAACATTATGCTTAGCGAAAGAAGACAGCCACAAAAGGCCATATATTGTATTATTCCATTTAAATAAAATGTCCAAGAATAGACAAAGCCTTAGAGACAAAAAGCAGATTAATGGTTGGTGGCAAGTGGAGAGGAATGGAGATTGGTTACTAAAGGGTATGGGGTTTATTTGGAGTGTGATGAAATCGTTCTGGAATTAGATAGAGGCCCTGCTTGCACATGTTGTAAATGTACTTAAAAGCTACTTAACTATATACTTTGAAAGGGAAAATTTTATGTTATATGAATGATATCTCTTTTTTTTTTAAATGAGTGTGATAAAGAAAATACTCTCCTCAGTAACTTACAGGTTCACCAGTTGTAGCACAGCCAGATAACAGAAAGCATAATAAACACAAGTATGAGACAGAGAAAATTAATTCCAATGGAAGTCACCTGAATCTATTCGCTCCAGTACTGATAGAGTGCTTATTGTAAGCCAGGGGTGCTTGGACCCTGTGGTGCCCTTGTGAACAGGTGGACGTGCTCCTTGCTCTCTTGGAGTTGTTGCTCCGGTCAGAGGAGACAGTCCACCGTATACACCCAACTGTGTAGGTGCACCACTGGTGAGAACAGTGAAGGAGGAGCCCAGGGGAGGTGGGAAGAGCGAGGGTGTGTAACGGGCCAGCTGGGGCCTGGGTCGGGAGGCTTCCCAGAGGAGGTGGGCTCTGCGGGGGAAGCAGGAGCAGCTTTAAAGAACTGAAGAAGATCCATGTGGCAAGGGCAGAGGGTGAGGTGGGTTCTAGAGGGACAGCAGTGGCCTGCAGGACAGGCAAAGTGCTAGATGTTCAGCCTAAGCTTGACTAAGCTGAGATGGCGGAGAAGGGATGAAAGATGATGGAAAGAGCGGCCACTTGGACATCCAGAGGGTGTGGAGACCCATGGTCTGTGGCCCTGGGGTCAGAACATCGCCATGGATGGCCCGGAGAGCTGCCAATGGTGGGATACCTGTGGGAAGGCCACAGAAAACCTGGACAAACTGTGTTACAACTGCATCTGAACTCTGCCTGCCACACCTCCAGAAAGAGAAACCAAGTGAAAAGGCAGGAGAGGAGATGGGAAAGGGGAAGATGGGCTGGTCCTCAAAGCCCAGGAGGACGCCTAGGCAGAAAGGAGCATAGATTCTCCTCGACTGACAGTGGGTCACATCCCAATAAGCCTCTCATGAGCTGAAACGTCCTCAAAGACGCGCTGCACACGTCTAACCTGCCGCACACTCGGCCTTAGCAGCACAACGCACAGTAGAGTGTTGGGGCTTCCCCTCGTTGATGGCGGAAGCGATGGAGAGCTGAGGTTCACTGCTCTGCCCAGCATGGATTATCCTGCAGATCACTAACCCAAAAAAAGATCGAAATTCAAAATCTGAAGTAGAGCTTCTACTGAATGTGCATCCACTTTTGCACCACTGCAGAGTCAAAATGTCTTGATTTGGATGATTGTAAGTCAAGGACCATCTGTATGGCTTAAATGTACATACCCACAAGGACGTGAGCAAGATGGATAAGGACTGTTGACTAAGTTAAAGGGAACCTCAAAGTTTGAAAGAAGCCTAATTCTACAAAAGGCATTGTCCCTCCACAGTAGTCTTCTTTCTGTTGCTGTAACTGAATACCACAGACCAGGTTATTTATAAAGGATAGAAATTTATTTGACTCATGGTTATGGAGGCTGGGAAGTCTAAGAGCACCTGCATCTGCTAGGCATCTGGGGAGGGCCTAGTCCATGCATCATCGCATGGCAACAGGCATCACATGGCAGGACAGAGCAAATGTGCAGCTCAGTTCCCTTTTCCTCTTCTTATAAAGCAACTTACGGTGACTCCACACGCATGACCTCACCCAATCCTAATAACCTAATAACCCAAAGCCCCCCTCTGAATACCAATTGACATGTGAATTTAGGAATTAGGTTTTCAACACATGAACATGAGGACACATTGAAACCATAACACCCTAAAGGTATTAAAAGCTCAAAATGCAAATAAGATATAAAAGGAAAATAATGAGAGGGTAGATGGTGGCAGTAATAATAACAGTAATGACAGCACTGAGCATTGTGAGCCAAGAACTGGGCTAAGTTCATTATCTCTTAATTTCCCCTTTTTCCTTATCATGTGCTGAGGTGGGTCTTTTTTATTTTATTTTATTTTATTTTATTTTATTTTATTTTATTTTATTTTATTTTATTTTATTTTATTGGTGGAGCTAGGGATTGAACCCAGAGGCATTTTACCACTGAGCTACATCTCCAGTCCATTTATCTATTATCTAGACAGGGTTTCCCTAAATTGCTGAGAGTCTTGTTATTTGCTGAGGCTGGCCTTAAACTTGCAATATTCCTGCCTAGGCCTCCCAAGTCTCTGATATAACAGGCGTGCACCACCGGATGAGGCAGGTCCTATTATTCTCCTTACCTCTCAGAGCTTTAAGCTTCATAAAGAACTTCCCCAAGGTCACACAACTAAGAAGCAGTGGAGGTAGATTTTAACATGGCAGTAGTCATCTCTTGTACCTGTTTTCCCAGCCCCTAAGGTAACCTGCCTCTTTCTGCAAAAGCCTCCACACAGGTTGTCCAGAGGCCTCCAGATGCATCTTGTTTCCTCCTACATCCAAGAGGTGTGTTTCCAAAACCTGCAGCCTCCAAAGCCCTGGCTATGTCAAGCTGAGAAGGCCCAGAGCATCTTGGGCTAAGTTCCACCTCAGCCATCTGCAAGGAACAGATATTCTCAGCTCTGTGAGCAGGATGCTTCTGTCCAGATCTGCACGGACCTGGGGAAGCAGCTGAGGCAGCTTCAAAAGTCCAGGTGGGAAGCTGCTCTAGGGGAGATGGCCATCCCTCTAAGGGACAATAGGAAAGGATGGATCTCTTCAGTAAGTTCCCACTGTCCCTAACCCTATATAGTTCTGGTACCAGAGGGGAAGAGAATGACCCCTGCAAACTCTTACTGTTGGCTCCTTTTCACAATAGTAGCAGAGCCTCACATTTGTAGAGTGCTCTGCAGCCCACAGGCCTCCTTCCTGAATATTCTCTCATAGTGAGTAGGTGGAAGTCATTATCCCATAGTACCATAGGTCACAGGCCAGGCCAGGTTAGCCTATCATCCAAGGTATGTCCTTTTAGTCCTCAAGCCCCACATCCTCACTTATTGATAAGAATTTTTGCTTGGGAAACTTTTCAACAAAATCCTCTTACAGATGAGAAGTCCAAATTCCCCCCACTCTCTTGGCATCGTTCTCATATTTTGAAGTGCAATGCAGCACTGTACAATGATTAGCAGCACAGGTTTTAGAGTCAGGTCAAGCCTAACTTTGCGCCTGAATTAACATGTGACCTTGGACTAGTTTACTTAACCTCCTTAAGCCTCAGTTTCTTCATCTGTAAAATAGAAATAATAATAGCATCTTCCAACAACTTTGGGTTGTTCTGAGGATTTGTTGAAGCTACCCTCATAAGTCTTCTCTCTGTGCCCATCACATAGTAAGAGTTCAATTAATGTTAGCTACTAGTTTGTTAATAATTAACAAGAAAAATAGTCACAATGAGTTGGAGTTATGAGTGATTCTCAGTTTTTGTTGCATATTAGAATCACAGGGAAAATTAAAACCTCAGAGTCCCTCCCCTATAACTATTAAATCAGCATTTCTGGTAAAGGACCAGTTGTACTTTTTAAAGCTCTCAGGTGGTTCCAAAACACAGCCAAGATTGAGAACCATTGGAACCAGATGATCCAAGATCCCAGTTCTTTCCAGGTCCACCCAGCTCAATTTCCTACAAGTGAGCATGCATCTGAGGTCCCCCAGCAAGGAGCAAGAGCAAACGTGTCGCCTAATGGTGGCCTCAGACACATTCTCAGGCCCCTGCACTTGCCTTTCCTAAAGTTACTCTTGGCCTCAAAGACAGGTTGAGAAAGAGACCTTCCTTACACATGTCCCAAGGCAGGAATAACTCTGGTCAGTTATCCACCCTTGTCACACTTAGGATAGACAAAAGGAAATCATAAATAATAAATGCCACATAAACAATGTCCAATTAACCCAGCCACCAGCCCCTGGGGGAAGATATGCATTACTTCTCCTGGCAAGAGGCTAAGCGGAGACATTAAGACAGCCGCCTAAGGCTACACGGTTGTGCTCTCAAGCCTGCCCAGTCTTCCACAAGCTGCCCCTTTCCGCCAGCAGGAATGACACACACCCAAGTCACATGGATGGCCAGCTCTCCCTGAAGTGTTCCACAGTTAGCACAATTTTGCATGGAGTTATCTCGAAGCTAGATTTTTTCCCCATTCTTCTATAATACTAATTGCATTACATGTCTCTTTTGCAACAAATACCCCTCTGGCCTGAATGTTTCTGCTACCTCCCCCCACCCACAGTGATTCATTGGTTTATCAGGGCTCAGAGTGAACTGCCTGAACTGGGTGCATCATCAGCCACATTCCAGGGCTCCTCTGTGGCGCTGCTCCTGGGGGGGGGGGGGGGGAGCATGCTTTCCTCCCTGGGCCTCCTCATTGCCCATCTCTGTACCGGAAGCGCACTGCAGGCAGGTAAGCCCCAGGAAATGCCAGTCACGTGTGCTAGCTCCCAGTTTGCACGTGGGCCCAGTGCTCTGCCTCTGGTGGCCTCTGCCTCCCTCCTCGTGGAATTTGTAGCACCCAGGGACCACCATCCCCTTAGCCAGGGAGGGTAAGGAGGAGTGACTCCTACTGCAGCCACAGGGCTCTGTGGGTGGATTAGTTCAGGGCGATTACTGAGCTCAGAAGAAAGGAACTTAGTGATTAAGGGGAGCACTTGGGGAGGGAGAGGAGAGGGCTCCTAAAAACACCTGCTTGGGAACACCAGAGCAGCGCCAGGCAGGCGCCTCCCACAGACAAGAGGAAGGGCACCAGAGGCTAAATGTAGCGGAAAAGCAAGGTTAGTGAATTTAATGAGGTGATCTTAGGCAGCTTAATTCGGCTCGATAGCCTGGGGCTAGAAGAGGAGCCCTGTGTAGTAAGTCAGAAGTTAGGTCTGCACTAATTAGATTTCACAATCGCCTTTGTTGCTTCGTTATTCAGCACCTTGTTTCTCCAGCCTACCAGGTAGACTGGGAGGCTCCTCAGAGGAGCTCCTCAGAGAGGCTTCTGGAACTGCCCCCTTCAACTACCTCCTGCCTTTTTCTCCCACTTGACCTGACCCAGCCCCACCTCTCACCCCCAACCCCCAGCAGTGTCCCAGAAATTGGCACCCAACTCAGAGTCCACTGGGACCACGCTTCCCTCCTCAATGCAACACAGGTTGGCCAGAGAGCCTCAGGAGAGCCACAGTGGGCTCAGCACGGCCCTGGCTGCTACAATGGGCTGGACGGTGGCCCTGGTGCCTGAGTGGGTCCCTTTCCCCCAGCCTTGCTGCTGTGGAGCTTACCCATGGAGTGGTGTTTGTCCCTGGGGTGAGTGACGATCCTGTCTTATGCCCCCTATTGGCTGCAAGCTCTCAGCGCCCCTCTGTTCATCTGTGCACCCTGCAGGGCTAAGATCCTGAAGGGGAAGGAGGTAGAGTCTATCCTTAAGAAAGTCATTGAGGACTCTGTTTCTCCATCTGTAAAATGGCTAATAGGAGGAACACAGGGCACTTGCAGAAGTGAAGCCTCATTTTGACCTTGCTAGAAACGGTTCTAAGTGTTAAGACTCTAAGGACAGAGGCAGCCACTTAATGCCTACACGATAATAACAGCCAGCTGGCAATTAATAATGGCAATAATAGTTCTTTGAACACGGAGAGCTGCTTATCTCTGTGCAAGGGAGCTGAGCTCCTGCTCCCAAGGGACAGCCCCACCTGTGGAGAGGCTGCTCCCCCCAGTGGAAGGAGGTGGTCATGGCCGGCGAGAGCCAGGCAGGGCTTTCTGCTCTTCCCGCCTGCTGGCTCCAAGGGTCCTTCCACTCCCAGCCAGATTGCAAGTCCACACCGGAAAACAGCCCCAGCCACCTCAAACCATATTAGTCTGTCCAAAACCACACCAAATATGTCAGCAAGCTCCTCACCTTGCCACTTGGGCCTCAGTTTTTTTCTTTTCTCTCTTTTATTTTTTGGCTGGGGGGGGCGGCAGATACTGAGAATTGAACTCAGGGGCATTTTACTACTGAATTCCACTCACAGTCCTTTTTAATTTTATTTTGAGACAGAGTCTCACTAAGTTGTCCAGGCTGGTCTTGAATTTGTGATCCTCCTGCTTCGGCCTCCTGAGGATTACAGGTGTGTGCCATTACACCCAGCTCAGTTTCTTTTCCTATAAAAGCTAGAGATGGGCCAATCCCAGCCCTGCTGCTCCATGGTGTCCCTGGGTTTAGGGAGTGGGAGGCCCCCCACCCCCATGGCTGAGCATTTCCACCCACTCTGTGGCCTCCTGGGGGAGCCCTGGCTACTCAAAAGCCACATAACAAGACTGGCTGCCAGAGAGAGTCACCTCGGAAGTGAGCAACTGCTTAATGAAGTAAACATGCAGATTCTAAAACCCTGGAATACCAGGCTGTGGGCAGGCAGGTTCCAAAGCTGCTGACTTCAGCCAGAAATTGCCTGCTGTCTGTGTCGGCCCCTCCCCGCTATCCTCTGAGCTTCTGCCTCCCCACACCCAGGTCCTTCCCCCACCCCACAGATCCATTCCTGTGTTTGATCAGCCTAAGCTTTTAGAAAAAGTAGACGAGGGCAGGAGCACAGAGGAAAGCAAGTGTGTCGATGCGTGGCGGCAGTTCAGGAAGTTTTAAGGCCTCTGCAGAGTTCAGGGGGAATGTCCCCAGAATGTTAAACATGCCCCCCACCCCTCCCCTCACTGCCAACTCTGAACAAAGTCACGCAGCTTAGAAACTTGGGCTGGAGTCCTTCCCCTGCTCTGCAGCAGCACACGCCATGTCTAGGGTCTCTGCCTCCCATCAGCCCCTGGCGTGTGCAGGGCCACCTGGGATGCGACCCAGTGACCACCGGACCGTGGTGAAATGGGGAAGGCAGTTCCCACAGAGTCTGGACTCCCCTTCCCCATGGCCCTGTGAAGTCTTCAATGATACTAATAGCCCCCAGTGTTTATTGAGTCATTACTATGTCCCTGTTCTAAAGGATTTACACATCTTAATTTGTTCAACCCCCATGACAACCCTATAAGTACTATAGCTCCCCCACATTTTACAGATTAGGAAACTGAGACACACAAAAAAAGTTAAACAATTTGTCCAATATCACACAGCTAGTGTGTGATAGACAGAAACCCAAACCCAGGCAGCATGGCTCCAGAGCCCACGTTCATAAACATTCACAAAACGACATCTTAATAAAAACAGTATTTTAAGACCACTGGCTCTGATCTGAGTGCTTTGTTTGCTCGGCACTGCATAAGAGCTGTGCATGCCTTATGTCATAGAATACTCACGAGGCAAATGCTGTTATCTCCATTTTATAGATGAAAAAGTGGAGACTCAGAGAGATGAAATAACTCACCCAAAGTCACACAGCTAGTAGCCAAGTAGAATTCCTTCCCAAGTTGGGCTGAATCACAGCCTGAGTCCTCTGGGCAGCATTACAGCTCGCAGCTTTCCTCCAAAAGCCACGATCTCACCAGGCATAGTGGTGCACACCTATAACTCCAGCAACTTGGGAGGCCGAGGCAGGAGGATCACAAGTTCATGGCCAGACTGGGCAATCTAGTGAGGCCCTGTCTCAACATTTAAACGGACTGGCTCTGTAGCTCAGGGGTAATGTGCCCCTGGGTTTGACCCCAGTGCCACAAAAAACACAGGGTAAAATCTCAGTGCCCCCCTTCCCTTCGGCCCTGATTTGACCCCAGAGAAAAGGTGCAATGCAAGGAGCCTCCCTGCTTCACTCCAGGGACCAGGTCCCCAGTCCTCCCAGAACTCAGCTCTCCTGATGGGCCGCGTGCTCCCCCTTCGCCTGCTCCTTGCATCAGGCTGGGATGCACAGCTCCAGGCCCAGTGTGACAGATATGCATAGCCAAGAATGGCAATGTATTTATTAAGTGAAACCGACAACTTTCATTAACCCAAGTAGACATTATTAAAACACACTGGTTGTCTCTGGGAAATGAAGTGCCTAGCGCAGTCTATGAGCAGACACCTGCTTACATGCGCCAAGCTGCTCGGTGTGGGCGGGGCCTCTGTCCCAGCATCCGGCCTCCCATCCATCATTTTCCAGGAAATGGGCCCCATCTTGAGCCCCCACACCATTTTCCTTATAGCAGTGATCACATCCCTCTGAGTCACGAATCTAAACCCTGGTGGTCTGAGGCCTGGAGACCAAGGTGCTCCATTATTCCCACCGCATGCACCTGAAGGCGGAGCTGCCTGCTGGGGCCCTGATGGACGACATTAAATGCAGCCCACAAAACCCCACCAGATTCCTGGCAGTGACTGAGGTACCAACTGGACGCGTGGCTTGGTGGGATTCCAGCTTTCAGCCCGCTGGAGTTGGTTACTACAGAGAGTTATCTACAGAGACCCCAGCCAGGGCTGCAGGAGAGCACAGATTGCAGGAGAAATGGCAAGAGGAGGGGAGGAACCGAAAAGAAGAGGCAGGACCAAGCCTTCTGGCGGTGCTGGGGCCTCTTGGTCATGCATTGTCTGTGGCTACGGGTCTTTGCCAAGGTGCAAGAAGCAGTAATAACCATCACATCTGCCACTTCGCAATTTGTAACACGCTTTCATATGTGCCCTTTCGTTGGCTCCTCCTGGGTCCTGCTGCAAAGGCCATCACCTGGGCCTGATTCCCTTTTGCACCAATGTTGGGAGGAGGCTCAGAGGGTTCAGAGCAAAATTGAGGCTTCCAAGGGAGCGAGTCGCAGCTCCAGGATAAGCCCAGCACTGCTTCTCCACTTCACCTCATCTCCAAGACCCCTTGCTTTATTATGTTCCAAACAGCAATGGCTGGCAGAGTCTTGACAGTCTGGGTTAGGAGGACGCTGTGCCACGCAGCCCAGACACACCATCATGGGCACCATGGCTTTGGGCAATGTGCTGTGTGCATCCATCTTCCTCTTGTGGCCCACAGGACACATCTGTGTGATGGACCCGAAGCCTCTTGCCATGGACGTAACACAGGCGTTAGGGCTGGCCAACAAGGACTGTACTACCAACTCACGGTGCACCACCCAACCCTCCACTTCCTTATCTGTACAATGGGCTGTGGTAGAGACTAAAAGAGATACTATGCACACGTGGTCTCATGCTAGCCTGGCACATAGTACATGTTCAGTCAATGACGGCTCTTCTTGTCCTTATTAAAGAATAGAACAAAGTTGCCAGCCAAGAATGCAGTGCAACCAGGGTGGATTGACTAGGCTGGCTTCTTCCTGGGACAGAAGGTCTCAGACCTTCAAGGTAGTCTCCATACCTGTCCCCATGTGGGCACTCGTTCACTCTTGTCAGCTGGACATCCTCACTATGGGCTCAGAAATACAGTGATCACCATGCTGAGGAGAGAGCACAGGGACAGAGGCCATTGCTTATTCACCTATTCACCTCCACAGCTTGGTGTCGTACCTCCTAAGAAAGAGCGTCAATAAATATTAATGGACGGATAGAAGCAAGAAGGGAAAGGAGGGAGGGAAAAAGGGAAGGAAGGAGGAAGTCAAATTAAAAATAGTTGCATGATAGCTGGGCAAGGAGGTGCACACCTTTAATCCCAGTGGCTCGGGAGGCTGAGGCAGGAGGATCACAAGTTCAAAGCCAGCCTCAGCAAAAGCGAGGCACTAAGCAACTCAGTGAGATCCTGTCTCTAAATAAAATACAAAATAGGGCTGGGGATGTGGCACAGTAGTTGAGTGCCCTGAGTCCAAACCCTGGTACCAAAAAAAAAAAAAAAAAAAAAAAATAGTTGCATGACAAAAATAATGACATTCTTTGATGGATTGCTCCATCCAAAACAGATTTGGTTTCCTCTTAAAGACAGGACTCTGGGGGCTGGGGTTGTGGCTCAGTGGTAGAATGCTTGCCTAGCATGTGCGAGGCACTGCGTTTGATTCTCAGCACCACATATAAATAAATGAATAAAATAAAGATCCATCAACATCCAAAAAAAATTTAAAAAAAAAAGTCAGGACTCTGGAGCTGACCCTCAGTCTTGGGGCTAGTGGGAAGAGGCATCTGTCCTACAGGACACAGGTAAAGTCCTTGTATCAGGGGTGTGTGGGTCCTCTCTCCTCCCTGGCCTCTGCCATACATCTCTTCCCATCAGCAGCTGGTCAACCCAGAGCTGCCCACCCCCTAGGGCCAGGAAGGGTGACAGCCCCAGCACACCTGCCAGCCAAGTGGCTGCTGGGCATTTGGCTATGAAACCCAGAGAGTCACGCAGATGCCACCAGTGTTAGGGACCTGCCACATGGCTCTGACAGCTGCTCAGAAGGCCAAAACACATCCGCATTTCTTCCAGGCTGGCAGGTCTGTAGCAGGTCAAAGAGGCGGGGAGCAGACAGGAGCCAGTCACTAAGATTTTCCTGCTGTCCCTCTGCTGCCCTGTCCCTCCCAGGTTGGTCAAGGCCCCACATCCTCAGTGCCCAGGTGCACTAGCCCCCAGCCACATTGCCCCCCTTCCTCAGGCTCCAGGGTGGCACTGCTCCCTTATCTCCCAGGAGCCAGGGAGGGAGATACCTCTCTGCAAACCAGCTGCTGCGAGATGATGCCAGGAGGGAGCTAGAGCTGGCATGGGCCCCCACCTGCCTGTCCATCGGTGTTCAATGTGAATTTATTATTTTAATCAAAACACTAACTCAACAGGGGGCCCTGGTCTCCTCACCCTGGCACAGGGCACAGCAGCTCAGGGCATGCGTAGGGGGATTCTCAAAATCACAGTCCACCATTGCAAAATGGATTCCCTTCTTGAATATGCAGACCCCTCCCCTGCAGGGTGGCCAGGTGGGCACAAGGATGCCTATCCTAGGGTCCCTTGGAGTCTAAGCTAGTACAGAAAGCAGCTCATAATGTCCTCTATGCCTTAGTAAGTCAGACCTCAATGGTGGTTCTTGAGCCCCCCGTAAGTGTGGCTGAGGGGGAGACGCCTGCCCTTGCTTGGCCCCTTGAGCTAACCCTGACCATGCCTTAGACTTGGCCAAAGCAGTTCTTAAAAAGCTCACCCCTCTCACTGGTCTTTCCAGCCAGCCAGAACGGCAAGTTCAAGGCAAGTAGGTTTATCAAGGCCATGTTTCCAAGGTCAAAGTAAGAATTACAGATTAGAAGCCTGGCCCAAGTGACACAGGTCCAAAGAGAGAGTCAGGCTTCCACGTTGACCCCAGAGCCACATGCCATCTTTTCTGTGATGGAGCTATGACAGAACGACGAGATTGGAGGCTTTGAAGTCCAAGTGTCCAGATGCAGGTCCTAGTTCTGCCACTTACTAGCTGTGTGACCACAGACAAAAAGCTCGACCTCAGGCTGAGGTTGTGCCTCCGTGGTAGAGCACTCACTCGCCTAGCACATGCGAGGCACTGGGTTCAATCCTCAGCTCCACATTAAAAATAAATGAATAAAATAAAGGTATCCAGGCTGGGGTTGTGGCTCAGCGGTAGAGCGCTCGCCTAGCATGTGAGCGGCCCGGGTTCAATCCTCAGCACCACGTAAAAATAAAGACATTGTGTACAACTAAAACAAATAAATATATATTAAAATAAAAATATAATAAAGGTATCTACAACTAAAAAAAATTTCAAAATAAAAAAAAAAAAGTTTTGACCTCTCTGGGCCTCTCCCTCATCTGTCAATGAGTATGATACTGTGTAGAATGGTTTGAGAATCAAATAAGTTAACGCCCATAGGAGTTTGTAAGCCAGGAGGCGCTTTTGAGTTGCTATTATTAGGGCTTCTCTGGCCCAGGTCAAAAGTGCAGAAGGCCAGAGGGCAGGCCTGTGAGAGAGGAGTTGGAAAGCCGGGTTCCTCCAGATCAAGCCCCTCGCCATGGGATCAGAAACCTCCAGACCTGGAAAGCTCCCAAGGCCAAGGTCTCCCCGCTGGAGCCACCTCTGACAGTGCGCACACAATAAGCTCCCTTCCTCAGAACCGCCAGATCCAGCCTCCATCAAAAGGCAAACAAAAGTGCTTTGGGCTTGACCTCTTTACGGAGGCTCCCAGGGAAAGCCTTTGTTTTGCGAGGAAGGAGGGGAGCTGCGGGTACCCCCCTCTCGGTAAACAAACTCAGCCATTCAATCAGCTCCTGCACTGTGTCGATCATGCCCGTGAAAAGGCCACAGTCCTCACCGAGCATGGGTCCCCTTTCGTGGCAAAGGGGCGAATCAAAGAGGCAGCCTGGGGTGAACTTGTTTCATCGCAGCGGCTCACAGGATCCCTTGTCCCCTAAAACTCATGCTGCCCCACATCCTGCATACGCAGCCTGGCCTCTTTCAGCACGGAGTCCGGAAGGAGGAGAGATGGTCCCTGGGGATGTCATTCTGGAAAATGAGCACGTGGGAGGTCGTGGTTTGGGGGTTAGCAGGAGACAGAATTCAAGGGACCAAACTGCAAAGAACAAGCCTCTAGGAACATAGAGGAGGATGGACGGGGGCGGCACAGACCAGGTGCAGAAGCTGCCCTGGCCTGGGCCCCCTTTCTCTGGTTCTCTTAGGTGCCTGGGGAGAAGGCTGGCTGAGGAGTGAAGGAGAAGTCTTCTGTTTACAGCCATCTATCTCCCATAATTAGCCATTTAGGAAGAAAATAGCCTTCAAATTCAAAGGTAAATTGACTTACATTGGGATAATAACGTTTGATTGAGCACGGGAAGTTCATCTTTAGAGTATGAGAGCAAACAAATTGCTTTTCTTCCCTAGCGCTTGGAAAGAAACAAAATGAGATTGCAGGTGCTCCCAGGGCTGGGTCCCCACAGCCCGGGGCATTAGCGGCCGGGCCTCCGCTGCAAAACCAGAGGTGCCCACGGCAGCTCCTCTCCCTGCCAGTTGTTTTCTGATCCTTGTTCTAGAGGGTTTTAAAATTATATTGCATCACATTGATGCAGCAATCAGTTATTATTGTCAACAAGAGCATGAAGAGACATAAATTCCCTCCCTTAGATAGAGGCTGGTTCGTAAATACATTTCTTTATTGCTTCCTAGATTGGAGAGATGGCTCCGCTCTGGCTTCCTGGAATATCGGGAGCTAGGGAGGGAGGAGAGACTAAGGGTTGGAAATTTTGCTTCTAAGTAAGGTTGTGAAGTCTGGGGTGATTTTCCTGTAGATGTCACTGCGTGCCGAGCTTCTTGAGGTTGGGGATCGGTGGACGGGTGGGTGAGAGGCGCAGGAGAGGACCAGCAAATCATGAAAACAGACGGTGTGCACCACACTCTGAAAGGCGAGCCCTGGGCCTGAATTATCAGAGGTCTACAAGGACCCCCAAGGCCTTGTCAGTCAAGCCCCTCTGGCACTTCAGATTCTGGCAAAAACTCAAATTTTACGTATGATCCTAATAGGAAGCAGGAATCAACTCAGTGGGGCTTTGGTTCTGTGATTGCTTTCTCTTTTCTTTCTTTCTTTCTTTACACACGCACACACACACACACACACACACAAAGCATACTTTCTGATCATGCATTTTCGGAGTAGGGGCAAAGGTACTCAGTAACCCATTGATTCCAGAGCATGTGGGAGGAGGGGGCACATGTGACCTGCATCCCTAGTACCACTAGTGGATATGAATGGCATAAGGACCTTGAGACCAGCCAGGTGTGGTGGTGCATGCCTATAATCCCAGTGGCTCAGGAGGCTGAGGCAGGAGGATAGCGAGTTCAAAGTCAGCCTCAGCAACAGCGAAGAGCTAAGCAACTCATTGAGACCCTGTCTGTAAATAAAATACAAAATAGGGCTGGGGATGTGGCTTAGCGGTCAAGTGCCCCTGAGTTCAATCCCTGGTACCCCCCTCAAAAAAAAATAAAAATAGAACCTTGAGTCCAAATATAGAGAAACAAAGCAAAGAAACCCATTTCTCTTTTGCTAGTGAGGACCTGTATTAGTTATCTATTGCTGTATTAACTTTAATAGCCTAATAGAATG
Source organism: Tamias sibiricus (assembly GCA_025594165.1). Taxonomy (NCBI): domain Eukaryota; kingdom Metazoa; phylum Chordata; class Mammalia; order Rodentia; family Sciuridae; genus Tamias; species Tamias sibiricus. Next base: position 120,826,339 of record CM046657.1, on the reverse strand, counting down.
CACGTTCATTATCTCCAAATTTGATCCTCCAAGTGATCCCTCCACGTCCGCTGTGTTTCCTTGGTGAGAAGTAAGTTATTAGGTCCAGCCCACACCAGGGAGTCTGAATCTGTTGCTATAGTTTGAATCTGGAACATGAGTCAAGGTGTGTGAGTCAAGGTCCATGTGTTAGAGGCTACGCTGGTTGTCGATTGACAAGTGGCAGAAACTTTAAGGGGCAGGCCAGGAGGGAGGTCTTCAGGCTATTGGAGATGTGCTCTCCAAAGGGATTGGAGGACCCCAGTCTCTTCCTCTTTCTCTCTCTTTCAGTCTCTTTCTCTTTCTTTTTCCTGGCCATAACATGAGCAGTTTTGCTCCACCATGCACTCCAGCTATGATGTGCCCCCACAGGCTCAAAGCAACTGGATCAAGCAATTATAGACTGAAAGCTTTAAACTCTCTTTTTTTTTTTTTTTTTTTTTTTTGGTACTGAAGATTGAACTCAGGGGCACTCGACCACTGGGCCACATCCCCAGCCCTTTTTTGTATTTTATTAGAGACAGGGTCTCACCGAGTTGCTAAGTGCCTCGCCATTGCTGAAGCTGGCTTTGAACTTGCGATCCTCCTGCCTCAGCCTCCCAAGTGCTGGGATTACAGGCGTGTGCCACTGTGCCTGGCCTGAAAGCTTTAAACTCTAAGTAGAAATAAACCTCTTCTTTGTGCAAGTTGATAATCACAGGTATTTGCTATAGTGCTGGAAAACTAACATCCAAGCTTGCAAGGGCTTGAAGACCCATAGACCGGACTTATCAGGAAGTCAAGCCCCTGCTTGTAGACTAAGAAAACGGAAACCAGTAGTGGTTGGAGACAGGACTAGAGCCCTGGGTGTCTGGCTCGCTCTCCTTTGCAAAGAAGGTTCCACAGCTGAGGGTGGCTGGTGGGTGGACCAGAGTCAGGTGTTCCCTGGGGAAGCCAGCTTCTACGCCCAGTAGCTGTAAGTGGCAGCATCCGTGGGGATCCCAGGAAGAGGTTTTCATTTGCAAGCAGAGCCAGCCGGGCGCCAGTTTCCCATGCAGACCTCTGTATGCCCGACCCGGATCCAGCCAAATGCCAAGAGAGGAAAGAGGTGAAGTAGACACATGGGGAGCTAGAGGAACAAACAGCCCGAGAAGAACCAGTCACCTTTTCATTTTAAGAGTTAAAGAGAACAGAGAAGAAGAAGAAAGGAGCCAGGAAATGAAATAGCAGGCATGGCCAAAAGCCTGCTTGCCTCAGAGAGAGTCCATTAGGGGCCAAGACACCGAGGAACACAATGCGGCTGAGACAATGGAGGCCGCTGAAAAGCCTGGAATAGGGTGCGAGCTGCCAGCTCCCGGGACGTCTCAGCAGATTAATAAGGCTTTTGAGCATCTCCAGAAATGTCTCTATGAGTCAGAGCCTAATGGGGCCAACGTGGGCTCTTTGAAGCCTCCTTTTTAGCAGCTTGAAACAGCAGACTGTCTTCGCCCAGCTAGGAGGGGTGAGGCCTGGGCGAGGCGGGAAAAGCTATTGTGTCTCTGGAAAATGGGAGCCCACGAGGGGACTTTATAACAGCCTGAGCTAGCCATTGAAGTTGGAAGGCAGGCACATTCCTTGGTTCAGGAACAATTATCTAGCCAAACAATGGGAGGGAGGCAGCACTGCTAGCTAGGAAAGCCATGTGATCTTCAGAAGAGGTTGAGAACATTCTGGGGAGCCTGAGAGTGGGCCTGGCAAGTCAGAAGTAACATTTACAAGGCAAAAATGAGAGTAGTGTTCCTACTATAGGAGTTAGGAAACTGAAGCTCAAAGACATTAAGTAACTTACCCAAAGTCCCTCAGGAGTAAATGAGAGCATGGGCGATCAATCTGTGTCACTTTGGTATTCAACTATTTGAAATAGATATTCAAAGTAATATTTAGTTGCATAAGCAAGCCAGGCCAGGTTAACTTTATCTCACTTAACATGAAACCTAGGGGTAGGTAGCCAGCTCATCCTTAGCACTGGTTTCCATTCTTAGGGCATAACCTCAGGTCATAAAATAACTGCTGAAGCTCCAGCCATCAACTTCACATTTCAGTCAGGGAGAAGAAAATGCAAAAGAAATTCACCTTCCAGGTGAATTGGCTGTCTTTAAATAAATCCTCCCAGTGATTTTTTATATCTCATTAACCAGCCCTAACTGCTCGAGGGAGGCTATGAAATTCATATTTCATTAATTGAGACACATTGTCGTGCCAACAACATAAGTATTCTGATGGTAAATAACTGGGAGATATATATTAAATAAGCAAACAACACTCTGGTGCAAGACCCAAATTTCCTGAGTGCAAATCTGAAGTCCTTCCTTTCCACTTCCTATTCTGCCTGGTGACCATGGAAAGAATGTAGCCCAGACTTCACAAAGTCACTGGCTACACTGAACTATTCACCATCCAGAATGTCCTGCTGTCCCCTGCATTGGTGCCAGCCAAGGGGCTCCAGGAAAATACCCTCATGCCGCCAAATCTTGAGTTTCTAGCTACTGGCCAGCCCACATCTCTCCCCTAGGGGGCGCTGTCCACTCTGCTCAGGCTCACTCACCTCCAATGGCTCTTGGGCCCCCATAGGACCAGGCACAAGTCTTTACTTTCACTGGGGGATCATTATGGGATAGGGGAGGTGATTCAGTGGCTGTGTGCTTACTTCAGGTAGAAATGTGTTTCCAAGTGGTGGAGTATTGGCCCGGGTCTGTAGAGAAGTCTGGAAGGAGCGGGTGCAGGAGGGTGATGCCAGTTGCATGTATTTGTATTGATTCCTGAGATGGGGCGAGCTGCCACATTCTGCCATTGATACCAACTTTTATTCCACGTCAGGAACACAAGGGCCCTGTTTTTCACTGGCATAGCAAACAAGGAGCCCCACGGGCAGCTGTCAGGGAGGCGCTCCAGAGAGCAGACTGGGGCCCTTTGCCCTTTGAGACTAAAATAGTTCAGAGCGCCAAGTGGAAACCGTAAAGCCAATGGCAGGACAATGTGACAGGGCTGTCCTTCCCACCAGCTTCCTCTTCCCCCATTTTCAAATTTCTTCCTGTGACATTTCAAGTTACAAGGCTCCCATCTCAGAACTTTGACTTTGAATGTCTTTTCATATTGGCCTTAAAGAACATGGTGTCATCAGTGACCTTTTTAAAGGACCACGGGGGCTTAATTAAAAACTAAACTTGGCCACTTAATTCAGACAGTCCTGTCGACTGCTCAGCACTGATGTGTGTGCACTCAGCCTTGTCAGCAGCTGGCACTGCCCTTTAGTGTCCCCACACTGAGAAGCCCCAGGGTGACAGACAGGCCCGGGTCTAGGCACCAAGACAGACCATACTGCTCTCCACCAGAGAGGACCCCGGCCACTGAAAACCACCAGGCTCTGATAGTAGGGGCAGTTCCTGGATCATGCATGCTGGGAAGGGCCCTCTAAGGAACAGAGGGACCACGTGGGCTTCTAGTGATGTCTGGTCTGAAGCAGGGGTTTCTCAGAGGTGGGTCCAGATGCCACTCCCCAAATCCTCTCACATCCTGGCTTTCTTGGACTAACTCAGTGGAGGGTCTAGATTCCACACAATGCTCCTCCATCCTGCTCCCTCTTTCTGCTTTGAAGAGATTCTAGGACTGGGCCTGGGAACCTGGGCCCAAGCTGTGTCTCCCAGAGCCCTAGCAGCAGAGGAATGGTCACTTTGGCCTTCTTACTTGAGGAGTACAGTCAGGCGTGCAGTTTCTGGATAGGCGAGTGGTCTGAGAAATGCGTCACTAGGTGCTTTCCTCACTGTGTGTGCAGCACTGAGTACACTTATCCCTAGAAGGTGCAGCCTGCATCACACCTAGACTACATGGTGTACCGATATCGGCCTACTCCTGGGCTGCGATCAACCACACAGGGTTCAGCCAAGCATGAGAAAAAAAAACTGTGCACTCCAGAGGCCTGGTGAACACGTGGGCTATGAGGCTGCTGCCAGCCTGGCGCAGCAACTGCCTTTCAATACACTTTTCTTTTATACGTAGAAGGAATGCTATAAAATAATTATTAAAAAGTTAGGGGGCTGGGATTGTGGCTCAGTGGTAGAGCACTTGCCTTGCAAGTGTAAGGCACTGGGTTCTATTCTTAGCACTGCATATAAATAAATGGTCCATCAACAACTAAAAAAAATTTTTTTAAAAGTTAGAATATCATTTAGTGTTGTCATCAGCATTATTTACTGTCCAGTTATAACTGAGCCCCACTTCTGTCCCACAGTGTGGTTTATGCCAACATCGCTGCAAACGTCTAAGCGAGGCCTTGTCCTGACATCACGTATGCCACCTTATAGCAGCAATGACGTCACTAAGTGGTGGGACCTTTTCAGCTCAGTTATAATCCTACGGGATCAGCGTTGTCTAGGTGTGTGGCTTGTCATTGACCAAAATGTCCTCGTGCAGTGCTTGGCTATCGTGGTTTTATTGCTCCCTTCTGGGAGGGGAAATCTGGCCTCCAAGTGGGTAAAGGAGCCGTGGAGAGCTGCTGTGCTCCTACAAGAGAATGTAAGGCACTGCAGAGACACACCTCCTCCCTGCTCCCATGTGCCCCAGACACTGATGAACCATTTCTTTTTTACCAAGTCACATCCGCTGATAGACTCAGTGCAGCTAAGAAATGTGGACAGAACTTCTCAGAAGTCGAATCAGCTGCTTGACCTTGGGGCTAACCAAGGGCATCACATTCCTAACTTTCCCTTTCAAAAGGAAGAAAATGAAATGAGACCTAAATTCTAGCACTTTCCTCATGACTAACTGGCTCTCTTACTTTGGACACGTTACTTAACCTCTCTGGGCCTCAAATGTCACTCCTATAAAATATGGTCTATCTGCAGATGATAATCTTCTAGGTTTCCTTTCACTTAATTCATTTGACAATTTGCTGAGCATCTACTATGTGCTGGGTATTACATAAGCCTGAGTCTAAGGCAGTGAATAGAGCAGTCTTCCGAGGTGGCTTCATGGCATGGACACTGGATTTCAGGGTTGCTGGGACTTCGTGACAGGTGCTTCTGGAGACTGGTGAACAGACTCTGGAGAAAGCAGCTGGGCCACAGTCAGGATTCTCAACCTGGTTTCCGTGGCTTTCCCTGGGGTTCACCAGAACCTCCAACCCAGACTCATCCTAGGAGTCTTTCCCCACTAGGAGCCAAAAGCTTCCTAAAGGTAGAAAGAGTGCCAGCCTGTGACTCCAACCCTAAAGTCATAATTTATTCCAATTCTTTCTGGCCATGCAGACACCACAGACGACCCTTGAAAAGCAGACCATGCCCATGCCAGCAAGGCTGAGGAGGCCCAGGGTAGGGTGCCCTGGCCGACTTCAGTCTCTGGTGGTTCTCTGGAACCACCAGAGGGGACATTATGGCCTGGATGAAGGCCCTAGAGGGTCAAGAATTGACTGGACACCCCTTGGGAAAGGAGACCTCATGGTGGTCCTGTCTTTGCCACTGACCTGCTGTGTGGCCTCGGGCAAAGCACTCAATCTCTCAGAGTCACAGCAACATCATCTTCCAGGTATACTTTGTAAATTAAAGAGGCTCAAATTCAAGCCCAGGTTTCTGATTAGGGAGGAAAGAGGCCAAATCACAAGTCATCGACAGAACAGGGGCTCCCCAAGGCCTCGCCTCCCAGCAATGGCTTGTTCTCAGCCTGCCTTGTCAGAGGTGCGCTACCCACCGCCCCGACCCTGTCCTGCCTCTGGATCTGCAGAGTCAAGCTGAAGAGGAGGCTGACTGGGGCTCCCTTGTCCGCCCAAATGAGCACGCACCCCCTTCGGGACCCTCCCACACTCGAGTGGGTTAAGAGGCTTGGAAAGAGAAGAGAAGGTCGATGAAGTGGCTCTCGAGTGCTCTCCAGCCGGGCTGACAGCCCACAGACCTTGTCACTGTCCCCACAGCTGCATGGAAACAGTGCCACGGCAGCTGAGGAACTCTGCATCCATATTCAGGGCATGCTTAGGAAGAGACGCTGTACAAGTTGCCACCAGAAAAGCCCCCACGGGCCTGAGGGCCTCGGCCAGCTGCAGGGTGGCTTTTGCCAGGAAACACTGCCCCTCCTCCCAGAGGCTGGGGCCCCTGGCGCAGAGGACTAGGAAGTGCAAGGGGCACGTGGCAGAAAACAGGGAGCCCCTCCTCACACAAGTCCCTTCTCCGAGGCTTCTGCATGTGATGTGATCGTTAGGACAATGACTTCCTGTATCGTCTGTTCAGAGTCTCTGGCTCTCTGTAAGGACCAAAGATGGCCAAGAGTAGACATTAGGGAATTGCAGAGCTGACCTTAGAGACAGCTCCTGCAGGGCCTCGTTGGACTTTTAAAGGTGCCACCCAGGAGAGGAAAAAGGACAGGTGCAGCCACTCCAGCAGGTGGAGGCTGTGCTGGGTGGGCAGAAAGGATTGGCCTCCCACCCCAGAGCCGAGCCTGCCCTTCACCGTTGTTATGGTTTGGATCTAAAGTGTCACAGGAGCTCATGTGTCAGGCGACGTAGCACTGCGCAAAGGTGAGAGATTGGATTCCGAGAACTGTAACCTCATCAGTAGATTTGTCCATTTGGTGGATTAATAATTCGAATGAACTACTGAGTGGTAACTATAGGCAGGCGGGGCGGGGCTGGAGGAGGTAGGTCATTGGGAGCATGTCATTGGGATTGTAATCTGTCCTGCGCTCCTCATCCCCCCACCCCACCCCGCACTGCCATGAACTAAGCAGCTTTCCTCCACCATGACCTCCTTCCGTGATGCTCTGCCTCACCTCTGGCCCAGAGTGACGGAGGCACCCAACATGGACTGAATCTCTGAAACTTTGACCCCCAAAATAAACTTTTTTTCCTCCTCTAAGTTGTTCTTGTCAGGTATTTTGGTCACAGCAACAAGAAGCTAACACAACCTTGCTCCTTAGTTTTCACCAACCTCTCCATCTCCCCCCCACCCACCTCCTCTGCCTCCCTTCTTCTCTCACTAAACCAGTCCCACATCCTACTGCGAAACCTCCCATGCCTGTGAGCAGTGGGGAGGCCCAGGGATGGGCAGCAGACACACTCGGCCACCATGCAGAGGAAAGGGAGCCATGGGACATTTCCTTGCCCCAGTAAGGCAGGAAGTAAAAGGCAGGACTCCTGCCACCGCCCAGTCCCTTCTGTGTCTCTGTGCTTTGTCCATCAGCAAGCAGCCACTTGCACCCCCAGGTGAGCAGACTGTGGACCCAGTTCTTCATGGAGAAGTGATCGGAAAACCGTGACTCAGAACTGGGCTTCCCAGCTCTCTGGAGGTCACAGCCCCTCTTGAAAGTCTGCCGAAAGCTATGGGAGCTACAGAAGTGCTCCCTCCCTAAAGGCTTATAGTCACATTCTCTCAAAATTAAAGAATTGCACAATTTCTGCAAATCACCCTACTTTGCGCACCCAAGATCCCTGTTGAGGACCCTGTTCTAGATTTATACGAGGAGATGTGGCCATCAGGAGGTGGCTGGGAGGCAGGCAGGTCGTGCTGGATGGGCAGCAGGGAGCAGGGCCAGGTGGGTAATCATTGCCGGCCCGGTACCCAGAGGGGCTGCTGCAGCCACGCACATGCTGGCCTTCCTGCCGCGCCCGCTTAGCACACTGCCCCATCCCCACAGGGAGCAGGGAGGGCTGCAGCTTGGGACCATGGAGTGTGCGACAAGTCTGCTTGCTGCCATTAGCCAGAGAGAGCTAGTGGAGTGGAAATGCCGGCGCCCCTGCAGCCTCCCGATAACCGTGCTAAATAAAGGTAATTTTCAAGTCACCAGTTAACAATGGCTGAGCGCGCAAGCGGTGACTGATGAGTCAGTCAATTATGGGGAGAGCTGTGGGGAAACGACTGTGAAGAGCTGCCTGGCCCTTGGTCCGCATCCACACAAGGGTGACCTGCAGGAGACAGTGCCTTGGCTCCATGGGAGGAAGCCAGACCCACGACATTTGTTCCTCCAAAGCCCTGGCATTTTTCCTATTGGAGAACCAATCAGACAAGCCACACGTCTGCAAAAGAGGTTGGCTCCGAGGCTTTGGCAGGCCAAGAAGCCCTTTATGCAAGCTTCCCGGTGTGATGGGACCCTGTGCCTCCTCCCCTCCACCTTCTGGGCCCCAGCCTGCTCCCAGTCCCCTCACAGAAAAGGGACGAGATACCTGTCCCTCTGTTGTGGGCTGCAACCTGTTTGCAGCTGAGTCTTTTGCTCCAGGCCTCTTCCTGCTCTGGCCATGCTCACCTCCGTGCGGCAGATTCTATATCCAAGAGCACTTAGAACAGAGCCTCACCTTTGTCTGATACCAAACTCATATCTACCCCAGGGCCTCCTGGATGGGCCTCCTGGACCTACCACCCTGGCACTCCTGACCCTTACTCAAACTCAAGGGCTCTCTGGCCCCAGGTTCACTGACTGGTGCCCTGAGCTACAGACAGCAGGGGCAAGGCCAAGCAGGTGACCATTGTCCACCCTGGGCCCAGAGAAGATGCCATGGTCCTTCCCATCCTGATGCATTCTGTTTCTCCAACCCAATCAGCAGCTCCAGGAGGAGGCAGCCCTGCCTCCTCCACCCCCAGCCTCCCTTGGAATGTTGCGTGGTGTAAGAGGAAGAGCATGGGTTTAGAATCCCTTGAAACCACCAAATCTTGGCTCCCCCACTTCTTAGCTCTGTGACTTTTTGCTTCCTCTTGCCTCGGTTTCTCATCCACATAAGGGGAAGAATGATACCTACTTGGCTGTGTTGTTATTAAGATTGAAATAAGGCCAGGCATGGTGGCACATGCCTGTAATCCCAGCTTTTGGGAGGCTGAGGCAGGAGGATCGCGAGTTCAAAGCCAGTCTCAGCAATGGCAAGGCACTTAGCAACTCAGTGAGACCCTGTCTCTAGTAAAATACAAAAAAGGCCTGGGGATGGTGGCCCAGTGGTCGAGTGCCCCTGAGTTCAAGCCCCGGTACCCCCCAAAAAAAAAAAGATTAAAATAAGAACTGTTTGGAAGATACCTAGAACAGGGCCTGAGACATCAGAGGTCCCCAATACATGGGGGTCCCCAGCCAAGGGGCACTATAGGTTCTGGAATTTTATTTCATAGTCCACCCAGGGCAGTGAGCAAGCCCTCAGCTGCCTCACAGACTCCTCTCTGGAGAGTCCACAGTCAAGCAGCCCCCTGCATATCCTTGCAGACCCCTACACAGCAGTCAGCGCCCCAAGGAGATGGAATGGGGTGGGACTGTTGGCCCAGCAAGAGGCCTGGGGCAGGGCTGGACTGTTAGGACTCCAGGAACAGTGAGTAGGCCAGATGCTGACTGAGGGCTAGTGGAAGTGACCTGACCTTTCTGATCTTCAGTTTCTTTACTGGCCAAACAGAACATGGTGATATAATTTACAACTTGATCTGAGTATTTGAAGTAGTGTCAGGGCATAGCAAGTGATCCAGAAATTGTAGTGATAGTTATACTTCTCCTGCCCCTATCCCCTGCAGGACAGAGATTTCTCTGAACATATCAGATCCTTCTAATAGCACTACACCCCTGAATAGACCTGTGTTAGTCAACTTTCCTTTGCTGTGACAAAATACCTGAGATAATCAACTTTAAAGGAGAAAAAGTTTATTTTGGCTCATGGTCTCATTGTCGCTTGGCCCTGTTGCTTTGGGCCTGTGGTGACTCAGGGTGTCATGGCAGGAGCATGTGGTGGAGGAGGGCTACTCACCTCACAGCAGCCAGGGAGCAAAAGAGACAGGAAGGGACCAGGTCCCAGGATCCCCTTCAAGGGTACGCCCCAGTGATCTAACTTCCTTCCACTAGGCCCCACCTCTGAAAAGCTCCACCACTTCCCAGTAGCACCACAGGCTGGCCATCAAGCCTTCAGCACATGGCCTTTAGGTGACATTCAAGATCTAAACTATAGCAGGACCCCAGAGTTAGCCTTAGGTTTGGGTGTAATGCAGGGTGTGCTTTGGAAGCCTTAAGGCGATACAGGAAGAGCTCTTCACTCAAAGTAACCAACCTGGGCTCCCATCCCTGCCCTGCCACCCACTAGCAATGGGACCTCGAGAAAGACACAAATCCCTGGGAGCTTCCATTCCTTGTCTTTGTGCGTGCATGGTCACGCCCTCTGCATGATAACCACTTGGGGCTGACACTGCACAAACTATCTTTCTTCAGGAACATGTGGAATTTCATCCTGAGGGACACATGCCTTTAGGTGAGGGAATCCTCCTCCTCAAGTTCTAGCCCCTTGGGATACAGTTGGTTACAAACATCAAAACCAATTGTTAGACTTTCACATCTTAATGCCACATTAGTGCCTTAGATCACTCGCTAATAAGACAAGTCCTCAAGGAAATGGGGTGAAATGAGACACACAGGACAAATAAATTTTGATGAGAGAAGAAGTGGGGAGAATAGTGAAGGAAGGCCTGGGTCCTGGGTCCCTGGAGGCAGCTGTCCTGAGCATCCTGGGCTCCCGATCCCAAGGTATCTCAGAGGACAGAGACTACTGCCTGTGTCCCCAGCCTCCTTGAGCCAGCACAGCAGCCCTACAGGCACCGCTCAGGCCCTAATTACACCCTCCATCACTTTCCCACTGAGGCTGAAATGGGGACAGATCGCTCACTGAGAAATGGCAGTGACCTTCACGGGCCGTTTTGCCTCTTCCCAGCCCCCCACCGGCCCAAGTTCAGGTTCTTTCCTCTGCTGTGTCTACTGTGAGCCACATGAAGACACGACCTGCCGGGGGGAGCATGGCCGGGGGCCTCAGACCGCAGCCACACAAGAGGCTTTCCCACGGAGGCCAGAGGGAGGGTTAGCTGAGGAGCCCACCCTGGGACTGAAGAACCCGGGAAAGGAAGTGCAATCTGAGACAGAATTCATTGCAAAGCGATGTTTGAAATAGAAGAAGTAATGTCCCCCTGGGCTTTGTTTGGTCAGACCACATCTGCAGTTTGGGGTTCAGTTCAAGCAAAAGATTTGAGGGGGAATATTAATGAAACAGAGACTCATTGAGGTGGTTAAGGTCAAAAGACCGTGTCAAATGAGGCAAAGGCAGGACAGTATGATGACAAAGAACACAGACCTCAGACCTCCAGTTCCTGGGTTCAAAACTGTTCAACAGGACGGGGGTTGTGGCTCAGTGGTAGAGCACGTGCCTAACATGTGTGAGGCACTGGGTTCGATTCTCAGCACCACATACAACCAAATAAATAAAATTTTAAAAAATTTTCATCAACAATTAATAAAATTTTTTTTAAAAAACTGTTCAACATTCTAAGCCAGGGTTGCTATTAGTACTGGTGTTTTTAAACTCAGTATCCAAGGGATTACAATGCACTGCTGCATAGCCCTGATTGGTATTCAAGAGGGAGCCCCGCTCCTGAGGATGAGGCACATCAGAAAGGTGAGGAGCTTTCACCTAGCATGTGGAACAGGGCCTCAGCCAGCAGCTCAGGGCCCGGGACAGCTCCTGCCCAAGCCCCAGGGACAGAGGAGGAGGACACTGGCAAGGTTAGGCAAGGTGGCAGGATAAGGTGAGGTTGAAGTTAAGGGCACATCACCTAGGCATCAATAGCTGGTACAATAGTGGGGACACTGAGGCTGGGTTAGTAGGGGACTGCACATAACCCCTACAGGGAGTGTCTACCCCACAGAGGATTCAGGGTGGCATAGAGAGAGGAGGCACTTGGGGTTTGGAAACATGGAAGTCCTTTCCCCCCAACGTTAATAGTTAACAAGTTGCATGTCCAACCACCAATTACAATCAGCCTCTCAGTGTCTGGGAAGATTAGTTTCAGATCCCCCAAGAACAACAAAATCCATGGATGTCCAAGTCCCATATATAAAATGGTGTAGTATTTGCATAGAACCTGTGTAAGACCTCCCACAAACTTTAAATCATCTCTGGATTACTTATACTACCTAATTCAACATAAAATCTATGTAAATACCTGTTATACTATATGGTTGAAGGAATATGACAAGAAAAAAGTCTGTTCATCTTCAAGTCTGATGTGATTTTCTTTCTTTCTTTTTTTTTTTTTTTTTTTTTTTTTTATGGTTTCAGTCTGTGGTTGTTTCAACCCATGCGTGTGGAATCTGCTGACATGGAGGGCTGACTGTACTTAACTTCTCTGAGTTTCCATTTCCCCATTTAAACACAATAGCTATTTTACAGGGTTTTCAAGGGGAGGGAAAAGCACTTAGCAAGACACCTGAGGCAGGTGGCCCTGATGGCATGCCAGCTCCTGTGGTATGCCTCACACTTTCCCAAGAGCATCGGGGACTCTAAGCACCTGCCTGCAGGTGGATGAGTGGGCTCAGCTACCACAGCCCTGCCTGCCTTGGCCAGGAGCAGCACAAGTCACTGACAAAGCCAGCCAGCCCCAAGTCCAAGAGTCATAACGGCTGTTCCCCTCCATGCCGATACTGCCACCAGCCCAGCCTCCTTCAGTTCTGGAGGGCTTGGAGGGCCCTTCATCTGCTGCCCTGTTATTTGTTGTCCCTGTTGTCATAATGAACAGAGGAGAAATATTGTCTCCAGCAGGCGTCACAGGAGGCAGCCACCTCAAGAATCAGCAGCTCCAGGACGGCAATAATTACTCTGGTTGGGAGGCATTTTGTCAGGTTGCTAGGAGAGGACAGGGACAGGCAGCAAGGTTGTGGGTGCTTCCAGGGCTCAGAGAAAATTCTGGGGGCTTGTGGCTCCCTTGAAGAGTGGGTGCCAGGTTCCATGCCCCAAACTGCAGCTCTTTCTCCCTGCAGCAAGCTCCCTAACAGAGTGACGGATGCGCTAGTTTCCCCTGGTTCCCCAGCCTCAGCTGGGTCATTCCAGGAGGTGGAGGTTCAGCCTCACTCATAAATCCATTCACTTGACATATCTTTCCTGAGCTCCTCCTAACTGGCCAGGCTAGGTGTTTGGGATACATCAGACAAAGAAACAGCTCCCTGCCCTTTGAACCAGGGAGGCTGACTTTAAACATAAACATAATACAGAAATACTTCATACCGACTGTTACAATGAGTTCAATACTACTTGGGAAATACAGAGCAGGGGAAGGAAGATTGGGAGTGCCTGGCGCAGATGCAAGGCTTGGAACTCCAGAGGGGACTTTCTCTTGGGGCTCCTCTCCTTCCCTTCCCCCTCCAAGGGCCCCCACCAAAGCTCCACCTCACCATGCCTGGTTGCTGTTCCAGGGAAGGAGATGCCCCCAGACTCCTGTTCCTACCTCTACCAGCCATCTAGCCCTCCCAGGTGGCTTACATGATGCAAAGCACTTTTAACATGGAAAAATCCCATTTAAGCTTCTTTCCAAGGATACCCATGGTCACATGCACTTATTCCCATTTTGTGGACTGGGCAACTTGGGCTCTGAGAGGCTGAGTAACAAAGGTCAAGGTCACATAGCTCCAGTAAGTGGTAGACCCAGAACTTGACCAGGACTTCCACTACCCTCCCCCCCCCCCCCAGCCCTTGGTCCATCTACAGTGTTGCTCTAACATCTGTCTTTATTACATCCCTGCAATAATCCCATGAACCAGGAATAAAAAAGCCCATTTTGCTAATGGGAATCTAAGACTCAGAGAGTTTATGTAACTTGCCTAAGGGCAAACAGCTAGCAAATGACGAATCCAGGACTTGCCTCCCATCTGCCCAGGGCTTCTCCCTGCACACCAGAACCTGAGGCTTCCTGTCAGCCTCTCCCTCCCCCTGAAAGCCCTCCAAAGACAGACCTCAACCCCTCCCTGCCCCAGCCCCAGCTCTCCTAGGAGTCATTCATTCCTTGTATTCAATCACTCCCAGGAACACTAAAAAGAAGAGAAAAGATAGATGGCAATAAGAATTGTGTTCAACTATTTTACTTAAGTCATAATCATTCCTAATCTAAATTTGCTGGAATGTATTACACAACCTAATCATTCACATATATTGTACTGCGGTTTCAATTTAGTGAAAAGTAAAAGCCATTCAGAAGGCAGAAATACGTTAAATGAACATCTCACAGATTACAGTCCTTCAGTTAGATAAAGCACAGTTGGATCCTTTTGATTCTGAAGTTGGTGCTGCCTGCTCTGGTTGGGGTGCATTTCCAGCTCTTCTTTCCTGCACAACTGAAGGCTAAAGATGTTCAGAGCAAAATGAAAATTTTCCAGGCCATGGGGTTGAGGCAGAGAGGTACTAAGGGTTTGGGGGACATGATAGTTCCATGACTCTGCTCCTGATTGGAAAGATGCCCAGCCAGGTCTGCTAACTGCTTCTGCCATCTGACCACAGGCCTTTGCATATGCTGCATCTTCAGCGTGGAATATTCTGAAGCCCCATCATTATCTGCCCATCTCCCATCTGTCCTCCAGCTTCAGCAGAGATGCCCCCTGTGAGTGTTTTCCAAGAACTGCCATGTCTGATGAGGGCTCCCCTGTGCAGGGCCATGGTGTCCTGGATCTCTCTTATGAGAGCATTCATCTCACTATACAGGTTGTGTGTCCCTTATCCAAAATGCTCGGGACCAGAAAATGTTTCAGGTATTTCATCTTTTTGGATTTGAGGTATTTGCATATACATAGTGAGATATCTTACTGATGGTTTCTCTATAAACACAATATTCACTTATGTTTCATGTAGCCCTTTACATTTAGCCTGAAGGTAATTTTATACAATATTTTTAGTGTGCCTGTGTTTTGACTATGACAGGTCACATGAGGCCAGATGTAGAATTTTCCACTTGTGGCATCAAATAGGCATTCAGAAATTTTCAGATTTTGTATTTTTAGATTAGAGATGCTCAACCTTAATTATAATAGTCCATTGACTTGCATCTTTCACCAGACTATCAGCTTCTATCAGGAACTCTCTTGTTTACAGTTGTGTCCCCGAGCTTGGCCATAGTAGGTGCTCAATGAATGTTGACTGGCTGAATCAACAATGCTGAGACTTTGCACACTGCACACTGATCTGTCCTTCTCCCAGGACTCCTCAGGTCATACCAGCCTCAAGATCTCCCTGTAAGCCCAGCCAGTGTTATCCTCCTCAGACTGAATGACTGCCAGTGAGTCCCCAGCAGATCTGAGACCAACAGAGGTAAAGCTGTGTCCTTGCTCCCAACCCAGTGCTGTCACTGTGCCACCCTGTAATGGCTGCTTCAACATGGGCAAGTGGCATGTCCTCACAGCCCAGGAATCATAAGGAGACCTGATGTTGCATTATAAAAATAGGATTTGAAGCCAAAAAACTTGATTTTGACTTCTGTTTCTGCTCTGTGTATTTTGTTGTCCTGAATAAGTTCTCTGATGAATCTCTTTGAGCCTGTTTTCAGGTATCTAAGAGGGAGGGTAACTGTATTAGCTTTCTGTCACTGTGACAAAATACCTGAGATAAACAACTTAAAGGAGGAAAGGTCTATTTTGGTTCAGAGTCTCAGAGGTTTCAATCTATGGTCGACTGGCTCTGTCATTGTGTAATGAAACAGATCATCATGGTGGGGAGCTTAAGGTGAAGCTAAGCTGCTCAATTTATGGTTGCCAGGAAGCAGATGGGGAAGAGGCCAGGGTCCTAATATCCCCTCCAAGAACACACCCCCAATGACCTAACTTCCTTCCACTAGGCTCCACCTCCCAATGGTTCCACCACTTCCTAGTAGCACCAAGCCTTTAACACATGGCCTGTGGGGGGTATTTAAGGTCCAAAGCATAACAGTAATAATACCTGCTACCTCTATCAAAATGTTGCAATAAGGAACTGATGACAACCAAAGATGGCAGCGGGTTATTCCTCAAGGCGGCAGTGGCCAGGTGAACAGAGAAGAATCATTCTCCAGCGCCCTGCCCCTGCAGCCAGGCATGGAGAGACAGCTCAGCAATACAACTGGGTACCTCCTGGTGAATGTCTAGCTCCAGTCAATTACCTAGTTACCCAGTTACTCCACAATGATGTAGACAGGGGAAATGGCAGCACTAAGCGATGTGATTCTTATTGACTTTGGCTCTGCATCCCTTATGAACAAGGACACATGAAGAGCGGCCACTGTCATCCGAGGTCCTCAGGTGCCTCTTCCAGGCCAAATGTCTCACTGTGTTTTCCCAAATGTGCACTGTAATCTGAGCTCATCGCTCACATCCCCGTCGTCAGAATGCAGCCACATCTTGGGAGGGATCCTGCGGCTGAGTAATGCTCTCCAATAGAGAGTTTGTTTTTAAAGAGAGGAAGTAAAGAATAATGTTCCTGTTCTGAGCTGCTGAGGGAATTAGGAAGGCAGACGGCCATTACTCAGGTTGGAATCCTGCCAGGGCTTATGATATCATATTTATTTGCCAAGAAAAACACCTCCCTCATATCGCTGAGGCAGGGAAGGGAGCAGAAGCCCAATGCCAATCCCGTTTTGTGCAGTGGGTTTAAGACACACAGACGGAGTTTAATGATAACAACGGCCACTTAGATTTATAGAGTACCTTTTAGTGAGATGGACCCCCAGAGTTTGCCAAGCATTCTGGACAGATGAACAGACAGGCATGAAGGGCTAAGCACTGATCCCTTCCTCCCACATTTCTTAGACAGGGCTTCCCTTGGGCCCTCTTTGACGTTTGGCATAAAGATGGAAATCAGGCAGTTTTCCTATCCAGTCCTCTACTTCCAAACACGGTTAAGAAAACAGTAGATGGATGGAAACACATCCTGCTGGTAAAATTCCACGAATTATCTTGGAAATGGTTAATTCCTTTATGGTTAATTCATTCAGCAAGCTCTACCAATGAATTCCAAGTTGTCTGATATTTGATTAGATTGCGTTAAATGCCCATTTCTGGGGCTCTAGCTATTGATCATGATCCATGTGAGGTAGAGCTGTTTGCCTTGCAACTTGAAGGGTGTCATGGTGGAGAATCTCTCTCCAAAATCTAAACAAAACTCTCCTCCTGCTTCACTGCAGCCCCATGGGTCTGAGGGAGAGGGACTGGGAGCACCAACATCTATTATCCTGAGCACGCTGGCATAGGAGGAGGAGAGATGAGCCCATGTAAAAAGTTTGGAAAGGCCAGCTATGCCACACACCACCTGCCTTGACAGCCAGTTTGGGTAACACCCATGGGATTGGGCTGAGCCAGAGAAACATACACAAGATGAGTTTTCAGATCACTGGGGTCACAGATGCAAAAGAGAGGAAGGTGATCATCTGAGAATCCAGAAAAATGAGGAACAGCTCTCAGAAAGGGAGAACTCTGGCAAATTCCAGGGACAGGCAAGAAAAGAGAGACAAAAGTTGGCCACACAGTGGAGAGTTGTGCAGAATCTAGATCTGGCAGCAAAGAGACGAGAACCCCAGTCCCTTACTTCCAGAACCCCAACCTCCACACACTCTCCCAGTAGCTGAAGTATGCTGCCAGGTTCATGTTTATTGTCTGTTTTCCTTGCTTCAGCACACAGCCCACGCCTGCAAGCATGCGCCAGTACCCTGACCGCTGCCACCGTGTTGAATTTCTCAAATTTCACTCACGAGGACGGACGGCTTTGTGGCGGATACATCATCTCATTTTCCTGGAGGTCCTGAGGGGGCAGGCACCAGATTGCACACGCTGAATGTCAGCTACATCAAGCTAACACATTCACATCCTCGAAAAACCCTATTTACACATAATAAACATGGGGATAGATGCTGTGGAGGAAATAATATAGTATTGATTAAAACAATGCCCTGTAATGCCTTGTGAAAGGCTGCAGCCACCAGCGGCTTCATGGCGGCCCCAGACAGGCAGCCTCCCTACCTGGCAGCCTCAGGCTTGCCATCAGCTGTCACTCTCCAAATTGAGAAGACAGGCGGTGATTCCACAGGCCACGGGCACAGTGACAGGAGCCTCTATTGATGGAGCCCTCTCTGCGTGCCAGGCACTGTGCTTGTTCAGTTTGGTCCCATAGCAACATCTTGAGGTGAGTGACATTACTGTTTCCATTTCACAAAGAAGGAAGTAGGCTTGTTGAGGAGCTAAATGTCTTGCCCAGGGTGGCACAATTAGTAAGTACTGGAGCTGGGATAAAACTTAGGTCTGTCTAACTCCATAGCTCGTACAATACTGTACTCATCACGCTAGACCCCTTTGTGTATTCAGTTTCTATCTAAATATGTAAAGAGATAAAGAGCAGAAAAGCTCTATGAGCTAAACCGTGTACTTGGTGCTGGGGTCCTGGACGGGTTGTCATCTCTGGTTTGGTGGAGTTAGCCAGGAGGGGACTCTAAGCAGTTCAACCTTGGCAGTGATCCCAGTCATCCTGAACTGGGAAGGACTGCAGTTTGGCAGACCTGGAGCTTTCAGAATCTCTGAAATGGAAAACCTCATTTTAGAAAGATAGCTTATTGCCTTAGAGCTGCTGGCAAGCCTAGAGCCAGGGCATATTTTCCCTGGTAACTGCACAATCTCTTCAGCTCAGAAGGAGGCGGCCACAGTCAACTGAGGACAGCAGGAGGGACCACACACTGGGTGTATCAGATGGAGGAGCCTCCAGAAGCACACAGGAGTGTGGGCCCCCGAAGCAGGCTGACCACATCTGGGTAATTTTCCACGATGCCAGGTAACTAGTATGGGCGAGGGGACACAGGAGAGAGCCTGGCTGTCAAGGATAGATAATGGTGTCTGTCCCCTGTCAGCAGCAAGCAGCTCTGTTCTGCTCTGCCATTGACTGATTGTGTGACTTTGGGCAAGTCGTTTAGGCTGTCTGAGCCTCACACCAAAATTAAGGATGATCCTGCTTCTTATGTCAATGGTGTGAGGACTTAATAGGAAAATGTGCGGAGCTGCGACAAGCGCTGGCCTGCTGCGCAATCCACAGTCCATTAAAGTCAAATCGTGATCTTTCAACCTTTTGTGAAGACTGAGCGACCTTCCTCTTCCTTCTTACTGGGGCTTTAGGCCTGCGGAGACCCCAGTCCTCTGCATTCAGCTCTCGCCCCTTCCCCACCTAACCCGGAGCTGCCTTCCCTGCCACGCGCCTGGATTTGGAAGGTAAATGGGCAGATTTTGCATCTGCTGAAATCCTTGCTTCGCTGGGTTTCGCTTTCTTCCGCTATAGCGGAGGATTTCCACTAAACCCCCAAACCGTGTCTGGATTATTGCTTCCGGCAGCATCAGGGGAGTGCGTTCTGATACCAACTCGCACAGGCAAAACACCAAAGGCAACAGCGCAAACCGGGGCTTAGCGAGGCTGCTACCGCATCACCAGGCTGCCGCTGGCAAAATGCGAAACGAGGGCAGCCTAGCCAACCACGTCTGGCAGCGAGCAGCAGCAGCAGACCCGGAGCGCAGGAGCCCCTCTGCTCTGACCCTGGCCAGCCTGGAGGACTGGCCCTGTGGAGGACCCATTGAGAGAGCAAAGACACGCACAGAGGGAGGGAGGAAGGATTCTCCTAGTCTAGTCAGGGTCAGGCAGAGTTTCCCTCAGGAGACTCCATACCTGCTACTCCCTTCTTGAGCTCCATAGGAATGACAGGGCAGAGCAGCCCTGGGCCACACATGGCCAAGTTTGTCCTGGTACACAAAAATCATGGCACCCTACCATAGGCAGTGAAGGCAGTGAAGGAATATCCCTGTCACCGGGTTTGGCCTGGGTAAAGTGGAAACTCTTCATCATGAAGGAAAAAAAATTCCAGGCTCTACCCTCTGCAACAAAGTCCTCCACAGTGTGCCTGAACCTAGCTTTCTAGACTTCCCTGCGAAGCATCTGCCTTCCTGCCACATGCAGGGCCTCCCTTTACCCATTCCTACCCAAACCTTAACTCCATTCCTCCTGCTGCACTGCCACCCCTCTCTAGCTGACATTCTAGGTGGCCCAGTCTAGCCCCACCTTCTCCATGAAGACTCCCTGGCCAGACCAGCCATAGTGGCTTTGGTTGCCCTTTGCATATGCATCATGTCTCCTCAACTAGGGTGGGGGACCCTGGAGAGGCTGAGATGGAATCCAGCACGTTTTTATCCTTTCAGTTTTTCTCTGCAACTGGTCCATTCTGCAAATAGATATTAACCTCCTATTGTGAACCAGGCACTGTGACAAGTATAGAAAGACAACTTGCTTCTGCTTTTAAAGATGTTACAACCCAAGGAGACAGACACACAAACAGATAAATGTAGCACGGTATTGGAGAGAGGCAGGGGGATTAAGGGGACAGCGTGGAGGTTCAGGGACAATGGTGACCCACAGTGGTAACTTGTAAGAACTCTCCAGATCCAGGTGCAAATCTGGATATGGAGAATGACATAAATGTCATCCCACTCAGCAAGCCACCCCTCTGGTCTAGTGCTGCTCTCACCTCCGGTGAGCCCGTCCAGTGTGTTCCTCCCCTCCTTTCTCATTCCCTGTCTCCCAGTTCTCCTCCTCCACAGGCTTCCTGCTTGATCCCGGGCCCCATCTTGTTCATGAAAGAAGTTATTGGTTAAATTAGAGAGTGGTTTCTGGAGACACTGAGTGCTCAGCTGAGGAAAGGCCTAGTCGAAATCTAACAAGTAAATCAGAGGGATAAAAGCTCAAACAACAAGCAGAAGGATTTAGGAAAATAAGGAGTTGTAGTCCCAGGTACCTGAGCAAGTCAAAATTGACAGAGCAGCTTGAGCTCCTCTGGCCCTGAATGGAATTTAAGATATTGGATTTTACACTCACCCGTGTTTGGGGAGTAACTACCTTCCCAAGTGCTGAGTCCTAAGGCTCTTGGTGGGAGCCCCTGGAACCTGCACTGCCATCATGTGTTTTGAACTGTCTGTTCGACCTCCAGGGTCATGGATGACCGGCAGGAAGGGAGAGCCTTACAAAGACCCTGGAAAGCTTTGGCACAGAGACTCCCTTGGTCACTGCTTCATAGAGGTGGCACATGTTGGTGGACAGTGCATGAGCTTTGAGTATGATTTAGATCCAGTCCTACCTCCCTCTAGCTATGTACCTCAGACAGTTATACCACCTTTCTGACCCTCAGTGTCTTTGTCCAGCGGAGATACATTCCAATCTTTGGGAATGCTGAGGATAAAATGAAAAGCATCCCGCCACGGAGACACCTTCTCACTGACTGTCCTCAATACATGGAGGTCCCTTTCCATCTTGGAGTTGGCAAGCTCAGATGGGTATGACATGGGAGGCTGGAGTTTTTGCATCTCCCAGGACACACCTGGTCCTTGAGACAGAAGGAGCGGGACTTGTGCTCAGGTGGAGGTTCAGGTGCTGTTGGCCACACGTGTTGCAGGGCCTGTGCTGGCAGTGTGTACACACATGTGCTTACCCACACACCCCACATGCTCTAACAGACCCACAACACTTGAAGCTCACCACATGTCCACACACAGGGATGTGTCACAACCCTTATTCTCACTCCATTTTCATATGTGAGCACATACACACTACCACTTGGACTAGTGTGTAGACACACACACACCCCCATGTGGCAGTGCACACCAAGATCAGGATCATCCCCTTTCCATTCCTAGGCCCTTAAGTCAAGCATCTCGGACAGCAAATTCCCATTTTTTCCCCTCCTCCTTCTTCATGAGATTCTGAAGAAGGACCAATAAAGGAAGCCAAGGCCTCAGATGAGCAAAAGATCCAGGGGTCTCTTTCTGGGCTGCAAGAATCCCAGGCCCCAAATGTCCCAGGAATGTTTCTCTTGGAGAAGAGAAGACATATGCTAAACTTCTGTGTAGCTGAATGGAAGGATTGGTCTCATTCTGTGTGGCCCTGCAGTGCAGATTTGGGACTAATGAGTTCAGTTTGTGGGTCATATTTATCATACTCAATATAGAAGAACTGTAAAATTATTTTAGCTCTCCAAGAATGAAAAGCACAGACTGGAAGGTAATGAGCTTCCTGTCTTTAGAAGGATCCCAGGGGGGAAACACATGACTATTTCTCACAGCTGCCATACAGGGAATCTCATACTGGGTGTGAGGATAGGACCGAGTGACCTTGAAGCCCCCTTACGTGTGAAGAACTTAGAACTACAGAGTTGTCAGTCAACCCCTCTCTCTGAAATGCCCCCTGCCAAGGATTGCAAGAACAATTTCTTGGATACTGGTTGCCAGCTAGGACCCAGATACCAGCCAGGTTAATGGACCCTCGCGGGTCCAACAAGTCCCCCTACTCAAGAGACCTGGCATTCCCAGGGTTCTGCCTGCATCCTCGGCCATCCACCTGACCTATGTGCGGAAGCCCAGAGACTAAATTTGCTTCAGGTGACATTTTGATGAATTTAGATCCAAACTCACTCCGTTTATTGATCCCAGAGAAAATGTTCATCCTTTAAAGACCACCCAACTGCATACTTAATCCATGTGCCACACACCAGGTCGATATGAAACACTGCCAAGACAAACATGTTGCTGAGCCCTTTATTGAAAGAGGGCTTGTGACATTCTATTTCTCTCTTCCTTTCATGCTATTGGGAACCCCCACTGACATGTGGAGAAGTGTCCCCCAGAGACTCAATGGTCATCAGCTCCTTTGCTTACTAGCTGTGGGACTTGCATACCTAGTAAAACTCAGCTTCTCTGAGCCTTCACTTTCTCATCTGAGAAGTAGGGAGGTTACATTTGCCTCTTCAGTTACAGTGTGGAGTAAAGGCATCACTATAAGTGTGTAATGGTGCCAAGCACGTGGCAGCTGCTCGTAAATGCTGGTCCCCTGTCCCTTCTGCATTCCAGCACAGAGAACTTCACTGCTTCTCAGGAATCCTTTGTTCCTCAGCAGATTAAAAAGGGTCTTTTCAATATATCTCCATGAACAAAGTACCAGGAAGACAGGAAGCAAATGAATCAGCTCTCAGGTGTTTTATACCTGCATTCAAACCAACTGACTTTATCAAGTCCCAGCCACATAGGCCAAGGCCTGAAGAGTGACACACACCATTATTTGAAGCAGGCATTAGTGAGAGCATTTTGCAGATGGAGATGCTGCAGCCCAAGCACCTTACAAACTTGTCCAAGCAAGTTATATGCATGAGAATAGATGCTTTCTAAAAGGGAAGCTCAGGAAGGCAAAAATTGTTGTCCATCCTGTTTACCACCAATGTCCATACCCACCAGAACTGTCACAGTGATCTCTCAACAAATGATAATTGTGGATATGGATGGGAAAAGCTCAAGGACCAAAACCTGAATTGCCTGGAAGGTTAAGGCCAACCCATGCCTACAGCTGACTTGTGGCATATTTCAATGAAAAGGCAAGTAATGGTAGAGAAAGTACAAGGTCAAAGAGCCCTGCTCAGAGTCCTGTTCTCAAACTACCAGAGAAGCTGCCAGACCTAAGCTATTGCCTTGACCCCCATGATTTTTGAAGGGACATGAGGTACGAAATCAAATGACCACCTGTTGAATATCAAGGTAGATTGTCCCTTGAGTCACCCACTCCTTATGAGTATTCACAGTCCACTATGTGCCAGGCTCTATGCTAGGTACCAGAGAGGCAAGGACTAATCAAGATGGCCCACCTCTCAGTCAGAAGGATGGAGCAAAAGACAGGAAACCAGTGGGGTGATATCCCCCAGTGGTGATACCTGTAATCACAGCCATTCAGGAGGCTGAGGTGGGAGAATTGCAAGTTCAAGATCAGCCCAGGCAACTTAGGAAGACCCTGTATCAAAATAAAACAAACAAATAAGTAAGGGATTGGGGTGTAGCTAAGAAGTAGAATGCTCCTGTGTTTAATCCCCATTATGGGAAGAAAAGAAGAGAGGGAAGGGAGGGAGGAAGGGGCAGACAGGTGGAGGGAGGGTGGAGGAAGGACAGCCATAGCCATATCTATGGAGTCTCATAGCAAAGGTTTATCCAGTCAGCCCTCTGTATCTTTGGGTTCTGCATCTACAATCGACTGCAGATCAAAACAGTTGTGTCTGCACTGAACATGTACAGACTTTTTCTTATCATCATTCCCCCAATGTTACAGTATAACAACTGTATACATTGCATTAACCTTGTGTTAGGCATTACAAGTCATCTAGAATGGTTTAAGTATCATGGATATGTTTACGTTCTATGCAAATATCACACCATTTTAAGGGACTTGAGCATCTGAGGATGTGGGCTTGCAGGAGGAGTCCTGGAACCCGTCCCCCCCAATGATGCCAAGGAATGATTGCGCAAGGTGGAGGGGTGGGAGGGTGTTGCCAGAGGAGGGAGTGTCCAGCCATCTGGATGGATGAGAGAGACCACACTAAGTTTCTTGTTAGGGTCTTGAAGTATAGGTGGGATGAGAAGGCGCCAGTATCCCTGGTGGAAGAACATCTATGTCAAAGGCACAGAACGGGAATTGTCGAGACACAGTCTCAGAACAACTCATGCAACTAGCCCTGTAGGGTGGGGGAGCAGAGGGAGGGTCAGAAAGCAAGACTGGGGAGCAGGCAGGGGTGCTCATCCCTACCAGTCAGGGTGCTTTCAGGCTAGAAAAGACACAGCTGTGCCCTGGGTGACTCTGGACAATCCATTCCCTCCTCTGAGCTTTCAGTTGCTCATCTGTGCAAGGTTGGACAAGATGACTTCTGAGGTTCCTTCCAGCTTCCAACATTCTATGACATTTCTGACTAATGCCCAAGATCAAATATGTACACAAGACCAGAGGCATAAGAAAACACCCAAAGAAACATGGGTTAATCTAGTGCAAACTGTGGAAGACCTACATGGAGTGGCTACACTGGTAAGTCTCAGGAATATCTGCAGGGTCATCCCCTGGCTTCCAGAACCCCAAAGTTCCTCCCTCAGCCCTCAAGGAAGGAGAAATCCCAGTTGTCACCTGCAGCAGTCCCTCCCTGCAAGATCTCAGTGCCCCTGGCAGGAATTACAGGAAGCAGCAGGCAGGAGGGCTGCCTTCCTGCCTCAGTGTGGGACCAGGGGCTCAAGCAGAAATTCACTTCATTCCCCAGATCTCCCAGCACTCAGGGAAAAGGTGCTTTGGTAAAAAGTCCTAGGAATCCTCCCTGTGGCCCTCAGTTCCTAAGACTGACTTTGTTGTCAAGCTGCACTCATCAAGGAAGGAGAGGACTTGGGACCCAACAAATCCTAAAACTAGAAGGATTTTAGAAAGGTTCTTAGTTTGAGGGCTGTTGTGGTAGGAATGTTCACGTCTCCCATAAATTCATATATTGAAATCCTTGACCCCAAGGTGATGGCATTAAGATGAGGGGACTTTAGGAGGTGTTTGCTTCTGCAGAGTGGAGCCCTCATGAATGGCACTAGTGTCTTATAAAAGAGGTCCAAAGGAGCCTGTCCCTTGTACCATGTAGGGACTCAGTGAAAAGACACTAAGAGCCAGGAACTGGCCTTTACCAGATGTCAAATATGCCTTGATCCTGGACTCTCCAGCCTACAGAACTGTGAGAAATACAGTGTAAGCCATTCAGTCTCTGGTATTCTAACAGTCCAAATGGGTTAAGACTCCATTCTTTTGAGAATCATAAAGGTCACAGGTGCTTTCTGTAGAAAGACACAAACATATTTGATTTGTATGCAAGTTCAGAAGTGTCAGAACCCCCTTTGCAGAACTTAGAGGTCCTCAGACATGGGGTTCAGGGTTCAGGGTTCTCCTGCCCTAGTTTAATCTATTTTGCTCACTGAGGAAATGGAAGCTCAGAATAGTGAGGTGACTTCTCCAATGTCACCCAGATAATTAGAGCAGAGCCAGATCTCGGGAAATCAGGCCAGCATCAGCCCTGAGCAGGGTCCTGGGAGGCACCATTACTGTGTCTGACCCAGAGCTAGGCCTCTGGCAGGTGGCGTGGCTCAGCTGTGGTAGAGGGCATAGAGAAGGGCGAGGGGTCCACCAGGCTGGGCTGCCAGGTGCTGAGCCTTGAGCCTCAGCCATCCCCAAGTTTCTCTCTGCCGCTTCACTCACTCTTTGTGACAGCTGATCTGTCCCATGGCCCCAGCCAGAAGGAACTTGGATAATGGTTCCCTGACTCAGCACCCTCTGAACAGCCCCTGGGATCCTTCCCACTCACCACAGAGGACCAGGTCGCCTCACTGGAGCTCTTCCAGCTTCCCACATTCTTGTCCCCACAATGTGAGCAGGAGATTAGGATCTATGCATGGCAAAAGTCTACCCCTGGGAGGAGGAGTGGGATTTAATAGAACTCAAGCTCTGAAGTCAGACAGGCTAAGATATTCAAATCTTGGCTCAGCTACTTTATAAATGAGCTGACATTTAACCTTTACAAGCCTCTGTTTTTCCATCTAAACAATCAGGACCATCCTAGTATTGCTTCATAGAGTTGGTGTCAGGATTAAATGAGATAATGTATCTAAAATGCTTAGCACCATGCCTGGCAATATATTTTAGCTGTTTTATCATACTGCCCAGTGGTTCCCAGGAGAGTAGATCCTCTTCAGGATCCCAAATCTAGCTACATATTGTCTCCCTAAACAGTGGAGAAATGGGAAAACATCTTCCATACTTTCTAAAATTGGCAGAATACAAAAGACTCCAGAAAAGGCGTGGAAGAGCTTGCTGCCATTGGCAGCTGCTGCCCTTGAGATGTTATAAGTTTGCTCTTCTGGACATTTTAAAGGCAAGTTGTCATCTTTCTGGAATGGTTAAATAGTAGTCCAGCCAGGAGACAAGGGGGCTAGCCACATGAGCTTTCATGGCCTCCCACCTGGCAAGAGCTTCACCTCAGCAAACACAGGATGAAGCAAACAGGGCCAGCACTCACCTGAAAGGCAGCAGAAACCATAGGGTAGGTCTTCAGTCACACCTACCAAGGGCCTAGAAGCCAGGACTCAGGTAAACCATTCTCTCTTCAAATATTGAAGCTCAGCCAATGCTGTGCTAATAGACGTTCTCAGGAAGGGAAGGGAAGGGAAGGGAAGGGAAGGGAAAGGGGGGTAGGGAAAGGAAGAGGTAGGGAAAGGAAGAGAGAGAATCCTGACTCTAGCTGTGCCAATTCTCTTAGTGTAAATACTCCCATCGTGCTGGATTTGAAGCATTGTGACATTGCTGAATGCAGAGTTGGGAAGAGATGCACACATTCAGCTCTTCCAAGCTGATACTAGATGGCCACTGCACTGGCTGTAACCTCCAAGCCCAGAACAGGACAGGGGACTTGCATCCCCACCCTCTGATCCTGACACTTTCCCTAAGGACATGGTCTCTCTCTCATTCCTGCAGTTCCCTCACCTGTGGCTCTCACGGCCAGGTTTTCAGAACCTGGCTGTGTCCCCAGCTTTGTCCATGTGCTTCTTAAAGCCTGGCTGACAGAGCTGGCAGCACCTACAATATAGTCTAAGCCGTGCCCCATAGAACCTTTCATCACCTGCTTGGACTGGATATGTCATGACAGAATGGTTTTTTAGGTCTTTCTTCTACCTATTCCTAGTGCCCAGACATGCCTTGGGGTCCCTGTGCAATCACTCAGTAGCTTCTGGTGAGGTTGACAATAACCATTTTCAGTACCTGTTTCTCCTCTGCTCCTGCAGAACACCAGCCTGGGACCCACACTACCATGCAAGCTAGGGGTGGCAGGCCCAGCAGGACAGCCACTCCCAGCCTTTCCCAGACAGTGACAGTGTGACTGTATCAACTTCAACAGGATCTCTCCTCAAACTACAGAAGTGGGGTTCTCAGGCCCGTCTAGACTACATAATTTTTGTCCTGACTTTTAGCACATCCCTTTCTTCATAAGTACATATGATATTGTTATTCTTGTAACTAACTACCATTTACAGTGCACTTACAATGTGCCCAGACTTGGTTCTATACCTTTAAACAGAAGAACCCCTCTCCTCACCTTTACCTCCTAGAATTTGACCTGTGTCATCTTAGGAACTCTCCATTCTGCAGATTGAGGACACTGAGCTCAAGAGCCAAGAGGCGGCTGGAGGGCCTGCTTTGCTGTGTGGGAAGTCTCGAAGGCTTGCAGGGGAGGGGTTACAGTTTAGATCTGGAATGTCCAGAAAGTTCATGTGTCAGACAATGCTGCAAAATGCAGAGGTGAAAATATTGGATCATGAGGGCTCAGCAGTAGATTAATCCATTTGTTGGATTAATGATCTGAATAGACTACTGGGTGGTAACTGTAGGCAGGTAGGCATGGCTGGAGGATGTAGGTCACTGCAGCCTTGGGGACTATATCCAGCCCTGACCCTTTCCTTTTCTCCTCTTCTTTCCCTTCCCTTCCCTTCCCCCCTCATCCCCCTTCCCTCCTCTCCTCTCTTCTCCTCTCCTCCACCCCCCCTCCTCCTCTTCTTCTTCTATTCTTCTTCTTATTCTTCTTCCCTCTCTCTCCCCCCCACCCCCTTTCTCAGCTGCCCTGAGCTGAGCAGCTTTCCTGCACCGTACTCTTCTGGGCCTCACCTCAGGGCCAGAGCAATGGATTCGGCTGACCATGGACTGAAACCTCTGAAACTGTGAGCAAAATATACCTCTCCTCCTCTAAGTTGTCCTTGTCAGGTATTTTGCTCACAGCGACAAACAGCTGACATGATAACACAGGGGGTCAATGACCCAAGCACCCTGAGCTGGCTTTTTGTGGACTCAGGAGCCAGGAGAAGACCCAGCTTATAAGCAGGAGGGGGCTTAACAGGCCCCTCCATTTAAACGGCCCGTTTTCTCTCAGACCAGCCTCCCTCATTGGCCCCTCTGGCCAGAGAACTTTCTCAGGATGAGTAAAAAATGTGAATCCTCCTGCAGTTCTGGGTCTGGACCACCAAACTCCCTCACATTGCTATGACCCCTCTGTGGGCCAACTAGGGCCTCAAACAATGTCCCTGATGGCTTCACATGGTCAAACACGTCACCAAAACACACTGATGCCTGCCTCCCACCCCTCAGAAAATTTTGTAAACTCAATTATTCCTGAACAGACAGGAAATGGCTAGTGTGCCCAGGGCTTTTCCGGTATTACTCATTCCTATTCCTAGTATGAAACAGCTCCTGACTGACCCAGTGAATAGGTTGGTGGGGGTAGGTAAGCAAGGGTAAAAGTGGTGAACACATACTATTTATCTTCAAGAGGAGGTAAGTCTAAAGTTGCAGCTCAAGTCTGGAATTCCTTCCCATCCTCCCACTATAGTATGTGAGCAGGCACACACCTTCCCAGCCTCCCTCATCCTCTGCTCTGATGGGGCTGCTAGGTGGGACAGCCCCAAGTGGGGTCACCTCTCTGGGGCCCAGCTATTGATGTGCAAGTTTTGCGCAATCCCTGGTATGCCTATTAGCAATCAGCCTCCCACCGGGCCAGCCTCTTGGAAAGTAAACTTTCATGTTCGCATTAAGTGATGGCTGGTGGTTCAGAATCACTCCCCTGGATCTGTTTGAAGCTGAGTCCTTAATCAAAGCTAGCAGGCTCTCCTTCGCCCCCTCATCACTGAAAGGTTATCATTAAGGGAAGAAAGGAACTTTGGTTTTTGTGATTGGGCTACTTGCTTGGAAGTGGGGCTCTGAGGGAAGTAGGGAAGCTTGGTTTTACCCACAAGCCTTGTGTTCAAATCCTAGCTCTGCCATTAGCAGCTGGGTGACGTTGGGCCAGTTGTAGAGCCTCTCTGATCCTCAGTGAAAGTTCCCAGGTGCTGTGAGGGTTGAAGGAAAATATGTGTTTGGTGAGTGCTTGTTCGCCTGCCAAGCCCTGCAGGTGTGTTTGTTGCTAATAATCCCCAATCACAGCCTGGTTTCCACATTCTCTGACCTGGTTCTAGTCCCTCAGGCTCTTGGCTCCAAAAGCCTTCCAGGGAACTTTCTGGAAATAGTGGACCTTCTGTAAGGTGTCCATAGCAAGAACAGGAGTGGTAAAATCAAAAGCAGAATCCAAGTCATAGCTGGCAGCAAAGCTCCCCGTGACCTTCACCTGAACCTAGTCTCAGGGACGGTTTGCACTGTGGACTGGCCGCTGCCCCGCTGTCCCCATCTCCTCCCTCCTCTTCCTGAATGTGACACGGGAGAGACTCGATTTGAGCTTTCTTGTTTCTGAAGGCAAAAGAAACATTGGTCTAGGGCCTCCATCTAGCTATATAGATAGCTAGATAAATAATTACTAAATAAATAAATAAGTGGAAATAAACAAAGAAAGCCTCCAATGAGCTTGAATTGCTGCCGTGCTGAGAGGTAACTGGCAGATTCAATTTAATTATAAGACACAGAGTTGTAATGGAGTGTGTGGGGCTCGAGGAGGATCTCCGTAATGGAGGGCAGCAGGGTTCCTGCCTGTTCTGCTGGGTCTACTCCTCACCCCACTGCTTGCTTTCCTTCCTTGCTGGGTGGGCTGGAGCGGGTCAGAGGAGCAGCAACTGCCTGGGCCTTGCTCTGCCTGGTGAATGAGGTCTCACCAAACCCCGGCTCTATGATCCCTGATGGCCTCAGCTCCCAAGGTGGCCTGGGTTAGGACACCCTAGAGGACTGTCTTGGCTCAGGGCATGAGCACTGCATATTTAGACCCTGCCCTCCTTCCACCCCAGTGGAGGTGCACAGTGTGGATGGACAGGGCTCACCCGCAAGGCCAGTCCTGGCCACTGGATGGCAAATGGAGGCATCTCTGACTGTGTCTTGGCTAGGGACAAGAGCCTGCCATCAACACTTGACCTCCCTCCTGTACTGCTTTTCTGCCCAGACAGTGGAATGGGCATTCCCAGCCCACCGGAACCCAGCTTACCCTCTTCCACCCCAAGGTCTCTAAAAACCTCAAACTCTCCCATTCTCAAGACAAATTTTTCCTTCTCTCTGTCATCCTGTATCACATAAAAGCAGAGATCTCCCTCTACCCGCACCTGGTTCAGCAAGATATGGGGTCCCTAGAGCAAAGGCTAGGCACTCCTGCTGACTCCAGTGGTGAATTCTTACGGGACCTCTCAGCTAATCCTCCACCATCCCAGTTTTATTTGGGCCATCAATGGTGGCAAGGTAGGTTGTAAGCACATCACTAAACAGCAGTCTCGCACTACTGCCAGCCCACCCTGAGCAGGCATGCACCTTCCATGCTTCCCTACGTCTGCCAAGAGGTAGTTCACCCTGACCCATCCCCTGGGATCCCAGGAGGGTTTCCAGTGCTCCTGACCACTGGGCAGCAATGCCCATGACCATTGGCCAGGCACCTCCTAATGGTCCTCTCTTCCCTGGGTCTCTCCTGGTCCCTGGGCAGTGTGCACACACTCTGGCTGAATCCTGGGAGAAGGGACTGGGGCTGAACTCTGGAATCAAACAGGCCTGGACTTTAACACTGGATTCTCTACTTCCCCATTGTGCAAGGAAAATTGTCTAACTTCTCAGAGCCTCACCTGTGCAGTGAGGCAAAACTTATGTATCTTCATTAATCTGTGTGAAGACTAGATCCACAAATCAAGTTTATATTCATAGGTTCTTATTGGGCCTCTACCTTTGCAAAGATCTGGACCTCAAGAAAACAGCTGCAGACAGCACAACAGCAGGGTGGGACCCCTCAGTGCCCTTGTGCTTAGTCTTTTGGGGACTCTGATGGTCGTATAAGAAAAAAAAGAAAAATAAGAGATGCCCTCTCTCTGCCTGAGCTCCTAGACATGATTGACTGACCATACCAGGTGGCGCTCCCTGGGGGCAGGGCACACAGCTGCTGTGCATCTGGCCCCATTCAAACATCACTCGCTGCCTTCCAACTTTCTCTTACAAGAAGTCTTAAAGGCTTCTGGGCATATGGCCCTCAGCAGCTCCTGCTTCTCACAGGGCAAGTAGTCTGATGACAGGCCAGGGGGCCAGAATGACCTTCATGATCCTATGTTCCCCCACTGAGCAATTGACCCACTGGGATTAGACATCTTAAATCAGAGATGGGCTGAGCTATTCCTGTCCTATTTCTCATAAATTTTTTTTGTAAAATATTTACTTATTTGCTTTTAGTTGTACACAATGTGTTTTTTTCACGTGGTGCTGAGGTTCGAACCCGGGCCGCGCACGTGCTAGGCGAGCGCTCCACCACTGAGCCACAACCCCAGCCCCCATAAAATTCTTTTTTTAATATTTATTTATTTCCTTTAGTTGTACACAATGCAATGCATTTATGTTTACGTGGTACTGAGGATCGAACCCGGGCCGCGCACATGCTAGGCAAGCGCTCTACCGCTGAGCCATAACCCCAGCCCTCTCATAAAATTCTTTAATCAACATTATTACCACCACCCACTACCCCCAATCCTCCTCACAAAGAGATTTCACTCAATTAGTTTTACTATGATCAACACGTACTAGCTATAGGGCCCTCAGAGTGTTACTTAACCTTTTGGAGCCTCAGTTTCCTCTTCTGTCTAATGGGAACACCTTATAGTTTTTCTGAGGATTAACAAAGATAATCCATGAAAAATTCTTAGCTCAGGGAATGATTATTCACAAGTAAATGAAGTAGGCTTGGCCCCAGGTGGATGAGCTCTTAGTGATTGCTAACCGTGGAAAGGGACAAAACTTGGCTATGTCCAGCCCCCAAGGAGGAGAGCCAGTGTCCCAATTCCAGTGTGTGGAGGTAGGTAGTGGACTCTGCCAACCTAGGGGCTCTTTCTGGTGGCTAAGCACTCTGAGGAAGGCCACACTGTGCATCAGCTGGTGGCCAGTTGGAATTCCAGGCAGTTCATCAGTTGAGAGAAAGAGCCCAGGCCATGTCTGAGGGTGTGGGAGGAGCCCAGCCCTCTCAGAAAAGAAAGGTGACAAGAGCCAGCCCAGGGACTGAGGCTCAGAATTGGCAAGGGGTTGTATCTTACAGGGAACAGAGTCAGAGCATGGTGGGATGTACCGAGCCACGGGGCAGGCAGATGGGGCTATTCCAAGCTTCACCACTTGCCAGCTGTGGGCTCTGGGCAAACTCCTGGCCCCTCTAAAATGTCAGTTTCTGGGCTGCACATGTAGCTCAGTGGTAGAGTGCATGCCTAGCAGGTGCGAGGCTCCGTGTTCAATCCCTAGCACAGGAAAAAAAAATATCAAAATTCAGTTTCTTTATAAATAACAATCGGGATAATAGTATCTATTTTCATGAGGTTGTTGTGAAGGTGGAACAAGATGGGAAGTTACATGTTCATTGCTACTGGGTCACTGTTGGCATTCCCCCCACCCCATGATGTACAGACTCAGGCCACTAGGGCAGAGATTTGGAGAAACCCAAGGATTCATGACCACATGGACACCCAGATTTCCTGCAGGCACTTGGGATCTGGGGCCAATGGCAACACAGACAATTCTAGACCCCACAGCTGGTGGTGAAGAGTTGCTAATAATGCTCCTGCCTTGGCCAGGCAGTGATTAGGGCTGTGCCAGCCAGTAAATGGCACAGCTGAGGCAGGCCAAGGAGGGCAGGGCTGGCAATCAGCTGCCCCAATGTCAGTCATTGCTCCCGCTGCACAAAGCCACAAGCAGGTGCCTGAAGGAGCGGTGTCCCCACAGGATTAAGTAAGGACAGGGTGGTGGTCACAGAACCTTTTTGGAATGACCACAAATGATTGTCAACTCTTCCTAAAAAATATCTCAACATGAGCTTTCTATGTAATTCATTATTTTAAAAACTTAATTTAAGACCACAGCTGTTTCAAGTTTCTCTTATAAGAATTTAATTGGTATGTAATAGCATAGTTAATTAAATACAAATCAATAGTTTAAAAACAACTAATTGATACTTAATATGAATAGGGGAAAACTTAGTTCTAATATAATTAACTCATATTAAGTAAGCTATGAAATAGCAATTATGTCTTTACAACAATGTAAAGTTTATAGTTCTTTAATAAACTTAGATTAGCAAGCAGTGAGACTCAAAAATTATGAAACAGGTATTATTGGGCTATCAAACATTTATTATTTGTCCTAGAGGGCCAGAGCCAGGCACTAGTCAAAATTAATAAACTACCTAATCCTCTTCCTTAGGTCTCTTTACTATAGAAGTTGATCAGAAAATGGTGATCTTTGCATGATTTATGGACATCATTATTGCCTGGGATGTGAGTAATTATGCTGAAAATAGAACTAGGCAGAATGGAGGCAGAAAGCAGGAGTTTAGCAGAAGCAAGGTGAAAGCTTCCCCAACACAAGACTCCAGCGTCCTGCAATCAGGAAGAAATTGCGGGCAGAATAGCTAGTGATGGCTATTGATGGATGATCGCCTGGAAGAAGCAGGTGATGGGCATCCAACAAAGACAAACCCAGGGCAATCTCCAGCCTCTGTACAGGGCATCCCTCAGCAGCCCACAGTCTGCAGCTCTGCTTCCCCCTCGGGGCTCCAGCAGCAAGGATGGCCACTCATGTGGAAATAACTTGTATGCTGCTCATGACGCATCCTCTGCTGAACTGTTACTTGTCTTGACTTTCATTTACCTTCTCACAAGTGCAGGTTGAGCACTCATAATCCAAAAATTCAAAATCCAAAAGGCTCCCAAATCTGAAATTTTGTGCTCAAAAAGTTTTAAATTTCAGAGCATTTTGCATTTGGGACTTTTGAATTAGGGATATTCAAAGAGTAAAATCTATGCAAATATTCTCAAAGTCAAAAACTTCTAAAATTGACACACTTCTGGTCCCAAGCATTTGGATAAGGGCTAATGGATCTGTTTGTGCCTTGTATAAAAGACTGGATTATAACCTCATTGGGACAGGAAGCTGGCCTTACATGGTTCTTAGTCTTACACATTGTAATGGTTTGGATCTGGGTGTCTCCCAAAGGCTCATGTGTTGAAAGCTTGGTCACCAATGCAGGAATGCTGAGGTAGGGCTTTGGGGAAGGGTTTGGGTCATGAGGGCTCTAATCCCATCAGTGGATTGACTATTGGTGGATTCATAATTTGATGGCATTATTGGGAGGTGGTGGAAATTTTAGGAGATGGTAGTTGTTGGACTAGTTGGAGTTAAGTAAGCCACTGGGGGCACATTCTTGAAGGATGTATCACATCCTCAATCAACCTTTCCCCCACCACTTTCTTTCTCCCTCCCTACCCTCCCCTGACCTCCACTTGCTGGCTGTCATTAGGTGAGCAGATCTACTTTATCATGTGCTCCCCACAGTGCTGAGGCTAAGTAACTATGGACTGAAACCATAAGCCAAAACTAACCTTTCCTCCTTTAAGTTGATTTTCTCAGATATTTTGTCATAGCAATGGAAAACTGACTAACACATGCATAGCAGCCTGTCAATGTTTGTGGGGTGGATTTTATTCCAGTCAACTTTATCATTAAGTGCTTATTTGGTGCATGAATGCTTGCAGCAAAGGCTACCCATAGTGCCCCACTGTTGTTTCTCCAGAACAAGCCATTCACGCTCTAAGTTCAAGGCACCTGGTTAAATATGTATTCCCTCAGAATTAAAATTCTGCTCACATTATCGTCTGGGTCCTCTTTATTGGGGACCTCATCACCTCAAGTACAGGAAGCTTCCTTTGTCAGCACCTCACTTTGATCTTGTGCAGATATCTCACTTCCTCTGATCTTTCCTGTGAAAGACACCGTGGTCAACTTTGCCCCCTTCCTCTGATTGAGCCACTTGGTTGCTTAGCCTCATAGTATCTCCTTAGAATGTCTCTCAGACTCACCATTTCCTCTCTGTTCCCAATGCCTCTAGTCCCTTAGCCTCCTCTGCTTCTGCCCCCTAGCTTGTCTTCCTGACACCCTTCATTTTTCCAGTCCATCTGACTTAACAGCTACCACACAAAGACCACCTAATAATTCATTGCAGGACCTTGGCAAAGTCCTGCTAAGTCTCTATGTCTCCACTTTCACATTTGTTTAAAAAAAAAAAAAAAATGGGTAGGTGCTTGCTGATCTCTAGACCCCACTCTGATATTTTGTTTCCGGTGACTGAACTCACCCTTACTAGGTGCTTCATGCTCAGCACTTTTCACTTCATGTCAGCTCATTTGATTTTCGTAGTCATCATGCAGGGAGGGTCTCAGTATCTACAATTTATAGATGAGAACACTAAAGTTCAGAGAAGCACTGAGGACTGCTCACTGTTACGTGCACAGCACGGTGTCAGAAAGCTCTATTAGTTCAGCAGCATCCATGGCCTCCCGGTGACTCCAACCAGGTCCAGCTGGCGTCTTCTCCACATGGCCTCAGGCACCATCTGGGGAATTGGAGCTATTTTCAGCCCCTCCGCTGCTCTCTGTGTTGAGGTGGCGGGGATCTGGAGGCTCCGAGTGTCCCCCTGAGGAAACTCAGCGTCCTTTCACTTGCTTTCTGATCTCTGTCTTCAAGAGCAGGAAGGGGGAGCAGCTGGGAAGCCATCGTCTTTCACCTGGAGTATGGCAGTAGTCTCCCAGCTGGTCTCCCTCCTGGGGCTTTTCTCCTTTATCATCTGCACTAGTGCTAAGGTGATCTTTGTTCAGCGCAAGGCCGGCCTCTCCATCCTCTGCTCAGCCCTCCCCCCTTGGCTTCCTGCCCCCTGTAGGAGAAAGTTCAGACTTCTAAGGAGGCTCTCAGCTGCTCCAGGATCTGGTCTCTGCCTGTGTCTCCTTCATCTCTTTTCCTTTTCTCCCCAAATCTCTGCCATAATCACACCAAACTGCCTACCAATCATATTCAATTTCTTGTTTGTTGGATTTCTAGAGACATGCTCAACTCAAATAGCTTCAGGTGGAAAGGATGCGTTTTCAGCAACTAAATGAGATTGTGAATATGATGGCTTCCTAAAAAAAAATAAATATCCCACAAATGTGAAATCAATATCACCATAATGCCTGAACTATTGTGAGTGGACAAGTTGGGGACAGGACAGGAAGTCCTCCTACAAGCAGCCATCCAATGCACTGGACAGCTTCAGACATAGGGAAGGAGCAGGGGCTGGCACCTGTCCATTGCCACCAGTCTTAGCCACATTCACTTGACAGCTCATTAGCCTCTGGATGGGGCAATAAGCAAGCACTGTGCTGGCCAGTATGGTCCTCACACAGGACGCAGGAATTCCAGAGACACCTAGGCTGCCAATGAGTGCTCCTGATGTATAGCCAGTCCTCCCTGCCCACCTCCCCTTTCCCATCCTCTCTTGTACCACAACCGCCACTGTCTCATCCTAGCAGCCCTGATGGCCATTCTCCCATTAGTTGGGGCCCTCTAAGAAGTTGTGGGATGTTGTCCACACAGGCAGTTCTGTGGCCTGGGGAACTGGTTCCAGAGAACCATGGCCAATGGAAACAGCCAAGCCCCATGGGAAGACCAGCTTCTCCCCATCCTGTCAGTATAAGTTTGCTAGGGCTGCTGTAACAAAGTACCACAAACTGGGGGAATTGCCCAGCAGAAATGCATTGTCTCACAGTTCAGGAGGCTTGAAGTCCAACATCAAGATGTTTGTAGGGTTGGTTCCTTCTGACAGCTACGAGGGGAAGGATCTGTTCCAGTCCTCTCCTTGGCTTATAGATGACCATCTCCACATTCATGCAGTGTGTGGCCTGTTATGTGTTTCTGTCTCCATACTTTCCCTTTTTATGAGAACACCAGTACATTGTACTGGGGGGCCTGTTCCAATTATCCCATTTTAACTTGATCATCTCTGTCAAGTCCCTATCTCCAAAGAAGATCCCATTTTGAGGTTTTGAAATTAGGATTTTAGAAATGAATGGGAGGGGAAAATTTGACCTGTAATGCTGCCCTTGCTCAGACCACTGATGTCTATTCTTTGACCTGTCTTGATTTGTAGCAACTGCAGCCCTAGGATCCCACATCTTTTCCTAAGAATTAAGGCAGAAATCAGCCCTGAATTCTGGGATGAGCTCGAGCTTTGGCCTTGAATTGCCATTTCACTGCTCTGAGTCTTGGTTTCTAAAACCAAAATGGAGGAAATAATTTCTGCCTAGCCTGTTTCACAGAGCTGCTGAGAGCATCTAATGAGACAGTGAATGTGACAATATGGTGAAAAAATAAGCATCTCACAAATGTAAAGTAGTATCACTGCATCATTATTATTACTAAGATTAAAGGAATTCTACAGCTAGAAAAAGTCCCATCTACACCCTCTGAATTTATAAAGCCATCCCTGTTTATTCCTCCCAAGAGGAAATCTCACAATGTTCCCCAGTTGCGGAACTGTTCTGTGTCCCAATGAATTACAAGTTTCATTCACTCTACAACCATCCTCACCTCCCTAAATGCATTGTGCTACATCTAAGCCCACCTGTTTTCATTCTGACCTGGATTGGAGAGAAAGGATCACTCCCTGATATTTTTAGTCAGCACTTTCTTTAAGCCATCAGATTTTTCCCAAACATTTGCCATGTAACGGACATTGAGCTTGGTACTGAGACGCAGAGCAGGAAAAGGCACAGTCCTGACCCTTCTGTTGCTCACAATCCAGAAGCCAAGAGTTCCCAGGGGTGCAAGCTTCCCTTCTCCCTAAAAAACATACCTTGTCCCTCCACACCCTATTTTCAGATGACCCTAAGCTTCTGTGTTATAAATTTCCCTTTAAGCTAGGGCTCGTTCATGTTAATCACTTTCCATGAATGCCTTCAGTGTATCTGGGTGGTTCTGCTACTGATGGAGCCAAAGAGGCAGCCCAGAGCCTTCTTGGAGAAGACCCCATCATCTTGCTGTTCCCAAATGGGCATCTGTGATCTGACTCAACCATCTAGTGCCATATGGCAAGGAAGGTGACCATCTGGTGGCTGATCTACCTCACAAAGTGAGATTCCTGTTCTTTCTGCCATATTCTATTATCTCTCTATTCAGTTCTGCTCATTTACAAAAATCAATACCCTAGTTATATTGACTTGGTGGAATTGCTCCCAAGTCAAAGTGGTTACTTCCTGTTCCTTCCTACTTCTTTCTGCAGTCTCTTTGACAATGGCCCAATTCCCCAACTTGTTTCCAGATTCTCCTCCCCTCCCAGCCTTCTGTCCCTGCTTCATACCACCACATGTGGACTCAGTGACCTCTAATTCAGCTCCACATACCTCTCCTACTAGCGTCTCAAATTTTCCTGTACAGAAAACTAGCTAATTTTTTTAAAATATTTATTTATTTTTAGTTGTACACATGCTTTTATTTTTATTCATTTTTACGTGGTGCTGAGGATCGAACCTGGGCCACGCATGTGCTAGGCGAGTGATCTACCGCTGAGCCACAACCCCAGCCCAAACTAGCTAAGTTTTGCTTGATGGATCCTCCAACCTGCTTGTTCTTGCAGAGATTCCAGTGGTTTCTTCCTGCTTCTCAGCAAAGACTCTATCAGAGAGCCCTCTCACTTAATAAATATCTGCAGTGTGCTTATTAGCACCATGTAATGTAGCCTCCTAAATAATTAAGACTAACCCACACGTGTCAAATTAAATGAGCCAAATACATTGAGAAATTACCTCGTCCTCAATTTCTTTTATTAATCAGGGCTTTTTTAAAACTTCTTTTCCTGCTCATTTACAAAAATCAAACATGGTTAGGGAGACTCTTGCTCATAATAACTATGCACATGCAACATCTCCTCAGGCAATCACCCTGGGGGACATCCTAACACGTGACAAAGGAAAGGTTGAGTTGGGCTGAGAGAGACAGCCAACATAGATAATCAAATGTAACAGGTTGCTTAGACTTTAATTTTTTAGGAGAATTTTTCCCCCTTCTACTTTCCTGTGAATTCAGGGGACTATTCAGAAGACCAACTGGAACACTGGCCAAATCCATACAGCATCTTCTGCCCTCCTTCCTCAGAACTCCCCTGGGCTCAGTCCAGGATCTCGGACTCTCTTTCTCATTAGGAACCATTGCCAAAGTTTAAATGGGCATAAGAAGTCAATGGCAAATATAATAGAAATCGTCAGCAATTGTATCCTTCCAATGATGGACAATATGCCTGGAATTCTAATGCCTGTCATCAGCATGCTGAGGTTTCAATACCATCTCCAGCAAGAAGCTATTGTTGGCTGAAGCTCAGCGCTTCCTCACAGCTTGTATTTCTGCTGGCCCCCTCCTGGCATGCTGCATTCCTGCCTCTTGGAGGTGGTTGTTAGAAAGAATCCACAAATATAGTAAGTAAACATCAAAGGGGCTTTGATCCACACAGCCCTCGACAGAGCAGGAGCCCCTGAAGAAAGGGCCAAGGCCTTGGATGGAAGAACTTAACATCGTCAATTTGGGTGCCTGAGATGTGATGCTGTTTGAAGTGAGGGCGGTTTGGCTGCGCCTTCAGATCAGCGAGCGAGTGTGCAGGGGAAGGAAGAGAAGTGAGTGCCTTTGGAAACAGCACCCTCAGATCTGCCTCTCTGCTCTTTACTGATAGTCAATAAACCCCTTTAAAGAATCAGGAGATCAAAGCAGGCGACCTCCCTGGGCTGTGGCATTCTGCCACCGCCTGCCACACTTTGTTTTTCTCTAGGGCATGAGCCCCCAAGCTTGACTTATCTGTCTCTCGTGGGCCCTATACTCCCTTTTATCTTGCTACCTTGGAGGGGGTACCTGAACAGCAGAAAGTGGATGAGAGGCAGGAGGAGGAATGAGTCCACTCTGTCCGTCCCTAACAGCCCAGGCACTGACTGGCTGGAGCTCAGACACATGCGGAGTCTCCTGGGAGAATTTGCATGACACACCACTCACCAGGAGCCTCCTCTGAGAAGGGAGGAGGCAGCTAGGTGCCCGGGAATCCTGGAAAGACAGGGAAATAGTAGTCACTTTCTCTCTTCCAGAAATCATACTCCCCATTTTCCCAGTTTATGGCAGCTTTGCATTTGTATGACATGTACACAAGGAGGTGGAGATGAGGAGCCTAAAATAATCAAGGGTAGTCATTCAATGTTGTTGAAACTCAATTTTCCCATCTGTGTCACATGAGTAGCATTAGCCCATCTGCTTACCTCCAGGGACTGTTGTGAGCATCAAAAGGGAAATTGGGTATGGAATTGCTTAAGAACGCTGATGTGCTTAAGACAAATCAGGATCAAAGAATGAATACCAGAGGGGAACCTCACCTTCTCATGAGGCAGATGTACTCTACTCTAATGCTCCACACAATAGGCACTGATTTACAAAATACTGTGCAAAAAATAAATAAATTTCTCTTGCATTTGTTACCTGGAATTATTGTCTATCCTGTTTTTCCTGTTGGGTCAAATCTCTATGGGTTCTTGTGTCTCTCAGCTCTCCAACCCCTGAACTCTGAGTCTACAATTCTTAAATGCTGGATAACAGTGCTGAAATGGTGTCTCAAAATAGGAAAGCACAGGAGTTCCCAGACCCAGAAACTCACCCCTTCCAAAAAGTAGAGAGTCCTCCTGCCTGTACCTCAACCCCTACATCTTCCCTCAAACTCACCCCATCACCTTTTTACCCTGGGTTACCCACTGTGTCTGATTGTACTGTCTTACCTAAGATACCAGCAAATAGCCCTGCCTCTTCTCTGTCAGGTCTGACCACAATCCCAAGGTGATCTTGTCATAGTCCCTAAGCCTGGGACATAAAGGGCCTCAGTATTCCAGAGTAATGGTTATGATCATGGCTTCCAGAGCCACAGTGTGTAAGTTCAAAATTCTGTCTCTGCCATCTGCTAGCTCGTTCATCTAAGGTTACTTAATACATCCGTAAATGGGGATGGTATAAAATGGGGGAAGGATCTCACATGATTTTGTGAGACACTAATAAGAATCACCAACTTGAAATTATGACTGGAATATGGTAAGTGCTATATAAATGTTTATTAAATAAATAAGCAGCCCTGTTTATAAGAGCAGCAGGCTCCCCAGCCTCCTGCAGAGGGGCTTCCCCTGACATCAGACTCATTCTCAACTCACCACCTACACTTTTCTTCCAGAGCTGGGCCTCCAGAAGAGAGGATGCTGTCTGGTGCTGGGCTACATGGCCAAGGACAAGTTTCGGAGAATGAATGAAGGTCAGTGAGACCCTCTCCACTGTCTCAGGGTGGTGTGGCAGAAGGAGCTATGCCCTCTGGCTACGATACAGGGGAACCAGAAGAAAAGAACCTGGGACATGTCAGAGAGGGGCAGCTCCACAGGATCATCATGAAGCTCTCTGCATAGTAACGTGGGGAAGAGTGGCTAATGCCTGGGACACAGGGTGCTGACCCAGAGCCTTGTCCTTTTGCTATCATCCCTCTTCCCTTTGGATTCCCTACTTCTCTTTCTGTCTCTTCCCTATCTTTGTTCCTCACCCACCTACGCAGCCATTTAAATCTGTTTCTCTCATCTTTCTAATCCAAACATCTCTGTCCTTCTCTTCAACCATTCACATTTCTTGAATGTCTATTGAATAAATAGCACCTTGCAGGGCACTTAGGAGAATCCTAAAGAATAAGGCAGTGCCTGGACTATAGTAAGTGCTATGTGAGTGTTTTATTCTCAGAGAGCTTGCACTTGGAAATCTGTCCTTTTCCGACTCCATTGGCCTGCCTCTCCCTCCTACTCACAGGGCATTCTGCTTTTCTCCTCTCATACCGGGTCTTTCCTCTGAGGCTTGCCTGAGTCACAGAAGACTTGGAGAAAGTATTAACATTGACGCAAAAGCTTGGATGGGAGAGGAGTGCCGTCACTTATGGGCCTGCTGTAATAAAGAACCAATCCTCTCTATCCCCAGCCATCTGTCTTTGTGCAGCTAATAACCCTCTTCATCAGATGCCACAGACTGTTTGTCAGGATTCAAAAGTAGATAAACAATGGCCAGGGATGCCATTTATTCATTAAAGTCAGACAAATGAAGCCTTGGCTTCCCATCAACCCCGCTTGCCATGAGCTGGGCCCCTTCCTCCCAAGGCTCAGAGCCTCTGTAGCCTCATCCCCACTCCAGGAAAGGAGGCGGCAGCTCACCTCCATCACTTCTGTCCCCGACAGGCCAACCACAGCATAGTTCTAGTGCCCTTCTCCTGTGAGCTGCAGCTGACTCTGCTTCCAGCCCACCACCCATAACACCAACGCCCCCATGTGCTCCAGACCTAAGCACTTATCAGCTATGGTTCTGCCACAAGCACCCATCATGCTGACAGTCTGGTAAGAATTAAGTCAGCACAGAAAATCCCAAGGAGCGTTCACCTTCCCCATTTGCCACCTCTCTATGTAAAAGGGCAGCAGCTCCAGAAGCTGCCTCTCATTTATGGGAGTCCCATGGCTGAGCACAGTCAGTATGGTGTCTGAATATTCTACGACCTGCCCATCAATCTCTTTCACTGACTTTCTTTCTTCCTTCCTTTCTTTCTCAGTGGACCCCTCCCAACACTACCACCTTGACAAGAGTACTAGGCTGTAACTTCTCCTTTGTGGGAACAGACCGTGTGCCTCTGTCCATGGTGCTGAATAGACATGTTCTCTTGCGGTGGTGCTCACCTAGGTAATCCCTAGGTGTTCCTAGGGATTAGTGAAGCCAAAAAGTCAGGATCTGGGTTGGATTTGAAACCCCAAGCTCCAGGGGTCTGACCTCAGCTTCTAGGTGACCAAGGCGATGAGGGGTGGTAAGCAAGCTGAGCCAACATGTGTGATGAGTCACAAGTCTCAACCAAGAAGATGGAGACAGGATGAGAGGAGGGTGTGAGTGTGGCAGGAGAGACGCAGTAGGTGGGTCAGCTTGGGCTCTGGAGAGCTGGAAGACATGGGGCGAGGAGGAGAAAGGACTTCCTCCACTCCAGACATCCTTGCTACCCCCAGTGCTACATTATACATCTTTCTCTCTAAAGCTCACATGCCCAAACTCCAACACGTCTTCAGATAAGAAAAGGTATCCGCAAGCATGGGGAGCTGTTTTATGGTTTATAATTATCTCACACTAAAACCCCAAAATAATTATAATTCCCACATATTAATAATTGAACTGGGATGGCAGTCATGACATTAATCAAGAAACAGAAATCTCTGTCCGTGCCACACAACACACCTCGGTATAAATTGAACAATTGGAAAAATAGTAAAAAAATAATTATTTTTCTTCCTGTTCCTGGAATTAGTAAGATACTGGAACAATTATCTGCTTCTTCTATTAAAGATAAGGTGGTGATCATTATACTTCCAATTCAGAAGAAATACAAAAGACCTGCTTGTGCTGTACGAAAGCATATTTGTTTTGTCTAACGTTATCTTAATAGTGTGTCTGTCACCCAGGGACAAGTGGTCCCCTATTTCACTTGTTTCCCTGTTAATTTGGTATCTTTTTATTTTCTTCTAATTCCACTCTCCCCTACTTACTACATCCCCCCCCCAAAAAAAAATAACAGCTTGAAAAGGAGCAAGAGGAAAATAATGAATGAACAGGAGCTTTATAGATCTGGGGTTTATCATAAGTTAGAGTAATCGCAATTGGTGCTGTTAAACTACACAAAGCAATAAAAAAGAAAATGCAATTCAAAGATCATTTAAGGAGGCATGTGATAGTCAATGAGAGGTTTGCTCTATTTGGGAGTGCTTAATAGCTTCACAGAGAGAATCTGCAACGTTCACAGGGATGGCGGTGGTTGGTAATGCAGGGAGTGTATGTGTGTGTGTGTGTGTGTGTGTGTGTGTGTGTGCTCTTTCCTGTTTGGACTCAACATATCTGAGGCATCCAATGGTGACATGAACAAAAATCAATGAAGGGCTGACAAGAAAGGAGGGAATAAAGTCAGGCTGGCCATAAGAATATCAAATTTGTTTGCCGTCACTGTCTTCCTATAATTAAAAGCACACACTTTAAAGCAATTGCAGAGAGGAGATCATTTCTTTATGCATCAAACATTCACTGAGTATTATAAAAATTATACCAATTTTTTGGTAATAAGTGCCAGGCATTCTTGTAAGTACTGGAGATATAAAAATGAATAAGACATCATCCCTGCCCTCAAGGAGCTCACAATAAAAACACTCAGCCACATCACAGAGACTCAGTCTCCACAGAGACTCTGTTGAATGCCTTACCCAAGCTGGGTACCCCTTTTCCCCACCATATGCTCCATCATGGCAACCAGTCTATTTATTTTGTTGTGCTTAATATAATTTGCAATTATATATTGGACCTAGAGTTA
Organism: Tamias sibiricus; assembly: GCA_025594165.1. Lineage (NCBI taxonomy): Eukaryota > Metazoa > Chordata > Mammalia > Rodentia > Sciuridae > Tamias > Tamias sibiricus. The sequence goes on along the minus strand of CM046657.1, from coordinate 120,781,484 downwards.
GAAGCAGGAGGGGAAAAAAGCCTTGCTTTCTTCTTCCTCTCCCATCCTGAGCCTTATCCCAGTGTCTTGCACACTCAAAGTTTATTTAAGGATTTTATTTAAATGAGTGACAATAAAGGAATGTACAAAATCACCTGTAGGTGTCAGGTACGTCTAGAGAAGACACTCATCCAGCAGAGCAGACAGATGCCGAGTTTCCACCAAATGAGCATCCACATATTCAGCAACTCCCAAACTCTCATTTTAGTCCCAGGACTAGAGCCCCTTTCTGGGAGGCCAGAGCAGAGGCAGGTGAGCAGAGCAGAAGGGCCAGGCCTTCCCTGGGGGTGATCTTCCTCCTCTCCACACTGGGGCATTCCTGCCTCGCTCCACCTACTGCTGGGTGTTCTTGGGTGTCTCTAGGCAGATATTATCTATCGTCTCTGTTCTTATTGTTCTCTCACCCCTCAATGCAACACACACACACACACACACACACACACACCCTTCATCTCCCTTTCCCATATCTCCCCCTCATGACTCCTTCCACCTGAAGCCACCAGAACCACATTCTTACGGAACCTGGCTCACGCAGAGCTGGTCCTTTTCCTAGGCAGAGTAGAAAGTCATCACAGGGTATCAGGTGAGCAGCTCTGCCTGCCTCAGAAAGCTCAGTGTCCCTGCATGTTGGAACCATGGACAATCTCAGAGATGACAGTGCATCCTGCCAACTCAGGAACATTGAGCAACTTACTAGATCAGGGAGTGGACTCTAGTCCCAGTCTTTGGACTCTCGGGGCTCTGGAATTCTTAAAGATGAGGCTGAGATTATGAACAGAGAAGAAGCCCCCTAACTCCTTAACTTGGCTTGGTTTTTCAGGGTGGCTTGAAAGGCAGAGAAAGTGGTGATGGCAGGGAGAAAGAAAGGGCAGAATGCAAGAGAGACTTGGAGCAAGGAAACAGTCAGGAAAGACAATTAATTCCTAAGGAACCAGAAAATTCCATGATAGAACTCCTGAGAAGAGGTAATGAGAAAGAGAACACTTAAGGGGCGAGGAAGCATGAAGCTTTGACCTCCCTTCCCACCAGCCCCTGAGGCCAGGTGGGACTGCACAGGAGGGCTCTCCTTCTTCATGTGGGTGCCCTCCCCAGTTGCAGAGGGGGCAGACAGAAGATTTCCAGGACATTCAGAGTCATAGTGATCAGCTGCTTCTCTCAGCTCAGTGAAGGGAAAGCAGAAATGCCTCCCAGTGCTGTCCCATTCATCTTCCCAAGAAGAAACGCTCATGAGTGATTAGTAAAGGCAGCTGTGCTCACTGCACACGCTGGGCTTCCTGGGGAGGGGCTAGAGCACCCCGGAAGGATAAAGCAGTCTCCGCAGACATCTGGCCCCCTACATGCTCTTGCTTGCTTGGCCCACAGGTCCTAGACAGTGCCATGGTCCTAGTCCAGGCTCTGTGTGCAAATGCTCCTCCACTGTGGTGTCCACCTTCACCTCTCAGCCCTCTGAGGGACACAGAGCCCTAGAAGGATGAAAATCTTCCATCTCCAACAGCCCTGAAGTTATCTGTGATGGTGTGGGAGTCTGTTATTTCTTTCTACATCCCATCCCCTAATACACAAAATTGAGCTTAAAACTTCCACTGTCTCCTGCTGTACTAACAGAATTCATCGGCAGGGCAGGGGGAATGCCCACAAGTCAGGGTGTAGTGAGAGCAGCACCTTAGAGTAAGGTGCCAACTGTGAACACTTGTCCCTGGCAAGTCTTTGAACATCTGGATTTCAATATTCTCCTACAAGAGATTGAATAATGTCAGATAAGATCACCTGTAAGGTTCTGAAATGTCATTATGCAAAACTCTTATTTGGCTCTCAATACCCTGTCTGCGCCTTGTTCTCATCTCCCATCACATAATTTTTTTGTCTGTGTGGTACTGGGGATTTTACCACTGAGCTACACCTCCAGCTCCCATTTCATGATTTTTAAATGCCCTGGTCACCAAAGGAACCAGTAGGAGGAAGTCAACTGATTTTTCTTGACAACCTCTAAGAAAAATGTGTTTCTTTCTTCTGTCTGTTCTCACAGGGACAGCTCAGGCCACTGTCATCTCCACTCTTGGTGGCATAGAAGTAGTTTAGAAAGCCTGCAGGTGACCTGCACTTGTCTCAGAGCAGAGGGGGAAACAGGAGTAGGGTGGCCTGAGACCTGGGTCTGGGGACCTGACTCAGGAAGAATGAGCGTCGCTGGTGCAGCTCTTTTCACCCGAACTGTGGTAGCCACACTCCGACTCATGCTAAGGGTGCCCAATCATTTTCCTGAGACCATTTCTCCACTGCCTGCTAGAGCCCCTGGGATGTTAGCTAATATTGTCATTTTGTTATTTGGGGCTTTTGGGTGCATTTTTTCTTATTTCATTTTTCTTACTGATGTGTTTTCTTCCACTGGGGCTGCAAAGCTGGTTATTTGTATAACGTCCCTGTTTATTATTTATAGCAAGACTCAGATTTCCAGGGCACTTTATGATTGTTATTTAATTCACTCAGCATCTTGGAACAAGAGACCCACTATTTCCATTCTCTTGCCACAAGCCAATGGAGGATTCGAGAACTGTGTCCCAGGCCCATTCCTCTGGCCACCAGACATCTCTCCTACCAGGAGAACTGTTTATCTAAGGCAGGGGTGTCACCTAGGCTGCAGAGTCCACCAAGATCCTTTTCAAATTTTTCTTTCTCTCATGCCCATATCCAATCCTCACCAGGTCCTAGGATATTTGCCTCCTGAGTGTCTCTAGAATTCACCTACCTCTCTCCATCCCCATCCACATGCCATACACCATCTCCAAGTCAGTTCATTATCCACACTTCATCCAGAGCCATGTTTCCAAATACAAATCTGATGTCATGTTCCTCTGGAAAATATCCCAATGGTTTTCTATTGCTTTTTGGAAAAATGCCCAAATCCTTTGCATGATTTGTAAGTCTCTGCATGCTCTGGTTCTTGCCTACCTTCAGGGCCTCATTCTATTCCCTTAATAGTCTGTACCCCAGCCACATGGTCCTTCTTCCTGCTCTTCAAGGACAGCATGCTCCTGCCTACATGGGGCCTTGGTTTTCCCTAGTTCCTCCTCTTAGGATACATGCCACACTGGACTCACCCTATCCCTAACCTCTCACATGTTAATTCTTGCTCATCCTACAAATCTGAGCTCAAGTATCTGCCCCACTGAAGCCTCCTCTGACCCATCCTCCCCAGTCAAGCAATGGTACTATGTGCTCTGATAGAACCTCATCCCCTCCCTCTTAACTCAGTTTGCACATGAGTTCATATTGCAATTGTTTAACTGATAGCCATCTCCCCTGCCAGTTAGTAAGTTCTGTTTTGTCTCTTTTATGTCCCCAGAGCCTAGCACAGAGTTTGCACAGAATTATCAGTAACAGCAAAGTGAGGACAGTAACATTTTCTGCCCCTGGTCCATGGCTCCAAGATGCTGGAGCTGGACAATTTAAGAATCACAAACTCTTAGGAAAAAAAACTTAATAAATCACCTGGAGAAGAGAAAATCACAACTCAGGAAGGGCATGTGACTTGCCCAGTATAACACAGCCAGGGGACAGTCAAGCCAGGACTGGAACCCAATCTTCTGACCTATCTAGTTCTTTTGTCACTTCACTATGCTATTCTTAAAATCTGAGGGTGACATGGTGGAGTGGATCAATCAGGGACACCTTCCTGCCACAAGCGGGTTTGGAGCCATGGTTTGAGACAAGCAGCACAGGTCCTGGGGGAGTGGAAGGGAAGTAGGCTCTTTGGATATCGACATGGGCAAATACGCAGAGTAAAGTCCTGCCCTCCTGTGGCCCAGCACTGCACCAGGCACAGACGCTCCCAAGATCCCAGACATGATCTCTGTCCTCAGAAATTGTTGCCCTCCACTTGGAGAGAGGGGACACTCCCACCAGTTGTTTGTTTCATGCTTGTTTTTGGCTTTGGCTTTTCATTTTAGCATTGTGACTAGTACACTTAATGATCAAGCACTATGGCTTAGGAGTCGGAAAGATCTAGATTCCATCCCAGATTTAGTCAGAGCTGGCTTAGCACCATATTACTAGAGATTCTTGAGGCCAGGAGAGACAAAATGTCATCTAATGCACACTTCCTCCGACGGTTCAACCTCCCCACCAGGCACCAGCATAGAAAAGACTCGATGAATACTGTGAGACTGGGTGCTAACCTATTCACTGACCATATACCCAGTCCTTCTCCATGCCTGGCACTGGGCTAGACCCTAGAATGTAAAGGCACAGTCTCTGCCCCCAAGGATGTCAAGCATATAAGCAATCACAATATAATGTCACTGTTACAGTAATTGAGGATGAATAAAGAGCTATGGGAGCAGAGAAGAAGAGTCCCATCAAACTGTGGGCCAGGTGAGGAGCACCCAGGATGGCTTCCTGGAGAAAGTGATGTCTATCTGTTTTTATCATAAGAGGTCATTGTAATGGACTTTTATTCAGCCATAAAGACAAATGAAATTATGTCATTTGCAGGAAAATGGATAAAACTTGACAGCATTCTGTTAAATAAGCCAAACTCAGAAAAGTCAAGGGTTGGATGTTTTCTCTCATACATAAGCTAGAGAGAAAGAAAAGGAAAAGAAAGGTGGGGATCTCATGAAATCAAAGGGAGATCTGTAGAGTACAGGAAAGGGATTGGGGGAGGCAGGGAGGGAGGGAAAAGGGGAAATATTGGGGAATGATACTGTCCAATATTATCATATGGTGTGCATGTATGAACATGTAACAATGAATCTCACCATTATGTTTAATTATAATGCAACAATAAAAATATGGGGGAAATAAATAAAAAGAGGCCATTGCAATTTATGCTTGAATCCCTCCAAAGGCAGGAAACTCACTTCTAACAAGCCCATGGGAACTCCTCAGCCAGGCTCTCACAAAGGGATCCCACATATAATGCTCCTTCCATCCAAAGAGTCTTCATCTTAACATTCCAACTGCACTGATGACAAAGGGACCCAGTGACTTGAGCAGCAGCCACTGGCAAGAACCCGTGGTCTCCCCGAATGCCGACTGTGTCCTGATGAGGCCTCCTTTTTTCTCTCTGCCTCTCCTTCCCTCCACCCTCATCTAGTTTAGAAACTTTATCTATGAATTGATTGAATGCTGACCCTCCCCAGGGTCTGCAGGAAGTCACAGAGGAGTGGGAAAAAAATGAGGGTGCTTAATGGCCTGCAGTGCCATAAAGTTTTTAGAGCTGTGCGCTGGAATGAGCAGGTTCAGGCTGAGATGAATTATCCAGGGCTTTTATCAAAGTCAATAAAAACCTGAAGGAGCCTGCCCCACCTCCACAGAGCGGTCATGTCACAGCGCCAGGCCAGGGCTCAGGAGGCAGCAATCCCAAGGCCCTGTTTCCCCCCACTCACGCCACCTGCTTCTTCCCTGTGCCTTCCCTTCTGAAAGGTATTCGTTTCTATGGAAACGGTGTTGTTACTTGTATGGGAGGAGTTTAATGACATTCAGAAGTACCAAATCTAGTCCATTTATATAATGGTTTGAAATACACATAATGGCCTATGGAATATAGGACACGGTGACAGTTTCAGTAACTGCGTACCAAGTGTGGGATAAATAGAGCAATGTAATAGTCCCCAACTCTGAGTCAAATGGACTAGGAACAACCACCATTCTTAGTGGTAAAGAGAAGCACTTCTCAACCATTATTCATGGAAGGATCTCAAAACCCTACACCAAGCGCTCTCCTCTCATCGAGGATGAACACTGGACCGTGGCTCCTCTGCACCCACTAAGGTTTGACCAAGAATCAGGCTGGACAGGTACAGAGGGGAAAGTGTGTCTGTGGATGATGCCCGGCGTGGAAGAAAGCAGGCATTTTGTCTGGCCATTACTTTGGCCAGCCTGCTGTCCTCGTTGCCCTGATTGGGCCACTCTTGTACCCGTTCTTATGTCTCATTTCTATTTGACTTAGGATTTATCAGGTTGCCAACTGTGTGCCTGGGCAGAGGGGGAGGGGAGAGATTAGTCAGTGTTGGAAGATGGTCCCCAGAAACAGCCCCTAAGTAAGGAATTGAATGTAATCATTCATCTGGAGGTGCAGAGGGGACCAGAAAGGCTGTAGGGAATTGCTTCAGGAAATGAAGGCCAACACAGGGGGTGTCATCCAGCCTGCCCCCACTGTGGGTGACTGAAGCCTGATCTCAGTGGGAACTCTGACGAGTGCTATAGATCACATACCTCAAAGTTAGGACACGCGAGGAGTGAGGTATTTAACAGCAGCTCCTGTAGGCAATGGGTCGAGGGCTGTTAGCTCCAGGAACCGCTGGCCTGCTCCGTGTGAGGGTACAGTGGCCTTTACAGCCGTTGGAAGCTGGCCTGCAGACTCTGAGGTGGTCCAGCCTGGGGGACCAGGAGACAGGGCTGCAATAGCTCTCAGAGAAGTTTGTCTACCAATAGGTAGACAGCACAGAGTGAAAGAGCTGAAGGCAGGGTGGTACAAGAGCCAAAGAGATATACAGATGTCACACTCTTGGGACACAGAGGTGAAGAAAGCCATTTGCTCTGAATAGAAAGACAGTGGGGGACTTCTGAGAGCTCAGAGGAAGGAGCTAACCCATGAAGACATGGGACAAGGGAGGAACTTCACACACTTACATCATTTAATCCCTGCCACATCCCGAGGTAGGTGGTTTTATCCCATTTTAAGGATAGAGAAACTGAGATCTAGAGAGACTGGGTCATTTACCTAAAGACATGCAGCTGTTATAATGTGAAGCAAGGAGGCAAACCCTGGTCTTACCTCCACTCTGCTTCTGGGAGCTTTCGTGTTTGGGTGATGTGAAATGGGGTGATCCCCCACTGCCATCAGGACAGACATGACTGAGACCTACTGTGTGTCCCTGTCCACTTCTTCGTAGCCCAGGACTGCCTCCCCATGGTGCACTGCCAACGGACCCTGCCAGGACAGTCAGGTTGTCCCTCTGATCCTGCCCCAGATGTAGGTGGGGCTAACTGTGCCTAATGTTGAATGCATCATCTTGGCTTCACTGCCCAGGGGTACTGGAAGAGGAGGAGGCAGCCTGGGTAGGGAGCACTTCAGCCCTCGTGGTCCCCTACAGCATGCCTTCTCTCCATCCCCAGCCCCTGTGCTCTTCTCTCCCAGACTTGTCTCCAGAAACGCAGGGGAGGAGGGACGGCGCGCTCACACTTCCCTGGAGCAGCATTTCTATGGCACGTTAATAGGTTTTCTGTGAAATACAGCCTCCTCGGTCAGATAAGGTGGGGGAAGTCTAGGCGAGACCTAATTAAACAAGTCTCTCTCCTAAGGAATGTCTCAGGGACTTTAATACACCAAGGGGCATGATGAAGCATCAGAAGGGGGAGAGGGTTCACAGAGTTTCCCAAACTCATTTGCCCACAGAATCATTTTTCCTATAGCATGCAGTAGGCCTAGTGTTCCTTAGAATCCACTTTGGAGAATAATGGTTTAAGGCCTGAATCTGCCACTAGCTAGTGTGGGAACTTGGTCAAATAAGAATAAATTGTGCCTGCCTTGTGGGGACAGTAAAGTAACATGGATGAGCACTCTTTATAAAGTACTACTCAAAAAATCACTCTATGATTGATTTGCATGAAGCAAACTCACTCCATTTCAGAGAACAGTTCATTAGGAGTCAAAACAAAATATACGTTTTTAAACATTAATTCTGTTCCTGACTAGGTATGTGACCTTGACCTTGATCTCTTTTAGCCTATATTTTCTCATCTACAAAATGGGTGTACTCTAGATGCTAGCCTTTCCTCCATGTATTCTCTGTAAGGATAAAATATGCATAATGGCTGTGCAAGGTGCTTTGGAAAAGTATAAAGTGCCATCAAACACAAGACAGTGTTATTAGTGTTCCAGGTTAATACCCCCAATTCAGTCCCATTTGTGCTGAGATCAAAACAGAAGGTGTGTTGAGGGAGGGGATGGGATAGTGGGAGAAATAACAATGACTAATAACCTTCATCCATATTTATAGTGTTAGGAGTCTTGTATGAGCATGTCACCGAGGGGAGAAACATGAATATTTCATGAATAAGTGGCTAAATGCATATTAAAATGAAATGGTCAGAAAAAAGCCCCACTTCCCTGTGCCTCCAGGCTGTGCTAGAGAGGTCAGCACAGGCTCTGGGCCTGGTCTCCAGAGAGTTGGGGCTGCTAGTCAGGAGGGATGAGCTCAGCCTCACAGTGCACATGAGGGTCTGTCCAGGGAGCACAGGTGAAAGGAATGCTGCCCCCGGGGTATAGAAGAACTAACGCCCACTCCAAGTGCCAGCTGGGTAGCCTTGGGCAACTTCCTATAACCATTCCGGGCCTCCATTTCCATCCTGTAAAATGGGTACAAGAAAAATTAGCCCTGAACATTGTGAGATTCCAATCCAAGCTCGGCTGTTTGGAAGAGGGTTTTGTAATATATATAAGTGGGACATGTTATTTTTCATTTATCTGCTCAATAGACATGTATTGGACATCTACCATATGCAAATCACTGCCACCACGGACATTTATTTATCATTTATCGTTGCACCTGGTTTAGCCATAACCACAATCCTGAAGGATATTGTCTCTTACTCCCATTTTCCACACAAGAAAATAGAACTCAATAAAGAAATAACTTTCCCAAAGCCATATAGCTACTAAATTGCAGAGCCCAGGGCTACATGAAGCCAAGTCTTTGAGTTCTACACTAAATGGCCCATCCTTATGCCTTGTACTGCTACAGAGCCAGTGGGGCACCTTGCCCTCCAACCCCTGCCCGCTCTTCCTTGATTTATAAGTGCCTCATACTTCCTATCACCAGAACATCCTCCCAAGACAAACGAGATAGCCCTACCATCCCCTCTCTAGGCCCCCCAAGGATCCCCTCCCTTTGTTTTCCTCCTCTGCCTCCTCCTCTTCTACGCCTCCTCCTGGCTATCTGTCCTCATAACAGTCATCCTGGGATTCTCATTTCCATCTCCATTCATCAAGGACTCAGCCTCCCAAGACCTTGGGCAATGCATATCACTTATCTGGGCCAGCCATCAGGTGGTGTGAAGATTGAGCACCTCCCACCCCTACAAAGCCCTTAGAAGGTGGAGCAAGGACAGATAGGGCAGTGCCAGGTTAAATACAGCCAAATGTACCCCGCTCCTGATGGATGTCCCTGGAGCCTCCCCTTGGTGCCAACTCGATTCTCCTGGCTCTCTCTCGTCCACCACACAGCATGAAGACCCAACTGTCTCTGCAAATCTCTTCCCTATAGGGCAGTTTCGTGTTATCTTGCCTCATTCCTTCTCCAGAGATGAGGAGATTGTTTTAAACCTGCCGCCCCACCAGTTCTGCTCCTAGCTTCCAATGCCATTAAGTTTCATTATAACAAATAAACACCACAATGACATTTATAAGTTACCACTGAGCACAGAAGCACAAATATGAAGCAGATAAACTGCATTTGATCCAAATAATTACTGCAGGCAATATTGGGCTTAGTCTGAGCTGGCAGCCGGCTACCGAGTAATTTATTAGATTGCGTAAGGCAATGTTGCACGTTGAGTTTTTCATTATTGTGTCTTTTCCCCTCTCCGTGGCCTAAATAGGTTAGAGGAGTTTAGACAGTGCATGGCCAAACAAAGACAGACTTTGCTCAAGCAGATTAGGGCCGGGAATGTCGGCCAAGTGTCCAGGAATGGCTGCTTCCCAAGCAACACCCGTGCTTGGGAGAGAAGAGAGGACTTTAGTGATTACATTGATGCTGCCCTCCAAGAATGGTTCCCTGAACTCCCCACCCACTGGCCCAGATACAAAAAAGGGACCCTGTGGAGGGAATAAATGGCAGAGGCTGGATGAAGTCCCCAGGGCACACAGCCTGGATTTCTGCTACAGACTCTCAGCCAAAGACCCTCTCTATCAACAGGCCCCTCCATAATGCCAGGTAGCCCTAGGACGCCCCACACCCCAATCCCAGACCTGTCCTCCTGCAACCAATAAAAAGAAGGAAGCAATCAGCCAGCCAACTCTGCAAAACAAAGCAATGAGAGCTGGCTACAAGCAGCCGCCTCCCTGCCAAACCCAAACTCATAAAGTTTGATTCAAGGGGTTACAATACCTCCTATTCAGCGTCCCTCCTGCCCCATTCTCCCAGCCTTAGTAAATTACCCAATAAGCAGCAAGGACCTGTAGTTATTGTGCAGTTAAATGGTATTTGCCCAGTAAATCCTGAGCAGAGTACTAACGGTGATATACAGTAACTAATTACGGACATGAATTCTCTCCCCAAGACGCCAAGTGTTACCAAATATTGCTGCGTTTAAGGGAGGAGGTTTGAAAGCTGTTCTGTTTTCTCCAGTGAAGCCATGAGTAACTCTCCTATTAGAGAAGCTGTCGACGTCTCCAGGGGCACTCCAGCTAGAAAATAGAGATGTCCTGGGAGGCAGACAGGGATGGAGCCACATCTTGCAAGATGGCGGCCATTCACTGCCCCTGATCCCAGGCCCTAGCAGAAGGGCCTAGCCAGGCACCAGCTGGTCTTCTTTGGGTTATCTAACAACAAATAAGTGGCTCAGCACCACAGTGGCTGTTGCAAAGGCCCAAGGCTCCAGCAGTGCAGGGAATGGAAGTCATTATTCACTAAGCCCAGGATGGAGCTAAGAAAGCTATTGCAGGATCCACTTCTGTATGGGGTTGCACAATGGTAGGGTTAAAAACAGCAATACATCAGCCTGGGTGCAGATGCTTTTGCCCTAAATTATTATTCACAGAGCTGATCTCAGCCCCACAGGGCACCTCAGGAGTATTGAAGATTTCTATGGTCTACAGGTGGTGGGGGGGGGGGGGGGGGGGGGTGGGGGGGCACATACACAGAGGGTATGAAGCAGATGTCCCATCAGCTTCACATCTGTTTCTGGAGCACAGTAGGGGGAGTTAGGGGGCACAGAAGTCAGTCCTCTGCTTCCTGAAGAGGAAACACACAGACCAAACACCCTCTGCTACTGAGTACTCTTATATAAATAAAGGCCAGAACTGGAATCCAATGGGTGAAATCCTAGATCCAGTACACACTATGATCTTGATTAGGTTACTTAACTTCTTTGAGCTTCTATTTTCTTATCCATAAAATAGGAATGGTTCTGTTTTTAAGGATTGTTGTAAAAATGGCTAGCCTGCCTCTGAAGAGCTGCCAATTCCATCCTCCCTGTGGCCAACCCATCTTCTGAGATGCCTGGGCTCAGAGACCCGAGCTGAGCCTCCTAGAAAGGAAGAAACCCCTCCTCCTAGGCATCCATACCTCCTCTCCTTTTTCTTAACTGCTTCCTGCACAAAATCTCTCCTTCATCATCATTTCCATTGCAAACATTCAGGAAGAGTGGATGGTCACTGCAAGTGAGCTTTGTTCTCTTTGCTGCTGCATTCTCAGGTTGCTGCAAACCATTGAGCCCTTGCCAGGGCCCCTACTAGGTGGTGATAAAAGGGGCAGAGGGAGATGGAAGAGGGCTGAATCAGGAAGGTAGACTTATGGTGGGACATTAGGCTTTGAGCCTAAGCTCTCCAAGACTCCACATCGGGTTGATGATCGAACCTCTCCACAGGGTGCTGTGAGAGTGGATTAAGTAAGAGAATGTATGTGAAGTGCTTTGTAAAGTATAAAGTGTATACAAGAGTTAGTTGTAGTTAGTATCCCAAACCAACCAGAAGACTGGGCCCAGGATCCCAGGGCAGAGAGAAGAAGTATCACTTTTTTAATTAGGACACATATATAGTCAGCTCTCAATTATCTGTTGGCAAATTGTCCCCATTCCTGGCAAATGCTATCACCAAGATTGCTTAATGAAGTCCTCTGTTAACATTTCACAGCTTCTTATTTTGCTCTTATTTGCATGAGGCCCAAAGGGAATGAAAGTCCTTTAAAGGCAAAATCAGTTAATATCCCCATCCCTTCCTAGGGAAGGTGTGAGCCAGAAAGACATAAGCCTGCATGAGCTTTGGACCAGTATCAAAGGTGATGTTCTTCTCCCAGCTGAGTAGGAAACAAGGAGGGAGCTCCATCGTTGGGTTGTGTATGTGTGTGTGTGTGTGTGTGTGTGTGTGTGTGTGTGTGTGTTTGTATATTTTAAGTATTAAAAATTCCCAGAACATGAAACACATACATATTTAAACATGAATACCAAAATGCATTTCAAAGTCAAAAATAAATGTTACTTAGGATTATTCATTATTTTGGGTTGTCCATCATTTGGATTATTCACACCCTTGCTCCTCTCCATTAGCAAAGATAATTAAGAGTTGATTGTATTTGGTCTCCAAGAGGGGAGAGATTCAGGACATTGCACGGAGATTATTTACTTCCAATTGGGAATAGCTCCTACAGCCACAAGAAGACTCCACTCTGAGCAACAGGTTTAAGCTGTGATTCTCAATGCAAGCTTAGTAAGGGGGACCAAAATACCTTGTTCTCAAAGCTAGCTTGCCTCAGCTACACAGTGTCACAAGGTGCTGGGCTTACATTCATATATGTCAATGGGACATAACCACCTTGCCCTTCATGGAGCACCTGCAGACCCTCAAAACCACACTGCACCTTCTGAACCTCTGGGCACTGCACAGAGAGGCTTTGGTATACACTGTAGGGGCCCAGGAGCAGGATCAGTCTTGGGGGGGGGGCTCTACCTTAGCTCTGCCTCTACCCATTTTATACATTGGGGTTCCATGTGAGCTTTCCATAATAAAAGAGTTGCATAAACTCAAAAGGATGTGAAAACTGCTAACTCTGTCCAGAGCCTTCACTGAGCAGATGGAAAAACCAAGCACACTCAGCAAGAGAGAGCAGCTTGATCAAGGCCACACCTTGACCTTGAGAAGCAAAGCAAGAAAGAACCCGCCCCTGAGTCCCATGCGGTTTGCATACAAGGATGTTTCTCAGATGTGATTCAGAAACCATCTGCAGAGGGATTTCAGAAGGAAGCTGTTAAATAGCACAGACCCACTATCTCAGAACCTCTCAGCCCAGCACAGACCCACTATCTCAGAACCTCTGAGTTGGAGTCCAGGAAGGTGTAATTTTAGCCATTTCTACCAGTGATTCTTACGTATGGGGAAGTTTTAGAACCACTGTGACTGGCAAGACCTACAACAGCACAAAATGATTATTTTAAGATATTTGCTTTAGAAAAATAATATTTAGGAAACTCATTTTCCCCTAAAAAAGCCAAGAGTCCTTGAGTGATTTTCTTTTACTTTTTTTGCTTTTATTATTTTCCCCGCAAATAAGACTTGGGGTAAATTAAAATGCAGAGCATTAGGGTTGGGAGGAAGGGGTCTAACAGATTAACTAATAGTCTAGACCCTGAATTTTATGGAAGTGGAATCTGTGCCTCAGGAAAAGACGGAGTCAGGCCCAAGGGCACACAGCTAAGTGGCAGCAGAGGATGCACCATACTGGTACCTTCTGGGTCTGGGTATTCATGGCAAGGACCCGGCTTTGCATGTCTGTACTGTAGCCTTTAGAAAAGGGAACAAGAGATGCATCATGGGATCAGCCAATCCACAGCCCATTCTCCAGCCTGTGTCAGTGGTACCCAAGCTGATGTCCTCTAAGAGGCTACTGTGGACTCGCTTTCTGCCCACAGTCAAGCCTTCAACGCCCTCTGAAGCTAAGGACACATAGTTCTATCACTGCTCTTTATCTCCACTTCCTCCCCTGCTTCTCCCTAGCCTTCTTCTGGTAATGGTTCCCATGAGTGCATATTCCAAACCAGAGTTCACAAGGACCCGAGATGCAAAGACAGGAACATGGCCTGAGTCCCTTGACCAGGCAGCAACAGACCTGAGATACAACCAGGGCCCCTGCTTCATGGTCCACAGAGTGTCTCCCTTCTGCATCCTCCTGCCACCACCATGTGCCCTCACTGCTCTGCCTGTCCCCGTCCACCTCCAGGTGACCTCAGGCAGGGATGGATGGGCTTCCTTACAAGCACCAAAGAGTCGGTATTTCCAGCAGCACTTATCAGTGTCTTCTTGGCATCCAGACCTTGGCTGGATCAATAGAGGAGCCCCTCTCCCTGCCACTAATGAGCATGGGGCAGGCTCTGGCTGGGGCTGCAAGGCTGGTAATCAGTAGGCAAAGGATTTATAGTGACTTTGGACTCACCCTGCCTTGGCCAGCCCGATTGCTCTTCATTAAAGACCCAGGCTGTCCAGGACAACCTTGGTGGATTGTGTATACTGAGGAGAAAAGTGTGAGACTGGGAGAATCACAGGCTGCCCGGGCTGTCCCAGCTCAGGCAAGGAATAAGAGTGAAAGAATGGGCCCTTACACTTCCTGCCCCTCATCCAGACCTGGAAGAGGGATCCAACTCTCCTATATAAGCCCAAACAAAATTATAGTCATTTCTGGAACATTTGTAATATTGGCAAGCTGCTCCTCACTTGTGCATCAGAATCAAGTCACCAGGGGTTGTAGATGACAATGTTGGTCGCAGGTATTTCCAAGTCAACAAAGGTCTAAGAGAAACTATGGCAAGAAGGTCCCACTTTCTACACTCACTTGGTTCGTCTGGCTTTTCTGTTTATAATGCCCATCCCAGACCCAAGGATTAAGCTAGATGACCTCCTAACATCCCAACAGAGTTCAAACCCTGTGCAAACTTTGACAAGAGTTAGATGTTCCACCACAAGCAACTGGTCCCAACAATCCAAGCCTAATGTAAACTTGTCCCTTTTAGGTAGTCACGTGAATGTCTATAACTTTCATATTTGGAAATGAAGTTTCAGATGAACACCAGACGAGAAACTGTGGAAACACTTCTCCTATGCCTGGTCCTATATGAGTGCTCAGTACATGTGAGGTATTCACACCTTTCCCCAGCTGCAGACCCAGAGCCCCAGCTACAGCCAGGGTGTCCCCAGCTAAATCCAGTCACCTAGGTGACTCCAAGCTCCCCTCCAGTGACACACCAACAACTGAGCTCAGGGTCTCACCTGAAACCAGCTTTTCTTTTCTATGTGATGGGGAAGGCAGGGGGTAAGCAAGGATTGAATCCAGGGGTGCTCCACCTCTCAGCTACATCTCCAGACCTTTTTATAATTTTACTTTGAGACAAGGTCTCACTAAGTTACCAGGGCTGATCTTAAAATTCCAATCCTCCTGCCTCAGCCTCCTGAGTTGCGGGATTATAGGTGTGTGCCACCGTACCTGGGTGAAGCCAACTTTCCTTCTAAGAGAACATGGCTCCACCATCATCCCGCCCTGCAAGCCAGGACCTAGGGACCCATAAGCATCTGTCTCCCTCATCCCCTGTAGAGTGTTATCAGTTCTATCTCCAAATGGCTCCTAAGCCCATTTTCTTCTTTCCACAGATGCAGCTTTAGCCTGTGCCCTTATGACAACAAAATCTTCCTGATCAGTCTTCCTATCTTCAGACCTATCTTTCGCCCATCCTCCTCACTGTCACTATTGTGATCTTTTGAAAACTCAGATCTGAGCATGTGGGTCCAAAACCTTTGATTTCTCATTAAATTCAAGCTTCTTAGCATGCACTTCAGGGACCATGTAGTCAAATTCCCCATGCCCACCTAGATTACACCCTACTAAATACATCCCCACACACACTCCATGCATCAGTCACACCAGGTTTGTAATAATAGCGACAGCTGCTGTTGTGGAAGGCAGAAAGGGCATTGAGCCCCTTACAACAATTATCCTATTCCATTTTAACAAACAACCCAACAAACAGTGTCTGCTACCCCAGTGGGGAAACTGAGGCTTAGAGGGACTAAGCAGCTTTCCCAGGGGTGCATGACTATAATGACAGTACAAGAGATCAACCTCAGACCATATAGCATGGGTGATTTCACTCTTTCAACACACTCTGACCTCCACGCTTTGCATAATTTGCTCCCCATTCCGGGGAACATTCCTTGTCTCCTCCATCTTGCTTACCCTTGCAGCCCATTTCAGAAGCCAGCCTGCTGTGACTCCTCCCTGGGGACTTTGCTTACCTTGCTTTTGCCTTTGATCACAGCTCTTTGTGCTTATATCTGCTTTTTCCAGGTTCTACACCCTAATCAGCAGAAAGCATAGCAGTCTCTTCTGCACCCTGCACCAAGCCCATGGTCTCAGAAATGCTGAGTTGTCCCCCACTCCTGCCTGAGGCCACTAGAGCATGTCTAGGGTTGTCATGATCCCTGGCATCCCTTAGACCATCCATAAAAATCAGATTTATTAATTAGATATCAATCAGTGGGCTAGTGCATTCCTATCACTACCAATTCCTCTGCCTCTGTGTCACAACAGGGCATTCTGAAAATCTGAAGCTCACTCCCCTACATCAGGAGCTGGCCCAGTGCTGAAAAGCAGAAAAAAGGCAGAAGTGAAGACTTGGGCTACCAGGAGGGCTCTGAGCCATCCTGCTGTGTCCCTCCCTGCCCCACCTAGCATCATTCTGATATCCTCAGGGCTGAAGAGCTGGCTCTTCCTTTTCCCCTTCCTACCATTTGCTTGCTTCTCGAGACAAGGATGGTTTTCCTTAAGCTCATAAGAGGCAATTTGCTGCATGCTCAGGCTGGGAGAAAGCCGGTGATAAATATCCCCAGTACGAGCATCCGTAAGCCTTCCCCAATTGGTCACTAATAAGAGAGCAGACAGTGATATCTGAGCCCTTTCTGCATGGCTGACCTGCCGCTGCAGGAGACTGAGGCCGCCTGGGACAGGCTGCGGTGGAGCCACGGAGGCCCCCAAACACTCAGATCTCCCACCTGCACCACAGATGGATAGGAAGAAGCAAATGTCTGATTGGTCCTACTTCTGATATGCAAAGACTCCATTCTCAGCTGGGTCCAGGACCCCTCATGACAAGTGCTGCTCTGGTCCCAGTCTTACCAATCCCAGGCTCAGAAGAAACTCATGGATTATGATGCAAGTAAGAACAATCCTTCACAAGGCGCATTCCACAGGCCAGGATCATTTACATACAAGGCCTGTCATCCTCACAGCAGATTTGCCAAGTAGGTGTGCTGTCCTTATTTTGCAGATGAGAAAACTAAGGCTCAGAGAGGGTGAAGTGCTTTCCCTACATCACACTGCTAGTGACAGGGTCAGAGTTCCTTCCCAGGCAAGATTGACCCTGTGTTTTTTCCTGCTCTCCAGGACTCAGACCCTGGCAGGTGACCCATTGGTCAGGTACTCCAAGTGGGCAGCTAAGGGTGGGTTTTCATCACTCATACTTCTTCCTGCACCAGAGTGACATTTCTCCTCCATCACATTCCCCATATCATGATTCCTCCTCCACAGAGCTTCTCTGCCACCCCTTCCCAACCCCCACACTTGAAGTAAGCCCTTCTTAAACCCCAAAATAGCTTTATATGATCTCTCCATGAAACTAATCATTTGATCCCTTGTAATCCAGTGACCTGTGATTAAGTGTGACCATCCAAAGACTCAGTAAGTTTCACTGGATGTCCTGAGAGTTGAGACCAGAGTAGCAGGATTTCAGCTGGGCTGCCCCAGCCCCCGGCCATGAGGGGGGGGCATGCACATGTGTTTGCAAAACACAGGCTCCTTAGAAGCAAAGGGACGCATCCTAGGTGACTCAGACATTCTATTCTGTCCAGGTATAGCTAAGGACAATGTTCATCTCCCCTCAACCTACTGTGGGACGAAGTCCAGGTGGCCAGTCTGAGTTGAGGGAGAGTGGGTATACCCTTGTACCAGCCCCCAAGGCCTCCCAGCTGACCTGCAAGCATGGATCAAAATAGGGAGATTGTAGTGGGACAGAGGGGCCTGCAGCACCCCCTCCTCAGTGCAGAGCATGTTCCAAGGCTCTATCTCCTCTGACACACACACTAACCCAGATCCGTGATTTTGCACTCATCTGTGCTGACCCTGGGTAGTTGCTGCTTCCCACCACTGGGCAACCATAGTACAAAGACTTTTGCCTAGGGAGTGACAACAGACTTGGAACATCCTCGGAAGCCTGGAGACTGACAGTTGTGGGTGGCAGGGATGAATGAGTACCATGGCTCTATGAGTCCAGATCTGGTAGACCCCAATCACCATGGGCCTAGTGACGCTGGCTATTTTTCTTTTTTTTTTTTTAATTTATAATAGTAGCTATTTTCCTACCTGCTCTACACACACAGAGACCACAGCACCATGAACTCTTAGGTCTTAAAGACCATGCAGACCACTGTCCCCTCAGAGCTCCCAGTTGGCCCTCATGGCACAGTGTGGCCTGTGCAGAGAGAGAGGGTTTCAAGGATGTGGAAGGTTGCGTGGAGCTGAGGGTGAGGCCAGGAAATGGGGAGGCAGGCACCAAGATTCACAAAGGCTTGGGCACTGTCACCTTGCTTCCTCAGCTAGCATTTCTGCTCCAGAAAAAAAAAAAAAAAAAAAAAAAAAAAAATTCTCCCAGAAATTCTAAACCAGAGGCATTTCAGCATTCTATAAGAACAAGAATTTTTCAATCAAAATCTGAAGTGGTTGACAAGGAATAGAAGCAGAAAAGGTCTGGCTGGGGAAGGAGTGGGGCCCAGAAGCCAGTTCCTTCAGTCTCTCAAACACCCCTGGGTGCGCAGGCACCACGGCAGCCCCAGTGCACTGCTGGAAATCCATCACTCTGCGTGAGTCGGCCTTTGTAACCTCAGCCTCCCGTGTCAAAACACCTCCTCCCTCCCCAGGAAATAAGTGCTGATCTGGGGGGCGAGGGCCAGAGGTATATGAGCTCTTCCAGAAACATGAAGTCTTCAGCTTTTTAAATGTTTTCCTGCAAGACAGCGGAGACCTCCTGAGCCACAGAGTGGTGGTTTTTGTCATGTTCTCGTGCACTGCCAGTCCCCCAAAAGAGACCGGGGTGGGGGGGTGCAGTCTAGGCTGGCAGTTTGGGGGGCTGATGGAGATGAAGGAGGCAGTGAGGAGGGGAGATCTATGGGGACATGGAGAAAAGCAGTCTGGAGGAGTCCTGAGGAGGGAGAGGCGGTGTTGTCCTGCTTCTGCTCTGAGCAGAGGACAGAGGGCTGGGGAACAGCTGGCAGGAGGAGGGGGGCGGCGGGGGTGGGAAGGCACCACGCTGCGCTGAGAGAGAGGCAGCAAGGACCCGGACAACCTGGCCCCAACCCCACCCCAGGACCGGAGCCCTCTGAGGACCACCTGATGCCCAGCTCCCCTGTCCCTCTCCCTGGGCCAGTCTGCACCTGTCTCTTCCAACACCCCCTGTAGCCACTGCTGCCCCACTTCCTCCCACCGGCTACTCCCCAGCACCCACTGCCACTGGTCCAGTCATACCAACTCAGCACCTCTGCGTGGGTGCACATGTGGCCCCGTCAGGATGGCCCCGACTGAGCTCACCCTCTTTTTAAGCCTTCTCAGTCACACCTGTTCAGCCCCGCCCCCTCCTCCTGCTCCTGCTTCCTGCCAACCTGGGATAGAGAGAACTGCACAGGAGGGGTCATCAGACCCAGATTCCAAACTCTTCCACCTCTCCACCTCTTCTCTCAAGCCCAGCAGCCGACTCCTCCTTGCAGGGAGCAGAGACTGAACCCACCAAATGTGGAAGAGTTCAAGTGTGTTCCCGTCCAGGCCGGCTCCACCACCCTGCACAGGACACACCCACACAGCCTTTCCCTACTAATGGAAGCTGACTCAACACTAGTCAGACAAGGAGCCAAGCTAGCCCTCAATGGCCCAGGGGATACCCCCAACTCTGCCAAGGCTAGCAGTCCCCCAGCAGCTACGCAGGACTATTGCCCACCTCTCCTCTCCCACCAACAATGCATGGCTCACAGCTGCCCACGTGCCTCAGACGTCTGTGCTTGTCCACCCCAAATGCCAGCCTTGAGGCCCACCTGAGGACACTAGGGAACTAAACCATGGTCTGCCTGCAAACAGGAGCAGCCGCTCGCCTTAGTGAAATATCGGCTCCTCAATAAGCCATTGATACTAATTAAAAGTCCACCTGTCCTTGCCCTCTCATGTCAATAGGGAGCCACCTATTGTTCTAGGTCATGCTTCCCACCCACACTCACACCTCCATGAGGGTCAGCAGCCTTGGCCTGGTGTTCAAGATGGAGGGCAGCTTTCCGGGAGGAAGAAGAGCATTCTTGATGAAAAAAGGGCCGTTTCCACCGCGCACTTTTTGTGAGTCAGGCCCTGAGCCAAATGGTCCAGATGATCACTTTCTTAATCTCCACGGTGACTTTCTGAGGTGGGTGGTATTGTCCCCATTTTATGGATAGGAAAACTGAGACTGGTCAAATCAGTGGACATTCCAGGTTTCAAACCCAGATCATTATAAATCCCTGGTCCCACTCATTACCACGACACTACCTCCTCCATCCCCAAAGGCTGCCCAGTCCATAAGGTGAAGGGACAGAAGGATTCTTTGGGCTGATGTGGTTGTAAGGGACAGGGTGATCAGAGTACCCGGTGAAGCTTCCCTGGCTAGGCGGTCAGCTCTTACCCACCCAGAGAATCATGCCCATGAGGACATTATACCCAGAAACAATGAAGAAAGTCAGCCCACATCCTCCTTTAGCACTGACCTAGGGCTTAAGGAGGCTCTGTGAGTTTCCAGAGGTCAGGCACTACATATTAAAGTGTATAAGATCCAAATAAGAACCTTAGGATGCGACTGAAACAAGACCTCTGGGGCTGATGTCCTTTCTCTGTACCAGAACCGTGGGCCCCAGACAACCTCATCTTCACATGGGTCTAATACAGTACCCACATCATAGGACTCTAGAGAATTCAATAAAATAACCATGAAAAGCTCTTATTATATGTTCAACCTTCAATAAAAGTTAGCTATTATGAATTTTATAACAATGAAAATACTACTTATAATATTTCCTGACTTATGATGGGATTGTGTCTCGATAAACCCCCATAGGTTAAAAATACAAGTTGAAAATGCACGTAATAGACCTAACACACCAACAACCACACCCTGCAACACGGCAGGCTACAGAGGGTGGTCCCTCCCTCAACACGCACTTGTGTGACTGACAGGCGGCTGCTGCAGGCTGCCACTGCCCACCATCGCTAGAGACAATAGTACCATGTATTGCTAGCCTAGGAAAAGATCGAATTCAAAATTTGCTGTGTAGTTTCTACTGCATGCAGATCACTTTCACACCCTCAGGAAGTTGAAAATCATTAAGCCAAATCATCATAACTTGTGAACTGTCTGTATATAATTATAGAATGTGTACATTAATTATAGAATGTATGTAATATGATCATTATATAAATAGCAGTTATTTGTACAATAATAAGTAACATCCATTACACCTCCTTTCTTTCATCCCTCTTGGTGGTGACTAGTACTATAATTCACCATCAACCCCAACTCTGTCTTACTGACCCACAGCTGCTCCAAAGATC
Organism: Tamias sibiricus; assembly: GCA_025594165.1. Taxonomy (NCBI): domain Eukaryota; kingdom Metazoa; phylum Chordata; class Mammalia; order Rodentia; family Sciuridae; genus Tamias; species Tamias sibiricus. The sequence continues at coordinate 120,760,071 of CM046657.1, read as the reverse complement.
CTGCACCTCCTTTAGATGGTCTAGGAGGCTGCCTGGTTGGTGGGGTGAATACTAGCTTGAGAATCAAAATCCAGGTTCGGATCATTCATTCAATATCCAATATGGGATTGTGGATATGGACTCTTGGGTTTGAGTTACACCCAGGCTACCCACCCACACTCACACCTCCATGAAGGTCAGCAGCCCTGGCCTGGTGTTCAAGATAGAGGGCAGCTTTTGGGGAGGAAGAAGAGCATTCTTGATGAAAAAGGGCCATTTCCACTGAGCACTTTTTTTGTGAGTCAGGCCCTGAGCCAAATGGTCCAGATGATCACTCTTTCTTAATCTCCACAGTGACTTTCTGAGGTGGGTGGTATTGTCCTTCCTTTCTGTGAGCTTCAGTGTGTCAATCAGTTCTCTGTCACTATGACAAATAGCAGAGGTAATCAATTTATAAAGAGAAAAGCTTTATAAAAATAAAAGTTATTTTGGCACAAGATTTTTTGAAATTATTTTGGCACACAGTTTGGGAGGTGCCAGGGCATGATCCAGCACATCCAGAACTTTTAGGCCTCTGGTGGGGTTGCTGGACAGCAATGGCAGAGAACATATGGCAGAGCAAAGCCACTCAGCCCCCCGGCTGTGGAACCAAAGATATAGAAAGAGATCAGGGTCCCACAACTCCTTTCAAGGAGGCACCCTCAGTGACCTATCGACCTCCTCCCAGGCCCTACCTCTTAAAAGTCCCCACTACCTCCCAACACCTGGGCCTTTAACACCTAGGCTTTGGGGAGACACTTAAGATCCAAACTCCAGTGCTCAGTTCATCTGTAAAATGTGGGTGACAATGGCCACCACACTTTGCAGGTGCAGTGTGTGTATGCAAAACCCTGGACCTGGAAGCCAGTGGGTCGCACATGAATAACTCAGTGATTTTTTTTTTTTCTATTGTAAAGCCTGACTCCTCGAGATTCTGGCCCTTCCCCTTTATTTTTCACCTTTCTCCTTCTCTGCGGTGTACTCAGCACAGTATCTGCCAGGTCAGTAGTTTATAATACAAAACCAATTTTCCTACAGTGACCACCAATCTCAGAGACAAATAGGGTCAGTAAGCCACAAACACACAGGCACGTTCAACAGATAGGCATGCCATGTTCACACCAGGGCCAGGCTCTGGGAAAAGAGGTGGAAGAGACAGCTGTGACCTCTGCCCTCAAGTGCAAAACACTGTTCCTTCATTTTTGTTTCTTCAGCATCAGATATAGTAGGTGCTCAACAAATGTCTGGAGAAATTGAAGGAAATGAAGGGCAGGGAAAAGGGGGAAATGGGAAGAAAGGGAGAAAAGAGACAAAGATCCCTATGGGTAACAGCAGTTTCTTTTTTTTCTTTTCTTTTTTTTTTTTTTTTTAATTCAAAGTTGTTGTATTTGTCTTAGTAGTATGCATTACAATTCATAATACGGGTAACAGCAGTTTCCTGGGAACAGAGCAGGGCCTTGGATGATGGGCAGGGCTGCTTGTGAACTGTCTGTATATAATCATAGAATAAGTATATTATTTATAGAATATGTGTAATATGCTCCTTATATAAACAGCAGTTATTTGTACAATAATAAGTAACATTCATTACACCTCCGGGTAAGGAGGAGGGTACAGCCCAGGATGACGGAACAGAGAGGACATGAGCAGGTCACAGAAGTGAGCAACAGCACAGGGTGCTGTGGACCACACAGAGGGAGGAGGAGTCAGTCTGTGGTGAAGCACATGATCCAGGATGGGAGGTGACGTGTTGTCCTGAAGACAGTGGACAGCCATGAGAGCGAGGCAGGAAGAAGGAGGTGACTTAAGAAGAAAAATCCAGGTGACCCATGCAACAGAGGGGGTGAGGGGAGCCTCGGGGTGTGTCCAAAGAACCCAGGTGGTGGCGATGGGGGCCCAGGCCTCGGGGTGTAGCAGAGGAACTGGAGACGAAAGCACGAGACCAAGAGAGCTGTGGAGGACGTCTGGGCCAGACCCCGAAACGGCGACAGATGGAAAGTGGTGAAGGAAGGTTGGAGATGGAGCTCTGAGGCAGAGAACCGTCTAGCCCACGCAAGGCCCTGATCCTCTCCCCAGCATCACGGAATTAAAAAGAGAGAGAGAGGCAGGACAATGGAGGTGGCACTGACTGCCAGGCTTCTTATCATTATCATCGGGCAAAATGGGACCTTGAGGTGACAACCTGGGCTCAAGGTGCTGGGCATGTTGATTCCAGGCTCGTCACATTTCACTTCATTGGAGTAGGAAATAACATGGGAAAAAGAAGACGGGGAACAAGGGAACAGGGAAAGGGCATTCTTTGGGCAATAACCCACATCCATGGCTTGCGACTGTGCTCCCAGGAGCCCTTGGCAAGGAAGACCTCAAGGTCCATCCCACAGGTGAAGAGTGGGCCCACCCCTCCACTTCCTCTCCTCCACAGCACCCCAACTCTAATCCACTCCACATAATCAATAGCAATGTAAGATTCATCTGAGGGGCTGTGGGTGTGGCTCAGTGGCAGGGCGCTTGCCCAGCCCGTGCACAACCCTGAGTTTGGTCCCAATACTGTAAAAACAAAACCCCTCCAAAATCTGAAAAAGGATCTGGGGTTTCAAAGAAAAAAAGTATTTTTAGTGACTTAACATACTGAACAAAAATTAAAATTGGGCTGAAAAGGAAAAGTGTCAATTAGAGTACTCATCATTAACCTCCCTAAAATAATAAATAACTTTATTTATTATTTATAATAATATAAATAATATTTATTTCTGAGTGGTTTCTGAGATGATCTTGTGTCTCCATCTCCCCCAGAAACATTCTTTTCATAGAAAATTCCAGTAGGTCCAAAGAGACACAGTGGGAGCACTGAAGCCTTCAGGGTGACTTTGGGGCTCTGTGCCCTAAAGCCTGCTCAGACCCTCTGGAGAGCTGCTCAGGACCCTCTCCTACTCTGCACAACCCTCAGGTGTTCTTCAGAAGCATCTTGTGCCTGCCCCCAACTCCTGGTCCTGAGACACCATCCAGAGTGACTTGGACCATGCAGAGCCCCCCACCTGCCCCCCACCCCCACCACTTCCATTGAGCTGGGAGGCACTGAAGGCAGCCCTGTGCTGTCCTCCAGAGCCCAGTTTCCATGGTGACAGTCCAGCACTCACCCTTGCCCTGGGATGCCTCCTGCACCCCCAACTCCCCAGTGTCCTCACCCAACACCTCCTGCTCCCTCCAAGCAGAAGCAAGCTTGAGGGGTGGAGGGTGAATGGGACAATTATCTGTGGCTAATAAGGGACATTTGGGAGGGCTCAGGCACCACTTCATTTAGGGACTTCTCATTACAGCCCCTTCAGCTCCAGGCTGACAACCTGATAATTCTCTCTGATAGCACAATATTTGGCAGCTACCTCAGCTGCCGTGACATTGTCCTTCTTCCAGGAAAGATGTTGAGATAAAAGAATGAGCTGTGAAATCACCATTAGAGCAGGGAGAAAAGGGCCTGGGGGAAGGAATTCTCCCCACCTCTGCTCCCTCTCCACCCCTCCTGCCTGCTCCTCCTTTTACCCCTCCTCTCCTCCCTCCTCCTCCATCTTCCCTCCCTCCTCCCTCTCCAGTTCCTCACTCCCCTCCTCAGTTCCTTCTCCAATCTCTCCCTCCTCTTCCCCTTTCTCCTCTCTCATCTCTTCCCTCCTTTTCTCTCCTATTTTGGTGCCAAAAAACAGTCTAATTACAACAGAAAACTTGAAGAGACAGAGAGAGAGAAATCCACCACACAGCTGATTAAAATGTCCTATGAAATCTAATTTGTAAAGCTCAAATCAGAATAAAAAGTGTTACTCCCACAATTCAAGGCCAATTTGATTTTTAATGAGACTCCTCAGAGACGTGCCAGGATCTCATCAGGCTGTGAACCCTACTACCTGCCTGCCTGCCACATGCTCTCTGGTGTGTAGCTGCCGCTCTGCTCTGGGGCGGGGCCTCCACCACACCCTCTGCTGCCCCCACCAGCCTCGTTGAGGCCGCCTGCAGCTGAGAGCTGAGCCCTGTGTATGGCCTGGGCCTGGGGCTATGCCCTTCCAAGAGCAGCAGCCAGTGTCCAAGACACCTGTGGTGCCAAGTGGGAGAGGAGAGTCTGCACCGGCTTCTGTTTCTCTTGGTCATTTGTATCTGCGGGGTTGCAGGTAGAGTGAGGGCTCAGAACTCAGATGGACCTTAGCCCAACCACAATTCATTATTTGTGTGACCTTGGGCAGATTGCCATGCCTCTCTGATCCCTGTTTCTTTGTTATAAAATGGGGATATTTCTGCCCTGAAGTATATTAAACAAACCACAAGAGAATGAGATATGTAAAGCATAGATCACACTGTGTGCCAGATGTTCAGCAACTGTCAGTTTCATGTTGTGGTTAACTGTAATTGGACAGGGAACATAGAAAATGTAAATTTCCTCCTTTTTTTTTTCTCACCTCCCTCTTTCTAGCTTCCTCATCTGGAAAATGGATATAAAAATAGTGCCTACTAGTTTTAGGTTGTTGTAAGATGAAAATATTAGTGAGCTAATATCTGAAAACCTCAGAACAGAGCCTGCATCTTGTACATGTGGCCGGTGTGGTTTTGTGTGTGTGTGGTTTTTTTTTGTTGTTGTTTTGTTTTGGTGCTGGGGATTGAACCCAGGGCCTTGTGCATGCAAGGCAAGCACTCTACCTCTGAACTCCTTTAACAACTCAGTCTAGGACCAGGCTCAGGGAGCTGCACCGGCATAGCTCAGTAGATGAGAACATGGTCTATAGTCAGAGACTTGCATTCACAACCTTCACCCTGCCACTAGATGATCCCTAGGCAATTCAGTTAACCCAAAGCCCTCCTCTTCCCACTCCCTGCAGCGTGGGGTGGGTGGTGCTCAGATGAGCGTGGCAGGGGGGCAGGGACCAGGGTTGGTGAGTGATCAAGCAGCACAGCTTCTGTTACTTTTTCTCACCTCCCTCTGTCTAGCTTCCTCATCTGGAAAATGGGTATAAAAATAGTGCCTACTAGTTTTAGGTTGTTGTAAGATGAAAATGTCAGTGAGCTAATATATGAAAACCTCAGAACAGAGCCTGCATCTTGTACGTGTGGCCGGTGTGTTTGTTTAGTAAAATATGAACTGATAGCTATGGTGGCTCCGGTTACCTTGTTATGAGGTGTGGATGGGAGACGCGGGCTCCTCTGGTAATTTTCCCCAAGTGAGAGGAGGGCTGGGCAGGGTCCGCTGCAGCAAAGGAAGGGGCAAGAGAACGTGGTGAGCCCTGGCCACAAGCTCCCTCCACTGCACCTTTGCCCACACTGCATCACCACAGGTCCCTCTGGTTCACTAGAGCAAGAGTAATAGAATTAGAACCACTATCTGATTTATTGGATCCTTAGGTTGAACTGAAACTACATCATTCCCCAAGCAAGTGGGGATAAGTAGGAATTCAAACAAAGGAAAGGAGAAGTGGCCGGCCCCGAGCACGTGGGAGTGGGTGGCCTCTTGGGGAGCTGGAGTGTGGCAAATCCCCAATGCCAGGGATGGGCACTAATGAGCAGAGGGGCAGGAGTTTGGAGTTTGGAGCCAGTCCCTGAAAGGAGGGGGTAAAGCTAGGGATAGGAAGGGAGGCACCTGGGGAGGCCTGATCTCCTGGGCCAGCCTTAGCTCTGCTTCCATCCCTATAGGGGAGCCCTCCAGATGCTGCCCATACCTGACCACTGTGCTTGTCTCCTTCCTAGGCCAAGTCTACTCCTTCAGCCAGCAACCCCAGGACCAGGTGGTGGTATCCGGACAGCCGGTGACGCTGCTGTGCGCCATCCCAGAATACGATGGCTTCGTTCTGTGGATCAAAGATGGCTTGGCTCTTGGTGTAGGCAGAGACCTCTCAAGTGAGTACCTTCAGACCCCCAGCAGGCCCAGCCCCGGCCACTGCCTCACCCACCCATCCACTCCCCTAGGGAACGCTCATTTTCCATCACAGGCAAGGGGGCGTCCAACCTCCCCTTGCCGCTGTAGCTCCCTGGGCAGAGCCAGGCTAGGCAAGGCCTGAGTCTAGACTCCCTAGGAGTTCAAGGGTCTCTCGCTGCCAGTATGAACTACAAGTAAACCCTCCATTCTCAGGGTCCTCCTAAGCCTAGCCCAATGTTGCCATGGAAAATCTATTCCAAAGTCAAGCACACAAAGTCTAGTTTCCTAGCCCAAGATATATCTCCCATTTTTCAAAGCATGACCCAGCTTCCCACCCAATTGAGGAAGCCAAGTGAACTAAAAAGTCATAAAGAAACCTGGTTGTCCTTAGAGATCATCTTATGATGGGGACAGAAAACAGGAAGGATTTTTGTTGTTGTTGTTTTGGTACTGGACATTTAACTCAGGGTGCTCTACCACTGAACCACACCCCCAACCCTTTTAATGTTTGATTTTGAGACAGGGTCAAATTGCCAGGCTGGCCTTAAACTTGCTACCCTCTTATCTCAGCCTCCTAAATTACTGGGATTAAGGGCATGCACCACCGCACCCAACGGTGAAGGCTCTACAATGAATGCCAAACCTTGTTCAGCCGTGCAGGCTGGTGTCCCCACACTGAGCTCTGGGGTTCCTGTAGCTGCTGGCCTGTGAACTCCCTGATTGGTGTCTATGCTGTGTCATTTGCTGACTATTGTGAGTGGCTACCTGTAAACCCATCCAAACACCTTTCCAATCCACCTCTCCCCAGCAGAAAAAGAATGGAGTCCTGTAACCATTGTTATTCCGCCCCCCCCCACCCCCCTGGGGTGAATAGACACATGGTGGCTTGCTAAACTTAACATAAACAGTAAAATTTACAAAGACAGATCTGGGTGTCATTCCCCTGTGATTTGGAAATGGCTGAGGGTGGATGATGAGTGAAAAATATGTATTCAACTGAGAAGTAGCTTTTGCCTTGTTCATGGCGTACAGCTGCAGGAAAATAAAAATCGAAGTGCACTCAGGAACCTGATGGCTGGGAAATTAATATTTTAAAATGTGAGTTATGTCTTGCCAAAAATGTATATTGAAACATTATAGCAATGGTCAATAGCAGTCACAGGGTTTGAATGCTGCAGCCCAGCTGAGCATGGATAAAATACACAATAATATCTCCAAAATATACTGTGCTGCCATAAAGTTTAAGTATTGTGGGAACCAGCCAATTTCAGAGACTCTGAACTCCCTTACCCTAGAGAAACTGGGAGAATGATACAACCTTCCCAAGCAAGAGCTGCTCACGTTCTGGGAGGCTCTGAGGTTGGCCCAGCTTGTGGCCATTTACAGAGGCCATCTGGGCTCCTGGTCAGTGGTTTTCAGCCTTTGGTCAGGGGCGGGGGTCTTGCTAGGTCAGTGGCCAAGAGAAGGTCCCAATGACCAGGGATGGTTCATAGAACGATCCTCACAGAATGACAATCGCCCACCCCTCTGTTATCCAGGTCCACAAATGGCTTTCTGGGGTCTAGGCTCCAGGCCTGCTTAGAGCTAAAGGACAATGGCTCTGAGGACCTGGGGTCTGCTTCCTCCCCACCTTGTCTCCATGTATAGGAGGAAGCTGGACCCTCTTCCTACAGAGCCCATAAGCTCAAGCTCCTGGTAAATACCTGTTCTGTATTTGATCACTTATTCCCAAAACTGCATCCTGATAATAATGATAGATACTTATCCGTTTCAATTAATGCTCAGCCTGCCTGATGAGGAAAGGAGCACGGCGGACCCCACTCCCATTCGGCAAGCACTTGTAGGACACTTAATACCTCGAAAGTTTTCCTGGAGGGAAACTGAGGCCCAGGTTTCACCCTGGGAAACTGCCTGCTGTGGGTCTGCCCACTTCCATTTGAACCATGTCGCCCCACTTAGTGTACCAGACATGAGCCCCTCACTGAAGACCTCAATCTCTTTCTGGTCACCAAGGCTGGAAACATCAGTCAAAGAAAATGATTTAGAAATATACTTCCTCATATGGACAGAACATTTTTCTCCTAAGAAATTTAAGTACTTCTCGAATATAATCTCAAAATATACAGTTGTCCAGAGGGACAAAAGGATTTTCCCCTTTATTTAATAGATAAACAGAGTCACAGTAGAGGAAGAAATTGTGTCATTTATATAACCAATCCCAATGCACAGGACCTTGTCTGCTAGCCCTAAAGGTGGAGACCTCACCTCTAACTCACTGTGATCTTTTATTTACATTAACCTTTAATACACCAGGCACTTGAAATTATTCTGTTTCATCTTTGCTTGTGAGATCCTTCCATTATCTTCATTTCACTGATAAATAAGGAAACCAAATCACAAATAAGTTAAAGAAACTCACCCAAGCCTGGCACAGTGGCACTGGTCTATAATCCCAGCAGCACGGGAGGCTGAGACAAGAGGATTACAAGTTCCAGGCCAGCCTCAGCAATTTAGCAAAGCGCTAAGCAACTTAGCAAGACTCTGTCTCAAAATAAAAAATAAAAAGGGCTGGGGATGTGGCTCAGTGGTTAAGCACCTCTGGGTTCAATCCCCAATGTGTCCCCCCACCCCCCGCCACCCCCAAAAAAGGAAGAAGGAATCTCTCCCAGTGCAACAGAGTGAGGCTGGCATTTAAATCCAGGAAGTTTGACTTTGGAACCTAGACTCTGAATAATTCTGCCTCTTTGGGAGTAGACATAGAGTAATAATGCTGCGGAAGGAGCTAGAACATCCTCGGAATCTATGCTTCTGAGTCTGTTTTCCGAAGATGCTGCCAGTCCTTGGGATAGCATCGCAGCTCGCTGCCTAATTAGGCAAATACAAACAAACCCATCACTGATGTTTTCGGCAGCTCATGAGAGTGAAATCCTGCTGGTGATAGCTTACAAGACAACAAAAACACCAGCTCCAGCCAAGATGCCTGCAGGGGACCAGGGACTAATCACAGGACAGCGGGATCCAGAGGCTGGGCTGCAGGGGCTGGGGGCGGTGAGCCAGCTGCACTGAGAGCAGGCAGCTGCGAGAGGGTCTGGCTGAACGGCTTCCAGCCCTGCCCCACTCGAACCTCTTGCCCAAGCCCTGGGGTGTGAGCCAGCTGCCCTTACCTGGGCTCCTTCCCCAGTCAAGTGCAGGTGGGTGGGCAGGAGCCCCTTGGTAGCATGATGAGGACAGTGGTGGCTATAAAGGGCACCCACAGAGCATGCTACCAGGCCTGGTGGGGAGTCACAGCCACATACCCCACTAACCAGCAATGGACACTGGTGGCCCCGGGGAGCCCTGCCCCACCTCTGGACTACCCTTAGCTTACGCAGGTGGACGGGTTTTAGAGCTCACCTAGTCCTGTGTAGACATCACCTCAGCAGTATTCTGGAGAGGTGAGCATCCAACCGTTGCTTGAATATAGCCAATGATGGGGACCTCACTACCCTTCTTGGCAGCCTGGACTGAATTCTTGTTAGACTCCTCAAAGATCTTGATGTGCTGTCTGTGGGTGTCACTGCTGTTCTTGAAAGCAAAAGAACACATCTGACCCACACCATGGGTCTTGGAAATATTTGAAAAGAATGTTTGCATGTCTTTCTGTCTGTCCGTTTTCTCTCTCTCTCTCTCTCTCTCTCTCTCTCTCTCTCTCTCTCTCTCCCTCTCCCTCTCTCTCTCCCCCTTGTCTCTTCTTTAATAGGCCAAATGTGTCCAATCACGAGATGTTCTGAGAACGCCCCATCCTGGGAAAGGTCCTTCAGAAAGAGCAGCCATATGGGGCGTTGGAGGGTGGGTGGACGCAGGGAAGAACAAGGAGCGGGGTGTGGGTGTCTGTGTGAAGCCCGGGGCACACAGGTTTCCTGGGGAAGGTGGAGTCTGGGAGGGGATGCCTGCTGGGACAGACTAAGGAGGTTCCGGGCCCCAGATCCAGGAGAGAGAGGAACGGCCCAGCCCGGCCAGCTATGACTTAAGTTAGCATTTATATTCAGCCCAACACAGCAGCAGGAAAGCTGATTAATGATTTATCATCCTCAAACTTTTATTTATCTATTATTCATCGCCAGTGGTAGAAGGGGCCCCAAATTCCTAAGTGTCCTGAACACCTCAAGTGCTTAATCAGGCCCTTGGGCTCTGGAGGTAGGTAGTAGGAATGACTGGAAAAGGGCCACTTAGGGTTCAAAGTACCCCGAGGTTCCCAGGTCCCAGTAGGGTGGGCCTAGATTTCTGCTCCTGTTCATCCTGGAAAAAAAAATTTTCCCCAAAATTCACCCTTGGTCCTGTTCCAAATATTTCTCTATTTTTTTTTTCTTCCTTCACTTTCTTACTCTGTCTTTGTGAGTCTTATCCTGGCTTGTTCTCTCTCTCTCTCTCTCTCTCTCTCTCTCTCTCTCTCTCTCTATCCCCCTCACCCCCACCATGTGTCTCCTTATCAAAACACTTGTCTTCTTAGTAGACCACAGTGCTGAGCATATCACTTTCTAGAGCAATAACCCAGCTGTATCTGACCACACTTAGCATTTCCATTCCTTTTCTATCCTTTCCTGATAGTGGCTTTGCGCCAATTTTCCTAAACTTTAAACCAACAATATCTTTGCACGCACACATGCGCACACACATACACACGTTGGCCCGACACCCTGGGAAACTCTGTCTTTTTTGCATGTTACATGAGATCGGGGCCCTGAGAAATAACCAACATTCCTCCACCCCCACCCAGTTCCCCTGAGCTAAAAGAAAAGTTTTATCTTTTTCCAAGAGCCTAATAATTTTAGCCTGTGACATAAACTGATAATAGACAGATTAACAGGGGGAGTATGTAAGCTTAAATATACTTATAGAAACATGGGTGCCATCCTCAAAGTAGAAGACTCAAAGAAAGGGCCAGAGAGTTGAAGCTGAAATAACATTCTGAGCTCCTGAAAGAAACAGGTTCTTGAGGCGGCAGGGGGAGGTGGTAATGAAAGTTATGGAAGGGAGAAGGGAGGGAAATGCAGGGAGCAAAGGTTGTCTTCCCATGCAGATAAAGCCTGTCGGTACCACTCACCACAAGGCCGGCCATCTCTGTCTGGCCAGGTGTCAGGTCCACAATCCCTTCTCCCTATGAAAAGGTCTTTCCTCAGCAGATGGTGGAGATCAGATGGAAGAGCCTCTACCAGCTTCTGCTGTTCTCTAAGTACCTTTCTTTCTGTAAGTGGACAGCTTCTCAGAGTCCTTCTCTCTGGGGCCTGTAGCACCTCCGAAGAGCCTTCTGGAAACAGGCTAAAGAGGTCTGTTTGGTGGGATATTTCGATCCCCCTCATCTGCCTGCTGTCTCCACAGGTTACCCCCAGTACCTGGTGGTGGGGAACCACCTGTCAGGAGAACACCACCTGAAGATCCTGCGGGCAGAACTGCAAGATGATGCTGTGTACGAATGCCAGGCCATCCAGGCCGCCATCCGCTCCCGCCCCGCACGCCTCACCGTCCTGGGTAAGAGCCGTCCACGTGCAGGGGCAAGGATGCTCTGGCCACCACCGGGCTCAGCTCCAGGAGGGGCCTTCTGGGCAGGCTGGGGACACCCCACTGCGTCATCCCACAGGGCTCTAGCCACCCCCATGGTGTCTGTGCCCCCCTCCCCTGTCCCTCCACCACAGGGGACAAGTGAAGGCTCCTGCCTTAAAATGTCAGAAGGCCAATGCCAACTGACCCTGGTGTGTTTGACCACAACTTAGGAGCTAATGAAGGATCGTCGGTGCTCTGGATGTGTGAACAAGACCAGGCCACAGGTCACACAGTGCGTGATCTCAGTCCCTTCTTTCTGAATGGTCCTCTGCCAGGGTGCCAACAAAGCCCTACCTGCCTACCTCGACTGCAGAATTAGTCTTAATCTTGATTCCCCCATAAATTCAGTGTTCATAGGACAGTGACCCCTGTTCTTTCCCCACACCACACAGTTCCCCAAGAATCTTGGTTCTCAAGTTATTCCTAGAAATTTTTATTTTAGGCCCTTATTCCAAATCATACATTTCCCCCTTGATCTTTCTTTTTTTTTAAAAATATATATTTATTTATTTTAGTTGTACACAATGCCTTTATTCTTACATGGTGCTGAGAATCGAACCCCGGCCGCGTATGTGTTAGGCAAGTGCTCTACCGCTGAGCCACAACCCCAGCGCCCCCCCTTGATCTTTCTTCAAATGTCTCTGGGACAGCTGTCCTGAAGAGGTCTCCACTCCTTCATTCTGGTGGACCTGCATGAAGACAAGGGGATGGGCTCACTGGTTAACCCCTTAAACCACTTCTGATTGAGAGTCCAGCCGGCAGGAGTCTCCCTCCCCTGGCCAGATGTTCTGAGAATCAGTGCTGCAGGGAAACAGGTTTTGCTCATAAGTTATAACAGCTCACATTTGCAGAGCAGTATATAGTAACTCTCAAAGCCCTTTTACACACATCACCTCTGCCACCCCTGAGCCACTCTGTTGGTCAGGGATTGTTACCCCAGGCAAGAAACTGAGACTCAGAGAAGCAGAGGGCCTGGCAGGTTCTCCTGGCCAGGGCTCCTTGCACCACCTCCCTGGCTCCTTGTGGTTGAGTCTTTGCCAGGCACATGTGGGATGGGGCACGGACGGGCACAAGAGGGAAGCCCCAGTCTGCCCCAGCCGCCTCTTGGCCGCTGCCACAGAGCAGTGACGACAGGTCAGCAGCTGGGGTACAGCCTCGTTGTCTGGAAGATGAGGTGCACGGCTGCGCAGAGATGAGATATTCAAGAGCATGTCAGGTTATCTTCAGATCTACACGGCCAAACGCACTGGAGCAGAAGATTCCAAGCACGCAGCAGACAGGCCCCGGGGGACCACTTACAACCCGGAGCTGGGCTTCTTGGGATGGGGAGGGGGAGTTTGAGGCCAACCTCCCAACTTCCTCCAACCTCCGAGTCTCCTCTGGCCTGTGAGGAAGGGATGTGAGACAAACTGTTCTGCAGGGTAAATAGGTTGGATAGTGGAGTAGGAGGAGGGGCTTGAGAGGGGCAGCCCGGGATGCCAAAGCGCATCCCCAGACTTGGCGCCCGATGGTCATTCTGCTCTGAGGGTTACTAAATACCAAAACGGATTGGCTAAGTGAAGTTTTAGGATATCTATCTTCAGAGATGATCCAGGCCCCGTCCTGCAAAGAACCTACCTCTGCTGTCTTGCCTCGGGGGTCAGGGAGAGGGGGGCAGGTACCACAAGAGCAGAACCTAAGCATCGTTCACTCCTCCAATTTCATGCAAGCCCTAACTTAGATGGAGACATATCAGCCTCACCAGCCAACCCTGGTCATTCATGCTTCCTTCCTCTCTACCTGCTCAGTAAACCACAAAGATCAACATTTTAAATCTAAATTATTCCCTATGTTATACAGATAAGGAAATGAAGAGACTCAGAGAGGCACAGGCACTCACAGGAGGTCACACAGCTTAATTAACATCTAAAATCAACTCCACGCTTTCCAACTTCTAAACAATGCTCTTTGCCCAGTCCCCTCATTTCAAATGCCAGCAGAATATCATCTGTCCAGCTGGTTAGGAGCCAGACTTCTCAGAGCACAGCCTCGGGATCCAGTCTAGACACCTGATTTTTGTCTTGAGTCACATCTAAAAGGCATTTGCTCCCCACTTTCCAGTGGCCTGACCTGGTATTGTTTTCTGGGCACAGAGCCGGGTTTGTGTGGGGAAGTGTCTATTCAAGTCTGGAGATCAGCTGAAGGGAGAGTAGTCATAAAGGGCCCCAGCAGGGTCCCCTCGGTACAATTCCTGAGGGTCACAAAGGGAACCTGGGCAGGCATCTTGTCCATCAATCAGCCTTTCACGCAGTCTCTGTAAAAACCGTTCATCCTATGCAAATTAAGCTCTGGGCAAGAAACAGCTACCCTGAGCCCTGCCTGTAGTCCTTCCTGATTCCTTAGAGACTCCCCGCCTGGACCCCTCAGCTGTTCCTATAGGTCCCCCCTTCCCTGTCCCAGCTGGTTCTATAGGTCCCCCAGCCACCAGGCTCTGCCTGGCTAAGTTTCTCCAGGGGTGGGGCTGCACCTGCTGCCCTGAAGGGAGGCCCCACAAGCAGAAGCCTACTCAGTTTGCTGGCGAGGGAGCCCTGGTCTGGGAATGGTGGGTGGACACAGCGGCTGCTCCATGGAAGAGAGAAAGGTGTTTGTGCACCCTGGCCCAGCCTCCTTCCTTCCCACCCAAGACCCCATCTGCTTTGCTGTGACATCTTAGCCTGGGAAAATGTCCCAGCCAGTTCCCCGAGGGGGGCTACCTTCCCTGTGTTCCAGGAACGAGAGAGCTTCCTAATTTAGTCTGTATTTGCCTGAGATAGATTTTTAATTAAATAAAGTAAGAGCCTGATTAGAACCTGCAGAAGATGTGAGAGCGGAATCAGATGGTATGCCTGCAAAATTGCAAAGCAAACACTTTGGCTGAAACAGAGAGAGGCCCCCGGGGGTCTTCCATCAAAGCACCAAGTGAGGAGGGCAAATACGAGAGATTATATGGCCAACAGATGTGCATTGTTAAAATATGCATCTGCCGGCAGCAGCGTGCTGGAAGAAGCCAGAGGGCCAGTTCGCAGAGCCTCCAGGGCTCCGCGGAGGGGATGGGGACTGGGCCCGGCAGGCAAGCCTAGAGTCACAGACACATTAATTTGCGTTGTGTTTCCAGCTCTCAGATGCAATCAGGCAAGGAGCAACTTTGAGCTGAGCATTTGCAACCCCAGAGGCAGAGGAAGGGAACTAGAAAATGAGGGGAAGACGTGGGGGAAGGAGTTGAGTTTGCTAAACCGAGAAAAGTTTAGACTGGGAAGCCACAGTTCAGGTCAATGGTCAGGCTCCATTCCCTCTGTGATACAGCCAGCTGCCAGGGACCAAGCCTTTACTCAGTCTGAATCAAAACAGGCATTTTTCCGCATGCAGAACAACTCAGGAATCTTGGTATCATGGAAAGAGACTCAGATTCAGAGGTAATGATCTTGGTCCTACTATTAGCCAGCTGTGTGATTCTGGTGCCATTACTCAACCTCTCTGGTCTGTTTCTTCACCTGTAAAATGAGAGATAATGATTTTTTTTTTTAAATGATGTCTAAGAACTGTCCAGCTTCCAAAAAGGCTATACTTCCACAGTTAGGAGTCCAACATGCTGCACCAACTATTTTAGGAAAATGGGCCATCCCCCACTGGAACCAAGATTCCTGTGGTGCCTGAGGCATACAAAGTAACTGATTAGGATGGTTTAGACAACATCGCACCTTAAGGGTGGAAAATGGATTTCTCAAAGTCCCATCCAGCCCTGGGATTCTGGGTGTGGCCAGACCTCCCTCTGTATCCGTCTTCCATGAATACCTAACCTCCTGTGCAGAGACTCGGCTTAGGTGGGCATTACAGGGCCCCTGCACACATGCAGAGCTGCCATAGAGTAAGAGGAGCCCTGGCTGGAAGGTAGAATACAGATGACTTGTACAGTGTCCTTGGGGCCAGAGCCGAGCCTCTTGTGTTCAAGCCTTTATAACCAGCACTTACTACAGAGCAGGTATTCAATAATATTTGTTTGGTTTTATTTTTAAATGAATATGAGTGAATGAATGAAATTTCTGGAATAGTAAAAATATCAACCTCAGAGAGTCATTATGAACCTCAAATGCACATGCTGTATAAACATCAAACTGCCATCCACACTAAAGCTATACCCACACTCACATGCATCCACACGTTTCCCAAGTGCGGGAACCCCAGGGTTCCTGTCACAGGTCAGAACTGTAAGGATGGCTTTGCACTTGATCTTTCAAACCGCTTGAATGTGGGAAGTAAAAATTGGGGGATCCAGGGCAAAGAGGAATGGGTGCCAGGGATCTGATCAACAAATATTTACTGAGCACCTATTATGCACCAAGCCCTGATCTAGGATTCATTGGTAAATGAAAATCAAGACCACTCTTGCCCTGGTAGAGCTTGCATTCTAGGAGGGAGTGAGACAATCAGTAAAATAATACACAGATGAAACAAGTAAAATGTGTCGTTAGAATATTGTAGAATCTTAGATGGCAAGGAATGCTGTAGAGAATAAAGTGGAGCAGGAAGAGGGGATTGGAAGCGGGGGAGGGGTGCCAGATGTCTGATTAATTATTTTTAAAAGGGCATTTTCCCAATATTCCTCCCCATTTCCCTCTTCTTCCTGGACTGTTCCAATATTAACTCTGCCTCTTATGACTCCTGGTAGGAATAAAGCTTTCAAATCAACATGAATCATTAAAGTTGGAAACCAAGTCAATTCGAATGAAGAGGGTATCTTTTATAAGAATGCCAAGCCCAAGAAACTGAGAGGGGCCGAGGTGAGGTCCAGTATGTTCTATGTCCTTGACTTCCCTCCTAACTCCTAGCACGGGCATCATCTCCCAATTCCCAATGCCCAAATCCTCTGGGCAGATGGGTCCAGAGAGAAGCCGAGAATAATCCAGGCACTTCCAGCAAGGGAACACAGAGTTGAAACAGAGCCTGGGAATGTGGGCTTCTAATCGGTCTTTCCAGAAACTGTTCCCGAGAAACCCACCCACAGGCATCCCACATAAAAGGGCAAGTCCGTACGGAACGTGGGAGCAGTTTTTCTGGGTGAGAAAGTGTCTCTGCAGAACAAAGCCTGCCGTGCACACGGGGCCCTTCAAGGCTGCCATCAGCCCTCTCTCCGGCTCTAGTTCTACCACCCGCTCGCTCAGATCACAACCAGCAAGCAGCTCCCTCCACTAACCACGCCTCTGGTTAGATGCTCTTCCCGCCTTTCTTGGCTAACTTGCATCTACCTGTCAAGAGTCACTTTAGACCTCTCTTCCAGGAAGCCCTCCCTGAAGCCCACGCCACATGACTGTCCCCCTCTGTCTTCCTTTTGGCTACTGAAGGCACCTGGATCACAGCACTCAACGCGTTCTATGGAGAGTGACTGTGCTCATGTCTGTTTCTCCCGCTGGGTCTGTTGGGGACACCTGGCATCCTTTATGCCCAGCACAGCCTGTGGACACCAATTAGTTGATCAGTGAATTCCTGACATTTAATTGAAGCAAAAGGGCTTATGAGAAAATCACAGGTAGTTTACAGTAAATCTCACCATAGAGAACAGTGCCTGGCAGATAGTAAGCCCAAATACATCTGAGGGTGGGGTTGGGTTGCGTTGGGTTGGGTTGTCTTGTGTTTAGGGAGTTCTTTCTGCCACTGTGACAAAATAGTGAGATAAACCAACTTATAAAGAGGCTTAGCTTGGGTTTTCAGGACTTTGGCCCTATTTCCTTTTCAGGACTTTGGTCTTATTTCCTTTGGGCCTGTGGCAAAGCAAAACATAATGGCTGGAGCACATGGTGGAGCAAAGTTGCTCAACTATTGTGGCCTGAAAGCAGAAAGAGAGGGGAAGAGCAAGGCACTGGGGCCCCACACCTCCTTCAAGTGCATATCTCCAGTGATCTAGCTTCTTTCCAATAGCCCCACCTCCTAAAAGATTCACTCCCTCCCAACAGCCCCACAGGCTGGTAACCAAGCCCTTAGCGCATGGGTCTCTGGGGGACATTTCTGATCCAAACTACAGCAGAGAGGCGATATAGCCTGATGGTTTGGAGCCCAGCTCCGGGAGCCAGATTGCCTGCTCTTGGAACCTAGCTCTGTCATTTTACCAGTGGTGCCAACTTGGTCAAGTTACTTAACTCCTCTGTGCCTATTTTCTTGTGTGTAAAATGGGAGGCATGATCCTAACTGCTTTCATAGGGTTACTGGAAAAGTTTAATGAAACAACATAATGCAAAGCATGTCTCAAAATAGTGCCTGATGTGTAGCAAGACAAATAAGCCCATGGCTGTTATTGTTGTATTAACTATTTTTATTATTGCTATTATTGTGCAATGTCAAGAGACACCAGCGAGGGAAACCTCCTTCCAGGGCATCAGACTCCATGTCCTAGAGAAGCTTTCTCAAGCAGTCAGCAGGGCTGGTTCCTGCAGGCCCCTCCCAGGCGCATGCCTGGGAAGACAAGCAGAATTGATTTCCTTATCTTCTTATTAAGCGTGTTTTGCCTGGGCCCCGGCCTGGTCTTAGGTGCTCTATCTCATTTGTGCTGTGTGCCTGTTTCCTGCCACATTCATTACCCTGCAATCACCCCCAAACAGGGGCAGCAAACAAGGCAGAGATGGGAGAGAAGTGCAAGAAAACATCCTTATCTCCTGAAGGTCCATATGGGAGCCAGTCTGAGCTATTGGGCACCTCATTCCCACACACCCCCACCAGCTCCTTCCCTCTCCCTCCTGGCTTCTCTGCCCTTCTTGGTGGCCCTGACCACCCCCAGAGTCCCTCCCCTCCTTTCCTTCTGAGCTTAACTCTTCAATTACCTGCCCTGGCCATTAACAAGGGGAGCACAGCACAGAACCATGGAGCTGCCTTAACTGGACTAATAAAGTCTCCCTTCTAAATTAGAATTTCCTTGGGGGAGGGCTGATGATCTCTGAGGCCAACACAGTGGATTCCCGGCCACATGTCACCCTGAGTGCTGCCCACAGCAGCTGGTGGTGAGAGCCAGGGGGGATTGAGGGCCTCCCCGGGGCTCTCTGTAGCTGTTGGGTTGTGGCAAGCTGACCTCCAGAGCTTGGTCCCCCTGGACCCTCCCTCCTACTGCACTCTGAGATCACCCCCATGACATGTCCCTACCCCACTGGTTTGCATATTGCCCCAGAAAGGAAGGGCCTCTCTGCCTTCTTCTCCCCACCTTTCTAACCATTCTTCATCTCAGCCTCTCTGGAATGTGAGTCCCCTCCCTAGCCGGGGCCATCCATCAGGCTGAGAAATGCGGTAGGGAGCGCAGTTGCTAAACTACTCCCAAGGCTCCAGAAGCCGTCAGGGATGAAGGTGAACCTGGGACTCCTCTTCCTGCCTGCATGTGGGTGGCAGTCACAGGCAGGTTATTGTACAAGAAGGGGAGACCAGATGCCAGGGACACACGTCCCCTACCTCTAGCCCGCCCAGCATCACCAAGGTGATTGAAACAGTCTGGGCTAATTGTCTCATCAGCCTTCCCAGAGTGGCCTTGAAGTCAGACACTGCTGTCCCAGGGCTTACTTACCATTTAAAGCTGAAAGCAGCATCCCAAAACCCCCCCACCCCACCACCTCAGAGGCAGCTCCTCCAGATCCTTTGGCTTTCAACACCAGGGCGAGGCAGGGGGGTTCTTAGGAGCCTGCTCAGGTCTGCTGCCCACAGATGCTCAGCTACCTGCTCTCTCCCCCAGTGGTCCTAGTTCTGCCCATTCCCTAGTGTCCCCCGCCCCAACATCAGATGACTTAGGCTCTCCAGGGCAGTACTGTGCAGTCCTGAAGTGTGACACCACCAAAACCAAGCACTGGCAATTCTCCAGATCCAAGCAGGACCAAGGGCCCTCATCTGGGAGCTGGGAGGTGTGCTTTGCTGTCCCAGTCCTGCCACTGTCCAGCTGTGAGCCATAGGATAATGATGCTTAACCTCTCAGGTCCACTTTCTCTCTGGTAAAAATCAGAACCTGGAAAGATGAAGTGGAAATCCACTCCACAGTTTGACACTGACTCTCCCACAGTTGCTCATGGTTTGGGGGTTCGGCATGAGGTGCATTGTTCCTAAGTCCCTCTTCTCTTGCTCCTGAGAGCAAGGATAATGTGTCCTTCAGCTGCTTTAACCAAGCATGACCCTGGGAGATGCTGAGCAGGCTCAGCTACTCAAAAAGAAGAGCGTGAGCTCAGACCACGGAGATCTGCAAAAAGCAGGACCTTGATCCTCTGGTGTCTGTCATTTGGCATAAAAGCAGAAGCTCCAGTGCCGCCCGTGAAATCCAAGCCCCTTTTCTACAACCTTTAGAGAGCAGCTACCTTGAGGAAGCCCTCACCCACTCTACCCTTCATGGGCCTGGCTCCTCTGTTCTGGGCATAGCTTCCAACATCCCTGCAAGCCTCAAAAAGCACAGACAAGGGCCCACTTCTGTCCTGGTGCCCTACTGGGGTCCTTACTCAGGAAGTCCAGCTGGCCACTGGCCATTTACAAAGTTTGATTATGCATCCTTCATGGTCATACACACATAGACACCTTAGCTTCAGGGAAAATGTGCTATCATGCATACATGTACACACACACACACATACACACACACACACACACACACACACACACACATAATGCATAATGCAAGCTTGGCTAATCATCAGCATCCTCATGGCAGAAAGACACAAGAATGTTCAGTCAAGGGAATCTGTCATTGTTGGGAAATGGGCAAGTTCTTGGTGACTTGACAAAAGTATCGACTCTCACCCTGTCAAGCCCAGAAAAGAATGGGGTAGTTGGAGCATGGTATATCATCAGCAGGAGCCCCGCTTTTCTATCGATTCCCCTTAATGACAAATGAAATGCAAGGAAAAGAGTCATAGCAGATGAGAGGGAGGACAGGCCCACTAGGCCACCCATGACTGAATCCTCAGGACTGTCTGAAGCCAGCCCCAGGGTAGACCCAGAGAGGCTGGAGCTGGACAGGGAGCCCTCCAAGGATTAAAAATAGCTCACCACTTCCCCACTCTGACCTCAGCCTGGGCCCGAGACGAAGCTTTCATGGCAAATTATGGATTTAAAACTGGCAATGAATCTCCATTACAGCATGAAATGAGAAAGGAAAATGCCACTAAATGGAAGCCTTCCCCCGGCAGCCAGTGGGGTAAGGGAGGGTGTAGTACTCAGAGAGAGTTTAGGGACAAAGCCACACAACCCACATTATACTGGAAGAAGCCAAGATCAAGGAGAGAAGGGACCAAGGAGAATGGGCAGGGACTCAGGTCTAAGGGACACCCCCCTCTGCCCAGCTAGGACAGAACACTACAGAGGCAGAGGATGTTGTGCCACTAGCCAGGCGCCAGGACCCGGGATCAGTTTTCTTTTTTTTTTTTTTTTTTTTTTTTTTTTTAATATTTATTTATTTGCATTAGTTGTAGTTTATTTTTACGTGGTGCTGAGGTCGAACCCGGGCCACGCACGTGCTAGGCGAGCGACCGCTGAGCCACAATCCCAGCCCTGATCAGTTTTCTGCAGAGAAAAGATATGCTGCACTTCAGGAGAGAGAGTGTGACTGCTGTGCTGTGATGGCACCTGCCGCAGGTCCCCCTGGTGGACACTGGGAACCCATGACCTTTCCAAACATCCCAGGGGTCAGTGTAGCTCCTGAAACCATCTTCCTTGTCATTCCATACCAGGGTGACATCCCCACAGGCTCTAGAGATAAGGGACACAATTAAGAATTCTCTATTATGTTCCAACACACACACACACTCACGTGTGTGCCACTCTCACACACACATTCCCAACACTGCATATCTCCAGTGAGCTCAGAGCTCAGAGCCCCCACGTGTCCCTACATCCCCAACCCTCTATGTGTACTGGCCCTGGAAGGGTTGTCACGATTTGACTCAGACCTTGGGAACAGACAGAGAGGAGCAACAGCAGAGAGAGCTAAGGGGTCAGTACACCTTGGCAGCACCAGATCCAATCTTTGGCCCAGTTCACTTGAGCTCAATCAGCACCGTGGACAGCGCGAAGTCCCTGAAGTCTGTGAGAGAGAACTTGGCACCTGAAAAAGACATGAGATATGTACTGTGTACACATCAAAAGAAGTGGGGAGGCTCAGCTTGCTAGAGAGAAGACTTAGGAGAATATGGTTCTTCTCAAATATTTAAAGAAGAAAAATAGATTTATTCTGTGGAGCTCCAGAGGGCAGAACCAGGGCCGGGGAGGAAATTCTTTTAATCTTGACAATTAAAACTAACAGTCAGAGCGTGGTAAAGTAATAAGCTCTCTGTCTCTGAGAGTATTCAAGCAGAGGCTGAGTTTTCCCATATGCCTGATGTTAGAGGGAGGAAATCAATTTATTCCCAGAGGCTAGCTGATGGCAGCAATAATCCCAATTCTGAAGCTGAGCAGGAGTTGGTAGGCTGGCCCAAGAAAGGGGATGATGCAGAGAGAAAAGCAGAACCATTAAATAATGTTCCCTTCCTATCCAGATGTCCCTGCAACTTATTTGTCATGCATCCTGCAGAGAGAGTTCCAGCTCCAAGTAGGTTATTAACCCAGATCAAAAATTGTCATTGAGAGCACTGAAACATGGTAGAACTGGCATAAAGGAAAGTAACAGGTGGTTAAGTCACTGAATATCATTCTAACCCAGCTACACTGCAAACCTCCTAGTCAGATCTGGGTATGCCATGGGACTGTCACAGATACGAGCCTGAGCATAATGGCTGGGAGAAAAGGGGTGGAGAACCCCAATATGTCCTTTCTCATGACATGCACACCAGCTACAATAATGTCTCAGAGTTTGGAGAAGGAAAAGAAAGCTCAAGTTCAATGGCAGTTAAACAGAGCCCCCTTCCTGAAGGAATTCCATGTGAAGCCAAGCTTGGAGGGCATCAGAGATGGGGTTTAGAAGAGAGAATTCCAGCCTGGGAGTTTTGTATCTATGAAAGAGCAAGAATCAACCCAGTTGGAACAGGGCTTGTGAGTCAGAGTTTCCCACAGGAGCAAAAGGGATGTGCCAGGAGAGAGTAAGAAATGATGGCAGGATGTCAGAGCAATGGCCAGGATCTGAACAGGGTACTAATCAGGACAGGGATGGGACACAGCTTCAGAACCCTGGTTCGGAGGTGCTAGTCTCTCCAGACCTCAGCCTGCAGCTCCCTGGGTGTGTGCCACTGAGCATGTCACCTATCCACAGAAAAGGGCAGAACATCAATTGGTCCCAAATGGAGAGAAAAAAAAAAAGGGCAACAGCAGTGAGCTCCCAAGATACACCAGCCCCCACTCCGGGGAATCCATGCACATACCTTTATTTACCTTGTTACCGACTCTGCCAGGCAGGTCCCAAGCCCATTTTATGGATGAAGAAACTGACACACACTTAGACTCATTAGCTTGCCCAAGGTTTCCACACAACAAAGGTAAAGAATCCGAACTTGGGCTTTTCTGGTCCTAATTCTTTCCTTTTCCAAGTTCTGCTCCATCTTACAGCTGCCTGGTTCCCCCCTTTAAGGTAATGAACAATGATCTAGAGCTCCCTCTAGTTCTGGGATCTCCAGGAGCCCAGTGCTTGGGATCCACAGAGTCAGGGAGTTAGCCTGAACAGTGAACCCAAGCCTTTCAAAACCCTTCCTGGCAGTCCCTGTTCCCCAGGTGAGCCTCAGGATCCAGGACCCTGAGACCCACAGCACCCCACTTCCTGGGACTATCTGCTACTTCTTGCCCCATCATGCCGGACCTACATTACTCTGTCCACATGGAGGAGGTTCTTCTGAGAGGGAGGTTCACAGGCCCCCAGAAGCCCCTAGTTGCCTCCACCTCACAAAAATAATTAGCTGAGCCCCGCAACCTGAGAAGGCTGGCTTCCAAGAAAGTGTCACATTTTCACAAGTTGATCAAGGTGTTTGTAAATGTTTATCTAAGGGAAGAACTTTTCCTGTGTAAATATGTCAGGAACAGTGTGAACAGCTGGGAAATCACCCAGGTGACATCTTCAGGGTGGAGGCAAGAAAGGGAAGAGAAGGCTGATGGGCACCAGTAGTCCCCCTGCGAGGACTGGCTCTGCTCTACCGCAAACACACAACTCCTCCCACCTCTGATCACTCCCCCCCCCCCCGCCCCCCGTGTGCAGGCACTAGGTGCTCAGGAGAACCCATTTCACAGACAGGGCAGCTGAAGTGAACAAGGAAAGGAAACGCTGTCAGCTTTCCTCATCAGAGAGTTCCGCAGCTATGAATACACTTGAAAACAAATGGCAAAATTGCATCTGTACTGAACATAATCAGACCTTCATTTTTTTCTTGTCATGATTCCCTAAACAACTATTAACATAGCATTTACATTGTATTGGGTATTACAAGTAATCTAGAGATGATTTAAAGTATGCAAGAGGATGTGGATCGGTCATATGCAAATGCCATGGCGTTTTATATAAGGGACTTTAGCATCCATGGATTTGGGTATCTACGGGGGTCCTTAAGACAATGGCCCACAGATACCAGGGATGACTGCATGCTTGAGGCTTCACAATGCATGGACAAGGGATAACAAGTCCTCTGACTCTTCTAGATGAAGCTGAGCCCTGAGCCAATGTCGCTGGAAATTCGCTATCTCACCTCCAGGCCCAGCCCCAAATACCAACTTGGCCTGGACAATAGTTCTAACTAAAGACCACTAGAAGCCCCCAGTAAGACCTCTCCAGAACCTAACTTTGATTAGAGCTTTATTAGAGAATTTGATTAATGCTCCCATTAATGGCTCTTCATTCACTCTGTGTTCAATATGTATTTATGCACCTCCACACACCCAGCACTGGCCCTGGGAATACCCACTAGTGATGGAAACAAACAAACAAAAAAACTCCTGCTTTAGTCAAACTGGTACTCTAGCAGAGGAAGCTGGACAATAATCATAACAAGAAAATTACATAGTTTATTAGAAGGAGATAAATGTTATTCAAAAACGTAGAGCACAGCATGAGCATTGGGGTTTCCTAGGGGAAGGGCAGGCCTCATAGAGAATGTGGCCTTTTTATTTTTTTTTCTTCCCTTTATTTTTTAACAGCTTTCCTGAAGTAAAAATTATGCAACATTCAATTAACCCATTTTAAGCATACAACACAATGATTTTTAGTAAAAGTATGGAGTTGTACAATTACCATAATCCAGGATTAGAACATTTCTATAAACCTAAACAGCCCCTCATCAATTCCCCTCTCACTCCAGGCATCTGCTCATCTGGTTCGCTCTATGGATTTACCTTTCCTGGATTTTTAATATAAATAGATCTCGGCTTTTTTGTTGTTTTTGTTTTTGTTTTTGTTTTGCTTGTCTTGTGTGCTACTGGAGATCAAACCTGAGGCCTTGCACATGTTGGCAAGCATTTAAACACTGAACTACAACTCCAGCCCTATCATATAATAGAATCAGACCGTATGTGGCTTTTTGTATCTGATTCCTTTCACTTAACATAATGTATTTTGAGATTCGTCTATACTGAGGCACATATCGGGGGTTTCTTGTCATTGCTAAGTGCTATTCCGTTGTGTGGATATACCACCTTCTGTTTCTCCACTCTCCAGTTGGTAAACATTTGGATGGGCTCCAGTTTGGTGCTATTATGAGTACTGTTGCTGTGAACATTATTAGACAAGTCCACGTGTGAAGACCTTCTTGATTTTCATGGTTATATTTCTAGGAGTGGGATAGCTAGGGCACATGGAAAGTTTATGCTTAACTACTTATGACTGCTAAACTTGTTTTCCAAAGTGGTTGTATCATTTTATCCCATTTCCACCAGCAATGAATAAGCATTTCAGTTTCTTTACATCCTTGCCAACACTTGCTGTTTATCTTTCTATTAGTATTTTTGAAATAGCAATCTATCATGACTTTAATTTGCATTCCTCTCATGACTAATGGTGTTGAGCACCCTTTAATGTGATAAACAAGGTGATAACTATCTGTGTGTCTATTCACATCTTTTGCCCATTTTTAAAATTTGATCTCTTGTCTTGTTATTGTGTTGTAAGAGTTCTTTATATTCTGGATACAAATCCTTAATCAGATACATGATGCGCAAATATTTTCTCTCAGTTTGTGGCTTGTCTTTTTGTTTTTTTAATGATGACTTTTCAAACACAAAAGCTTTTAATTTTAATCAAGTCCAATTTATTAGCTTTTTTCTTTTATGAATTATGTTTGTGATACTGGATCTAAGGATTTTACTAAACTAAAAGTCACAAAAATTTACTCCTATATTTTCTTCTGGAAAATTTACATTAAGTCTATAATTCATTTTAAGTTAATTTCTGTGTAATTTGTGAAGTAAGTGCTTAAATTTATCATTTTGCAGATAAATATCTAGTTGTCACAGCACTATTTTTCATAAATAAAATCTTTTTCCCTACTTAATTGCTTTTAAATCTTTGTCAAAATTCAACTGAAAATTCAACCAAAAACAATAGTGAATAATAATACATGGATCTAGCCGGGCGCGGTGGCGCACGCCTGTAATCCCAGCACTTTGGGAGGCTGAGTCAGGAGGATCGCGAGTTCAAAGCCAGCCTCAGCAATGGCGAGGCACTTAGCAACTCAGTGAGACCCTGTCTCTAATAAAAATACAAAAAAGGGCTGGGGATGTGGCCCAGTGGTTTAGTGCCGCTGAGTTCAATCCCTGGTACCAAAAAAAAAAAAAAAAAAAAAAATACATGGATCTATGTATCTATTCTTTTTTTTTTTTTTTTTTTTTTTTTGGAAGGGGGGTTACCAGGGATTGATCTCAGGGACACTAGACCACTGAGCCACATCCACAGCCCTATTTTGTATTTTATTTAAAGACATGGTCTCACTGAGTTGCTTAATGCCTTGCCGTTGCTGAGGCTGGCTTTAAACTCACTATCCTCCTGCCTCAGCCTCCTGAGCCTCTGGGATTACAGGCATGCTCTACTGCACCCGGCTTTTTTGTCTATTCTTAAACCAGAACCACACTGTCACACTATATTAGTATAATTTTATGGGTAGTTTTGAAATCAGGAAAGGTGAAGCCTCCAACTTTTTTCTTTTTCAAAATAGTTTCACCTATTTTGGGTCCCTTGCATTTCCACTTAAATTTTAGGACCAGCTTAATCTCTGCAAAAATCCTAGTAGAATGTTAATAGGAATTGCATAGAAGCTATAGATCAATTTGGTGAAAACTGCCATCTTAATAATATTGAATCTTCCCATCCATAATCATGGAATGCCTTTCTATTTATTTAGGTCTTTAATTTTTCTCAGCTGTGTTTTGTACATCCTATACTTCTTTTGTTGGGTATGTTTATAATTATTTTGTTCTTTCTAATGCTATTGCGAATGTTTTCTTTTCTTTTTTTTTTTTTTTTTTTTTTTTTTTTTTGGAACTGTTTTCTTAATTGCATTTTCAGATTGTTCATTGCTACCATATAGTAGTACAATTGATTTTTATACAGGTGCTCCTCAACTTACTCTGGGGATATGTCCTGATAAACCCCTTTATAAATTGAAAATGCATTTAATACACCTAATCTACTCACATCCTTGCTTAACTTAGCAACACTGCAGAGTATCTGTTGTTTACCCTGTGACTCAGTGGTTGATGGGGAACTGTGACTCAATGCCACTAACTAGTCAGTATCATAAGAAAGTGTGATATAAAGTATGTGCCATGTGAAAACTAAAAATTCAAAGTATTGCTTTCATTCCATCATGAAATGAAAAAAAAAAAATTAGTGGAGTCATTTTACATCAGGGACTGTCTGTATATGGATCTTGAATCCATAACCTTGCTGAACTAATTTTTTAGGCTGTGTGTATATGTGTGCGTGTATGTATAACGTGTGTGATTTCCTTAAGATTTTCTGCATACAGGATCATGTTGTCCATGAACAGATTTTGTTTTGCTTCTTTCCCAATCTGATGCCTTTCCATCCTTACTGTACTGGACAGAACTTTCAGTACTGCAATGCTGAACAGAAATGGGGAGGACAGACTTATGACCTTTGTTCCCAGGCTTAGGGAGAAGCATCCAGTCTTTCACCCCAAAGTATAATGTCAGCTGAAACTTTTCCATAGATGCCTTCTATCAGGTTGAGGAAGTTTCCAATTGTTCCTACTTTGTTGAGATTCTTTTTAAATGTTTTTTTTTTTTTCAGTTGACACATAATTTATGTTTATGGGGTATAATGTGGCATTTCAATACATGTATGCATTATGCAGCAATCAAATCAGGATAATTAGCATATCCATTATCTCAAACATTCAACATTTCTTTATGGTGAAACTATTCAAAGTCCCCTCTTCTAGCTATTTTGAAATATACATTACATTAATGTTAACTATGTGAGCTTACTGTGTAATAGACTATCACAACACATTCTTCTTAATTGTAACTTTGTACTCATTGACTACTCTGTTGAAAGTTTTTATCATGAATAGTGTCAGATATTGTGACATGCTTTTTCTGTATCTCTTAAGATGATCACATGGTTTTTGTTCTTTATTATGCTAATACAGTATATTGCATTAATTGATTTTCAGATATCAAACCAACCTTGAATTCCTGGCATTAAAAAAAATCCTGTTTGATCATAGTGTATAATCTTTTTTATATGTTGCTGGAGTCAGTTTGCTAATATTTTATTGATGGATTTCCATCTGTATTCATGACAAATAATGGACTGTAATCCTCTTTTCCTGTGATAAGGTATCAGAGTAACATTGGTATTATAGAATGAATTGCAAAGTGTTCCTTATTCCTCCGTTTTCTGAAAGATTTTATGAAAGATTATATTATTTGATAGAATTCACCAGTGAAGTCATCTGGAACTGGTTGTCTTTGTGGGAAGATGTGTTTTTATTAATTTAATGTTCTACATGACACAGGTCAATTCAGACTTTGATAAGGTGACTTTTGAACAAAGACTTATAAATATGAGGGAGTTAGCTGAGGATCTTGGAGCCAATTCCTACTTGAAGTGAAAAAGCAGTCATTGAAGGTTTCTAAAAAGAGGGAAGACAGGATCTGACTTGTATTTTAAAAGAATCACCCTGACTGCTGTTGAGAACATACCATAAGAGGGCAAAGGAAGAAGACAATAAAGAGGATCTTGCAGTCATACGTATGAGGGAGGAGGGGACTCATCAGGATAGCAGCAGTGGAGATAGAGGACATCTGATATGAGAGTGAGGGATCCAGGATGATGTCAAATTGTTTTTATGTGGAGTCTTTTATTCCTACAAATTGGATGCAAAATTCTGAATGTATGTGTGTATTTCTAGGAAGAGGTTCTATATTCTCAAAGGAGTTGGTCAGCTCCAAAACGTTTAAGAATGACTATTATAGACCAATGTCTAGGTCAACACAGGCTGCTATAACAAATACCAGAGACTGGGTGACTTAAGAAACGAACATTTATTTCACACAGTTCTGAAGGCTGGAAGTCTGAAATCAGGGTGCATCATGGCCAGGTTCTAGTGAGGGCCTACTTCCATGTTATGTCTTCACATGTCCTTTCCTGATGCATGCACACAGAGAAGAATCTCCTGTCTCTTCCTCTGTTAATAAGGTACTAATGCTATCAGGAGGTCCCACACTCATGACTTAAATCTAACCCTAATTACCTCCCAAAGGATCCACTGCAAATATCATCACATTGGGGGTCAGTTTGCAACATATTAACGGAGGAGACACAGCATTCAATCCACAGTAACTCACCTCTTCACTTTTGAGAAACTAAGGCTCAGAAGGATCAAGTTACTTTCACGTGACCAGCTAGCTAGCCAGCTGTGAATCTAGGGCTACCTGAGTGTTTTTGTACTGCACCAGGCCTGGCCTAGTGGAATGCATAATCAGAACCCCTCCACTCAGACCAATGAAACCATTCACCCACTCCTAGGAGCACCCAAGGAAGAGACAAGGTGGACAGAGATGGCTCCTCTGCCCCTTCCAGCTTCCAGTGCCCACCTGCCTCACAGACCAGAATGCCCTCCTCCAGGCTAACAATGCCTGGACAGCTGCCCGCCCTCCTTTCCTGTCACCTCTGGTCCATCTGGGATCCACAGGCCCTGAACCATCCTCCCCCACCCCGACCCTGGGAGATCTAAGAGAAAGTCTTTCTGCCAACTCAGCTCCCTTTGCACACTGAACCTCAGAAAAGCAGCAGCTTATCTGCCCAGAGAATGAGAGCCCTTGTTTTTTTATCAGTGCAGCAATCTTATCTAAACAGGTTAGGTGGCAAGAGTGAGGGAGAAAAATAATTAAAGGGGAGGTAGGTGAAATGTTGACATTATTATTACTTAAGTGCTGCAGAGCTTTCAGTTCATGTTTTTACACCAGTGACACCCAATGAGGGGGAAATCAGCATGGCTGATTATCTGAGCCGCACACCGGCTCACGCCACCTCCCTGCCACCTATAAATCTTATTGAACAGGTTCCATTGGCAAGACAGAAAAATAATTAAGGCAAAGGGAGGTGAAACGTTGATGTTATTACTGTAATACAAAGGCCTGTTTAGTTTCTACACCAATGAAACGCAACTGAGGGAAATCAGTTTTAAAGATTACCTTTCAGAGATGCAAACCAGAGCCCCCTGAAGCTGGGTCTAGAGAAGAAAACAGCCACAAACCATGGAACATTTCCAAGTCTGTGCCAGTCTCACAGGGACTTTTAAGTCCACAAGTTTCCTTTTGACTGTGTTCTATTTTCTCACAAATCCTTTCTTTCCCACTTATTTATTGACTAGAGACACCACACCAAAAAAAGAAAGAAAAAAAAAGGAGAGTGATTCTCCAACCACTGGTCTCAAAAATCCATAGCAGAAAATGGTTCTCTGGAGAGAGGTTTTTAGCACTCACTGGGAGCCAGGACTTAATTGAATCGCTTTCCCTCTGAGGTGGGACAGCTTCTTCTGACTGTGTCAACAGAGGGATCCGCCCCATCTCATCTTGCCAGGGGGAGCGGAGGGTTGGTGGGCAGCATACCAGGACAAGCCCTAGGCTCTCACCCTTAAGGGGTCTAGAACTCTGTTCTTCCCTAGAGATGTGCTGGTCCAATGAGGCGAGTCAATGATACTCTGCGCTGAGCAGCATGGGTTTGCCCAACGAGCCACCTGCCAGCAGCCTCACGTTTAGAGTAAGCAGAGACCATTTGAATGGCTAAGCCTAGCTTTCCAAAAGTATCTGGAAACTGGTAAACCGAAGCTAGCTCACAGACAGGTCTGGCCAGTTCCCGGGGTATCTTTAGAGTATTCAACAATTGTTATCAACATTTAAGATGCCAGAGGTCTTTTGATTAAAATTCAGATTTCTGATCAGTGTGGTGGCACATGCTTGTAGTCCCAGCTATTCAGGAGGCTGAGGGAGGAGGATCACAAGTCTGAGACCACACTGGGCAACCTAGACAGACACTTTCTCAAAAAAAAAAAAAAAAAATTTTAATATTATTAAGGGCTAAGGATGTAACTCAACAGTAGAGTGCTTGCCTAGTATGTGCAAGATCCTGGGTTTTTCCTAGGCACCAAAAAAATTGTTTTGTTTTGTTTTGTTTTTTAAGATTCTCTTGCAAAGACCGGGCAACAGGGCTCATTTGCCTGCTTGGCACTAATTGTGTAGTGGCTGCTCCTTGTGGGGGGATGGGGCCCAACAGTCCCCAAATTGCCATGTCTCAGCTACGTCATGTATACATATCACAGTGGCACCAGCATTGAAATTGCAGCTGCCGATCTCACCCACCCCAGAGGGAGACCTGCCTTCAGGGGACTCACCGTTGGAGGGAGGCTTAAAGCAGAAATAGAAGCAGGAGATGAAGGCCAGCAGAGGCAAGCAGTGCCCCGTTGTGCCAGGGGATGCAGCTTTAAGGAAGGTGTAGGTGAGGTCAGAGGCATGAGTGGAATTTGGACAGATGAGTCAACTTGTCACCGATGAGTGGGCAGCGTGTTACTTCCCTGCTAACTGCTATTCCAGTTTAAAGAGCCCCAACCTTGGAGTCTGGGTTCAAACCCTAGCTGGCCACTAACTATGGTATGAAGATGCTCCCTTCCTTCTGTGGCAACAGGTGGCAGTGGAGTCTGTTCCACATGAGGCCCTGCCTTCCTCTCCCGTCACCCTCATTCCCCAAATGAGCCTTCTCAGCCTCTAAGACTGAAACCCAGGCCCCACACTGGCCCCTCCTCACCCTCCGTGGTTGCAAAGATAGAGGAACAGACTCGGAGACCTTTACTGGTCAACCAGCCTGGGGCCAGAGCCGGGCTAGTGCCACAGGTTTTCCCAACCAAGCCACTTCTCTCAGAGTCCTCAGACCAGAAAGAGAAGAGTGGCTGGGGCCTGCTGTCTGCCAGTAGCACCCTCGTGCTCAAAATACCCTGCCCCGGGGCATGAGGCTTCTCCCTGAGGAAATGAAACCCAGAGGCAGCTAAAAGAGGCAGATCAGCAGAGCTGGGCAGGGAGGTCTCTACAGCGGGTAGCAGGTGCCAGAAGAAAAAAAGATGACAGTTGGGGTCTGCATGCAGATGCAAACAGGCTTACAAGTGCAAGAAACCAGCAGCCATCACTGGGAGGAGGGTTGTAAATAACTAAAATTATACTTCCTCTCCTGACGTGGTCAGGGAGTA
This sequence comes from Tamias sibiricus, assembly GCA_025594165.1. Taxonomy (NCBI): domain Eukaryota; kingdom Metazoa; phylum Chordata; class Mammalia; order Rodentia; family Sciuridae; genus Tamias; species Tamias sibiricus. The sequence goes on along the minus strand of CM046657.1, from coordinate 120,727,950 downwards.
GCATTTCCCCTGTTAGTCTTCGGTTCTGCTTAATAGCTGTCAGATCAACATGCTCACATCAGCAATGAAAAAAAATTAAGATGAAGTACAAAACATCCTGTTTTTTTTTTTTTTCAAGTAAATTAATGTGAGTCACCGTAATAACTTGTGGCCAGATTCATCTGGCACCAAAAAGTCTAGGCCTTCTGTGCTGCCCACCAGAATGGACTCTCCCAGGGCTCCCAGATGAGTGGCACCATCCAATGTCGAGTATGGCTGCTGTAACCACCTGATCTGGAGGAAGGTCTCAGCAAAAGAACAATGGTGGCTACAAGGTGTGGGTCTGGAAGCAGAAACGTTAATTAGAATCTGGTTAACAGGAAGTAAGGCAGCCCAGAGTTTGCAGAAGTATTTGCTAGAGACAGAAAAGAAGTGGACAATCCTGGACCAGGGGGCATCATGAGGGGATGGAGAGTCACTCCCCAGAGGGGTCCTATGTCATACCTCTAGTGTCATTCAAATCAGCAATGATTCAAGCGGTAAATATCCCAGGCTTCCTAAGCAATGTTCAGTTTCTTTAATAATCCAGAAGTTTCCATGCCTCTGGGTCCTGAGCCATGGAATAATTGGCATTTGTTGAGGGCTCCGCGGGTGTCTGTGTGGCATGAGAGACCTCAACCTCGGGTCCACATAAGGAAAGCACTCCTGATGGGAGCGGGCACACCAGGATGCCAGAGCAGCTCTGTCCCCGCTGGCCAGCCACCTCCAGGTCCCCTAAGCCACACACTGCAGGCACCAAGTCTCCTTTGCTCACGGGCAGGGCAGGGATGGAAGTCATGTGATGTGAGGTCACCTGTTCCTTACAAGCCCCTTCGCCTGCATCTGCGGCACTCAGCGTGCCCCGGAGACCATTAGCACCTCTATGGGAATATTTAACCGAAAACAATTTCTAGTCAGGATCCGTTATAATTACTAATTAGATCTGATTATAATTATCTCTCATTGCCATCCCTTACCTGACACACAGGGTAGCGCCAATGCCTTGCAACAATTAGCAGCGAATCTTTCCCGATACGCTGGCTGATTGGAAACACAATTGCAGGGTCGAAGGGAGAGCCTGGCTTATTAAAGGGGCCCGCTGTTTACCGAGGATTGTTGTGAGCAAATTAGATTAAATTAATGAGGGGGAAACTTGGAGTAAGGAAATGGGCATTTTTTTTTTTCCTTTTTGTCTCAATTCATGACATCACTTGGGGGGAAGAAGCTGAATTCCCCTTTGTGTTCCCCACCTCAGGCTTTCAGGCATAATTGACCACTCCAATTCTGCCCCCTTTAGTTCAGTCAGCCCAGGCCCAACCAGTGCCATGCAGTGGACTGAATGAGCAGACTCCATAGCTGTGTGACTTTGGGCAAGTCAATCACACTCTCTGAGTCTCAGCTTCCTCATCTATAGAAAAGAATGCTTGTCTGCAGGAGCTCTGGGAATGTTAGGAAGGGACCATGTTTGCACAACAGGGGCCCACAAGTTTCTGGGGACCAGAGACCACAGCTTAGGCATCTTGGAATCGCTGGGCTCAGCCTCAGGCTCAACACGGACAAGTGCTTGGTAATTTGCAGGATGAACTACGTGGAACTCACACCTTGGACCAATACCACTCTGACCAGTTAAAGCCACATTTGGATCTGAGATCCTGACCTAGGAGCCAGTATTTAATCCCTGGCTCCCCAGGACCCAGTGGGGACAGAAAAGGCATCCACTACCCTTGCTCTGCCTCTGACCTCCCCCAAATCCCCTCAGAGTCACTTCACACAAAGGGCAGGGGTGAGGCGCAGGGTATGCCTGGATTCTGGTCTCAAGATACTGTGGCCGGTGGGGCCCACCAGGACAGGTTGTGCACCCGAGGGCAGGGCAGGGACTCCCACACTCAGGTGCTGATGGGGGTGGGGCAGATGGGCTGAGGCCAGGCCCCATCCTGCTCAGGAGGACGGCAGCTTCACTGAAATTTTTGTCTGCATGTTTGAGAGAAAATAAAACACAGACTGGCCTAAGCGCCCGAGGGGGCAATAGCACACTTTTTGTGACATTCAGCAGTGGGGACTGTACATGCACTTTGGAGTGCTAAGTAACCATAGGAGTCTGGCTACCCTGAAGCCATCTGTCCATCTCAACCGCACAGAGGTGGGAGAGATTCAGCACTCCCTCTGCAGCTGGTTGCGTCTTCCCAGCCAGGCATCAGGCAGGAGAATACAGAGGGTTGGAGATGGCCCAGCCCCTCCTACATCTGACTGCAAAAAGACTTCCTCAGCCAGAGCTTTCTAGCTGAGTTGGGCTCAGCTTCTTGACCTGCAGAAACTGTGAGAGCTAAAAATTGATTCCTGTTGTTTTAAGCCACTGAGTTCAGGGGTAATTTGTTATGCAGCAATAGGCAACCAGACAGATATTACAGAAATGGCTAGTCAATCCTCAAATGTACCTGTGCTCAGAACATGGAGAGGCAGTGTGCAGTTTGAAAGGTACCTTCCTATACATATTCATCCTGCTCTTTACCATGACCCTGAACACTGTTGGGGCAGGTTTACTTAATTCTCATTTTATAGATGAAGAAACTGAGGGTCAGAGAAGCTAAGTGAATTTGTTTTTTTGTTTGTTTGTTTGTTTGTTTTGCTTTTATTTTTTATTTATAATAGTAGTATGTATTACAATTCATAATGCACATATATAGCATCTTTTTACATACAACTGTTTGTATACAAAGTATATTCGTACTATTCAGGTCTTCAATCATGCATTTAGGACAATGATATCCATCTCATTCAACCACCTTTTCTTTTTTTTTTTTTTTTTTTCTTTTTTCCCCCCTCCCTCCCCCCTTGTTCTCTCCCTTCCCCTCCCTTCCTTTTGACCATTCTAGTGTTCCTCTAATCCTCCTATGTACCCCCATCCAACAACACTGTAAACTAGCCTCCTTATATCAGAAAAAACATTCGGCATTTGGATTTTTGAGATTGACTAATTTCAAAGCTAAGAAGTGAATTTGGACAAGAGCACATGGCTGGCAAGTGCAAGGGCCAGTACTACACCCCAGGAATTCTGAACCCAGAGTGCAGTATCCCCAGTCCTCCCTGCCTGCCCTTAATAAGTCAGTCAATTTTTCTAAGCCTCAGTTTTGAAAAATGGACATAATAATAGCTGCCTGTATAAAAGGGTTGCCATGGAGATTAGGTGCATGCTGAGTGTGAAAGTGCTTTATAAAGTTCTGAAGAGAAAGTAGGGGCTGTCACCCTTCCATGGGATGCTGGAGCTGACTTGCCCTGGCCCATTAGAGCAGGTGGTGCATTCTCTTCCCAATTCGGCATTGGTGACAACGTGTTGGTGGCTTTGAAGTGGTCTTAATGGGAGCATTTACAGCATAGAAATGGGCAACACTACAAGTCAGAATTTTGTTTATTTTGTCTGGAGAACCAGCTTACCAGCACGACACTCCTCAGGCACCTCCCCTGACTCAGTCCAAGACCTTAGGCCTCAGTTTTCCCATCTGAGTTATCATACCTTTCTGAGTCTCCAGTTCCCTAACTGTAAAGTAGGAACCAGTATTCCTGCCTGTCTCCATTAACACAAAGAGGTTATTTGAAGTGCATGGAAGGCCAGGCTGGAGAACCCCTAAGTGTGTGAGCCACCATTCCCCCAATTCATGTTCTTTGTTGTAATCATCCTACATCATGAAGTAAGCAAGAGCAGGAACTGGACAGTGACTGACAACAGAAACCCAGCCCAGACCAGAGACACTGCGGATTTGCCGGCTGCATCCCCAGAGGCCAGCCTGGGCTTGGGCCCCAGTAGAGCAGGTACCATTGAGGCTGCAGGGCCACTGGGAGAACGGGATGCTGCAGCTGGGCTCCAGGAGCCCTGAGCGCTAGCCAGGATCTGCCTCTAACTTGAGGGTGGCACTGGGCATCTTACTTTACCACCGTGAGCCTCCAGGGATTGCCAAGAAGATGAAATAGGATCCTGCATAGCAAAGCTATCAGAAAAGCATAAAGTGCTAACTTAATGCACAGTGGAATCTGTGGGGTGCAGAGGGGGACTTCTACCAGAGCATGAGATAAGGCCAATCACTCATGTGCAGATGGGAGAACCAAGGCCAAGATAGAGAAACTGGCAGTAACTAAGCTGCTCTTACTAAGCACTACTATAAACCATCACTATTCAAGGCACTAGAAATATAACAGAAAACAGAACAAAGTCACTCTTCTCAAGGAGCTTCTCCCAAGAAAGGAGTTAGACTGTAAGCCAACTCCGGTGTCATGAGTACCCATAAAGCAGGACAAGGAGGAGGTGCGGGAAGATCCAGAGGAGCCAGCTTACATGGACAGGGAAGGTCTCTTTGACTTAAAAAAAAAAAAAAAAACCCACAACCAAAAACAAGGGAGTAGGCCAAGCAAACATTTGGACAAAAAAAAACATTCAAGACAGGGGCTACAGGAAGTGCAAAGGTCCTAAGGCAAGAGTGGTCTTGTCATTTTCCAGTGTCAGCAAGGAAGCCTGTGTGGCTGACACAGAGTGAATAATAGAAAAAGTAACAGAAATGAGGCCAAAAAGAGCAGAGGCCAGATCTCGCAGAATCTCATAGCCCCCAAAAGCAACTTTGGACTTAACTCTGCATGAGACAGGACACTACCAGAAGCTTTGAACAGAGGACTAACAGTATGAACAGAACTGGCCTGCCTGCTAGTTTAAGGAGTCCAGATAAGGTAAGGATGAATGCAGGAAAGCTAGAAGCCCTGGAGGAGTATATCAGTGATTTGAACTGGGGCAGGAGCAGGGGTGTGTGTGTGTGTGTGTGTGTGTGTGTGTGTTTGAGGCGAGTCTGGTTATGCTGCCCAGGCTGGCCTCAACCTCCCAGACGTAAGTGATCCTCCTGCCTCAGCCTCCTGAGTAGCGAGGAATACAGGTTTGTGCAGGGCTTGAGATCTATGTGTATTTCAAAAGTGGAGCTCACCACAGTCAGAGAACTAGCAAAGTCCAGGATATCCTGAGGGACGTGGCCTGAGCTGCTGGCAGCAGGGAGTGCCACGTGCCGAGAGGCTGGGACAGAAGCCCCCGTGTTGTGTCCTGACTCAGGCTGGCTCGTGGTCTGCCGTCTGTGAGGAGAGCAGAGAGAAGGCCAGGGAGCAGCCCCAAGGACTCAGAGAGGGCAGGGGTGATCTGAGACTCCCTCCTGCTCCAGGTTCCAACTGTGACACCAACAGTGCCCTGTCCCCAGGCAGTCACGGTCTGAGAGGACCAAACAGGGTCACTTCATTCCAAAGGCACCGCTGCCCCTGGGGTCAAAGCTCTGAGGGGAAGTCCAAGGGCAAGCAGCAGTCCTGGCGCTCCGAGAACTCGGGGCCTGCTCAGGGCGGTGACGTACCGCCATGCAGGGTCACGCGTGGAAACTTGCCCTGAGAGAACAAGCGGGGACAGTGAGGAACGTGGGCAGTCAGAGGTCTCGAGGATGAACCCCGCTGGGGTCAGCTAGGGAGAGCAGAGGCCCTGGGGGTGGGAGCAGAGAGGAGGGCTCATGGGGAGACCTTAAGTGGGCACAGGACCAGAGAGGCTGGGGTCCTGGTGGTCGCTGGGCACAGTGGCACATGCCTGAAATCCCAGCGGCTCAAGAGGCTGAGACAGGACAACCGTGAGCTCAAAGGCAGCCTCAGCAAAAGCAAGGTGCTAAGCAACTCAGTGAGACCCTGTCTCTAAAAAGGGCTGGCGATGTGACTCAGTGACCGAGTGCCCCTGAGTTCAATCCCTGGTACCCAGAATAAAAAAAAGAAAAGAAAAGAAATCCTGGTGGGCATGCAAAGGGTTCAGACTACATACTGTGGACAAGGGGAAGCCACTGGAAGTTTCTGGAGAACATGGAAGAGCAAGTTCTCAGGTCCTTCCCTGAGCAGTCCTCTTCTATTTGTTTCCACTTGGTGCGGGAAGATCTTCTTCTTCTTGCTAACGTCTTCCAGCCCCGAGTCTGACCTGGGGTCTGAGCAGCAGGGCTTGGGGTCTGCCTGGAAGACAGGGGCTAAGAAGGGCCAGCTGAGTACACATTGTCCTTGGAATTGATCAGTGCACAGCCTGGCCGCCTGGCTGATCCTCATGCCTCTCTGGGCACCAGCTCAGACCCTGCCGGAGCTTCTGCTCAACTGGCTTCTCCCCATCCCCCATCCTTCCTGGCCTGATTAAGGTGAGTGTCATCCCACGGGGGACTTGATGGATGAGCTCAGTAAAGGCTGCCTGTTTCTATCTGGAGGGCTTTGGGAAGCCATCCATCTTCCTCTGGCAGCCCATGCCAGCCTCAGAGCTCACCTCCCCCGGGGCAACACCCAGGCCTGAACTTGCCATGCCCCAGGTGGGTCCAAGCACCCCAGGGGTTCTCTTGTGTTTTGTCCTCACCGAGGACAGGAGGTAGGGACAAAAACAAAAACAAGTTTGGGGTGAGGCACCCCTCCTTGGTCACAAAATTTGAGGGACATCAAAAAACTCGGTAAACCAGGTAATAATATTTTAATGCAATCTGTGTGTGTGTGTGTGTGTGTGTGTGTGTGTGTGTGTGTGTGGTGCTGGGGAAGGAACCCAGGTCCTCACACATGCCCATCTACCTCAGAGCTAAATCCTTACCCCTTAATGCAAGTTCTTTAAAAATCAAAATGAGTGCAAAAAAAAGAAAAAAAAAACCCGATGAGCAAAATATCAAACCATTAAAGACGGGATCAGTAACAGCGCCGAGCGGAGCCATAAGCGAGCCCAAGGCAAGAGGAAAATGTGTGCCCTGTATGAGTGTTTTTATGTACTTTTTTAATGGTTAATTTTTTTCTAGGACATTAAAGTAGTTGGGGAAATGTTGAAACATTTAAAAGTGGGTCTATTAAAACACATAACATTATTTTAAGTTTAGATATTTTGTTTACAGCAAAAACTGGATGTATTTCATTTCACTACCCTGGTTTTCGTGGCAGTGAACTCATTGGTGTCTATAATTCTCCACCTCTTTGCTTATCTCATTTCCTGTTGAGAGAGAGGCTGTGTTGGACCATTTCCCTTGGCCAAGTGGCCACTTTAAATAACATCTCATTAACTGCAGTTTCCCGATCCTGTCTTCATTTAAGTTGTAGCATTTTGTATTTTGCAGTCTTTTTAAGTTTGCATTGAGATATTATTTATCTCCATTATGGACGTCTGGGGCACATCTGTAAATTCTGTACCCAAGGTATTGGCCTTCCTTGCCTCTCCATTTCTGGCCCTGAGAAGGAAGGAGCAAAGGTGTTGGACCCCTGCCCTCAGCCTGAATCAGGAGGGGATTCTGGGAATGAGCCAGCTCTGGGTCAGTGACTGACAAGTCAGCATTCATTTGTCCAGGCAGGGCCGGCTGAAGAGGGTGAGTGAAGGCAGCTGTGGTGTGTGGGGGCTGTAGGGAGACCACTGTGGACTACAGTGGAGGTTCCAGCTCAGATTCTTGCTGCGGGTGTTGGGCAAGTCCCTGGCTCCCACTGAGAACCCCACTCATTTTTTTAAGCCTGCCCTGGTACCACACTGGGTGTTTGTGAGGTTCTAAGTAAATAACTGGACAGAAGCCCATCTGCAGCGGGCAGTTCAAATGCCCACCCCTTACTGGTTAGCCACAGCACCGAGGCTGTGCCACAATTCTCTGGTCACTCAATCCATCATCAGGAAGTTCTGCTTTGTGTCTCATTTCAGTCTTGCATCCTCTTTCTCTGATCCATCTTTTCTGCAACACCAGTTCTGCTGTCTAGTTTGGAGGTTTCGGTTTAGTCCTCCCGTTACTCTCTCCAGCAAGATTCCCAAATGTTGGGGAGATGTGAGGGCTCAGGGCAGGTAAGGAGCCAGCCTCCCTCTGTCCAGCCCACCCCAAAACCCCATCAGCATCTTGATAGTTCACCATTAACAGTTATTGAGGCATAAGCTGCTACTAAAGCCTTTTCAGAATCAATTTATCAAAGTTTGATAGGAAGCCATAAAAAAAATGCCTGGTGGCTCTTCCCCCTGCAACAGCTGAGTGGGTGAGACAGAGGCCCGTTGCCTGATGGGCAATTAGCAGCCGTCTTCACGACCTCCTTCTCCCCACTGCAACCCCATCCCTCCAGACCCCCACAGCCCCTACAGTCTTCTCCCTTCCTCTTCTGCAAATAGAAACAACTTTCAGAAAACTGGACAGGCAGAGGCTAATTGGGAGCAGGAAAGTAACTTCAGGAAAACCAATGAGCAAGTGGATAAGTGGACATGAGCTGAGAGGGACTCTGAGAAACCATCAGGTCCATCCCCCTGCCTCAGAGGCATGTTATCGCATCACATTCAACTCATTTCTGAAAAGGAAAAAAATAAGTAAAAATAGAAATGGGCTTCTTGAAAGAGGCCTGTCCCTCTCCTCTCAGCTGTATGTCCAACAATAGTTCTTCCTGATGTCTAACATCCCTCCCTCATGCTGCATCTTGTGCCCATCCCCCGCCTTTCAGTGAAAAAGAGACTATACATAGACCATCCTCTCAAAGACCACTCAATTACTGAGTGTCCATCTATAAGCTATCCTTGCATTTTATAAGCCCTGAAAAAACAAGGTAAGCAAAGATGGGGTCATTTGGAAGTCAATAAAGAAAACAAAAGTCTGGATTCTGAAATCACCTTTTTAGTACTTCAAATCTGTGAGAACCCCAGAAAGATGATAATTTGCTGTGTTGCTTTGGACATTTCACTTAACTTCTCTGGGCCAGGTGTCTTGTCCATCAAGCAGGGAAGGCACATGAGGTTGGGTCAGCTCCAAGGGCTTCCCGTGCCAACAGCCTGGGTCTGGTCCAAGGTGAAATATTTGCACCTTCTCTCTGGGACACATGTGGGCAGGTGCTTCTGATATAGCCTCCTTCCTGCCACACATCTTGACTAGGGGGCACACAATGCAGGAGCATAAGGAACCATGAGCAGGCATTCGCCAGAGTCTGGGGCCTTGAGTTAACTCTCAGCCAGCCAGGACAGGAAGAGAAGTGAGCAGGCACCTAGGCATCCACACAGAAGCCGGCCCCATGCAGAGCCTTCACCTGTCATCCCGACACCAGCGCAAAGCCTTGTGGTCACCAGCCTGGTGGTCTTCATGACCCTCTGACAGTGTTTACTGTTATGCCCACTTTACAGATGCAGATGCTGAGACTCAAGAGAAGGGAAACCTGCCCAAGGTCACGCAGCTAGAAATTGGTGGCCCTGAGCCTTGGGTCCCATCTGTGGGATCCACACTCAGGAACATCTGAAGCCCTCCCTCTCTCCACTCAGGACCCCTTTCCACCACTAGATGGACATGAAATTCAAATAGAGCCCGACTCTCCAAGGGGACACCAGGCTCTCCTCCACCCGCCAATCCCTGTCTGGGCAGGTGACCTGTGGATTCTTTAGCATTTATCCAACCCCAGTTTCTTTAAGAAAAATTATCGCTTCTGCCCAAACTTGGGCTCCAGCAGAAAGCTGGGGTGTCTTCCTGTCTGGCCCCAAGGACTATTGTTGGCTTTGCTTGGAGCCTCAGACCACAATGTGGAAGGAGATGTTGGAGGTAGAGCCACACTTTGAGAGATGAGGAGGGAGGAGACATAAGAAAGAAAATGAGGATTAGCTGAGCCCTGGGCCCTGGATTTGACCTACGCCATCTCACAGAGCCATCCCACAATGCTTCCCACTAAGGTTTTAGTTTTTTGTGGTTTTGGGGTTTTGTTTGTTTGTTTGTTTGGTACCAGGGATTGAACCCAGGGATGTTTAACCACTGAGCCATATCCCCAACCCTTTTTTATATTTTATTAGAGACAAGGTCTCTCTGAGTTGCTGAGGCTGCCTTTGAACTTGTAATCCTCCTGCCTCAGCCTCCCCAGCTGCTGGGATTATAGGAGTGCACTATCATGCCTGGCACTTCCCACTAAGTTTGATTATCCTTCCTGTTTCATGAAGACGAGGGCTCAGAGATCTAATCAACTTATCCAGAGTCACAGAGCTGGTGACAGGGGAAGCCAGGCTTCCATCCCAGTTCTGACAGCAAATGGAGCCCTGCATCCCTGGCCCAAGGGCACGTTCACAGAGGTAGTTGCTCAGCCTGTGGGAATTCTGAGCACCCTTGGAACACAGGCCTGGAGAGTCTGTTTTCAATGACCCACCTCATGGAAAGGGCCAGGCTGATGAATGCTTTAAACAGAGATATCTCTGCTCACCTCTCTCCTGGCCTTGTCTAGTGAATGCAAATTAACACTAATGGGAGTCTAAAATAAACACTCAGAAAGTGAAGCCGCCTTGCTTCTCCTCTACCACAAGCACTCATGTGCATGCACGCATGCTGCATTCCAAAGTCAAATGCAAATGATATTTTCAATTATATACCAGATTTGGATTATCCATGCCTCTGGCCACAAACATTAATGCTCATCGCGGGAGCTGACTCTGACGTTAAGACACATCCAATTCCTTTCTCCCCATACCAGCACTGAATTCCTCACCACATCCACTCCTCAGAGCAGCTCATGTGCTGTTCCCAAGTGTCACGCTTTCATTTTGACCAATACATGCAGCACTCACACCCCAGATTCCAGCGCAGTGACAGTGATGTAGATCCAAGTTGAAACTCGTATATCCTAACACAGACTGATTCCAGGGCATCCACAGCAACTTGGTGCCATCCTGTCTCTTTTTATAGAGTGTCACTGTGTACAGAACACTTTCCAGAGCAAGGTGGTTGCTAATCAAAGGGAAAAGGAAGCCTTGGAGGGAGACAGATGAAAGAAGGAAGGTGATTAAGGACCCAGGCAGTACTGGGACTGGCCAATGGGTCCCAGAGAAAGGGGTGTTGAAGGTAGAAAGAAGAGAACACCAAGGTCTCAGAAAGCCAAGGGACACCGGCTGTCCTGGTCCCAAACTCACAGTGACTGAAATGCATGCAGGTGCAGCCGGCTCAGAACCAACAATGCCCTTATGGACCCCAAATCCCAACATCTCCCAAAATTGACCTATGAATCCAACGTGGAATGCCAGTAGGGCCAAAGGAATCTTCTGGAACATATTAGATACTCAATTCACAGGCATGTTCTCTGGCTCTGCCCTTCTCACAGTATCCACATCTGGAAGCTCTGTTTTTCCTAACTCCCCATTTCACACAGGCATCTCTCCCCACTGTGGGGTCATATATTCAGCGTTCATCTGCTCAGCACCTGCTCGGCTCAGACCCCAAGCTGGGTCAAGAGGTACCATGAGGAACCCAACAGGGCTGCTGCCCTTGGGATGCTCACAGCTGAGCAAGGCACCTTGATCGAGCCACGGTGACTCCCAGGTACCAGTTCTGCAGGCGAAGAGAGCTTCTGTGCAGCTGGGCCGTGGCTGAGGCACCATGCTGGGCACTGGAACACACATGGATGACACTGGTCCCTGCCCCACAGGTGCTTCATGTAGGTCCAGTGGAAGTCAAAGGGGGCATTCAAGCAAAGCCTGAAAGTCACATAGGTGAGCACAGTCAGAAGAGAGACAGAAGGCATTCTGGGAAGACAGAGTGGCAGTCTGGGCCCAAAGCCTGGGAGGCCACGGCTGCCAAGAGCCAAATGGCTGCAGTCAGGAGCCATAAGGCTAGAGGCGGGCATGGGGTGAGGCTGCACAGGTGGGCCAGGCCCAGGTGCTGCAGAGCCTGGGACACCATAGGCAAAGGAGGAATGTGATTGGCTTGTCATCCCAGGGGCTCACCTAGCAGCCTGTGGGGCACAGATGGGAGCAGGGAGAGGAAGAGCTCATCTTGCAGCCTCCTTCTGTATCCCTCACGAGTGAAGGAAGAGCATGGCATCTAGTCACGGAGCTTCTGTCTTCCGCTCTCCATGGGCCGCAGGGCAAGAAGCAGCTCCACGCTGGCTTGCACCACCTGCCCCTCCTGCTCTCGGGACCAGCTCCACTCATCTCCATCCTGTCTGCCAGGCCACCCAGGTCCCGGGCACCTGCTCCCAAGGCCCAAGAGATGGGTGATGGAGAGTGCTCACACTGCCCCCAACTCCCAGATGAGAGCCGGCCTCCCCAAGGCCAGTAAGAGGGCGGCCAAGCCAACGGAGAGCAGAGAGAAAAGCACCCCTCCCTAACTTGGAATTTTAAAAAAGAAGAAGATTTAAAAAGAAACTTAAGAGTTGAGGTCTGGACCACACATGGGTGTGAATTCACATTCGGGGGATAATCGTAAACCCAAGGATCCCATCAAGATCCCAGATGGTAGAAGGGGCCAGACTGGAGTTCTAGGGTATCAAGAGGGCAAGAACACGTGGGACCCAGACAGGAAGGAGGCCCAGAAGAGCAGAGACTGAGATCCCTGCTTCAGAATCGGGAAGGTGGGCAGCTTGCCTGTGAGGCCATCATTGGAGGGGGGGCATCCTGTAGCCCTTTCACTAGCCCAGGCTGCCCAGCCCTGCCTGGGGAAGAATCAAGCAGAAAGGACCCTAGACTTGAAATCAAGAGGGTGAAATTAAAACCCTCACTCTTCACCTAAAATCTCTACTCAGATCCCAGCTTCAATCCCTGGATCCCTGATCGCTAGAGCAGCCCCTCCATGCCAACACCCTGGGATGTGAGGTCACTATACGGTGGCTGACTACAGGACAGAATCCAGCACAGACTCTGTCCCTAGTAGGTGTGTAATCATTTCTGTCATAAAGTAGAAAGCTGCTGTAAATGTTAGGAATGTCTAGGGAGCATCCTTCTCCATCTGGCCAGTCCCCCAACCCAGCAGCCGCACAGCTTACCTGCCCTGTATGGCACTACAGGCAGATCTGACGAGGTCACCTATGGTCATTGTCCCTATGAGACATTGTGGCTATTCCCATGTGGCTTCCATTCTGTTGCATATTTGCATTTGATTTGACGTTCCCTAACACTGTTACCCGAGGGGAGCATTCACCCAACATGAGCAAAGGTGGGGGGGCTCACGGCAGCCCTCATCTCAGTCAGACCAGTCGGCTGCTTCCAGAACACCGACCACATCCTAGCACGGCATCCTTCTGCACCACGCAAGGCACATCTTAGCTCCACTTTCCAGAAGAGGACGCTGACGCTCTGGAGGTACAGCAGTTGTTCAAGGTTACCCTCTGGGGCTGTGCCCTTTCCTCACTTGACCTGACCCTGCTCCCCAGGGGTACCCAACACCCCCAACCCCGGCGCCAACAGTAGCAAACGCCAGTTGTAGAGATGATCGGAATCCAACAAATAGAGCCTACAGACACATAGAGTAGGACCAGGATCTCCTGCTTGCCTGGTAAGCCAGCACTTCCCCTATAGGGCTTATTCTGATGCAGAGCATTCTCTGCCCAAGTCACAACCCCATCCCACCTCAATAGTGGCAGAGAAAAAGAGGAGAAGTGGCCATCGTCCACCCTAGTGAGCAACGCCTTGTAGCAGGTGTGGTGTGCCACCCAGGTTTCCCGCTTCAGGACAAAGGTCAAAAAGACTGTCTCAGCTGCTGGAGTGCTGGAAGCAAACCGCCCTCTGCTAAGTCCCACAATGGGGACTTCCTGTGGCTAAAGAGAGGAAGCTTGTTTCAAAGAATGGTCTCCCACAGGGTACAAAGGCCAGGTCCTCCTGCACCAAAATGGGACCACTCTAAGGGCCATTCAAGCTTCAAGCTCCCTGCAGTATCTGCTGAGAACTTCTGGCTGCCAACCTTACCCCTGAGTCCAGTTGTGGCTCCTAGGGTCCCATCAGGGACTGGTCCTGAGAGCCCTCCCTGCTAAGCTTCTGCTACCTTCTATCTGAGTGTCAGCTGGCAGGACCCAAATGTGGGACAACTCCCAGGCTGGCGCTACTTGATTTTTTTTTTTTTTTTTCAGGGATGCCCTGGAGCCACGAAGAGACAACAGCCTTTTATTTCTCCCATTGAAGCCTCCTAAAAGACTGTAGCACAGGAATGTTCTCCTATAAAATGTACCATCTATATAAAAAATGAAATGCGAGGCTCACCCACTTCTGTGGAGAAATGTGACTTCCCTTTGTGAAGAAAAATGAGGAAGATGGGAGGTTCCAAAAATATCTACAAGGCCAAACTATAGATGAGAATTAAAACACTTTCCCGTAATAAATTCTAAAAGCATTAGTTACCCGTTTTTTCTCAAATTTAGAGGCTTATACTTTTTTTGGGAAAAAAGGCTGGGGTCAGAAAAGAGAATTTGATTTTTTTTCTTTTAGGATTCTAGTACCTAGTGAATCTGGTAAATTTGCATAAATTTGATAGGTACATTTTAGTGGTTTTCTGGGATTCCCTGAAATGAATTTTTATAGCAAGAGGCTTGGAGAAAGTACTTTTGCTTGTTTCCTTCCTTGGCATGCTGCCATCTGGTTTTACTGTTCCCTGCTCCAGAGAACAGTGTGTTTTCTCTCTTCACATCCGACTTCTTCCTGAGTAGGCTCCTCAAACCCCACCTGGCTCTGATTCTTCCTCTTTGCCTGTCTTCACCACTGTGCCCTCCTCTCTCACGGTCACTTCTCCCGCTCCTTCTCCTGTCTTCCCTGCTGTCATTTAACCAAGGTGTGTCTAGTTTCTCATTCCAAAAGACAGTTATTGGCATTTCAGGGGGGTTATATTTTACACCCATTAGTGAGGTGACCCTTTTCCCCATTTGCCTCCATCTCTGTAAAGACTTCTGAGGCTCCAGGCTGTCTGACGGTAGGGAAGCTTCTCACTCTGGCCTCATTCTCGTCCTTGTGGAAAGCCACAAAGATCCTTGAGAAGGTGGATGTGCCTAATGGGAAGCCCAGAGCAAAACCAACCAATCAGTTCTGCATTCTATTTATGGGATGGATAGGGACACTCACGAGTCCCTGCCTGGCCTTTTGATGGGTCAGGTAGACTGCCTTGAAGTTGTTGAAGCAGCCAGAGTAAACAGAGGCCAGATTCTTGTGGGTACGCCTCCTACAGCACTGTCATTAAGAGTGGGCCAGGTTCAGCTCCCCCACATGTCAGTATAGAACTTGACCCAGGAGGATTGGCCGGTCCAAGCCTCAGGTTCCCTATCTGCAAAACGAGTACAGGACCAGGAGGCCCAGCACATATGGTGACTGTGAGGTTTAAACAAGCACGGGACAGCCACCATGACAGGCTTCTCCCTGAGATCCGGCAAGGTTGAGGGGGAGAATTCCAAAATGAGGTCAAGGTCAGAGCTAGCTGAAAATCTTTGTGAGCCCTGGAAGGAAGCCCAAGGAGGCTCCTCCTGGGTCCTGTCCTCAGCACAGGAGCTGAGCTGCAGAAAGGAGCCAGACCCTTCCTCCGCAGGCCTGGGAGGGCAGCTGGTACACACCTCCTAGCGGGCCCAAGGGAGCCACCACACCTTCTGCTGCTTCTCCTACCCCAGCCCCTTCTCTCTCCCACCCCACTCCATGCTGTCCCTTCCTGCTGGTACCTCCCCTGGGAGACTCTGTCAAGCCCTCCCACATTTGCAGTGCACCAAGCAGTCACGCAATGCCTTCCACTGTGCAGAGCTGGACGCAGGCGTGGCCTCCCGCACACGAGCACACAGAGCAAGCCTGTTCGCTGCGAGAGCACTCTGCTTTCCTCCAGCCTCTGCTCTACATGCATCCTGTGGTTTGTTTGCCTGCTTGGTATTAATGGAACATCCGTCTCCCTACAAACAGCCCCTCCCTGATGAGACGGCTCAGATCCTCTTTCAGGGTTTAATCGGAAATGTTCCCCGGTACTAATTTAACAGGGAAAACAAGGAGCCAGCACAGTGGCACAGGACTGTAATCCTGCAACGTGGGAGGCTGAGGCAGGAGGATCACAAGTTCAAGGCTAGTCTGGGCAGCTTAATAAGACCTTGTCTCTAAAATGGGCTGAGGATGTCGCTCAGTGGTACAGAGTTTGCCTGGATTCCATCCCTAGTACTGCAGCAATAACAACGAAAAGGGCAAACATGGGACTATTTGACTTTGTCGCTGACAGCATCTGTCTCCCTCACCCTCACTACCCACTCCCCTCTCCTCTGTACCTTGGTGTATGACCTCTTCGTGGTCACTATGGTCGTTTTGTGGGTGCTTAAGGCAAGGTACCAACAATCCCTCTAGAGAGTCTGGGGCTGCGGCACAAAGCAAGATGGTAACAGAAGAAGAGAATGGAATAAGCCCATTTCACACCACGTGGAGTGGAGCCACTTGTGGAATAGGCGACATAACATGCAGAGCTAAAATTGACCAAATTCTTACTATGGTGCCAAACTCTGGGTTAAGGCACGCTTCTATCACTTGCATCGACTCATTTAGCCAGCACAGCGCCCTGTGAAATAGATCCCATAATATCTATGACATGGTCTAGCACACACAGTTAGGGAGTCAGACCATAAGACCAGTGAGTTATAAAGCCAGGGGCCAAGTTTAGGCATTCCAGTTTCAAAGCCTCCCTTCTTACTCCCAATCCATATGAGCTCAGAGTAAGAAGACCTTGGATGTCTGCTGGCCCAGGGTCCCTCCCAAGATAGGGGCAGAGCTGACAGCCCCTGAGCCACTTGCCATCACCCCAAGTCTGTGCATTGCTCCTCCTTCCTCCCTCCCCTCTCCCCCTCACCTCCCAGGTGAAGTGTCTGTGCTCTCATGTCAGAGTGTGTGGGAGCGGTTCATCAGCTTTCCATCACTACAACAAATACCTGAACTAATCAGCTTATACAGGAAGATGCTTATTTGGGCTCACAAATTTGGACGTTTTGGCCCATAATTTGTTGCCCTCTTCCTTTGTACCTGTGGCAGCACCTCATAGCAGGAGAATGGGGCAGAGCAAAACCATTCACCTCACGCCTGAGGAGTGAAAAAGAGAAAAAGAAATGGAGGTCAGGGTCCCACAGTCCCCTCCAAGAGCATACCACCAATGACCTGAAGACCTCCCACTTGTCCCCACTTCTCAAAGTGCCTCCTAAGTGCTGCTGACCATGCCTTTAACACCTGGACCTTAGAAAGAAATTCCAGACCTAACCTATAACAGATACCACATCCTCATTCTTTAAAATCCCATTTTGTATCTCGTTCCAAATGGAGAGAGAAAGAAAAGACACCAAATTAATGAAATCACATATATGTAATTAACACATCTACAAGATTGCCAGATAAAATACAGGATGTCCCATTAAATGTGAATTTCAGATAAACATACTTATACTAAAAATATTTTAGTTTCCTGACATACACATTTAACTGGGCATCCTATATTATTATGTGTTAAATCCGGCAGCCCTTCCACACATTCCAATTCTGCTACTTACTAGTCATGTGACATTGGGCCAATAACTTTTCTTTGTACCTCAGTTTCCTCACTTCAAAGATGCCCATAATAAATGTACCTTCTTTTTATAGGGTTGTTGTGAGGCTTAAATTACATTTGCATAGTACTCCAAGGAGTTTTTGATGCCCTATAACCCCTAAATCAATGCTAGCTCTTATTCATATTTTTGTTATTTTCTTAGAACTTTCCAAAGTGATGTACTAAGTGGTGGGAGAAATGCAAAGAAGTGACAAAACAACCACCCTGGAATCATAGGGAACCTAAAGCAAGTCTACAAGCAGATGTCATACAGATGTGGTGAGGGTAGGGGGAACAAGCAAGGTGCTCAGGGGGCAGGAGGGAGTTTGCTTCCCACTCAGTGGAATCTGCCAGGACCCCTCAAGGAACTCATAGGCTAGTGGAGCCAGCAGATAGAGAGAGCACCAAATGCCACATGTACCCAAGGAGGTGATAGCACCAATGCCCCATGTACTGGAGGAGGTTCCCTCATGGTCTCATGAATGTGCAGAGGCTGGGGAGGGGAAAGGCAGGGGCTGGGGTCAACAGGAGATGTCCTGCAAGATGTGACAATAACTGGGTTTTAAAGAATGACCAAGAGTAGCCCTTGCACTGACTGAGAAGAGGATGGGACTCCAAGGAAGATTTGGAGCAAGGACACTCCCAGAAGAGGGGGACTTCACAAGGACAGGCTCTCCTTGAGAAAGGTGAACTATCCAGTTCAGCTAAACATGGGGAAAATAGCTAGAGAGGTAAGTCCGCTGTCTTATTTTCAAATAAATTAAAAATCCTCAGCAGGAAGGGGGCACAGATGTTGGTTTTTGAGGTAAGCACTTATTATAAGAGGAATCTTGACCACCGTCTAACCAGAAATGAGTTTTTATGCTGGAGCAGCAGAAGCCATTGAATACCGTGATCACAGAGAGTATGCTTCTAGAACGGTCCCCTGGCCATAATGGAGGTAGGCTGGTTCAGAGTGGAGTGGAGAGAGAGTAGACAGTGTGAGCCCAGTTCTAAGAGTCCTACAGGAGCTCAGAGCTTTGGGCAGTCACACAGGACTGAGAGTATCGATTAGCTTTGGCTAACTGAAAAAGTTCAGTATGTTTTTCTCCCCCATTGAAAGGCTCCTGGCTGATACCCCTAAAACAAAAGACTGCTTTTAAAATGAAAAGTATAACAGCTAGGGCATGATATTTGCACCCCCAATGCTTAGAAGAGGGCCTAACACATAGCTCAATACTAATTTTGCAAGTGATCATTCAGCCCCTGAATGATCCACCCTTGAAATGAGTTCCTTCTCCCTCCTGTCCTGACATCCTGCAGTTCAAAACTTTGGCCGTTAGGTGGTGCATTTGTGTAAATGAGGAAACAAATCTGGGATTCCTCATTTACCCAGAGCCTGCGATTTGGGCAGAACCACCAAAGTGAGCAATGAGTGGATCTGACTTGCAAAAATCTGCGTTCGTTCCTTTAGTAAACATCACAAAAGCACCAACCATGAGCCAGGCTCGTGCTTCCTGTAGCCCACAGAAATTCATATTGGGGGAGGGTGGGGAGGAGTGTGGGTGTGAATGCCCAGAGGCCTAGACTGAGACTGTCCCCAGGAACTGTAGGATCAGGATGAAGGTTGCCGGAAAGGGTTGGCAGGAAAGGACTGCTGAGGTGCAGGGACTGGTTTGTGAGCTGCTCTGACTCTAGCGGAATATATAATAGAGTTAAACAAACCTGAATGTAAATTTCCAACTACACCACTTACAGCTATATGATGTTAGCTAAGTAATTTGCTCTGTTAAGCCTCAGTTTCCTAATCCTTGAAATAGAGGGGGTGGGGGTTGTTTGTTTTGGTTTGGGTTTGGTTTGGTTTTTGCAGTATTGGAAGATAAAACTCAGGGGTGCTCTACTACTGAACTACATCCCAGTCCATTTTATTTTTTTACTTTGAGACAGGGTCTCTCTAAATTGCCCAGGCTGCCCTCAAACTTGTGATCCTCCTGCCTCCGCCTCCCAAGCCACTGGGATTACTGGCATGCACTATTGTGCCTAGCTAAAATGGAAATCTTTATAAATCCTGTTTCAAGAGATATTGAAAATTGAATAAGAGGTCCTTGGCACAGTGCCTTTCACATAACCCCTAAATATTATTCTCCTTAAAAATTAAACATAATAATAACCAAGATGTGTATAGCCCTTTGCAAAGCCCTTGCCACATTCTTTATATCTTAAAGATGATCAAATCTGCTCAATAATCCTGCTGGATAAGCATTTTTTAATCTCACTTCCCAGATAAAAGGACTAAAGTTATCAGATTATATTACCTGTCCACAATCATCTGACTGGTAAAGTGATGGACTCCTGCCAAATTAAGCCCAGCAAACATCATGCTATAGCCACGCCCTATGTGGCCAGTGCTCTACCAGGCGATGGGGATCTAGGATGGATGAGGTCATGGCCTAAGGGAGAGATAACCCATGCAGATATTTCCATAAGACATGTTAAATATTGAGATAGGAGGATGCCCAGGATGCCATGGGATAGAGTCAGAAGTCACCTGGTCTCATTGGGAGATTCTGGAAATACTTCTTGGAGAGGGTCACCTCCTAGCAGCGTCTCAAAGGCTGGGTAAGAGCCATCCAGGAGAAGAAGGGGAAAGAGAAAGCTAGCATTTCAAGCTAAAGAAATGGCATTTGAAGAGGACCTGTTCTGAAATAAGGACCTCTGACTTCAAAGCCAGTATGCAAGGAGTTTGTACCTCTTCTCCAACCTAAGCCAGGAAGGACCAGAGCTAGCAGGAAGCCAGCAAAGGAACCAGGGCAGGCATTGGTGCCCTCCTTGTCCAGTGCGCTTCTCCTAGAGTTCATCAGTTTGAAATTCCTCCTAGATTCGCCTTAAAGCAGCGCTCCTCAAACTCAAACATGCATACAAATTTTCTGGGATCTTTTTCAAAACAGAATCTGAGCTAGGCAGGGTGTAGCACACATGTAATCCCAGTGGCTAGGGAGGCCAAGGCAGGAGGATCGCAAGTTTAAGGTCAGCTTCAGCAACTTTGCAAGACCCTTTCACAAAAATAAAACTAGAAAGGCCAGCGGCTGTAGCTCAGTGATAGACTGCTTGTCTAGTACACGTGAGACTCTGGTTTCAATCCCAGTACCAGGGGAAAAAATGCAGATCTGACTCGGTGTTCCAAGGTGGAACACATGGACTGCTTTTCAAAGGAGCTCCCAGAGGACATCCGTGCCACACACAGGCGCATCCAGGGACCAGCTTTGAGTTATCAGGGTCTCACCATCAGCTCCAAGAGGGCAGTTCAGGTGCTGTTACTCAGTTTGTAACATGGAAGAGGCCCTTGAAAGAAATGGAAGCAGCAATTTGGGGGTGGAGGGAGGCAGGGCAGAAAGGAACTCTGGCCGGCTGCATGGGGTGGAAGTTAGGGACGTCGGGACAAAGAAGACTCTCAGGGTGTGAGAATTGAGCCCAGAGGCCTTCCCACATCTCTAGTCAACAATGGGACTCCCAGCACAGGCTCAGCCAGCTAACCACCCCTTTCCCAGAGCCTCTGGGGCCTGGGGCTGAACCCCAAAAGTAAAGAAATGCAAACTGCCAGCCACAAATCTTCTCACTCAGCCAAGTATCTGACCTGTCACCATGCTTAGCATGCTGTCTTCCCTCTAACCTCTGATCCAGGGAAATCAGACTGGGGTTCCTCTCCTTCCAAGAAGGCTGGTGCTGCTGGGAATTTACCCAGTCCTAGCACCAAGCCCTCCCCAGCCCTGGCTTCCCTCTCTCCAGAAAGGCCCTAGTGCCAAAGCAGATAGTTCCAGCAGAGCTGTCCCAGTCAAGCCTAGGAAGTGCCTCCTCTTTGTCCACTACTCTCCCCAACACTCATTCATCCCACCCCGATGTGTCCCCTACACACACACACACACACACACACACACACAGTATAATAAGTGCTTACCTCAGAAGCCAACATCTGTGCCCCCTTCCTGCTGAGGATTTTTAATTTATTTGAAAATAAACTAAGTGCCAGGTACTGATCTAGGCACAGCAATGCCACAATGACCAAAACAGATAAGGTCTTTGTTCTCCTCTCTACTAAGAGGTCACAGGTAATAAATAAAGCCAGTAATGGGAGAGATGAAGTGGGGTGGTGTAATGAAGAGATATCAAGGGGCCGTAGCTTAGGGAGGTCAGGGAAGTCCTCTCTGAGGAGGTGACATTGAAGATGCATCCTGATCAATAGGAAGAAGCCAACAGGACGAAAACAGAAAAGAGCACGCCAGATAGACAGAGAGCAAGGGCAAGGCCCTGTGCAAAGAAGGAGACTGGCTTGTTCAGCAGACAGAAGGGCTGATGGGGCCAGGACCTGGGAAGCAAGTAGCAGGTGGAACAAACTGATGTGCTTGGGGCAGCGAGGGCTGTGGGTATGGATACTTGCACCAAGAAGTTCAAGTGTAGAGAGGAACCCACGAAGCAGAGCAGGGTCCTGTTGGATTCTGTTTTTTAATAGGCCATTCTGCACACACTTTTTGGAGAACGCACTGATAGTTGTTGGAGACCCAGCCCTGCTCTGCAAAGAGCTAAGCATCTGTAAGTTTCCCCACCGTGCTGTCTGAAGGCAGGAGGGTGACCGAGCTGACCTCTTGCTGCCCTGTCAGTACTGCTGACTCAAGCCACAACTGTGTCCCAGAGGGGTCTTCTATAGAAACCCAACATCTGGGCTGTCAGGACATCTGAGGAATTTTTGGAAGCCCAGCCAGGGCCCACTTGGGTGACCAGGTGGACTCTGGAGGAGTCTTCCCGGGCTGCTCGGCCAAGGTTGTCCAACAGGTCAATGAGCTTGACCTTGTCACTGGGCCCAGGCAGTGAGTAGACAGCAATCCCAGAATGAAGCAGATGCCTCTGACCCCAGCCTTCTGTCCAGCCTCTGTCTTGCCCTATGGGAAGATTCCCTCACCACATGCTGACGTCCGAGATCTTCATGGGAGCACTCCTTAGAGCTATAGGGCTGGGTGGTAGTTTCAGACAGTTTTAGCTACAGAATCTTGTTGAGGTAGAAAGGAAACAAGAACCTTAGTCCACAAAACAGATGAAAGCTTCACCTCCCTGGGTGGAGCCAGGGCGCAGCTCCCAAGCCCACGGCACCCTTCCTCGACCTCACCAGCAGCTTTGGGACAGCCCTGTGCTCTCTGGCCTCAGTTTCCATCTCTGTCAGGAAAGAACTGGGCTGTGTGGTGTCTCCTCACCCCACCCTTCCACAAGGGGCCCCTCTGCTTGGCAGCAGAGCTCATAAGAAAGCCTTCAGGAGCTCCCTGCACACACGGGGAGAGGGACAGATGCCCCACAGGCCCACCACAGCTGGTATCAAGGAGAGGAAGAGCGGGATGGGACCCTCAGCTACTGCCCAAATCCTAGATGACAAGACAGTAAAAAGCAAAGAGCCACCACCCCCATTATGGGGGAATCTTCACTGGAATGGTTTGTTCGTTTCCTAAATAGTGCCCCAGGAACTAGCTGGGTGCTGGCCTCCCTCAGGGCCAGCGTCCAGCCTGGCCATGCACTCTGCCTGAGATATGCTCAGGCCCTCCCCAGGCCTCCATCCCCCAACAGTTAATGCAATTTTTCTTCCTGACTGACAATAGGCACAACACCAAAACAGTCAACTATTTTTATCTCCGGATTAATCACAAAAAGGCTAACGCTTCCACCTTCCTTGTGATTAAAAATTAGGAGACCGAACTCTATAGTGGTTCAGGATAATAACCAATCCTGGGAGGGGGATGTATGAATAATGCATCTTCAGGCTCGGGCTGCTCCACAACTTCCTCCCCTCCCAGCTGCCCCAGCCCAGGGCCCCAGTCTGAATGGAGAGGTAATGAGTCACCCCCCCCCCCCCCATCTGAGCTACAGCTGCCAAGAGCGACTGTTGATTTCTATTCAGCCGGCTGGCCCCTAAACATCCTCCTTCCTCACCCATCCCCACCCCCACCCACCCAGCCCCCACCCACACCCTCCTACCCCCATCTGGTGTGCAGCGAGGCGAAGGCCAATCAATAATGCATGGCTACATGAATAACCAGCATGATAACCACTTATTTGGGAAGATGTAATCAGGACCCATTCTGAGGGTGGATGTTTTGTGTGTGTGAATGTGTGTGTGTTCGCCTGAGAACTCCCACAACAGCCCCACTCCCTTCTCCCCTCATCCGCACTCCCTCTAATCCAATATCCCCAAAAGACAACACTAGAGAAGCAAGAAGAAATGGCTGAGGCCTCACTGTACGGGTTTTGGGGGAAGACCCCTCCCCCCAAGCCTTACGCCTTGATCAGAGTAGTAATAGTTCTATGCACCTGAGCAAAAAAAGCCCAGAGAAGATTGGTTCTCAAACAAGGTCTCAAACAGGGATCCTGGAGACGCGCACCTGTAATCCCAGTAGCTCAGGAGGCTGAGGCAGGAGGATCCCAAGTTCAAAGCCAGTCTCAGCAACTTAGTGAGGCCCTAAGCAACTCAGTGAGACCCTTTCATTAATTAATATATTAAAAAGGACCGGGGATGTGGCTCAGTGGTTCAATTCCCATTACCCCACCACCAAAAAAATAAAAGCCTTGATACTCAGGGTCCATCTGCAAAGACTGGGATTTAGTTGGTCAGGGTGCAGCCTGGCAGCAGGATATTTTTAAACCTCCCAGAATAGTCTAACAGGCCGCCAAGCCTGCAAACCCATCTCAGACCCAACAGATATCAATGCTGGAGAGAACTTCCCACATCCTCTATTGAACTTTCACATTTTATACCTAAGAAAACTAGCACAGAGGGAGGAGCCTGTCTTCCTGCCATCTTCCTCAAATTCCTATCTCTTGGTTCATCACTGGGGAGGCTGAGGAGACAAGGTTGGGCCAGTTCATTCTGTTCCGGAAGCTCCAAGCGGCTCTTTTCCATCCTCCTGGCCCCCAGCAGCTCAGGTCTGACTCCTCCTTGAGGGTGCCCGGTGGAGACAGGGTGCTGCCATCACAGATAGAAAGGGCAATGGCCCTGGCCTTGTGAAGGATGAGGGCTGGCGGTCTTCTCCAAGTCCCAGCTCTCCCTGCTGGAAGGCCCACCCCATCGCAGGCAGATGAAGTCCTTCTGTTGGGCAGCTAGTCCACAGCCTTTGATGGAAAGCCCTCATTAGCCTCCTGGCTGCTCTCCGGCCACGCCCACACCAAGGAGGCGTTGGGTGCTAATGAGAGGTTGGGGGTGGGCGAGCACAGGCTGTCTTCATTGTCCTGCCCACACCCGCCTGCTTCCTCTGAACCTGGCAGCTCCAGGGCCCCCTGGGGAGGTCTGGCTTGAGAACCCAAGCCAGGCAGGGTTGGACTAGGCTGCCTTCCTCCCTGGGCCAGGATCACTGTAGTCCCAGGCTGGCTGCCATGGGGTCAGTGGTCCCATCTTGGGAGCCCCTGGGGGTTGGTTTTCCTCAAGAAGTGGCCCTGCTGGGTTGTTAGTGCCAGGTCAGTCCTCTTCCAAGGCCCGGCATGGAGCGGGTGAACAGCTAGCCTGAGGGTTTGATGCTTTGGGTACTGATCTGGCCCCATGTGGGGCCTCCCAGAGGTTTTAGAGAAGCCAGAGTGGAATAAAAGAAGGACTGATGGCTGGTGGCTGGCAGGGAGATGCCCCAGGAAGATACGGCAGGCCGGCAGACTCTGGGAGCCACCCTGAGGACTGATGCTGGAAAACACAGTCCCCCATGAAGAACTCCCAGGTCCACAGCCACAACACAGACCCACCCAGAGTCTAGGTGGAAAGATGGCCTTCCTCTAACAGCTGAGCAAGAAGACCCTTGGTGCCAGGTCCCCAAGCCCCAGTCATCCACTTACCCCTTCATTCACTGAGCACACACACCGCTCACACCTCTGTTGTGTCAAAGGAGACCCTGAGCCCCTCCTACACTCCAGAGCCAACTGACCCAGTTCTCCCAGTGGAAGGGAGACAGGTTCAAGAGACAGTGGCCTCAGGTGGTCTCCAATGAGGCTTTCCCTTTCTGTGTCTTGTCCAGGAAGCAACAGAATCCTGAGACCCTCATTGTGTCCATGAGCACAGTGAAGAAGGCTCTGTGTCCTTAGACAAGTCACTTGACTTCTCTGGGCCTCTTCTCTAAATGATAAAATGGTCCACCATCATAACTGCTCATCCCACAGCCCATGATGATCATGGAAACCAAAGTTAGCAAATGTCAGTTGAGCACAGGGACTCTTCACAGTAGGGCACAACAATGCTCTTCTCCTCCTGGCACTCCAGGTCCCTTGTGGGGACCTCCAGTTGCTGATCATGCTGCCAACCAGTCACCAATCACCAACAGTGGAAAATTCAGGGCAGGAGAGTCTCGTCCTGACTCTGGGGATGCTTAGCCAATGCCAGGGTGGCACAGTGCTCTGAAGAGCTGTCCCCTCCCTGAAGCATCACCTTGTCACCTGTCCCTTGCTAGGGGAGGGACCAGCCTGAACTCCAGGAGTCAGGGCACAGCTTCCAGCCCAGGCTCTGTCATGTATTGGCATTTGCTGTGTGATCGTGACCAAGTCGCTTAATTCTGCTGAGCCTTGGTTCCTAGATCTGTGTAACTGGGATAATAGTGTTTGCCTTGAAAGACTGTTGGGAGGACTAAGTCAGAAGACAGGTGTGATAGCGCTCTGTGTTTTTAAAAAGAAGTCAAAAAGAAAGAAACCACAGATATTGTCTGGGCCACACCATTCTGCTTCCCAATCTAAAAGACTAAGGACAGACACCAGCCCCGTCCCCTCACGTGCTCGTCATGGACCAGATGACAAACGGACAATCCTCTGCAGATACGCATGTGTCAGGCACCATTGCTGTTGTTGCAGTTATTGTCATAACACACGCGGTTTTGTTGATGATCTGCTTAATCACTGTTTCTCATCCTCTCCACAAGACTCACCCAGCCCAGCCACTACCCTGAGGGAAGGAGGAAGGGGCTGCTTTCAGCCTAACTTCTCTGCTTCTCTTTCCACAGTGCCACCTGATGACCCCGTGATCCTAGGGGGGCCTGTGATCAGCCTGCGGGCAGGAGACCCCCTCAACCTCACCTGCCACGCAGACAACGCCAAGCCTGCCGCCTCCATCATCTGGCTGCGAAAGGGAGAAGTCATCAACGGGGGGCCACCTACTCCAAGGTGAGCCAGGGCCGGGAGGACAGGGAGGGCTCACATGCAGAGAGCACGGCTCCCCTGTCTCTCGAAGTGCTCTCTGTCACTGTTTCCCTCCTTATCTCTCTCTGTCTTTTTCTGTCTTGCTCTGTGTCACTTCCTCTCTCATGCCCCCCCCCCCCACTAGTCTGTCTGTCTGTCTCTCTGTCTCTTTCCTAGAGTAATTGCTGGACAAGGTGAAAACCTTAGAATAGGGTATGGTCAGAAAAGAGGAGACTCATGGACAGAAGTGACCGGGGTCTAGGGCCTCCAGGCTGGCCCTGCAAAGCCATTGAAATCCTCCCACTAAGGGATGGCTTAGGAAGGGAAGCCTTTCGGAGGTGGTTAGGTCATGAAGGTGGGGCCCTTATGAATAGGATTGGTTCCCTCATAAGAAGCCCAAGGGATACCTCTTGTCCATTCCACCATGTGAGGTCACAGCAAGAAAACTACCATACAGGAAACCAGGGGTCTGGCCCTCTCCATACTCTGAATTACAACTGTCAGAAATAAGTTTCTGTGGTTTACAAGCCACCTAGTTTATGGTATTCTGCTATAGTAGCCTAAATGGACTCAGACAAATGCCTAATTTAATTTAAATTTCAGGAAAACAATAAGTAAAACATTAGTTATAAGTGTGTCCCAAATAAGTATTGAATAGAATGTATTAATGACTGATAATTATGCTGAAAATAATACACTGTTTATCTGAAATTCAAATTTAACTGGGCATCCTAGACTCAGGATTGTGGTCTGCATATCAAAGGAAGTTGTTTAGTGAGTTAGCTGACCTTGGGAGGGACAGCCCCTTCCAGTATCCGTAGGGCCCCACACTGTCAAAACATTGTCACACAAGGCAGGATCATATCCCTTTCCCAGGGCTGCCAGGTATAGCAGGTTCTGCCCTGTCCAAGATTCCTGACTCAGTGGCTATTTTTAAAAACCAGTGGGAGCTATTTTTTTTATTAAGTACTCAGGATTTGATTTTCATTTGGGTATCAAGTGTAGCTCAGACCCATTGGAGTTATTCAAGTTGTCCAAAGCTAAACCTGCCGGCTGCCTACCCTGCCCCACCCACTCCTTCCCACACAGGCCAGACCAGGCTCAGCTCCCCTCCCTCCCTCTGTGCCTGACTGACCCTGGTTCTTCCCCAGGTGACCCTACCTGGCATGTTGTGACATGACACGCCCCCTCCTCGGGGGAACTGCGTATAATAAACTTTCTATTCAGGGGCTGGGGTTGTGGCTCAGCAGTAGAGCTGCCTAGCACATGCGCAGCCTGGGTTCAATCCTCAGCACCACGTAAACATAAATGCATTGTATGTGTACAAGTAAAGCAAATAAATAAATATTTAAAAAAAAAAAAAAAAACCTTCTATTCAATGGCAGTGACCTCCTCTTCTGTTGACCTCACTATACCTGAATGAAAACAAAATACTAAGTACTTTTTTAAACAGCCCCAACCAAATTTCCCTCCAGGAGACTGTGCATAGATTCTCTGACAGAGAGATGAAGGGGGCCTTAAAGGATGGGGGCCTAAGCTCTTCTGTCTAGGGACAGAAAATGGTAAGGAATTGCCTCTTCTCAGCTGTCCAGTAGCCAGCATCAGGATGAAGCCACCGTCTCCTGACACTCAGGCCTGTCTCTTTCCTGGGTTCTTCCCAGGATAACCTCCAACAGATGGGCAGCTACCCCACAAGCCCACCCAGAAGCTGGGTCAGGGTCCATGGCCTCTGGGTTCTGAAGCTCTCAGAACCCCAGTGGTCTCCTCCACAGCCTCAGAGAATGGGGGGGTGCTCGGCTTGCTCCCCAGTCCCGGCCCAGCCCTGGCCTCTTCATGGATCCTGGAAAGAGAAGAAAGGCTTCTGCCATCAGCAGAGGATATGAGACGAGGCTGCCCCTCCTCTGAGAATGTGTCCTTCCAGTCCAAAACTGACTACCCTGCCAAAGGTTCATGCCAGGGCTGCTGATCAAAGCCTGGCTGCCACTCAGAGCCGGCAGCCAGATCCCAGGACCAGTGCCTTCTCCTGGGCACAAGTCCATGGAGGGGAAGCTGCTCCTGGGCTGGAGCCACCCTATTATATTATGAAATACAAAAATATGACACGGGGAATAGATCATCCAGAGGAGGGGGGAAGGTAGGGAGGGGGTGTTCCTTCCAGTGTGGGTGCCTGTTCAGTCCCTCCCTGGGGCTGGGCCAGCCTGGCCCTCCCAGGGTTTGTGTACTGCAGAATCCCTGCATCTCTCTTCATCTGGTGATAAAGCCCCGCCCCAGCCCACCTCTACGTGGAATCCCATGAAGGGAATGGCAGCAGGAGGCTGCAGCAGGCAGCAGGGCCAGGTTCGCTCCCTGCACTGCAACCTCAGGAAACTCACTCCCTGGGCTCCAGTTGCTCATCTACAAAATGAAGGGTTGGATCAGACGCCCTAGAAAGGTGCTCCAGTTCTGGCAAACTGCAGATCTATAACTTAGAGCAAGCTGAGAGAGGTAGAGAGTACAGCAGGGGTCATGTGATGAAGGCTTTAGGAGCTATCAGAGTGCCCACCCCCTGTTCCCCGGCAACACCTGACTCTCTTCCCTCCCAAGGCCTTCAGGATTTCAAGGGCCATTATCATAGGCCAAACACTATGTCTGATTTCCAAAGGCAGAGCAGCTCCAGAGGAGGGGCTGGGGCATCAACAGATGAGAGAGAGAGAAGAGAGGAGGGAGAGAGAGATGCACAAGTACACACAAACGAAGCAGGCTCCAAAGTCCACTGAAAAGATCCCTCAGGGCAGCCTGGCAGCTCTCCAGTCTGAAGCCCTTAGCGTTTGTTTGAGCCATTGTTAAGCCTGTGGGCCCAGGGACTGGGTGGTCTGAATTTGAATCCAGGCTGTCAGCTTCCATCCTCCCTGTGATTCAGCATCCTTGTCTGTACCATAGATGCAACAACAACACCCATCCATGTCAAAGGATAGCTTTAAGGATTGAACAAGAAACACCTGGCAGAGTAAGCTAGCAGTAAGCCCAGCTTGTTGGACCATCACCTGTCCTTCACTGGATCCTCACAGGCCCTGGGATCCACCTGGACACCTGCATTCCCTAGATGCTGTGTCAGAGTGTCAGAGTAGAGCAGGCCACGGGGTCCTACAAACCTGGGTTCAAACCTGGGCTCCATCACATATTAAGCTCTCTGCCTCAGTTTCCTCAAGTGAAAAATGGGATGATAATAATCACAAACACCTGTTAATGTTGCTGAGGGACTTAAAGTGTGCATCGAGAAGACCTTGTAAAGAGCATGGCATGGAGTAAGGGCTCTATAAATATATGTAGTATTATGGGCTCCCTTCCCCCGGAGCCTGCAGGCCCCAACCCCAGCTCCCCAGCTCCAGATGTGAGACAGCTATAAAAATCACAGCTATGATATTGGTTTCGTTTTCATAAAAACTGGTCCTGGTTTCAAAGTCCCCAGAATGCTAGTCAATTCTGCTCTTCCACCATGTGACCAGCAGGGAAAGGAAGGGCCTCAGCCCTGCAGGACACTAAGCCCCTTCCCAGGAGGAGGCCTGGGAAAAGAAGGTCCTCTGGCCCTTTAAGCAACCCAGGCTGGTGATGCTTCTCCTGGTGGTCTGGGGTTGGGATAGGCTGCATGTCTGGGCGGAGGCTTTGGCACCCTCCTTGTCTCTTCCAAGACACCTAGTCCCAGGCACCTGGGACAACCAGACTCCTTTCTTTTTCCTCCTGCTTCTCAGGGCCTGATATGAGAATGGAGGACACAGGGCCTTCATGTGGAAAGCCAGCAAATCCACACTCCTAGAGGAAGAACAGGCGATGGAAAAGGAGGGAAGAGAATGGCTAAGCCCAGAGGAAAACCTCCCCCATTCCCTGGGAGTTAGCTTCCCGCCCTGCCTGCTACTCCCCAGGTAGAGGACCAGGCCTTGACCCTGGTGTGGGGACCAGTGGAGAGCCACTTGACCTGAGGCACCATCTTCCAGTGCTAGCTCTGTTTCCTCCAGCTTCAAGCTTCCCACCTGTCCCAAGAGGCCACTGTCCTGCCCACCACTGGCCTCCATTGGCCCCAAGCTTAAGAGGAGATGGGGGGCCCCTAGCCAGAAGAGGAGTGAAGACTCACAGCCCCCAGGACCCTCACTCTCCATTAAGCAAGCCTCCGCACCTGTGACCCCATCACCCTGTTTCCCATCTGTCCAGCTTAGGGCCTAGAGTCTCTAACCCACCTGTGTCATGTGGCAGCCACATATCCTGGCCTCTTCTGTGAAGAGTATACCTTCTGTCTCTAGGGCACAAGGCTGGATGCAGGGTCCAGCGCAAATGGCACTGTGCAGTGCTATACCTTACCCATACATACCGTATTCAGTCCAAGTGACAACAGACCCACATGGATCCCCAAGCAGCTATAACCAGGGAAAGCAGAGGGGTGATTTTTAAAAAAAGGGACACAGCAGGTGGGGGAGGTGAATGGGGAGGGAGAAGAGAGAAGGCCCTGTTGCCAGGCAATCAGGCCTGCTCAGGGCCTCTCCAGGCAGTTTGCATATCAATGAGCAGCCCAGATTTAGTACCAGGGTTGGGACACCCACACACTGCATTTCCTCTAGGCTGCCCATCTCCGAGGGCTCAGCCTGACTCTTCACTGTCCACTGGGAGGCCTGGGGGCTTTGGAAGGAGCAGAGCAGCCACTGCTACCCACACTGGGCAACTGCCCCAAGGGTATACTCTGCCCCCACAGTCCACCCTCCCAGATCACTGCTGGGAAAGCAGAGAGATAAATGTCTACTGGGTGACCTCGGGGATGGATCAGTGGGAGGGTGGGCGCACAGGTATATGTATGCAGACAGGTGAAGGATAGAAACCCAACCCCGGAAATATGCCCTGGCATGCTCATTCCTGGGCACATGATATGTGTTCTGTATGGTATGCATGCTGCACAAGGGCCAGCCAGGGTCCGTGTTTATGCATGCACATGGACCCCCCAGGAAATGCCATCACAGTCACAGGAATCAGCCAGGACAGCTAGGAGGCTGGAGACTGGCAGCACATTAGCACCCATGGAGCTGGAGAGAGGCCTTGGAGGGAGGCCTTGGAGGGAGGCGGTGGCCCCAGAAGCTAGTGACT
This sequence comes from Tamias sibiricus, assembly GCA_025594165.1. Taxonomy (NCBI): domain Eukaryota; kingdom Metazoa; phylum Chordata; class Mammalia; order Rodentia; family Sciuridae; genus Tamias; species Tamias sibiricus. Next base: position 120,696,397 of record CM046657.1, on the reverse strand, counting down.
TGCAATTAATAATTCACCCCCCCCAGCTGATTTGCATGCTAGTGGAGGTTTCTGAAGCCCAAGGTGGGGGGCTCAGTGCCTGAGGTGTGTCCCCAGAGCAAGTTCAGTGAGGGAAGAGATGAAGGAGGGGGAGGCAAGGGCACAGGGCTGGAAAGGGCGGGAGAGTGGGCTGTGAGGAGAATCAGCAAATGATAGAATGTTCCACCTGGAAGATACCTTCAAGGCCACCAAGTCCCAAGGCTTCATTTGCATATGAGAAAAGTGCCAATCAGGGGAGATTTATAAAAGAGAAATGAAGCAAAAGAAAAGAAAGAAGACAGGAGAGGTGAAAAGATCAGGAAGAAAAGAGGCAAGGAGAAAAACCCGGGAACAGAGAGGGGTAGCCGTGGGTGCTTGCCTTCTCCTTGCCTTCCCCTTTGTTTAATGAACACATCTCCCTTTTTCTCTAATTAGGTGAAACAAACAACTTGAACCAGAATTTGTATTTCCCAGAAAAGCACACGCCCGGACACAGTAAATATGTCATTAATCATCATTCCAAGGCAGAGGAGCACGCTGGGCTGGAGAGGAGGGGAAGCAGTCTAGTCGGAGGACCTAATTAGAGCCCAGCCTCCCTGCCCCCTCCCACTGGCACCCACACACAGGCTCCCTGCCCCCACACCCAGAGTCCAGCAACTGCAGGGGGGGTCCCCAGGCAGAGTCAAAGTTATGTAAATGTCCCTCGTTAACACCTCAGAAAAGTAAGGAGGTGAGAAGAACAATGCAGGTCCCCTCCTCTGCTCCTCCTCTAACCCACCCCCAGGTCTTATTTTCATCCAGGAAATTGTTCTTTTTATCACTTAGCTATTTATAGTCACAGTGAGGTTTGCTGAACAGCCCCAAGCCAGCGTGGTACTGTGGGGCTGGCTGGGTTGGGGGATAAATCATACGCCTTCCAGCCATTTTTTGGACCTCAGTCAAGCACCCTGGCCCAGAGGCTGACCTGAAGACTCTGGCCCTGTGGGCTATTTGGCCTGATCCCTTTGTCTGCTAGGACTGGCCACATCCTTCTCCTCTGGTCCCTGTGCCCAGACCAGTGTCTCCCAGTAAAGAAAGTGCTGAGTCCTCAAGCCACCAAGGCCTGGCTGGTGTACAGTGTAGGAGAAAGTCCAGAGCTACTGCCCTGTGGCTTTCTCTAGAATGTCATAGTCTGGCTTGACCTAAAGCAGGATGTGTTGGGTGTTTGTTTGTTTGTTTTGTTTTTTGTTTTTTTAATTTTGAATCAAGGTCTCAACAAGTTAACCCAGGCTGGCCTCAAACTTGCAATCCTCCTGCCTCAGCCTCCCAAGTTGCTGGGATTACAGGCATGCACCACTGTACCCAGTGATGCACTGATCTATGTTGAGGCTCAGTCCAGGTTCTATTTGTCCCAGAAGTCACAGCTTTGCCCCAAGTTGAGAAGGATCACCCTAAGCTGAGACTAGATTCCAGCAGCCCGCAGGTTTTCGCTAAACTACCTCAGTAGCCATTCTCCTCCATAGTACCGAATCACTAATTGTTTCCATCCGCAAGGCCTAAGTCATAGTAACTGGACCTCTGGCATCTCAGGGAGGCTGGACGGGGTCACTCATTCTGAAATGCCAGTCTATGCTCTGCACAGCAAGTTCTTCTTGCTCAGTTTTCTCTCACAAAATAAAGATAATGCTCGTGAGAATGAGAGGCAACCCCATTGTTATTTCATGGGAGGTTTAGAGGAAGTGGAGTCATCTATTCCTTGGCTCCAAATGGGGCAAAACATGGCTGCTTCCAGCACACCTTCCAAAGTGAAGTCTCTCCCAGGTTGGGACAGAAAGTCTTCAGAAGCTGAACAGACTCCAGTTTCTATCTATTGTGGCCCTCCCACCCAGACACCCTCCCTAGCATGTGACTCCCTTAATGGGCCCCAAACTGATGGCAAGGTAGCTGAAAAGGGGAACAGGGGAGGGCAGAAGGCAGCAGCCCTAATGAGAGAAGTAGGGACAGAATGGCATTTTGATCCAGTAGGAAATGGCAATGACCCCAGAAGAGAGGAGACCAGTGGCTTTAGGACTTGTCTTGGTTTCCAAGAGCTTCCATAACAAAGCACCACAATCTGGTGCTTAAAACAGCAGCACTTTGTTCTGTCACAGCTGTGGAGGCCAACACGTCAGAAATGGAGGTGTCAGCAGGCTGTCCCGCCTTTCGGTACCTCCAGAAGAAGGCTTTCTGTCTCGCCCAGCCCTGGTGGCTCCTATTTCCATGGTGGCCGCATCATTCCAATCCCTGCCTCTGTCTTCACCTGGGTGCCTCTGATTCTGTGCCATCTGCTCCTCTCAGAAGGACACCAGTCATTGGATCCTCCCTAAACCCAGGAGGATCTCATCTCCAGATCCTTAGAGATTAATAAGCACTTAACTAATCTGCAAGACCCTGTTTCCAAATGGGATCACATTCTAAGGTTCTGGGTAGACACAAGTTCAGGAATACAGTTCAACCCACTGCAGGACCCTAGTCTTTATGTCAGTACCAACACAAAGAGTGAGTTTAGTCAAGTCCCATCTCCTCTGTCAATCACCTGTTTCCTCCCCCAGTCACATGGAAAATAATGACATCTGTCCTGCTAAGGTTTGGTGGAGGCTCTAATGAGACCAGGAAAGGAAATGGTTTGAAAAGACAAAAGGGCTTATGTAGGGAAATAATCAAAAAGTGGGTGTGCATTGATTCTGCCTACATCCCTACCCAACTCCGTCCCCAACCTCACCCCCTTCTGCAGATTGTCACCTTTCAGGGCCACAAGCGGCTGCCCATTCCAAACCGCATCCTTGCTTCCCACACAGACCTAAGACTCACCCTGACACCAGAGGCAGAATAGTTGTCAGTTCATTTCTACACAGAACCTACTTGAAGCCTGATTTCCATGAGCCCCGCCTGATTTCTTTTGTGCTTTTAGCTTACAAGTCCAGGCTGATTTTTGTGCATGATGATAATCTTTCTAGTTGCTTTTTCCTTCTACAGCCCAGCACTCATGCCAGGGAACCAAGAGTAACCCCCCACCCCCAGCTCTGCATGGAGACTGAAACCTCTGGTCTCCTGAGCTGGCACTCCCCCACACATACACATTCCATTGCTCTCTCTTCTCCTCTCTGAGCTGGGGCCTGAGCCACCCAGGCCAACACAGCCGAGTGACATGGGGCCTTCTATCCTTCTCCCCCTCCTCTTCCAGACCCTGCTTCGCGATGGCAAGCGTGAGAGCATCGTCAGCACCCTCTTCATCTCCCCCGGTGACGTAGAGAATGGACAAAGCATCGTGTGTCGTGCCACCAACAAAGCCATCCCTGGAGGGAAGGAGACTTCAGTCACCATCGACATCCAGCGTGAGTACTGACCAGCCCCACCTGGCCTGGCCAGGCCCAGGGAAATATCTGGTACCGCTGCCCACAGCTGGGGCCATCTGAAGGCAGAGGATGGGCCAGACAGCTCTGGGGATTGGCCCGTTTGTATGAGTGGGCACAAAGGACTATCTGTTCTTACTGTCATGTGAAGCACAGATGAGGGTCCTCTGCAAAGGACATCTTCGAGTCACACTTTAACACCTATATATCCACATCAATGCCACTATGTGCTGGTGACCTCTTGGTCATAGACTCTGAGTGACATGGCTGGAGCTGTAGACTGGCATTCATGGTCTCCACAACACTTCACTCATTCTAGAAGAAATGCTTTAAAACACTCCCTGACTCATCTAAGGGTTCTCGACTCTGGGCGCCATGTGGCTCCCCAGGGATCTGGAGTCCACAAGAGCTTTAGGACTTCTAGAGCCTATCTTGGCATCCAGAGAGCAGACGTTCCTCCCTCATTGCCCAGCATCCGGACCCCATTTAGATTCCAGAGGGAAAAAAAATGGGTATGAACATCAGGAGGGTCCCGACGCCTGGAGAGAATGGTGGAGTCCTTACGAAGGCTTATCTTCACTGTCTTGCCAGCAACTAACAAACCCCTTGACCCTACAATGCATACCCCAAGGCTGCTTCTGCCAGTCCTCATCAATGAGAGTGGAGAGCAGCAGAGCTCTTGCCGAGCCTAAGGCCAGGAAGCTAGAGGGAGGTGCCTAGGGCACAAAATTTAAGAAGGTCTCCCTTGATGGCGTAAGCACAGGGTGGATCCTGAGAGGGAGGGCCTCCTTCAATTTTGCGCCTGAGGTGCCTCCATTTCTTGGCCCTAGTCTTGCCCTGGCTCTCAGCACCACCTGCTTCTGTCCCAGTGAACTGTGGTATGGAGCCCAGGCCCAGCTCTGAGAGGAGGCAAGCTGATATTGGGCTGGACAGAACAACAGCCAGAACAGCTCCACCACTCATGAGCTTGGCAGGCCTGAGCTTGTCAATCCTCGTGCCCCACCCCCGTCTCGAGTTTCTTGTCTGATCTGACCAAGGATGTCTAAGATCTCTGCTTGCTCTAGGATTGGCCACGAAGAAGAGCTCTCTCTCTCTCTCTCTCTCTCTCTAGACAAAAGCCAAATATGGGGGAGGCACAAGGGCATCCAAGCCCCTGATCTCTCCCCACCATCCTGGACAGGAGATCTATGCCAGCTACAGAATCCCATACAAAACAGACAACCTCGCCGGGCGCGGTGGCGCACGCTTGTAATCCCAGCACTTTGGGAGGCTGAGGCAGGAGGATCGTGAGTTCAAAGCCAGCCTCAGCAATGGCGAGGCACTTAGCAACTCAGTGAGACCCTGTCTCTAAATAAAATACAAAAAAGGGCTGGGGATGTGACCCAGTGGTCAAGTGCCCCTGAGTTCAATCCCTGGTACCTAAAAAAAAAAAAAAAAAAAAAACAGACAACCTCGCTGGTTCTCCAAAGACAGCAGCCAGGACCCTGGCAGCGCGAAAGGGGAAAGTAGCAGTGTTTCTGCTCCAGGCCACCTTCCATCACCCAGAAGAACCTCTCCCAGCACCAAGAGAGTCATCACAGTAATAACCCATCCAGCTATTCAAAGACATCTCTAGATGCACTCCAGCAAGAGGATCAATTTACCAGGCTGCACATGCTCTGGGGTCTGCATCAAGATGTCAAGGGCCTCTCCAGGTCTCTGGCCCTGCCTGGCTTTGCTTCCAAGGACATCTCAGATGTACCAGGAGGGAGGCATCACGACTGAGGCCAGATGAGTCTCAGAACCCAGGTCTCCTGTTTCCTGCAAGGGCCCATCTGAAGCAGCACAGGGTAGTGGTTAAGGCTCGGCGTTCTTCATTGTTTGAATACTGGTTCTGCCACTTACTGAGTGACACTCACCTGGTTAGTTACTCACTTTGTGCCTCAGTTTCCCTATTCACACATGGTGGGAGGCAGACTTACCTCCTAAGGTTGTAGTGAGAATTTCATTAAATCATTTATGTCAACCCCTAGCACCATGCCTAATTCATTATGAGCACTGTAGCCAATTTATTAGGACAAATGGCCACAGGTTCATGGCAGCCATTCCCCAGGTGGCACCCCCAGCCCTAACAGCGGACAGGCCTTTATCCATTTGCCCCTGGACTCCATCTCCCACAACCAGAAGGTGTTTATAAGTGCCTGCCAAGCAAAAGCACAGCCTCTCCCACAGCTCCCTCCGCTTCCTCCTTCCTCCTCCATTGATTCATTTGTTCATTCCGTAAGCGTCCGACTGTTTGCCGTGGACACCGTGGGCTGGATCAGAGCCGCCTGTGCAAACCTGCTCATTTTCTCAGTCAACCAAGAAGCATCCAGACTCAGCAAAAGCACATTTGTTGTTTGTTTCCCTTGGTCTTTATATGTTACCCAACGGAAGACAAAGCCCCCAGATTGAGTAATGGGAGAGAAAGCTTAACACCCCCAAAGCCTCGCCACATCTGGACTCCATGTCCAGCTGCCAAGTTTCAAATGGATGTGCTATAAAATCACTGAGTCATGAAGTTTCTCTTTCACACCCCTCCTCCGTGTAATACTTTCCCTGAAAACACACACACACACATACCCCACATGCACGCACGCACGCAGGTTGCTGATAGAAACACTAACAGACTCTCAGCTGTAACATCTGTTCAATGTGATCTCAGTTCCACTAGCTACATCAAAGCTGCCCTCCTGCAAGTTATGCAACTGACATCACAAGTGGGATTAAAATCATGTTTAATAGTTGGATATGACATAAACTATTTATACTTCGGGAGCTTGGCAGACTCCTGGAAATTCATATCCTGCACATCCAGAGGAGACAGGCGAGGAATGGAGAAGTGACATAGTCATCTCTGGGTCTGGGGTGGAGGTGTGCAGGTAAAACTGGTGTGCATGGCGCCCTCCTGAGACTGCTTTCCTGAAGCTCTTCAGAACAGCCTGGGAACTAAGCATATTGCAAAAAGGAAGGGAGGAAGCAGAGAGAGGCATCCCCATGCTGAACTGACAATGGCAGGTATATGACAGTGCATCAGGCAGCAAGAAGGGTCCTCCAACAGGTGGGCTCCATTCCCCTGCCTCCCAAGAGCCCAACACTTTGCAAAGGACACCCATCTAAGGGATGGGCCTTCTATCCCTCAAATTTCTCCCCTAAATCTATGGTGGGTTCCCAGATTCTATTGAAATGGCACCTTCACTTCCTCAAACAAGGGCTAGTTTCACAGTATTGGAATTCATCATGTGAGGACACGGGCCATCTGCATATTGGGTCTGGATGACCATCACCAAACCCCTATGCCTCCAGACATGCTTCCCCACAGCAAGGTGCAAGCTCCCCTATGGGTCTCCACAGGTGATCAGCTTAGCCACCAGCCCTGCCTGGAAAGAGGGTCAGGTACTTGATTCAGCCTTGCCCGGAAGCTGGTGGGCAGCAGCTAGGGAGAGGATGCAGGATTTGGGGCATGGGTAGGAGAGGGTCCTGGGAGGTGGGAGGAGAGTTCTTGCTAGATACATCTTTGTGACCACTTGCATTATGCCTGAGATGGTTGAAATAGCCACCTGTGTTAGTCAGTTTTCCACCACTATAACAAATACCTGAGATAATCAACTTATAGAAAGGAAAGGTTGATTTTGTATCACAGTTTTAGAGGTTCCACTCCATGGTTTATTGACCCTGTTGCTTTGGGCATGTGGAAAGGTAGCATAGCATGGCAGGAGAGTGTGGTGAAGCAAGAGGGCTCACCTCATAGCCGGGAGCAAGAGAGAGGAAGAGGAAGAGGGTCCCACAGCATTCCCCACCCCCACCAAAACACATACTCAATGACTGAAAGACCTCCCACTAGGGCCTGCCTCTCAAAGTTCCCTCCACCTCCCAATAGCCCACAGAAAGGTAGCAGACCAGCTGCTCCTATACCAGATGCTTCCCAGGTGTGTGGTGCCCCGTCCTGAACTAGGAGATATCACGAGGAGGATAGGCTCCCTGCACAGGTGACTACCTGCTGCTCATACGACGGAGTTCTCTCCCCAGCATCTGCAGATCCCAACAAGTCCAGTGGACATCTCACAGGCCCAACCCCCGTGTTCCCACACTGGCAGTGAAACATGGCACTAGCATGCATGGGGTCAGCAGTCCTGACCCCACCTCTATCCTCATTCTGCAGCTTCAAGGTCTCAGAACCCCACCTGACTCAACCAGGCACCTGCAGCCAGTGGCTACAGTCTTTGTCCTGTGCTCCCTCTCACAGGGAATCAGAGTGGTCAGTATTTTTCTTGATGGCCTCTGCAGAACTGGTTTCTTTACTTCTTTTCCTAGGCTGAACCCCTAGCAAATCCTCATGACCTTCCAGCAATTTGCTCTGCGTGCTGGTGGGGAGCAGCCCAGGGTGCTCCCTAGTACGTGGGAACTGAGCTGCCCTCTAAGTCAGCCTGAAGTTGAAAGCCAGCCTGGCCTCTAAGCTATGACAAGGGAGAGGGACAAGCACTGGCTCATGGTCTCCCCTCCCTTGGGGCACAGATGACTCAGGGCAGAGTCTGGGAGCTATGGGAGCCCAGCAACAGGGTGACCCAGGCTTAGGAGGAGGTCCAGAGCCAGCTGCCCCTGAGCTGGGCAGGGCCAGACTGACATGAGGCCACCTGTTGGCTGATCTCCACCTCTCTTCCTCTCTGCTGAAGACCCCTCAAGCTCTATGCCCATTTTTCCATCTCTCAAGTCTGTTTCTCCCTCTCTCTTTTCTCTATTTCTTGTTATTTTGTTTGGAGTTTCTCCCAATACCCTGCCATTTTCTGTCTCGGCATGCTGGGTCTCCCTTTGTCGTTTTTCTGCTTTCGGTGTGAAATTTTCCTGTGATTATGCATCTCTGTAAATATGTCTGTAAATATGTCCATCTCTCTACCTCTCTAGGTTTCTCCATTTTTTCACTCTTCTTCTGTATTTATCAATCTGTGTCTGTCTGTCTGTCCACCTGTGTCTCTGTCCCTCTCCCTCATCTTTGTACCCATCCCTCTGTCTTTCTCTCTTTCCTCTCAGTCATCTCTGTACCTGTCTCTCTGCTTCTTTCCATGGCCCCTCTCTGTTTCTGTCTGTCTGTCCCTCTCTGTCAGTCTCTCCCAGGTCTCTGTCTTCCTCTGTGTCTCTGTCTCTCCTGACACTCTGCCTGCCTCCCATCCCATCTGTGCAGCTCTCTCCGTGTCTTGCTGTCGCTGGTCCCTGTCTCCCTGTCTCTCTTCCTCTCTGACTTTCTATCTCCTCCACCTCCCACCATTTAGCACTTCAGAGTTTGGCTTCTTATCGTGTCAATGAGACAACTGTAGCCCCAGCCCTAGGAGCTGAGGGCCTGATGATGCCAGTCAGGACTCCGTGGAGATGATCGTGCTGATGAAAGGGTGTAAATGCCACTTTCAAGTCACCAGATGCCCCAGAACCTTAGCACAGGGAGAAACAAACAGACATTTCAAAGGCAGAAGGCCGGTATTGAAATGGGGCTGGGTGTCCACTCTCCCCCCAAACCCTGCACCTGCTTCTCCTCTGCTTCCTGAAGTGTTTTGTTCTGTCCAGAAGCTGGAGGCTGGAGAATGCTCCTGGGACCCAAACAACGGCAGCTCCCTGAGGGACGTTCACTTCAGTACCAGGCCTTGAATCCCAGAGGGGCCAAGGTCACCCTCCAGGACCCTTGAGGTTTGCACCTCCAGGAAGTAGGAGCCTCCTGCTGAGCCCCTCTTTCTGAAGACCACAAGCACGGTGGCTATTCTGAGGGCCCCTGTGTGGTGGCATCTCTGTCATCCAGAGGGTCTCCCTGCCCTAATCTTCCCCCAGTCTGCAAGTGAATCTCTTCTCCCTGCAGACCCCCCGCTTGTCAACCTGTCAGTGGAACCGCAGCCAGTGCTGGAGGACAACATCGTCACATTCCACTGCTCTGCAAAGGCCAACCCAGCTGTCACCCAGTACAGGTGAGCATCACTGCTGTGGAGGCACAGCCAGGCCTCATCCCTCCACCCCATGCCTGTCACGTAGGATGTCACTTATCGTCCATGCATGGCCACCACTCGTGATTCACAGCAGGTGTCCAGATAGCCTTGTAATCAAATAACCCCCCCACCCCCCACCTGCGGGCCAGGGGGACTCTGCCCTTCCTTCATGCAGCACACATGCCTCTTCCACAGGAGGCAGGATGCGGTGCCCCTCTTGTTCAAACAGCTTGGTTATTCGGTATTTCTGAAAAGAGGGAGAAAGGCTCAGGAAGAAAAGTTAAAACACACCAGCAGAGTCAGTACTAGCCTCTGACTGCTCAGGGTCCAGTGGGAGCCTTGGGCCCCATGTGTCCTTGCCACAACACTGATAAAAGCATCACTGTTTTTGTTTTTATGTGCTTTTTTTTTTTTAGTATTAAGGATTGAACACAGGAAATTTTTTTACCCCTACATCCCCAGCCCTTCTTATTTTATTTTGAGACGGGGTCTCACTCACTTGTATCTCTGCCTCTTGACAGAGCTTCTTAAAGACAAGAACTGCAATTTAGTCACTTATGGCTCTCAGCAGGTAGCACAGTGCATGGCATCAAACTAGGGCTCCTGCCGCGCATCTGACGGATGCCATCTCTGAAGGCCCAGAGCTGCTCCTCTGGGAGCCTCCCCACCTATGCGCATCGCCACTCAGGATTCCAGAAACTAAGTGGTCTGAGAGGCCCTAAAATGCAGGCTGAGGATACTTACCTCACCTCCTTTGGATGGTCCTTGATGGAACTCACCAATGCCCTAACTCAGTCCTGTCCTTTCCCACCATCCCAGGCTTCATGGCAGGCCCAGGACATCACCTATGCCATGGATTTGGGTCATTAAGCAGCCTCAGCAAATGCCAAGGATGCTAATGGTCCCAGTCTAGGAAAGCAGCCGGCCTTGGAAGTAGAGAACTGGGGAGACAGGAGGCCGCACGGCCCCAGCAGGCAGAAGGGAGGGAAATGGGCCAAAGAGACAGCCGAGACTCAGGTTGCACATAAGGAACAGCTCCCCGCAGCGTGGATAATTAAGCAGCCTGGGAACCAGGAACCCAGGAAGGGCATCAACCTCTCCCTGAGGACATTTTAAAATAGGATGAAAACCCATCTGCCCTGCCTGATTTAACCTTTCCCTACCCTGGATGCTGTAAGATCAGACGACCTTCAGGGTCCCTTCCAAGCCAAGGACCTCTGGCTCCCAGAAATTGTGCAACCCATCCAGGTCCAGCAGGCAAGTCTGGTGTGGCTAGGGTCTGGAGTCTGTCCAGAAGTGACTTAAAGATCCAGAAGGAAAAGCTATCCCGGGCCTGCTGGGCCTGGGCTGCTCTCCTCTGTCTGTTCCCATCCCTGAGTTCATGGTCCCAAAATACCAGGTATAAACATGCCCAGAAAACACTGCTAATGCCAGTTTCCCAGGGCAGCCTCTCTCACCTAGAGAGCCCCCACCCAGGACCTACACCTGCCCCATTCACCCTCATAACCGGACCCCGAATGCCTGTTGAATCCCAGAGACAGGGCAGAGAGATTCCAATTTCCACTTCTTGTCAGTGCCATGATCCTGGTCATCTGAGTATTTAGTGATCAGAGGCTGGGCACACAGCAGGACAACAAGACCCAGAAGATAGAGCCTCTGTCAGCAGGCCACTCCACACCATGGCAGATTATGCAAACGTGCAGGAAACCAGGCTGCTGGCCTGACTGCCAGGGCCACCCACTTCAAAAACAACACAGAAGACTGGGCTGGCACTGCCCAGATGAAGTGCAGATAATAAGGGCAAGGTCATTATAAAGCACATGTGGCCAAACGTGAAAACCTGGTGAATATAGGCGAAGAAAAGCTGGCAGTTAACGGACTATACTTGTAACTTTTCTCTCATTTTGAAAGTTGGGATTTTTTTTTTTTTTTCAAACTAAAAAGTTAATAAACACACTAGACCCTAGAGTCCTGTGGGATTCATTCCTCTCTGTCCCACTCTGGAGCTCAGGGGACTGCAAGCGATCCCCTCATGTATAGAGGAGCACTGAGGAGCAGGAGGGGCACTAGTTCTTATTCACCACTGTCCCTCATCATTAGCCAAGGGCCCTGAAAATGTGCTAGTGCAGACTTAGGCTCCCTCCAGGACTCCAAAGGCTTGCGGGGAGCCCTCTGGCACCCAGGGAAAAGGCAGGAGAGCGGGGTGGACCGAGCTGCAAAATAAGGAGGTGGAAGTGCTGTCAAGAGAGGAGGCTGTGGGCACCTACAGGCACCTGAGCCCACCCACACCTGCTCAGTCCCTCCCCACCCCCCACCCCCCAAGACCTCACCAAGCAGCAGGATTCTCCTTCTAGGTGCAGCGTTGGAACCCAGGAGGAACAGTCTTAAGCAAATTTCATCACATAAGTACATTGATTTTTCCCAACTGACTTTGACACGATTACAGGGATCTTTGTTTCTTTATTTTGATTCGTCTTGATTGCTTCCTCTCTGGTCCACCTAAAAGGCTGTAATCTCTGAAATTAGAGATTGGCCCTCCCCCATGCCAACATCCCAAAAGGGGCATGGCGGGGCGAGGAGGCTGTTACTTCAGCTGCCCCCAGGGACCAGGGGTGAGAGGTGCCTTTCTTTGGAGGGTTTTTCAATGTGTCTCCAGCAGACAGCAGGATGGGGGGCTGGCACTGCCCAGATGAAGCGCAGGGCTGTTCAATGCTCCAACCTGAGGGCTGAGACATGCCAGGCCTCCTGATTCTGTGATATAAATAATTAATCCTCTTACATTTGTTCAGAACCAAATTAGACATTGATTGGGAAAGGCTTAAGCTGACTCCATTTCGGAGGGGCTGGGAGAGGCGGTGGAAGTCACAGCAGAAGCACCAGGATGCTCCCACCCCCAGGAGGAAGAGGAGCCACAGACCGACAGGAGAAAAGGGAAGGATGAGAGAGGGGATGGGGCTCCTTGGTTTCCAGCCCCGATACTATGGCTGGAGTGCAGAGGTTAGAGCCTTGGGGCTTGTGAAAAGGCCCCTCAGAGGGCTGTTTAGTGTGGGAGGGTAGAAGAGAGGGGAGGAAAGACTGGCCTGACTGGCTGAGCAAGATGGGAGCAGAGGTCTCTGGTGGAGTGCAGGCAAGAGGTACCTCCTCAAAAGGCCCTGACCTTGGGTTCCTGAGCATCCTACCCCCACAGCCAGCTCCTGCTATGACTCTGAGAGAGGGGCCCCTGTCAGAAAAGGCCCAACTTCTCCGGGAGGCCCTGAGGAAGAAAAATGCCTGGGCCTGCCCATCAGACCCGGTAATCCTGGCCCCAAGCCAGCCCCAGCCTCAGCCCCAGCCCCCTGGTGCTATAAGCAGCCAGGAGCAGAGGACTGACTTGGGTAGAGCAGGGCTTCTTCCTGCCCTCTCCCCCAACACAGCCAGCTCCCCGTCTGCCCTCCCCACTGCTCTAACCCCCTCGATTCAGCTGAGTAGAAGAAATAGGGTCTGGACACAGATCCCTGACTGTGTGTCTGAAACTGAATTAATCCACCTCAGGCAGGGGCCGTGCCTGACTATTAAGTCTGGTCATTAAATTAAACTTAGGAATTGAAACGATTCATGAATAACTCATAATGGTTTGTTGGGAAGCTCCTTAAGCTCTCAGGGAGCTATGCTTTTGCTCTTGTTGTTAAACCATAATTGTTATTATTAATCGTGTTCTTAATAATTACCCGATATTAATTCAAGATAACAACTGCGTGGTGCCAGCCTAGGTATTCCATGGGATGCACAGAAGTGGTGTCTTTCGGGACTACACCAAACTGTGCCAAGGACTGATGGAGGGGAGGGAGGAGATGGGACTCAGTAGGACCAGGAAAGGTCCAAGAGCACAGGAAGGGGAAGAGAGCAGCCAGCAGCCACAGGGGAGCCGTGGTGGAGGCTGGGCAGCCTCTCCAGCTTTGGAAAGACACTGCCCTAAAGCAGCCTTGAGCTGCAATAGGAGAAACCTGGTTAGAAATTCTGTGATTTCGAAGAGTGAGACTGCTGTCCGCAATAGGATTATACAAGGAAAGTGGTGAGCTCTCTGTCCTTGGAGATCTGCAAGGAAGGGTCCCACCTTCACACACATGCACACGCACACACATGTACATGCTCATACACATGTGCAAAGGCTCACATGCACACACATTCACAATGCATGCAAGCACCCCTGTGGAGCTGCAGCTCCGCAGACACACAGAAGGGACCTGTTGGCTGGTCCATTGCAACAGTCACCATCCCAGGGTCAGTCAGAACCAACATGGGTGTCTGCCACCCCTGTTCCCTGTGGTACTAATTGGCATCTGAGGGAAACCTCCTATTTGCCTCCCCACTCTGAATCAGGGTTGATGGAGATGTGACCTTGTAATAAGGAAGGCAGGGTGAGAGGGCAGAGGCTGGGGAGGAATGGAAGCAAGTGCCAACCCTGGGAGAGAGGTTGAATGGACTTCCAGGGAGAGCAGGAGCACCAGAAGGGGCCCACAGGACAGCCGGAGTCAGGACTGAGAGCTGAGAGAGCAGGCCATGTGGGATGAGAGGACAGGCAGGACACCTCCCACCCCTCCTACATCTCAGTGTGCTTGAAAACCAAGCTTCTTGGAGCCTCAGTTTTCTCTCTGTGTGTAGGGGGGTGTGTGCGCATGCACACTGGTGCACAGGCATGTAACCGTTAGACCTAGACCCCCCAGGTCATAGACTCAGCCCCCTTTTCCAATGTTGCCCGGGGTGGGGCCTATGGCAGAGCTCAGAGCAGGACAGCCAGACTGCTTGGTGTCTGACAGCTGGTCTAGCCAGGCAGATGACCAAGTCACCTCCCTCCAGAATGACCCACTTGTCAAATGCCACTGACTGCCTGGTGACTGTGGCCCCAAAGCCCACCACCTGCATGTCCTACTGGGTGGGTGCAAGTCCAACTCCTCCCTGAGCCTTTGAAGTAACCCCTCTGCAGAGACAGCCCTGAGAGAGCTGTTTCCTTGTGGGATGGGGGATTCAGCTCCCTGAGGGATGGCCTTGCATTCGAGGGGCACCCAGCATCCCGGTCTCTGTTGCAGATGGGCCAAGCGGGGCCAGATCATCAAGGAGGCCTCTGGGGAGGTATATAGAACCACCGTGGACTACACGTACTTCTCAGAGCCTGTGTCCTGCGAGGTGACCAATGCCCTGGGCAGCACCAACCTCAGCCGCACGGTGGACGTCTATTGTGAGTACGGAAATTTGGGGGCTTCTCTGCATGAGCAGAACTGGGTGGTCTCTGGCTGGAAGAACCATGGCTGGATTCATTGCATACAACATAAACATCATGCTTCCCAAGCGTACAGTGCTTTGTGCTTTGCAAAATCTTCCTTGTCTAGTGTTTCATGCTTATTTTGATCTTCAGAATGACCCAGCTCAGACTGATACAACAAATTACCATAGTCTGGGTGGCTTAAACAACAGAAACCAGAGTGCCAGTATGGATGGTTCTGAGGAAGGCTCCCTTCTTGGTTTGCAAACAGCTGCCTTCTCACCTGTCCTCATGTGGCACAGAGAGGGAAAGGAACACTTCTTAGTTGTTATTGTTGTTGTTTGTTTGTTTTCTCAGTATTGAGGATTGAACCCAGGGGCACTCTACCACTGAGCTACACCCCCAGCCCTTTTTATTTTTTATTTAGTAAGACTGTGTCTTACTAGGTTGCCCAGGCTGGCCTTAAGCCTGTGATCCTTCTGCCCCAGCCTCCTAAATAGCTGGGATTACAGCTATATGCCTCAGCACATGGCTTCAAGCACCTTTTTCTAGGGATGATAATGCCTATTCCTTGTGGACCTAAGAAAGGCTGAGCGTGGGGGACAGGGGTCTCCTTCTTACTTCCCAAGTCCCACTCCCAGACCCCAGCCCAGGCAGAAGTGTAAAGGAATGGGCTGAGTGGATTGAGATGGCCCAAGTACCTGCTTTTTCCTTTCCTCCTGTCACAATGCAGGGGGCAGCAGGAGGGTCCCTGGAACTCCCCAACCCACCTGAGGCCTCTCTTCTTCTTCCTCCCCATCAGTCGGACCCAGGATGACCACAGAGCCCCAGTCCCTGCTCGTGGATCTGGGCTCTGATGCAGTCTTCAGCTGTTCCTGGATTGGCAACCCGTCCCTGACCATCGTGTGGATGAAGCGGGGTTCCGGCGTGGTGAGTCCACCGCCCTGACCCCAGGGGACCCCTGGGAGGGTGGGGCCAGTAGGGCCCCTCTCACAGTTAGTTGAGGAGAGTCAGCCTCCAGAAAAGGACCCCATAAAGAGGAGAGGGAACCCAGGTGCCCACCTGTACCCATCTCACCCTCAACACATTCGGCTTTTGCAATTCTGCCCTATGGTGGACCTTATAAAAGCAGGTAGTCAGTAATATGGAGTTGAGGGAAGTCACTTGAAAGACTTTTCAATTCTCCCCACCCCAAAAAATGTCACCCCTAACCTTGGCATTACACTTTGCTTTCTTCCTGGGGGTCTTCTTTTGAAATGTATGTGTTCTTTAGTGAACATGAGTTTGCCAGATGACCCTCCATGGTGGGCAGCAGTGAGGGCCTTGGGTAAGGACAAAGCAGGAGGCAGAAGGAAACTGAGCCTCTGAGGTGGCCAGTAACTGACCGAAGCCACAGGACTCAGACACAGGTCTATCTAGTGCCAAGTCTGCTTTCCTGTCATCACCCCAAACTGTATCCCAAAGGGATACTGAACATGACTCAGACAACACAGGTCCAGGTCCCTCCACCATTCAGCTACAGGATGAGCCATCCATGGCCAGCCTGGGAGAGGAGGAGCCATTGAAGGTAGAGGAAGGTCGGCATCCCCCATCTCTGGGAAAGCTGGGGGTACCGGCCAGGGAGTCCCACACCCCTCCCCCCACACACTGCCCCCCAGGGCTGCCCCTGGAGGTACTGCAGCAGCATCTCTGTGCAGGTGGGTCTGCTCTCCACATCCACAGGGCCCATCTGCCTATCGCCTTCCCACCTGGGCTTTTCCCAGGACACTGTCGCCTACTACCAGGCCTGCCTCTCAGCCACCAGGTTGAGAGACAAAAAGAAAGAGTCCTCCCCCTGTTCTTTGTGTCTGACATCCCCCCCCCCCCAATTTTTCTAGGTTCTAAGCAACGAAAAGACCCTGACACTCAAATCTGTCCGCCAGGAGGATGCTGGGAAGTACGTGTGCCGGGCTGTGGTGCCCCGGGTGGGAGCCGGGGAGCGCGAGGTGACCCTGACTGTCAATGGTAAGACCCCACCGGGGTGGGCCAGGTCGGGGGTGGAATTCCCAAGGCACCTTGGTACCAGGCATTGCCCTGAAGGGGCTGTCCTGGCCTTACGCCACCTCCAGCTATGGGTCCATAGTAGTTACGGCTGCCCCTCTTGGAGTCCCGATCAGAGGTTGGAGGTGAGGAAGAGCCCGGGAGTTTTCTGATCAGTTTTCTCCTTTTTGCTATCTTTAAAGGGGTCTCATCCCTAAGAGTAGTACCTGATGATTTTTTATCCTGGTCAGGAAAAGAGTCAGAGGTTACCTTGTGACCATATCCCTTGTCTGCCCTTTGATCTTGACCTGGCCATGGGGAGTTTAAAGATGCATCCCCCTCTTTTATGGCCAGACTCTTCCCATCACACTAGAGCCACTCAGCCATGGAGGGCTGTCACCACCGCCTGGCACCAGGTGTGTAGGGTCCTCTTGAGGTCAAGGAACATGTCTTATTACACACAATGATAATAATGACAGCGGGACAGTGTTCTAATAGTGGGAGTCAATCGATGGCTATGGTAAAGGGGCAGGATCTTCAGATCAGATCTGGATGTCGGGTGTGTGTGGCTATGGAGAAGCTGGGACCTAGCCCAGGCCAGACCCAAGAAGGTGTGGTGCCAAAACAGAAACCCCAGTGTCCCTGCTGTGATGTGTGCTTGGGCTGTGATCAGAAACTAAAGCTGCCCACTTGAGAGGGTGAGAGACACTGAAGCCATGTCCCTCAGCCACCTCCAAGGGTTTGACCCCATTTCTGGTGGGCTTATGGTCCTTTGGGTCCCCTGCTCCCACCACAGGCTGCCTGGGATCAAAGCCCTGAGCCACAGACTCATGTGTCTAGGCCTCTACTCGGGCTCCAAAGCAGGGGCCTGGGAGTGCTGGAACTCAGCCTGTTGGCTGCATCTCCACCCAGGAAGCCGCCCACTGACAGCCTCATCTATTCTCCCCCTTTGCTAAGAACTGAAACCAGCTTGGTGCCTCCTCAGCTTCCCCCTCTGCTGTCCCCATTAGCCAGCTCCCACTCCAGGTATATTTCCTTTCCTCTGCCCCTCCCTGACAGGTGTGGCAACCCCAGAGAGAGGGTGAATCTGCCCAGACACCAGAGTGTTCACAGACCACCTGTCCAGGGCAGAACCCTGGATCCAGAGCGCTCCAGCCTTCCTGTGTGTCCCCAGGATGCCACCAATAAATTGGCACTGCAGGCTAAAAATAACAGCATCTGATCGCGCCTCCGTATATCCATGGCAACACAGGCTGCAGCCTTTTCCTGCCGCGCCGGTGTCTGACACTTGGCTCAGTGCACCAGGCCGCGGTGAACCAGCCACCTTCCTGCTGCCCACTCTGGGGAGGGCGCTGGGGAGTCGGATTGTCCACGCCTGCTGCCAGCTGCAGTCCACACTCCTGGGACCCTCAGACTCACACGTGTCCTCCAGGGTCCTGGTGCCTGAAGCTATTAACTAAGCATCCTTGTTTCTAGGGAAAAGGGTGAATAGGAGGGGCTGACATCTTTCTGTCACTTGTAAACATTCAAGCACTTTAATGGAGATTAAAAGAGGTTTTTTTAAGGGTAGAAATCCCCACCCCCCCACCTGCACCCTGGGGAACTCGAGCTTTGGAAGAACATTCCTTTGGCTGGACACAGCAGCCTGGCCCTGGCATTCACCTGGGGTTTAATTTTTCCATCTCTCTCTCAACCTCCACATCTTTCAGCAAGAGCTCCCCTAGGTTGCCAGGCAGAGAAAGGCTGAAGGGATTGAAGTAAGGAAACTGCTGTTTACTTCTGCCAGTCTAGGGCTGCCTGGCACTGGGGCAGGGGCTGGATGAAGTGGCTCAGGGAGAGGAGCCTGCCAGGCCCCATCAGAGAGTGAACCTTGTGTCCCCAGCTTAGGAGAATAGGTGGAGGGGTAGTGAAGCCCACGGACAGGGGCCAGGTGTGGGTCAAAGGCATGTGATGGCATAGAAGCATCCAGAATGAGCCCAGTTCCCATCACAATAAATCCCCGTCCGCGGGCACCTGCAGGCCAGAGCCCTTTGGGGAATAAATTGGCACAGATCTCAACTGAGGTTGCTTAAACCAGGTATCTGCAGGAAGGGGAAGATAATTGCCATTGGCTGACTCCCCCAATTCCATTTTTTTTATCCTGGCTTTTGTTTTCTCTTAAGGAGCCCATAAATGCATATGCATTTGCTGATAGTTTTTAGAATCTTGTGAACCCCTCTGGGAATTCCTAGTTCCTGGGAAGTGAAAGGAAAAGATTTTATGGTATCAACACTGTTTAGCCCAGCAGCAAATCAAAGCACCATCCATGCTCCAGAAACATGGAGCCTCATCTCTTTGGACCAAAGGCCTCTGGAGCTAAAGGGATTTAAAGGCGAAGGCAGGGCTCAGCCCACTCTTAAAGCCATCTGAAGGTAGAAGTCCCTGCCTTGAGGTTCCCCACCTCGTCCCAAGCCTTTTGTATCCTAACCTCAAGAGAAGCCAAGGGAGTGGCTCCCAATACCTTTTTTCCTCTTGGCTGAGAGCTACTCATAGAAATGCAAATCTGTTTTAATTAAAGTGGCTAATAAACAGCAATTATGTTTGCAGCAATTTTTGTTTTGTTCCCAGCATAATTTTGCACATTCTCCCCATCGTTGCTCTTATCTGTCTTTTTCCTAAGACATCACCCCTGGGATGGAGAAGGGGGTTCAACCACACCCCATCCCCCAACCATTTATCCCAACTAGAGAATAAGCTGAGCAAGTGGTTGTAGTAGCTGTTCCTCTTTCCCCTTTCACTGTCAGGTTGGCATAACACGGACAAGATTTAGGTTAGATAACTGGCAGAACTGGGAAAAAAAAAAAAGCACTATAAAACAAGTTCTGCTTTGGGTGGACTCTCCTTGCTGCCTGATGTGTTAAATGTGACAGGCACTCTCAGAACTTGCCACCCATAAACATGTCCCACCTGCACGCATATTGGATTGGGATAATATTGAGGTCAGTTTTAGACCTGTGGTCTCACTAGGGCCATCTAGGTATGTGTGTGGAGACAAGATTGTGAACATGGGATTAAGGTTGTGAACGTGGCCAATACATTCCACCTATCCCGGGTGATTTCGGCCCCTGGTAGAGGGACAGCACCCATTCTCTTCCTCGGGAGGAACCTGGGGGAAGACTCCCAGTTTGTTAGGCAAGAGCGCCCTCTACTGGACAACTGAGAAATGGCTTGAACTCCAACAGCTGCCTGGGCAGCGACATTCGTTAGGGCTGTTTTCCTTCATCCTGACACCTGCCCCCATTCTGGAGCTTCCCAGGCTCACCACCTCCTTCGTAAAGCTTTCCCAGAGCGCCAGGTAGAATTATTCTCTCTCCCTTGAAGTCGGTTGGCACTTTATCTGCACTGCTTCTGTGGTATGAACGCTTTTATTACAGTTATTTATGTCTTCTGGGGATTCTGACTTAGAAGCATTCACTCATGATCCCTTGAGAGGTTTACGACTTAATGCCTAATTTATCTTCAAGTCGCCTACCTTGCACTCTACCTTGCACATGCGAGCCTTCCGTAAATGTTTGCTGAATGCTTGGATTAATGAATACACTTTTGAACCCACCAAGGAGGGTGCCAGCTGGGGACTTGAAGGAGCCCTAATTAGGAAGGGCTGTTGTAGCTAGCTGGAAGCCATGGGTTCCACCTGATATGTATGTGACGCACCTGTAGGCACCCGCAAACCTGAAGGTATATAACCGGGTGAAAGCGGTCCGAGTTAGGAGAACGGAGAATTCAGTCAGCCGGGCAGTCACTCGGTCGGTCAGAAGAATCAGAGCGGCCAGAACGTAGGCAGAGCGGTTACAGAAGAGAAACCAGATAGAAGAAAGTAATGACTGGCCAGAGTTAGGCCGAGGCTCTAGAGGACTGGTCAGAGTAAGGCCGAGGCTCCCGAGGAAGACAGAAGACAGAAGACAGAAGAAGGAAGAAAGAAGAGAGAAGAAAGAAGCTCTAAGAAAAATCTTTCTTTCCCTCTCTAAGAAAAATCTTTCTTTCCCTCTCTAAGCTCTAAGAAAGTAGAAGAAAAAGTAGCAAAAGCTATACTCTGCCTCCGAGAATTTTCCTCCCGTGGCGGCGCCGTGGCTGGCCGTGACAGGCAGCTTACAGGGACTTGCCCTTCCTGGATCCCTAATGTGTTGCTGTCTCCCCAACAGGACCCCCTATCATCTCCAGCACCCAGACCCAGCACGCCCTCCATGGTGAGAAAGGCCAGATCAAATGCTTCATCCGGAGCACACCACCACCAGACCGAATAGTGAGTGCTCCAGGGAGCGGGGCAGGCCTGGAGCCCCAGCAGCCCAGGGCTCACCTCTGCCAAAAGCCCAGCAGTCAGCCAGTGGGGGCACACCTCCCAGACTCATTCCTCCAAGGAAAATTGTACCTACCTTGTCTATCTTGGGAACACATCCTGAAAAAAATTACAGGCAGCCTCCTTTCTTGGATCAGAGGTGTGCCTAGGATGTGTCTGCCATTCGGCTGAGCTCAGGGTTAATGATTGTAACCAAATCTGCATCCTGGGGGCAGAGGGGAAAGACAAAAAATTTCTTATCTTTCCTGGGTTGAGGGACAGTCTGCCAAAATCATAAGCTGAGTGGAGTTTGTAGTTGGCTACCGATTTCTGTGCCTCCCAGAGCCCTCCTCTTGAAGAGTCTCTTCTGCCCTTAATGGCAACACTGAACTCTTCACTGTGCACCACAAGTGCTCCCCTCTGAAATGACCAATCCATTCTTCCCTTCCTCCAGCTGTACCCTGCAGGACAGTCAAGGCACCCTGTGAACTGTTGCCCACCCTTACTCCCACTCCCAGGTGTTTGCTTTGTTTAAAGAGGGGGTCTTGCACCCAAATCCATCTGAAATTGGCAGAAGCTTAGGCATGAAAGTAAAGAAAAGAGAGCATTTGGTAGCACGATTGGGGGAAAGATATTATTTCAGTAATCCCCACCGCCACCAGACCAAATAGTGAGTGCTCCAGGGAGCACTGCTTTAAGACTGCCCAGGGTCAACTCCACAGGGAAGTTCCTCCTTTCCACAGGGCAGCAGTGCCAGGAGGGTGGGGTGGGATGAGGCCAGGTGCTGAGCTGGTGAGAGCCTGTGTGTGCCTGACACATCAGTCTGTGCAAATAGTAACTGTCATCTTAGTAAACTAAGATATTATTAGAATGTGATTGCTGTTACACATTCTCTCAGGCATTCAGTTCATTCATTGTCTGAAAAATTCACCAAAAATTTGCAAGAATTCACACAATGAACTAATACCTAGGCCTCCCCCATTCACTTCACTTTTTATTATTTTTTAAAAATTATAAATGTAAGCCCACATATCTGTAATCCCACTTATTCAGAAGGCTGAGGCAGGAGGATCACAAGTTTGAGGCCATGCTGGGCAACTTACTGAGACCCTGTTTCAAAACAAAATTAAAAAGGGCTGGGAGTGTAGCTTACTGGTAGACTCCCAGACTTACCTAGCATGTGAGAGGCCCTGGGTTTGATCCCCAGCACCACACACACATAATTTGTAAATATAACACATGCCTATTGTAAAATACCCCATCCAATCACCCTCGAGTATTTTCACCCCATCATTCTCTCACAGATACCTAACTGTAACTTAGTGATCCTCAAGTAGCAATTTTGTCCCCCAGGGGACATGTGGCAGCATCTGGAGACATTTTGGTTGTCACAACTTTGAAGGTTAATACTGGTGTCTTAGTGAGTAGAAGCCAGGAATGCTGTGAACAGCCTGCCGTGCACAGGCAGCCCCACCACTACGAAGGGGCTGGTCCAGAGTTTGAGAAGCCCTGCTCCCAGCTCGCCTGAAGCCTCTGGGCACTAACCTGCATGACTGAGCTCTCGTGAACACTGCGAGCCAATGTGTGCAAGAGGCCTACAAGTTGAGGTGCTTGCAATGTTCGTGGAGTGACTCTGAAAACAATTAAATTATCTCCCCGGTAAACAAAAATAAGTGATGATCACACCACTCTATCTCTATCTATCTATCTCTATCTCTCTAAAAGAAACTTTTGAAAAAGCCAAGTCACAAAACTAGGTGGGTCATTCTGGGCTACCTCAGGCTGGGTGAGGCAGCAGCACAACACAGGGTGCCCACGAGGAGGTCCGCAGCAGGCCACACACAGGGCTCAGCTTGTTACCATGAGGGTCCCTTTTTGCCAGAAAATGTTCCAAGTGCAGTTGTGCATAAGGCCCTCCTTGGAAGGAAACAGCCTCTGAGGTGGCCCTAACTTGGGTGTGTACATGTGTATGTGGGTTTGTGGATTGTGTGTACATGTGCATGTGTGATGTGGTGTGGTGTATCTGTGTGTCATGGTGTGTGCATGTATGTAATATGTGATGTATACATGTGATGTGTGTGTCGTGATATGTATCTATGTGTGCTGTGGTATACACACACGTTTGTGTGTGAATGTTTGAAAGGTGGTATGGTATATAAAAGCTTGTGTGCATACATGTGTGTTTATGATGTGTGTACATGTATATGTGTATAGTGTGCTATATATGTATGTATATATGTGTAAATATATATATGCTATATGTGTGTATAGTGTATATACATGTGTATACACATGTATCCATAAAGTGTAGTGTGTTTGTAGTGTGTGGTGTGATATACCTGCACGTGTACCTGTGTATATACATGTTTGGTGGCGTGCATGTATGTATATGTTGTGGTGTTTATATGTGCTTCAGTATGTGGGTGTGTGGATGCATGTTGGTACGTGTGTGTTGGTGATGTGGGTGGTATGGTATGTGTATAATGCATGGTGAGGTGTGATGGTGTGCACTGTTTTATGTGTGTGATATGTGTACAAGTATTCACGTGTACACATATTGGTGGTGTGTGGCAGTGAGCATGAACTTGAGCCTGGCCGTGTCAGCACCTGGAGTGGGGAGGAGGCATTGAGGTCCTGGCATGGCAGCTCTGTAGGGGTCTCCTACTAACTCTGGGCACCCTGGCAGGCCTGGTCCTGGAAGGAGAATGTGCTGGAGTCGGGGACGTCTGGGCGCTACACAGTGGAGACAGTCAGCACGGAGGAGGGTGTCATCTCCACCCTGACCATCAGCAACATTGTGCGGGCAGACTTCCAGACCATCTACAACTGCACCGCCTGGAACAGCTTCGGCTCTGACACCGAGATCATCCGGCTCAAGGAGCAAGGTGAGGGCCGCCAGAGCCACCAGGGAAACGCGGGGACCAGCAGGGTGCAAGGCAGGTCCAAGAACCAGTCACAGCATTCTTCTCTACCTGCCACACAGCCCCGCCTGACTCCTCTCTGAGGCAAGGGGCACCAGCCCCATCAGGAAGCTGGAAGGGGAAGAAACTTCTGGGAGTGTCAGCCCCCCAGGGTGATAATTCAGGGAAAGGGGACCACAGAGCGAGCTGGGCTGACCGGTCCTGTTGAGCTGCCCAAAAGCCTGCAAAGGCTCTGGCCTCCACATACTCTACCTTCTTTATGGGCACTGGCCTGATGCCAAAGTGCCCTTATGACAGGGTAGAAGTCCTGCAGGGGGTGCCAAGCTAAAGCTAAGTGGGGTGGTGCTTGTGGGTCCAGATCCCTGGTGTGGGGAGGCAGGACCCAGGCCATCAGCAGTTCCAGGGGTAGACACCTGGACCACAGAGCTGTGAAAGGAAGCCTGGGCAGAAGGGGGCAGAACAGCCAGGCTTGCATGAGGGGAGGAAAAAGAGTCCCCCCACTGTGACCCCATGCATAGGCTAACCCAGCTCCTTGTCAGACAGATGCTAAGAACTCCAGTCTCTGCTCAAAGTTCCTGGGCACCAACTACCAGGTGGAGAACCTCAGAGGGCCACTGAGGGTTGTTTGCAGAGAAGCCCCACATGTAGCCAGCAGCGCTGCTGGGCCTGAAATAGGCTGCGGATCTTGCCCCTGGGCCAGTCAGAGCTCAGCCATGGAGGTCCAGGGATGGTGTTCATCCAGATTGGGCCTCCCCAAAACAGACTCAGGGCCAAGCAGGTAGTCCCAGCTGAGCCCCTGAGGCCTCCGGGGATCACATGGCGATCGTACCTAAGGGTCAAATCTCGCAGGTCTCCTACCACCTCTACTGTAATAGAAGCTGCTTTGCATAACGCTTTGCACATAATTTGCATAATATCATCCACCTGTCATCCTAACCCTCCTGGCCCCCTGTTGCCTACCCTCCTTGTCTTCCCCTTGGTGCCCCACCCCTGTGCCCTCCCCTTGGTGTTTTCACCCACCCTCACACCCCCTCCCAGGCTTGACTTTTCTCCCCCCACCCCCTCTGGAGTGTCCAAGTCAGTCTGAATGAACTCCAAGTTCAGTTGGGTGAGCCTGGATCTCTGGGGCAGTCCCAGAGATGTGATGGAGGAGGGAGCCCCCCTTGCCCCAGCCCCCTCCAGGTGGCCGATCCCCGCCCACCCCACCCTGGCCAGCCAGGCCCTGGCTGTGGACGCTTGCTTTATTTCCAAACAGGTTCGGAAATGAAGTCGGGAGCCGGGCTGGAAGCAGGTACGGAAGGAGACGTTGAGAACTTCCCTGGGATGGGGGAGGGACTTCTTGGCTAGTGGGGGAGGGGGCTGACATGGGGTATGGAGGCCTGTGCAGGCCACTAACATCCCTGCCCTCCCTACATGGAGGGCTTAGTGCAGTCAGAACAGCGGGAGAGGGGGGCTCCCAGCCAACTGGGTCTAGGGACCCCAGAGACCTGCCATGGCCCCAGGGCTCCTTCCTCCCCAGGACACTGGCTCTGCTCCTGCCCCCCTCCATTCCTTCCTTCCTTTCTCTTCACAAGCCCCAGCCCCCAGCCCCCCTCTACTTACAGGCTTCCCCTGACTTCTCTGCCATTGCTTCCCAGGAAGCCTGCCTCCCAACCCCTGCTGCAGCTTGCTTAATCCTGCTTGCTGGCGTTCCTCCTCCTCCCCCACCCTGCAGTCCCCCATGAAGTGTCATCTCACCGCCAGGCTGAGGCTGCTGGGCAACGCACACCCCCGCCTCACACCCCCGCATCTGCAGCAGAGTGGTCATCAGACTCCTTGGATCGAGTTGCTCTGTCTAGACACTTGTGTACACACACACACACACACACACACACACACACACAACCAGGACAGGGCAAATCAGACTCCACAGGGCCAAATAAGTTCACACCAAGGACTCAGGGGTCTTCTGTCTCAGTTTTCTGCCCACACCCGCCCCTGGCCCATGTTACCCCTTTAACAAGCTCCATGTAGGTCCATATACCTCTCCTCTCTGGGCACAATCCAGGGCATGGCCAGCTCACAGACAACCCATGCAGCCCACACAAAAGCAGCCCGGATGGTTAACAGGCCCCTGCTCTACTGTCCTGGACTCCTTCACCTTCTGATAGTTCCATCCTGTCTCCATTCCATGTCTGTCTGTTCTCACTCATCTGGAGTTTTCTGACACTTTCTTCCCTTGGTGTCTGAGACTCCTCATGCCCAGTCTCCCTCCTTGGATGGAGTTGAGGCTGAGTGAGGGCAGCCTCCCCTCCCAACTCCTTGAGGAGGGAGGAACAATCCATGGATGCTGTGTCCAGAGAGGAACTGTCTGCACAGGCAGCCTAGGCCAGATCTCCGGAGGCCAGACAAGGAAGAATCACCAGGAAAAGGAAGGGATGCCACCCCAGAGTCCTGCCCCACCCAGGCCCCCTCCTCCTCCACCCCTGCCCACCTGCTTGGGAACAGTTCTCCAACCAAGATGGCGGCTCCCTCACCCGGGAGTAGCTGTTAACTACTCAAAGAATCGCAGATTCACAGAACGCCACAAAGTCGGAAAGGACATTGATACTGCTGCCCCAGCTCTGTAGATTTACAGATGAGAATCTGAGTGTGGGGATGTGAGGACGAGTCATGCTTTGGCTCTGAGTTCAACTGAGACAAGCCCTGAGTTTTTCCAAGAAAACTTACTAGGAATCAGGGGACAAACAAATCAAACTCCAATTTATAAATTTCAAAAGCTTAGAACCAATAAGTTTTCAAAACAGTTTTCCTTTCCTAATGGAATTAAAACCAAGAGAAAGAAGCATCTATTTGTCAAAGCAAACTCAACTGAGGTCATGTCCCTTTCCTCATTCCTGACTGTTGAGAGCAACCCAGACGCCCTGCTTTCCAATCTGAGTGTTTGCTGTCCCCACCTCCCGCTGGTCACCTCCTCTATCACCTCTGCAGTGGTCTCAGCCACCCATAGGTAGGTAACACGTGAGATAGTGTCCTGGGTGACAAAGGAATGGACCAGCTTAACCACACGCTGCCAACCGAGAGGCACCAGCTCCTGCGGGTTGGCGTCCCCACCACCTCCCACGCCCTCCCAGCAGTGCCAGGTTTGAGGGTTTGTTCATTTCCTCCTCTCTATCAAGAAAACAACCAGGGACTGAGGGTGGTAGAGTATTAACCTAGCATGCGTGAGCCCTGGGGTGCACCCCCAGCACCATGGTAGGTGAATCACAGTCCAGAGCAAAACACCACATTGTCACAAAGTTCATCCACACTGATGAAAGTGGGGATGGTGGCGAGGGAGCTCAGTCTTTCAGAGGAACCTGCTTCTCCTTAAGGTTTTGATCTGCTGTAGTCACCCCTTCCTGAACAATAACAGGAACAAACACTGGCATTAGGGCTGGGTGCCGGGCTCTGCTCCAAGGCCTTCATACACATTCCTTCATCTAAGCCCCCAAACAATCCTCTGAGGTCAACACTATTATTACACCGCTTTTACAGACAAGAGAAGTGGAGTAACTTGGAAGAAGTAATGGATCCGGGACTCCAGCAGCCAGCAGTCTGGGCTGTACAGAGCATGTTACGATTTGGAGGATGCCGTGTGATGGAGTGTACAGAGATGGATGGGATGGGGGGAATAGGAGGAGACCTGGATTTACCACGGCTCTACTGCAGCTGTGTGTCTTTGACCAAATCACTTGACTTCTCTGGGCCTCAGTTCCTCTGTTTGTAAATGGAAACCTTGGATTCAGTGAGCCCCAAGGTCACCTGCCCCGACATTGTCTGGTTCTATTCCTGATGGTCATTTGGGGGTTCCAGATCATGTGTTCAGGCCCCATATCAGCCATAGAAAGGCCAGGGCTCTCTGGTAGTGCAACCCATCATCACCTCCCACCCCCACAGCTGGGGCAGGAGACAGACAGCAGGCAGGGACTGGGGCAGGCCTGGCTGGAGCTCCGGATGCTCTCACACTGGCACAGGTGCCAGCTGCTCAGAGAGCTGGAGGAGCAGGACAGACGGGCCAAGGGAAAAGATCATTTCTCCTTAGAGAGGTGGAGTGGGGAGCTCTGATCCTGTCCCCCTGGTTCCTGAGGCATGGACACCTGGGGGCTACAGCCCTTGATGTCCTGCAGGCCCTGAGGGGAGGCTGCTTCACACCTGAAAACCCTAACAGCTGGTTGTCCACACGTGTCCTCCACGCACCTGGGGAAAGGAAGAGAAGGAAGGAACAAACTGGACAGACAAGGGCTGTGTCCATAGTCATTTTTCAAAGAAAAACCAGGCCTTATGACTCACCAGCCACCACATGACAAACTCCTTGTTTAATGCCAAAGGACAATAAATTATGCCAGCCTCACCCTGTACTCCCAGTGCTCCTCTTCCCTGGCCCTCCCTTCTCGGTGTCTGCTCCAGCGTTTGCCCTCTTCCTGTTCCTGCATGCCCTCCCTCCACCTTGTGTCCTCCACCCCCATCTTCACCGCCCCAGCCAGAGCTGACTCTGGGTGGACTCTGCCTGTGCCTCTCCAGGCCCCACCAAGGCATTTCCCAAGAAGGGCCCACGTGGCAGTGGTCTGGCCCCAGCTTGACAGGGGCTGCACCGGAGGGGACTGGGTGAGGTCCTGGGGGGACAGTGTCCTGTCCCCCATCCCTCATCAGCCGTGCCTACTTCTCTCCCACAGAGTCTGTGCCGATGGCCGTCATCATCGGGGTGGCCGTAGGAGCTGGTGTGGCCTTCCTCGTCCTAATGGCAACCATTGTGGCCTTCTGCTGTGCCCGTTCCCAGAGAAGTACGGGAGGGAGACCCGGGATCTCAGGGAGGGGGACAGAGAAAAAGGCCAGGCTTAGACTTCCCCGGAGAGCAAGTAAGCAGGAGTGCAATGAACCGGGCCCTAACAGTGCTGTGAGCTCCTGGGGCAGGGATGGGTCTGACGTGATCATTTCACGTGCAGTGCCTTGTGGGGTGTCTGGCACCCAGTGGGCATGCAGTGAGGTTGAACTGGACTAGACTGACCTTCGTCCAGCAAGGAAGGAAGCCAACAATTTGGGTTGGACACATATGGCACCCTCGCCAGGGATAGTATAGAGAACCAGGGCTGCAAGTCTGACCTGAGAAGCCAGTCCTACCCAGGGAACAAAAACCATTCACGGAATTGCTCTGAAGAATCCTCTGTACCCAGGGCCTCCATGCTGGGCTTAGCTCTGAAGTTGTGTGATAGACAGACAGGTGCAAGGGGAAGACAGAATGGCAGAAGTGAAGACAGTAGAGCTGCAGGCTTCTAGTTCCATCTCTTCCTCCACGTGATTTGGGGCAAACCACACCTATTCCAGGCCTCAGTTTCCTCATTTGTGATATTAAGGGGTTGGATGACTGGAGTTTTATGACCCTACCTGGCTCTAAGCTTCTATGACCAGAAAGCACAAAGTGAATCACCAACATAAGTCTGCTCCCTCTACGACTCGGCAGCCCTTACATGTTGGAAGGAAGCCAGGGGTTCCCCTTACATTTTCTCCAGTCCAGCTAAGCAGCCTTGGCTCCCATGATTACCCCAATGATGTCATCTTGGGACCTCCCTTACTGCCTCCCAGTAAAAATTATAGAAGAACACATTTTAGCAAGAATTTTCTCAGAAAGCTCTCCATCTAGAAACAGGCTACCTCCCGTAGAAAGAGTAACGTTTCCATCCTGGAAGCTTCAGCAGGAAAAGCTGGACCCCTGTGTGTGTGTTTGTGCTCTAGGTGAGGGGTTGGCTGTGGAGATCTTAAGGTCCATTCGGACACTGTGTCATGGTTCTATGAATGAAGAGAACAGAGCCTGGTAGAGCGGGTCAGAGAAGCTTCTAGAAGGAAGTGAGGATTCAGTAGGATAAACAAGACCTACCTCAGTAAGGTGGATGATGGATGAGGACCACCTCTCCGGCCAAGGGGAAATGCCTGAGGTGCATGCACCAGGGAGCCAGCAGCCCGTGGCTGGCCTCTCGGGAAGCCCATGTAGTCCACAGCGTATCCACACAGACTTTCTGTGGGTGGGGGCTGGTGAAGCCGCTGAGTTCAGGGGTTGAAGGGAGGGTGAATCCTGCAGGGTGGTGGGGTGAGGGGTGGCATCAGGCAATTGTGGGGAGCATGACATCTCAGGCCTTGACGCTTGAGAGTGAGGACTGAATTTGTCACCTTCACTTTCCTATTTTATGTCCAGATCTAAAAGGTGTTGTGTCAGCCAAAAATGATATCCGAGTGGAAATTGTCCACAAGGAGCCCGCCTCCGGGCGGGAGGCAGAGGAGCACCCCACCATCAAGCAGCTGATGGTAAGAATGCTGCCCATTCCCCACCATGCCCCGTGACCATGTCCCCAGAAGGTCCTGGGACTGGAGGCTTCTCAGTGTCCTTGACACTTCTGAGAAGCAGACCATCAGTCGAGATGTTCTACAGTAGACCAGGCGCACACTCCCAACCGACAGACAGTTATCTGTGGGCCTGTTATATTGTGCCTGATGATCTGGGAGGCTCAAAGACATCTAAGATGCAGTCCCTGCCTGCAGAGAGCCTGAACACTCAGTAGGGAGAGGACATATGCTTAAATTGCCTTAGTATGTCATTACATACACACATAGATACCACAGATATCCAGTACATTCCTCTCCTCTCTCCTTCCCCCAAAACCTGTCTGTAAGAAGCAGAGGTTCCTCTTTGGGAACTGGATTGCCCACCAGAAACAAACTCAGAACCTCTCCAGTGACATAAAGCCTGCTGCACCTCTTCTTGATCCCTCTTTATGGTCAGAATCCACCCAACTGTCTAGGCAGAAGCCTAGACAACTGTGTTAGTCAGCTTTTCATTACTGTGACAAAATATCTGAGAAAAACAACTTGAAGCAGGAAAGAGGTATTTTGGCTCATTATTTCAGTCCATGGTTAATGGCTCCAATGTTTCTGGGCCTGGGGTGAGACAGAGCATCATAGCAGAAGAACATGGAAGAGCAGCCTGGTGGAGCAAAACTGCTCACCTCAGGGCAGTGAGGAAGCAGAGAGAGAACAAGGAAGTGCTCAGGGGCAAGACAGACCCTTCAAAGGGACACCGTCAATGGTACACGTCCTCCGAGGTGCCACCTTCTACAGTTTCTACCACCTCCCAGTAATACCATCCAATTCTGAATCTATCAATGGATTAATCCACTGTTGAGGTTAAAGCCTAAAACCCCACCTCTGGACATCGTCACACCGAGGAACAAGCCTTCATTACATGGACCTCACAGTAATGAGGGCTATTTCCTAGGTCAGGAGATGAAAGGAATGCGGGGGGGGGGGGAGGTCTCCCCAAGGGGAGGCTAGCCACAGAGCCCTCAGCAAGTCCCTTTGCCAAATACCTCCCTGCTCTTACCAAGATACCCAGTGACCCCCACTCTTTGCTGAGGGTGTGGAATTGTCCGAGACAGAGAGAGAACATTCCAATAGGAGGGAATTCAAAGGCCCATTCTGGAAGAAGGATTCCAGATCCAAACTATAACAACAACTATGCCAGAAACTTCTAGTGCATACTGTCATGGTTAGAATGCGCTGGAGTGGCAACAGCAGAGCAAGGGGTAAAGAGCTTCAGTGTCCTCATCTATGAAATGGGTATAATGTACAGGGCCATGGTGAGGCCCTGGAACAGTACAGTTGTTCCTTGGCACCTGTGGGGGATTGATTCCAGGACCCCCTGATGATACCAAGATCTTAAGATGCTCAAGTCTCTTACAAAAAATTGTGTAATGTTTGCACATAATGTGCCCAATCCTCCCATATACTTTATTTTCATTTATTTATTTATATGTTTGTTTGTTTTGCAATACTGGGGATTGAACCCAGTGGTACTCTACCACTGAGCTACATCCCCAGCACTTTTTTTTTTTTTTTTTTTTTTTTTTTGAGAAAAGATCTTCCTAAGTTTCTGAGGCTGGACTTGAACTTTTGATCCTCTTGCCTCAGCCTCCCAAATTGCTGGGATTACAGGCAGGACCAGCCTCCTCCCATATACTTTAACTCTTCTGTAGAATACCTAATACAACACAATGAAAGTGCTATGCAAATAGTTGTTACACAGAATTATTCAGGGAATAATGACAACTAAACAGTCTGTACACATAACTTTTTTCCCAAGTGTTTTTGTTCCTCGGTTGGTAGAATCCACAGTGCAGAACCCGGATACAGACAGCTGACTGTGAATGCTCAGTAAATGTTAGTTCCTTGTGTTGCTCTAAAATCACCCACTAGATGGTGAGCAACTACTGTCTTGTTCATCCCTGGCAAGGGGCTCACAAATGTTTATTGAATTGAACTGACTTTTCCCTCTGCTACACTTTCTCTATCCAATTGATTTTTAGGGACTGTCAATTCCACTTCAAAAAATGTCTCAAATGTGTGCCCCGCCTCTCCTGCACTGTCACTTCCTTATCTCAGGCCTCATCATCACTCCCCTGGACTGTTAACAGCAGCCTCCTAATTGATTTTAGCATTTGCCACTTTTCTCAACCTATCCTCCAGAGCTCTGTCAAAGGGTTCTTCTGGAATGCAAATCTGATCTCCGGATTGTCCTACTTCAATCCCTCATTGGCTCCATGTCTACTGGATAAAGTCCAGCTGCCCAGCCTGTCATCAGACCCTTCCTGCAAGGTAGCTTTCTAGTTCCATCTCCTGGCCAACCACATCTGGCTTTCCAGACACACCGAAGAGCTTGTGATTCCTGGTCTTGAAGTCTTTTATACCTGGAAGGCCTGTGCACAGGGAGTTCCCTCTGCCTGTTGATACTTTTTCTTTGAATTTCACATTCTCTTACAAGAATCAGCTCAAATGTCATCAACTCCATGATTTTCTGTGCTTGCCGGCCCCCTCCCCCACTGAGGGTGAGCTACACACCCTCTACTCTTCCCAAACACTCTGTGCGTGCCTCTTCCATAGTGCATTGTTCTAATTACACATTACACCCCACCACCACCAATTATCCCAGAGCTCCTCAAGGACAAAGGTCATGTTCTGAGTCTACACTTGTCTATTCCCCCCAAGGGCTAACTTAGCACCTCATTTAACAGAGTGTTTAATTTTACAAGGAAAGGAAACCACAGCCTAGACCTGAGCAGGAATAAATGTCCCTGTAGCTAAGCTTCATGGATCTATCTTTCCTGAATGGGCCATTGAATTCCCTCCCATTGGAACATTCTCTCTGTTTTAGACAATTCCACACCCTCAGAAAAGAGTAGGGGTCGCTCAGTATCCCAGTAAGAAGAGCAAGGGGGTGTTTAGCAGAAGGGACTTGCTGAGGGCTCTACCACTAGCTTCCCCTGGGGCAGATCTCATTCTCCCATTCCTTTCACCTCCTGACCTTGGAAACAGCCCCATCATCCAGAGGAGGTAGGTTTAGAAGTTGAATGTGGGGGAAAATAACTTTAATACAGATAGAGCTGGAGCATTTATTAGAAAGTGGGAAAAAAAAAAGTAGTAGTAGTAGTAATAGTGAGGCAGTAACAGGGTGGAGGCACATTGGCTGGTTCTGTGGGTTTCAAAAGGAGAGGAGGAAATCAGTCTGCAAGAGAGAAGAAACATCCTGCTGAGCGATTATGTGGGAACCTGGCCTAGACCCTGCACTTAGCAGAAGTGATACATGGGAGGTATCGGTTGTGTCACGAGTGAAGCATCACTGTGGTTATTCAGATTACTGCACACGCCCACTGTGTGCAAGCATGCTCTGTTTTTCATCTTATGTCTAATTACTATTCTCAGTGATTTAGAGCTAAGCTGCTTCACTCATTCAGTCATTCAACATAAACCACTACATTTGGAACAGCCCTACCATTTATCTGGCACTGTGCTTCGCCCTGGTGAATCCAAGAATTAATATATTCCATTCCAAAAGTCTTCTGGTCAATGACTACAACATGCAAGGAACTGGACCAGATGTGGAGGGAACCCAAACAGAGCAAAAAGTGGTCCTCCATCTTAGGTGGTTTGACATCTGTTAAGGAAGACAACTTTCCAGTGCATCTAAATCACTGCTATGAATAACGGATGTGGCCAGCTTTCTACTGCTATGACAAAATACCTGAGAAAATTGACTTAAAGAGAGAAAGGTTTATTTTGGTCCACAGTTCAGTTTCAGAGGCATTAATCCATAGTTGCTTGGACCTGTTGCCTTTGGAATTGTGGTGAGGCAGAATATCATGGCAGATACACATGGCATAGGAAAGCAGCTCACCTCATGACAACCAGAAACAGAATGAAGAGAGAGGCCAGGTGCAGTGGTACATGCCTATAAACCCAGCTACTTGGGAAGCTGAGGCAGGATCATAGCAAGTTCGAGGACAGCTGGACAACTTAGAAAGACCCTGTCTTGAGCTGGGGTTGTAGCTCAGTGGTAGAGTGCTTGCCTAGCATGTATAAGGTACTGGGTTCGATTCTCAGCACCACATAAATGAATAAAATAAAGGTTCATTAATATCTAAAAACATATTTTTAAAAAGAAAGAAAAAAAGACTTTGTCTTAAAATTTAAAGAGAGAGAGAGCAAAGAAAAAAAAAAAAAGGGCTGGAGATGTAGCTCAATGATACAGTATTTGGCTGGCATGCATGAGGTCATGGGTTCAATCCCCAGCACTACAGAAGGAAGGAAGGAAGGAAGGAAGGAAGGAAGGAAGAAGAAAGAAAGAAAGAAAAAAGGAGGAGAGGAGGGCCCAAGATGCTGACCTCCCTTCAAGTGCACGCCCCCAGTGACCTTACTTCTTTCCACTAGGTTTCACCTCCTAAAGTTCCACCACCTCCCAATAGCAACACAGGCTGAGGACCAAGCCTTCAACATGTGGCCTTTGGGGGACATTTCAGATCCAAACCATAACGCCAATGTTGCCAACACCTCACATGTAATTATTCTTTGTGGTTCCTTCTTAAGGCCTTCATTAAGCCCTAGCACTGGTTGATGAATTGCCCTAAAGAGCCGGAACTTTGCCCTGTAGTTGATGTTCTGTAATTATGTATCTCCAGGTCCGTCTCCCTGATGAGCAGAGCCATATTTTAATGGATCTTAGTCAGTGTATCCCTGAGCCTTAGCACAGTGTCTGGCTAATAAACTGCTCAATGAATTGAATTGAATCAGCCAAGTAAAATCTCTGAAGGGGATGACCTAGCCCAGGTGCAGACAGCAAGGCCTTAGAGGCCATGCTTCACCACCCCCACCCTTCCTGCCTCTCTGCCTCAAGGATGGGGATGGGATCCCAGGAATACCGATGAGATATAGAATCTCATCCCCAGCTCCTTCACCTGCCTTCTGTGGTCCAAGCAGTGAGGGGCAGAGAGAAGGCCAAGCATATATGACAATCTTTTGAGTTCATTTCCCCATCATTTCCTTGGAGGAGGTGGAGTTGAGCTCACCTCCTAGGCACTGAGCCGTCGTTTTTTGGGTTATAGATGGAGCGGGGTGAATTCCAACAAGACTCTGTACTGAAGCAGCTGGAGGTCCTCAAAGAAGAGGAAAAGGAGTTTCAGAACCTGAAGGTGAGAAAATCCACAGGTTCTAAGAGGCAGCCATGGAATCTGTTCTTCAACTTTGATGCCCCTGCCCCTGTCCATGCAAAGAATGACAGCCAGGAGAAGGGAAGGGCCAGAAGCCAGCTTGGGGACAGGTCTGTAGCCAATCCCTAAACTGGGGACTCCCTGCAGATGGCACCTTCTCTCTCCATCCCAACATGGAAGAGGCTGAGAGTTAAGACTCCTCCAATTCACATCTCCCACTGCTCCTCACAATTAGATTCTAAAATCCATTATCCCTGTTCTGGACAAACACAAACAACAATTAAAGTCTGCTTTTCAAATTATCTTGCAACAGAAAAAATAAATAAATAAAAAGAAAAGAAAATGATCTTGCATTGCCATCACATAAACCCTGGAAGGTGGCGGCAAAGGCGATCAGAGGCCACCCAGGAGGTGTCCAGTTCTGGGGTCCTCAGCTCCCTCCCTCGGAGAAGGGAATTCTGATCCCCTGCCTTCAGCATCTTAACCCTCCCTGCCACCACTTGGACACCTGCCAGCCCTCTCCTGGCATCAAGCTACACGAACCCCTCCTGGGTCTCCAGTTGGGTGTCCTGCTGCCCGCCTCCAGGACCCCCCAGTGGTTGCCTTCCTCCTCCTCACCCCTCCCTGTGCAAGGTAGGACTGGCTTGGTTTAGATCCCCCCACCACTGTGTCCAGCAAAGGCTTCCCCAATGATGCGCCTCTCACTCTCACCCACTCAGGACCCCACTAATGGCTACTACAGTGTCAACACCTTCAAAGAGCACCACTCGACCCCGACCATCTCCCTGTCCAGCTGCCAGCCAGACCTGCGTCCTGCAGGCAAGCAGCGTGTGCCCACAGGCATGTCCTTCACCAACATCTACAGCACCCTGAGTGGCCAGAGCCGCCTCTACGACTACGGGCAGAGGTTCGTGTTGGGAATGGGCAGCTCATCCATCGAGCTTTGTGAGCGGGAGTTCCAGAGGGGCTCCCTCAGCGACAGCAGTTCCTTCCTGGACACGCAGTGTGACAGCAGCGTCAGCAGCAGCGGCAAGCAGGACGGCTACGTGCAGTTTGACAAGGCCAGCAAGGCCTCCGCCTCCTCTTCCCACCACTCCCAGTCCTCTTCCCAGAACTCCGACCCCAGTCGACCCCTGCAGCGGAGGATGCAGACTCACGTCTGAGGATCACACACCGCGGGTGGGGACGGGCCAGGGAGGAGGGCAGGGCATGTTCTGGTTCTCCAGGGACTAGGACTACTTTGCAGAGGACCCCAGAACTGGACACCTCCAGGATGGCCTCTGAGCACCTCTGCCAACACCCTCCTGCGAAACTCTGATCAAGCACAAATCTGGGTCCCCAGCAGCAGCGTGCCAGAGGCAGCAGGTGGGGAAACGGAAGAGGAAGCAGCTGATGTGCTTGGTGCTAGACACCCTTGTCCCCAGCCCTTTACTGGAGGTCCCTCTACCACCTCCTCCCACAGGCACTAGTGGCAGTTATAAATTTGCTGTCATGAAACTGCCGTCCACTCTCTGGTGTCCCCTGGGATTTTCCCCTTGCTGCCCTTAAGCCCTCCCTGTGCCTGTGCTCCTATACAGCCCTGGGGAGAAAAGGGGTGTTCTTCCCACCACCAAGCTGCTCCAGAGACTGCAGCTCCCCCAAATGCTCCCAGCCCATGCCTCAGAGACTGAAAAGCCAGAAATGGCCCTGGCCAAAGGAGCACACCACCTGGGAGCCTGGCCCCAATTTGTTTGGTGTTTTGTGTCCATACTCTTGCAATTCTGTCCTTGGACTTGATGCCTCTGAACTTGAAGGTGGGACTGGCCCAATCAGAGCCTGGTGTCCTGGGGGGAGGGAGACTATGAACGCCTGGGGAACACCATATCCCTCTCCAGACCATGGGGTTCAGAGCCTGCCCTGCCCCCCCTGCTTTGTGTACTCCCCACCTCCCCACAGCACAATTAGAATTAATATAAGGAGTGAGAGTTGGTCTGGTCAAGGTTCTCTGAACAGTCATTGGAGAGTGTTTCCTGGGTGGTGTTGGTTTGAGGGGGATGGAGGTCAGGTCCCGAAGAGGACAACACTTGCCTTCTCTGCTGATGAACACAAGGAACAAAGATCCTGTCTCCAG
Source organism: Tamias sibiricus (assembly GCA_025594165.1). Taxonomy (NCBI): domain Eukaryota; kingdom Metazoa; phylum Chordata; class Mammalia; order Rodentia; family Sciuridae; genus Tamias; species Tamias sibiricus. The sequence goes on along the minus strand of CM046657.1, from coordinate 120,658,874 downwards.
TAAGACTCCATGGGCAAGAGGGAAAGTTCATCTGCACCTCCCCTCTCCCCCCATTCACCATCTGAAAATAAATGTTAGGGCCATTACCCCAACAAATCCATTCTGTTCTTTTTTTTCCTGCAGAGTTACAGAAAGATCCCAAGACCTCGGAGTATGCTTTGGGAACCCGAGTTTCTTTACCCTTCTTTGATTTAATTTTCCCAGACTGGGAAGGCAATTGATGGGTCTGGTTGTGGTGGTAACAGAACCTATAGGCACACTGTCCTGGTGGATGGGCCTCACCAAGCCCAACTCTTTCCAAATACAGCTGAGGCAACTGGACATTGGTCATACTGGAGATTGGTCAGGTCATTTTTGTCTTTTCTCTTGATATTATTCTGCAGGGGAATCTCCCTCCATTCAAGTTCAGGGAAGGAGCCCTCTTAAAAGAATGTAGACCATCAATACCCTAAACACTCAAATATGGGACTCAAACAATATTCTAAGAATGGTTTTGCTTCTGTGGGAAGCTGGGTGATGTCATGGTGGATGGGATGGATAAATAGTGGCTAGGTAGAGTGCTAACACAGAGGTTGTGATTTAAATGGAAATTTGAAGAACACAAATTGTCCCCAAGGTTAGAGGTTCCTCATTGGCTTTGTAGCCTATTTCTCCAATCTTCCCTCACAGCCCTTACCCAGCATAGAAGCCATACACTGATTCCTTGGATGGCCCCAATCTACAGATTCTATGCTTAGCCTTCACAGTTCCCCCATTCAGGGAAATTTTCTGCTTCAATCATATTTCCTAGTGCTTCAAAATCCCCCAATTCTCTGGATATCTTCCTTTGCAGCTCACAAGCCTGAGAGAATAGAAACTGATCAAGGAAGTATACATCCCAGTCCCACATCCTGCTCCTGGTGCCAGTCTGGTCTGGTATAGATGTCAGAATTGTTGACCTATACCCTCTCTAGGTTAATCTCAGCATTCTTTCCCTCTTATATTTGTTTTCCCTTTGCCAACAGGGAACAAGGACCTAAGATCATATGCAAAATGACTTGACGTGCTAGAATAAGGACAAGACGACTTAAGAGAATTTGTCTATTCATTTTTCCTGGTCTTCCTCACCTGGGAGACAGATGGAGAATCTACAACTTAATCCTCACCAAAACCTCCTTTGCTCTGTAGCCCCCCCCCCCCCACACACACACAAACTTGTAGGGTGAAAGTACCCATTCTTTCCTAGAACCCAGGGATATGACAAAATAACCAGAACAGAGAAGATATCTGTTCTGTGAAATGTAATGAGCCTTCTCCCTCCTATGCCTGGGCAATCCCACTAGAAAATGAACTATTCTGGAAGATAAACAGAGAGCACAACAGAGGCCACAAAGATGGGGCCATAGAATGTCCAATCCTTTGAACTCTCTTCAGTGCACAAACACAACAAGAATGGCGAAGAGACAGTAGATTCCAAGTATGGTCTTTATGAGGGGGAACAGCATGCAGGGAGAAAATTAGGGTGGCCTGAGGGGCTCTGGAGTTATAAGAAGGAGCCCAGATTGAGCGATGTGCATCCCCCACTATGTCCAGCTCTACTGACTTCTCACAACGAGTGAGGGTACAGAAAAGCCAATAAAAGGAATTATTTTAAAAAAAAAATGTAGTGGGAAACCATGAATTCCCCAGTAGGTGATTTCACATTTAATAAAAAGAGGGCTCAACATCTGTAATCTTATTTAATCCTTACAATTCTACAAAGTATCATCATTTTTTACAGGTGTGGAAATGAGGCTAAGAGAAGCCAAAAGACTTGCCCAAGGTCACAGAATTAAAGAGTGGCAAACCCGAGATTTAAACACACATGATTTCCACTACAAGATGTTTCTATCCTGCAGTGCAAACTCAAAGCTGCTCTCATCCTAGAATATGGATGGAAGTGACTGACAGACAGTAAGTCATCTGCTAGCAGGCGCTCTGGGCAGGCTAGGCAAGGGTAAGCCACAGGTCCATTAGGAAGGCAGGACTGGCATCCTCCACCTAAAGTCCCCAAATGACCTAGAAAGACCACAACTCCCTGGGAAACAAAGCTATTCTGTGTATCAACTGGCCCCCACCCCTACTAAGGCCAGGATCCAATTTTCTGATAGCTTTAACTTCATTATTGGCACAGAGTCATTGGACAGGAGCCCAGTTTCTAATTCTCAGGCTCACTATCAGTCTGCAAGGGCCAGGGTTATTTCCACCACCTCTTTAACTTTTGTGGAGTAGGAAGTGCTCTCACATGAAGAGCTAAAATGCCACGTCAAGTTCATTTCTGATGAAGCCTATTTAAACAAATCCTATAAAGCAAAAGTCCCAAAAGCACTTTTGAGTTTCCGTAATGGAAAGGACTCAGGCAAATGAAAGCAAACATGATGCAGTCCTTGAGAGATTTCTTAGAAAAGCAGAAAGGAGTCAACAGGAATTCCACTTCTCACTTCCTGGTTGGAGAAGGATATATGCTGTTTATGGCATTTGCTTATGGAGTTGGAATTAACCTGCAAGATACAGAGCCACAGGTTTTATTAACTTTTCCTAGACATCATATGTAGAGTTTTTGGTAGTACGAGAAAAAAAGACAAAGGAGAGTCCTGTTATTAGTGCCTTCTCTAGAAACTTACCCTACAAAACAACCTTTTCCCGCCCCCCCTGCATGGTGCTGGGATCAAACTCAGGACCTCATTCATGCCAGGCAAGTGCACTACCATTGAACCACATCTCCAGACCCCAAACTCTTTATTAAAATAAAAGTATAGTCAGGCACAGTGACGCGTGCTTATAATTCCAGCGACTTAGGAGACAGAGGCAAGAGGGTGGCAAGACTGAAATCAGTTTGGGCAACTTAGTGAGACCCAGACTCAAAATAAGATTAAAAGGTCTGGGGATATAGTTCAGTGGTAGAGTGCCCCTCAGTTCAATCCTCAGTACAGATTTAAAAAGCAAAATGGACATAGACCAATGACATCACAACTAAATCATGAATTTTCCTTCCCTTTAAGAAAAGTCTTTTGAAAGCCTCTTATCTAAGTTAGTTTTAGAAGCTATAACTGCATACTAGACATTTGCCCCTCTGCCATCAAAACTGGCCGCAATCTCTGGGAGTCACTAATGAAGAGTTTTCTGCTTAGAATTGCCTATCATTTACAGTAAGGCTCCAACCATCCTTTCCCCAGTCCCATGTCTCAGCCTTCCTAACCAGATCATAAACTGGGGAAAATGGGAAATTGTCAAGCTACTCTTCTTTCTACAAATATAGACTGTTTTCCTGGATGAAGACATGTTTGTCATAAAACCATCAATTCTTTCCTTCAACAATTGCTGCTCTTTCTTGAGCTACCTCCTCTCATCTCTAATGCTAGGTCTTTGATGTATACAGAAAGCGTTCATTACTATAGGTCCTATAGTTTTATTACTATCACAATGCTCCTCTTTAAAAGGCTTTTTATGAGGGATCAAGGTACAGTTGAGTGGCAAAACACTTGTTTAGGATGGGCAAGGCCACTACCACAAAATAAATAAAAGGTGTTTTGTGAACATACATCATTCACAAGATACGCCATTGAATTGTGGTCTGAATCCCTGAGTTTATTTTATTTTATTGTACTGGGGATTGAACCAGCAGTGCTTAACCACTGGGCTATACTCCAGCCCTTTTTATTTTTTAAGACAGAGTCTTGCTAAGTTACTTAAGGCCTTGAACTTAGGATCCTTCTGCCTCAGACTCTGGAGTCACTGGGATCACAGGTGTGTACCATCATGCCTAGCTACATCCCTGATTTTATAAAGTCACACACACTTCCCCCACAGAAACCAGAACTTGCTATACCACTGAATTACACCCTCAGCCATTCCTGGTTACATTTATGCCTCTGCCACTACTTGCCTGCCACTCCATATTGCCTGCGCTCTTCTCAGAGACAGTCCATTCAGCCACCCACAGGGCTAGAACATCCTCAACTCTTGGGTCAAGAGTGTCCATTGAGCTCCCTGGCTAGGGAACACAAGACAAGCACAAGCTCCTTAACCTCATGGCCCTCGACAGTATCTCAGAATGCAATGAGTACATGCAAAGAATGTTCTTTTATAATTGTGTTCTTTGTGCTAATTGTAAAGTATTAACATTCAAAAAGAAGGTAAGTGAAGTATTGGGAAACCAGATCTTCATTGGGAGAACTGGGGTCTATTCCTAATTATGCAAGAGGAAAGGTTGTACTCAGGATAGGAACTGAATATAGGAGGATATTTGTCCCACCAAAAGTCACCTCCAATCA